>CM023955.1:1840114-2330667 GCA_013407115.1 Glycine latifolia | reverse complement strand
CGTTATTGTTTTGTATATAGACAAGATTTATTGCAATAAATTTTTTTAGTATCTTTTAAAAAGTTACTTTTTTTTATTTGGATTACTTAAATATTTTCTTGTGATTGTTTATTGTGTTACTCATAAATACTTTCAAAAGAAAAAAAGATTAATTTATTCATATAATATTTTTTTTTCTTACTTTTGTTATGTGCCCCCCCTTTTCCAACAACATGTAATCAAATACTCTTTTGAATTTGGTCATGACTGTTAAACATACTTTTATGGTTGAATCTTTTTTATAGTTGGATCTAATATACTTTTGATTATTTTAATTAAATGTTGACTTTTAAAATTTAAATATATTTTTAGTTTCTTAAATCTAAAATTAATTCTTTAGTCCTATAATTTGGAAAATTTTATTTTGGTCTTTATATTCATACTGCGTTCGAGATTATGCTTACATGACAATTCACTTTAATTTTGTATTTTTATTAGTATACATACTAACAATGTGTATTTTTCTTTTTTCAAAATATTTATTCTGATGGGGTTTGGGTAGAGGAATTAAAACATTTTTAAAAAAGTACAGGGATTAAAAAGACCAATTGTAAATTTAGGAGACCAAAAATAAATTTACCACAAATTTAAGAGACTAAAAAGAAGTTTGAATGAACATTCTCTTATTTGTGCATTTAATAAAAAAGAATAAAGAGATTCATAAATAGTGGTATATATTCTTCTAGAATGGCATTAAGCTTACCTTAATATTTGTACAAATTATACTAAAGGAAAGAGTTTCCTAAGTTCTCGAAATTGTACACAAGCATATTTTTTTCCTTCCTATTTTAACTTTTTGATAACGCTCCTTCCTATTTTTATGATTTGCTTCCTTGTACACAAGCATATATGTGAACCTTTTGATATTAAATTAATCTTTCAATAAAAGAAAGTATTGAGATTAATTTACCGTGACAGACATTTGATAAAAATTAACAATTGAGATTAATTTAATCATGTAGTCTAAAATTATGTTTAGGAATTTAAAATTAACGGTATATAGTAATCAATTTATCAATACTCTTACAAGAATCAAGAAGCTAGCAATTTATGTAAAGACAATAACTTTGTGAAAGATAGATAACAAAGTAAACATATTTATACGTCATGTTTTATATTAAACATCAATCTAACCCAATAATAATAATAATCTTATTATATTGCCTTGATATGGGATGTGTCATTCTTTGCATGCGGTCCTAATGACACTTGCACTTGGCGTCAAATTAACCATCACATGCACATTTATTATTTTCTGTTCATACTTCATAGATTGTCCTGTCTGCATGGAATCTGTGTGACACCTTGCATTTTTTAGACTCTTTACTCATCATTACGTGCGATATATATCCTATAAATTATTACACATACTTAGGGTGAAAAAAAAATCTTAATTCATATTGTTTACTAATGACTAATATATGCATCGTTTTAATTGCATCATTAAAAAGTTAATAAAATAAAGGCAGTGAGTAATTAATAATAGACACAATTAAGTAGTTGAAATTTAACAATAAAAACACACTTGGTTTTAGCTATAAATAGCGAAGATAGCTTGCTTGGTTTTCTCACAAGTCACAAGCTTTTTCTTTTTTCTTCGTCTTAAAACATATAGTAGGTTTTGGGAAAGATGTTTTCAGTTCCAGGGGTGTCGGGAATCCTGGGCAGGGGAGGAGGGCATAAGATAAAAGGAACAGTGGTGTTGATGCGGAAGAATGTGTTGGACTTCAACAGCGTGGCTGATCTTACCAAAGGAAATGTTGGAGGAATCATAGGCACCGGTCTCAACGTTGTGGGCTCAACAGTTGATAACCTCACTGCTTTCTTGGGCCGAAGTGTCGCCCTACAGCTCATTAGTGCTACCAACCCTGATGGTACATTTCTTCATCTTATTTTCCATCATCATCATCATCGACAATCATTAACTTCTATATTCAAAATTTTGATTTTTAAGTGTTTAATCTTGATACTCGGACAGTAGAGTTTTCATATTCATTTAATAAAAAAATAAATCATAAGTAAGACTTTTAACTAAGAGTAACATATGTAAAGAATTACAAACAACTATATATATATATATATATATGATAAATTTATTTATTTTTATAATAAATATCTTATATCAATAATTATATTTTAGTGTAAATCTTTTTTGACAATAAATAATCATTACACTTTTTAAGTTAGTGCAATTTTTTTAAGAAAAAAGCTTATAAATTTACTGTATATGGTGATTTTTTTATTGAACATGGTGTACAAATTTTTTTGCAGCCTTTGAGAGGATAGAGTATTTTCTCTTTAGAATATATCACTTGATTCATAGCCAGACATATTTAATTGGGTACGTACGTAACTTGATCAATATTATGTTTTTTTGTAGCAAATGGAAAAGGAAAAGTTGGAAAGGATACGTTTTTGGAAGGGATTGTTCTGTCGTTACCAACTTTGGGAGCAGGGGAGTCTGCATTCAATATTAATTTTGAATGGGACCAAAGCATGGGAATACCGGGTGCATTTTACATAAAGAACTACATGCAAGTTGAGTTTTACCTCAAGAGTTTGACTCTTGAAGACGTTCCAAACCAAGGAACCATCCGTTTTGTTTGCAACTCATGGGTTTATAACACTAAACTTTACAAAAGCGTACGGATTTTCTTTGCCAATCATGTAAGTTCTTTATATTACGTACTTGACTATTAGTTTATAATTGAAATTCAGTATATAGTTCATTAGTCCGTCCGTCTCAAATGAAAACAAATTTAATGAATAATTGTAGACATATGTTCCAAGTGAGACACCAGCAGCACTTGTGGGGTACAGAGAAGAAGAATTGAATAATAAAAGAGGAGATGGAAAAGGAGAGCGCAAAGAACATGATAGGATCTATGATTATGATGTTTACAATGATTTGGGCAATCCAGATCACGGTCAAAATTTTGCTCGCCCGATTCTTGGAGGGTCTAGCACCCATCCCTACCCTCGTAGGGGAAGAACGGGTCGATATCCAACAAGGAAAGGTTAGTTTTCTATACATGTTTCTATTTATTTAAATAAATGAATTGATATTATGTGTGAAGTTAATTTAATTTATTGTAAGATTGTTCTTTATAATGTTATGGTCAGCGGAGTTCAAACAAGTGAAAGTATCACTGCAGACATTTAATTTTTGTTAAAATGATTTATGTGTATATATATATAATTGCTTGCGTGAAACGTTATAAGTTATCTTTGTGCTATGATTCTGATGATTTATTTTTCCTTAATCTAAAAATTTCAACAGATCAGAATTGTGAGAAACCAGGCGAAGTTTATGTTCCAAGAGATGAAAATTTTGGTCACTTGAAGTCCTCGGATTTTCTTGCATATGGAATAAAATCTTTATCTCAATATGTCTTGCCGGCGTTCGAATCTGTATTCGATTTGAACTTCACGCCACATGAGTTTGATAGCTTCCAAGATGTGCGTGACCTCCAGGAAGGTGGAATTAAGCTTCCTACAGAAGTAATTAGCACAATTAGCCCCTTACCAGTGGTCAAAGAACTCTTTCGTACAGATGGTGAACAAGTCCTCAAGTTTCCACCACCTCACGTCATTCAAGGTATCGTATCATATATAATATTTTCACAAACAAATGCAATTCAACTTGTGTTTTTGATTAAATATATAGATAGTTCCATTTAATAATGGTTTTCTTTATATATATATATATATATAGTGAGTAAGTCTGCATGGATGACCGATGAAGAATTTGCAAGAGAGATGATTGCAGGTGTAAATCCTTGCGTAATTCGTGGTCTTCAAGTAAGTTTAAATACTTGTTGCTAAAATAGAATGACAAACCAAATTTTATGTCCACGTTAAATTAGTCTATTGCTAGCTATAACTTATAATAACCATTATGAACTGAATATGGTATATATGTATATCCTGCGGAGTCACGTACAGTTTATCATATATATTTTCACATGCATGATGTTCTTCTTTAATTGGAGTATAATGGATTGTAGGAGTTTCCCCCAAAAAGCAATCTGGATCATACAATCTATGGTGATCAAACCAGTAAGATAACAGCAGATGCCCTTGATCTAGATGGATACACAGTGGACGAGGTAAACATGCGAAGGACTTGTACAATAATTTTCCACTTAAAGTAATTAAAATTGCTTGTGTTTGATCTGATTAAAACTAATTTGATTTGGGGCACAGGCACTCGCAAGTAGGAGGTTATTTATGTTAGATTACCATGATATCTTCATGCCATATATAAGGCGGATAAATCAGACATATGCCAAGGCTTATGCGACAAGGACTATCCTTTTTCTGAGAGAAAATGGAACCTTAAAGCCAGTGGCCATCGAATTAAGTTTGCCACATCCTGCTGGGGATCTGTCTGGTGCTGTCAGTCAAGTCATCTTACCTGCAAAAGAAGGTGTTGAGAGCACAATTTGGCTACTAGCCAAAGCTTATGTGGTCGTAAATGACTCTTGCTATCATCAACTCATGAGTCATTGGTATAAATTTTAATTTTCATTGCTATCTATCAACATATATATAAACAAATTCAATCTCTAATCTCTCTATATATCTATATATAAAAAAAAAAAAAAATATATATATATATATATATAACAAATCCAATCTCCTCTGCTGACAATGTGCTTGCGGGATTATGTTTGCTTGAATGGTACCCCTGGTACCGATTTACTTCTCACACACACATCTATATAAACCTCTTGCTGATAAATAATAAATTAAAAAAACTCCTTATACCTACCTACCTACCTATCTATCCATGATGTATGTTACGCATCAATTTCTATTTTGTTCATAGGTTAAATACTCATGCGGTGATTGAGCCATTCATCATAGCAACACACCGACACCTTAGCGATCTTCACCCAATTTATAAGCTTCTAACTCCTCATTACCGTGACACCATGAACATCAACGCACTTGCCAGGCAATCTCTCATTAACGCTGATGGCATAATAGAGAAATCTTTTTTGCCCTCAAAGCATTCTGTGGAGATGTCTTCAGCGGTTTATAAGGATTGGGTTTTCACTGATCAAGCACTACCTGCAGATCTTATCAAGAGGTAATTAATCTCTCTAAACTCTAAACATAAACATATGAAATATACGTACATATTTTGTTAATGATGAGATATATGTATATATTTTGTTTGATTAAGAGGAGTGGCAATTAAGGATCCATCTGCCCCACATGGACTTCGTCTTCTGATAGAGGACTACCCTTATGCCGTTGATGGGCTAGAGATATGGGCAGCAATTAAGACATGGGTCCAAGAATATGTGTCCTTGTACTATGCAAGAGATGATGATGTCAAAACTGATTCTGAACTCCAAAAGTGGTGGAAAGAAGCTGTTGAGATAGGTCATGGCGATTTGAAAGACAAGCCATGGTGGCCTAAGTTGCAAACACTTGAAGAGCTTGTTGAAATTTGCACCATTATCATATGGACTGCTTCAGCACTACATGCAGCCGTTAATTTTGGTCAGTATCCTTATGGAGGTTTCATTCTGAACCGCCCAACTGCTTCTAGAAGGTTGCTTCCTGAGAAAGGCACCCCAGAATATGAAGAAATGGTGAAGAACCATCAAAAGGCTTATTTGAGAACAATTACATCAAAGTTTCAGACTCTCATTGACCTTTCAGTGATAGAGATCTTGTCAAGGCATGCTTCTGATGAGGTCTACCTTGGCCAAAGGGACAACCCACATTGGACCTCTGATTCAAAAGCGTTACAAGCCTTTCAAAAATTTGGAAACAAGCTCAAAGACATTGAAGAAAAACTTGCAAGGAAGAACACTGATCCGAGTCTCTCCAATCGACTTGGCCCGGTTCAACTGCCATACACTTTGCTCCATCCTAGCAGTGAGGAAGGGTTGACTTTTAGGGGAATTCCTAATAGCATCTCTATCTAAGGAGCCTGTGGTCTATTTTAATTACTATGCTGTAGTTACCTTCCAATAAAAAAGATGCAAGGCTAATAAAATAAAGATCAAATAAATCTTGCATCCTGTCTAATGTTTCAATTATCTTGCGTGTTTTAATGCCGTAATTAAGCCAACAATTGGGTTGTGGTTTGCAAATTAATTGAGAACACTGTGCACTATTAGTTTGCGTTTAGCTTCTGTCATGTTTAGTAAGATATATTTCGCAGCTTGTAACACAAAATTTATGGTAAAACAAGTTTTTTTTTTTTCAAATTACATTCTTTAAAATATAAAATTTTAATTCAGAAAACCAAAAATAAAAAATTATCTTGAGGACCAAAAATATATTTAAATTTTTTTTATATTAAATATTTAACTAATAAAAATAGGTTAAATTAATTACCCGGTTTCTTTATTTTACCTTTTGTCACTAAATTCATTATTTATTAAAAGTTATGAACTTCTCTTTTAAGTAATGTTTTTTATAACAGGTTTATATTTTTTTTAACTTATTTTTTATCTTGGAACATGATTTTGAACTTTTCTATTGATTCTAAACCTAAGATTTATCTCGTTAAATTTATCTACATGAAAAATTATGGAACACAATTGATATTTGTAAAAAAAAAAACAGAATATAAATACGTTAAAAATTACATAAAAAATGAGTCTTATGATAATTTTTTATTAATTTTGAGAAGTTTTTAGTTTTTTCGATTATTTGTGGAACACACTTTTCATGTAATTGTGGTCTTGTTTATGTTTCTTTAGGTTTGTTGGTAAGGATATGACAGATAAGATAAAATAGGGTACGAGAGTAGGATAACAATATGATAGAATAATATAGTAAGGTTTAATTTTATTCGATGTTTAACACGCACAAGACAATAAATAAGATATCGATGAGATATAACCATTTCATGCCCCAAACATCCCATAACAAGGGAAATGCTATTTTTCATTGCTGTGTTTTTTGTAATTTTCTTATAAAATTACCATTATACAAACTAGTTTCTAGATATATAACGAAAACTATTTCTATCGATCAAATTGGCGACGCATCTTCAAATGATAAAATTATTATTTTATTAAAAAAATACATATAATTTTTCTAAAAATATAAATTTTAATTTATTTATTAAAAGCTAAGAAAACTAGAAAAAAATTATAATATTAACTAAATTATATAAAATTATAAACAAATCATACAATTTTTTTAAAATTAAAATTATTATTCAAATAACATAAATCTTAGATATATATATATATATATATATATTAATTATATTCTCTTCGACAGTCATAAGGTGATTTGGGAAGGAACATAAGCATAAGAGTTGGAGTGATAAAGAGATTAAAGGTTCTAATTCTTCTGCTGACATAATATATTAATTATTAACATTTATTTATAAATAAAATAAAATTATATTTCCTTCATATAGGAAGTGTCCTTATTTGCATGGGGCCTTAATGACACTTGCACTTGACGTCAAAATGCCAAATGAACCATCACATGCACATTCATTATTCTCTGTGTAATGTGTGTAGATGCATTTTGTCCTTTCTGCATGGAATCAGTGTGACACCTTGCATTTTGAGTACTCTGCTTATCGTTACCAGCAATATATCTTATAGATTAATACATATAAAATTCT
This sequence comes from Glycine latifolia, assembly GCA_013407115.1. Taxonomy (NCBI): domain Eukaryota; kingdom Viridiplantae; phylum Streptophyta; class Magnoliopsida; order Fabales; family Fabaceae; genus Glycine; species Glycine latifolia. Next base: position 2,323,016 of record CM023955.1, on the reverse strand, counting down.
TAAATTATATATATATATATATATATATATCGTTTAATTGCATCATTAAAATGTTAATAAAATAAAGTCAGTAAGTAATTAATCGTCAACACAATTAAGTAGTACAAATTTAATAAATAAAAAACACTTGAGAATAGCTATAAATACCCAAGGTATATATAGCTTGGTTGGTTTTCTCACAGGTCATAGGCTTTTTCTTTTTCTGCTTTTTTATTTTCTCATTTTGCCAAACTAAAATATATAGTAGTGTTGGTAGCTTTGGCAAGTTTTTGTTAGAAATTTGGGTATGATAATCCTGGATAACTTCAAAGAATCGTGTTCGTACACTTTCCGAACAAAGTATTTCGACCCTGTTCTTGCCTGGGTTCACGAAATCCTTGTTGGGATAATTCTTGAAGAACAATCTGCTTCTGGCAATAGAGAACAGATCAGGAATGTAGAGAGAAAGTATGATTTTCGTATTATTAGAAATCTGAGGCCAAATGACTCCTTATATAGGAGTTTTTCCAAACAATACAACTCTTGGCGATGAACCATCGTAACCGTTGGTTATCAGAACGGTTGGGAGTAGTTATTTTTCTAACCTTTCCCAAGAGCGGTTAGGAGTAGTTATTATTTTGAATTGTTAACCGCCTCTTATTCATAACCCATGGAGTTTAAACAAAAAACTCCAACAATCCCCCAGCCAGGGGCGCTGCCCCTTGGAACCCCGCACCGTAATCGCGGTCAATTATGCGTTGGCTCAACAAGCGTGCACTCCGCACTACCCTAACTCGTTTCCAAAGCTTAACGCGTAATCGCATTGGCCTATAGTAAATCACATTACTACTAAAATCCATTGATGACACTAAAATCACCAACAGTTTTTAGTTACAGGCCATAAGATCAAAGGGACAGCGGTGTTGATGCCCAAGAATATTGAGTTGGAAGTTAACACTGATGGTTCTGTAGTTGACAACCTTAATGCTTTCTTGGGCCAAAGTGTCTCCCTTCAGCTCATTAGTGCTACGAAGCCTGATACGGATAATTAATTTCTTCTTCCTTTCACTTTTTTCCATCATCATCATCATTCACAATCATGAATTTCTATATTAAAAATTAACTTTAATTTCTGTGTACAAAAAGTAAGTGTAAAGAGTTTAAATAGTTTTTGTAAAATGGTAATTTCCGATTCAACGATAATATAATATACAATTTTTTTACATCATTGATTCATAGAGGATTATGTTTTCTATTAGAAATATATCACGTTATACATAAAAGCAGAGATATTTATAAAGTTTAAGCTTATTGGGTACGTACGTAACATCGTATTATGTGTGTACGATCTGTTTGTAGCAAATGGAAAAGGAAAAGTTGGAAAGGATACGTTCTTGGAAGGCATTAATACTTCGTTACCAAGTTTGGGAGCAGGAGAGTCTGCATTCGATATTCATTTTGAATGGGACGGAAGCATGGGAATCCCGGGTGCGTTTTACATAAAGAACTACATGCAAGTTGAGTTCTTCCTCAGGAGTTTGACTCTTGAATCCATTCCAAACCAAGGAACCATCCACTTTGTTTGCAACTAATGGATTTATAACACTAAACATTACGAAAGCGTGCGCATTTGCTTTGCCAACCATGTAAGTTCTTTATGCTACTTAGCAATTAGTAGTTTGTAATTAGAATTCAGTATACATATACATGGGTTTTGCTAAGCTACACATGCTTACTTTTTAGTATGAGTTCATATTAAAAAAATAAGGATGTGTACATTAACCAATATTTATGGAATTAATTAAGATATACTTAGTATAAATGTATTAGTAAAATATAATTAAAGAATATCTTCAAATACACTAATAGAATAGATTGTTAACACACTCATATTGAAAAAATAATGGTGTACACATTAGCAAATCCTTATATATATATATATATATATATATATATATATATATATATATATATTTATATATAGTTGATTTCTAATGACGAGTTCTTCAAGTTTAAGCTAAGAATTAAAATATTCAATTTAATGCAATGTAGACATATGTTCCAAGGGAGACACCAGCACCACTTGTGTGGAGTACAGAGAAGAAGGATTGAAGAGTTTAAGAGGAAATGGAACAGGAGAGCGCAAGGAATATGATAGGATCTATGATTATGATGTCTACAATGATTTGGGCAACCCAGATAAGAGTGAAAAGTTAGCTCGCCCCGTTCTTGGAGGGTCTAGCACCTTTCCCTACCCTCGTAGGGGAAGAACTGGTCGAGGTCCAACAGTTACAGGTTAGTCTTCTATGGTTCTATAATTTAAATGAATTGTAACATTCATTTTTTATAATGTTATGGCCAGCGTAGTTCAACATGCGAAAGCATGTAGTAATGTCAATTAAAATTATTTATGTAGACATAAAAACAGAGCTCCACATATAATTGCTTACGTATATGTAACACGTTATAAATTATTTTTGCACTAGTTTTCATACATTGTTGTTAATATCCTAATCAATTTCAATTCAACAGATTCGAATACTGAGAAACAAGGGGAAGTAATATATGTTCCAAGAGATGAAAATTTTGGTCACTTAAAGTCTAAGGATGTTCTTGAGATCGGAACAAAATACTTATCTCAAATTGTCCAGCCGGCGTTCCAATCTGCGTTCGATTTGAAATCCACGCCAATTGACTTTCATAGCTTCCAAGATGTACATGACCTCTATGAAGGTGGAATTAAGCTTCCTAGAGATGTAATTAGCACAATTATCCCCTTACCAGTGATCAAAGAACTTCATCCTACCGATGGTCAACACGACCTCAAGTTTCCACAACTTCACGTCGATCAAGGTGTGATAAATAAATATATTTAATAAACCACTCACACTTGAAATCTTGAATTAATTAATGACATTTTGGTCATACAAATCGTATCATATTCACGAGAAAATTCAAAACTTAAGTTTTTGACGAAATGGTTATTCCATTTAATAATGATTTTCTTTATATTTTTAATTTGGGTAGTGAGCAAGTCTGCATGGATGACTGATGAAGAATTTGCTAGAGAGATTATTGATGGTGTAAATCCTTGCGTAATTCGTGGCTTCAAGTAAGTTCAAATATTTATTGCTAAAATCAAATTTGATGTCCACGTTAAATTAGTTAGTATATTGCCAGTAATAAACTAAACGATGTTCTTCTTTACTTATACTAATTGATTGTAGGAGTTTCCTCCAAAAAGCAATCTGGATCCTACAATCTATGGTGATCAAACCAGTAAGATAACAGTAGATGTCCTTGATCTAGATGGATACAAAGTGGACGAGGTAAACATGCGAATGACTTTGTACAATAATTTTCCTCGTGAAGTAATTAAAGTGCTATTTTGCATGAAAACATTTTTGAAATTCAAACTAAAAAAATCTAAAATGTCCATGAATTCACGAACGCCTTTTTACTTGTTCGACAGTCACCAAGTCGAATTATCGACTCTAATACCAATTGTTGGAAAATCGAGGAAGTAGGTTTATAAGTCTTCTCATCAGTTACATGATACTCAACTTTTTCATTTTTATTCGATGTGAGACTTTACCTCACACTTGTACTCAACAACCTCAATCTGATTAAATGAGAAATATTAGGAACATATTCTTTAACAAATTCTTTTGAACACATTTCTCCTTATTAAAATTAATTGAGTGTGTTACAGAGTAGTATGTTCCTAGCATTCTTCATGATTAAAATTAATTGAATTTTGTGGAACCGAACAGGCACTTGATAGTTTAAGGTTATTTATGTTAGATTACCATCATATCTTCATGCCATATATGTGAGGCGGATAAATCAGACGAATTCCAAGTCTTATGCGACAAGGACTATCCTTTTTTTGAGAGAAGATGGAAGTCATGGAACTTTAAAGCCAGTGGTCATCGAATTAAGTTTGCCACATCCTGCTGGGGATCTGTCAGGTGCCGTCAGTCAAATCATCTTACCTGCTAAGGAAGTTGTTGAGAGCACAATTTGGCTACTAGCCAAAGCTTATGTCATCGTAAATGACTCTTGCTACCATCAACTCATGAGCCATTGGTATAAAAAAATTAATTTTCATTGCTATCTATCAACATATATAAACAAACTCAATCTCTAATCTCTCTCTCTCTATAAATATATATCTATCAAGTATATTAATTACTTTTGATTTGTTCATAGTTTAAATACTCATGCGACGATGGAGCCATTTGTCATAGCAACACACCGAAATCTTGGTGCGCTTCACCCAATTTACAAGCTTCTGACTCCTCACTATCGTAACAACATGAACATCAACGCAATTGCCAGGCAATCTCTAATTAGTGCTGATGGCATAATAGAGACTTCCTTTTTGCCCTCAAAGTATTCGGTGGAGATGTCTTCCGCGGTTTATAAGAATTGGGTTTTCACTGATCAAGCGCTACCTGCAGATCTTATCAAGAGGTAATTAAGTAAATCTCTCTACACCACTACAAAAAATGTGACATCAAGGTTTGAAATATATAGGTATATATTTTTTGTTACAAAGCATAACGATGGATGAATGTATATATATTTTGTTACAAAGTAAAAATCTATCAATAAAAATATAAGCACCCCAATAAAGAATATTATCAATGTATCCAAATATTCTCACGTACCTTAGCCACGCAATGATTTGTTTGAAAGCCACAAATTTGTAACCTTTAATGAATGGAAGCCTGAAATTAAGAAGAACGACCACTACCAATGTCAACAGATGAAATCGAGAACGGTAAAAAGGACAGGTTTGTACAATCTTAGGCAAAGACAGCAGCGGTTGTACTTGATCATAAGTAAAGTCCTACAAGGCTCAGAGCTAAACTACCAACGACTAGAAAAAATCACATATGTTGTGGTTATATAAATGTCCTACACTGCCCTGACTTGGCAGGAAAAATGATATCTTGAATACATGGGAAAATCAATTTTAACAACTAGCGCTTGCTGTAACTGAAATCGTGACTCAAATAAGATGTGATATTTTCTTTTAGTTTGCACTTCACAGCAGCATTGTTAAAAAGTTCAAACATGCATGTTTGCATTTATTATTTTGGTTTCCATTATACAAACATAGTTTATTAATGACAAATACAAGTACATTCAGCCACTCCAAATACATAACTTAAACATACACAACTGATGAAGGAATCAGATTCCTTCTATTTCACATTTATTTAAAGTCACGGACAGTACTTCAGCAACCATAGAGCCCTTAGATAGAGATACTGTTGGGAATTCCTCTGAAAGTCAATCCCTCCTCACTAGAAGGATAGAGCAAAGTGTAAGGCATTTTAGCCGGCCCATAGCGGTTTCTCAATGTCTCATCATTGTTCTTCTCCATAAGCTTCTTTTCAATCTCTTCAAGCTTCTTTCCAAACCTCTTAAAGGCCTCTAATGGCCCGGCATCAGAAGTCCAGTAGTCACCACCATCTCTCTGCCCAAGGTAGAACTCATCAGATGCGTGCCTTGACAAGATTTCTATAACTGTAAGGTCAATGAGGGTCTCTTTCTTGCCAGTAATAGTCTTCAAAAACTCCTTCTCAGGGTTCTTACCCAACGCATCATATTCAGGGGACCCTTTCTCAGGCATGAATCTCCTGCTAATAGTTGGCCTGTTCAGGATTAAACCTCCATATGGATACTGTCCAAAGTTAACAGCAGCATGAAGAGCTGAAGCAATCCATATGAGGGTAGTGGAAGCTTCAACCAACTCTTCACGAGTTTGCATCTTTTGCCACCATGGCTTTTCCTTCAAATCCCCATGACCCACCTCTACAAGTTCTTTCCACCAAGCTTGGAGCTCGGGGTCTTTTTGAAGCTCCTCATCTGACTTGTAGTAGAATGAGACATATTCTTCCACCCAAGACTTGATGGCATCCCATATCTCTAGCCCATCAGAAGCAAAAGGATAGTCCTCGATCAAAAGTCGAACTCCATGGGGAGCAGATGGATCCTTAACAGCAACTCCTCTGAATTTAAAGCACCCAAATAACATTGATTAGCACAAGAGTTTTATCAAGCCTGAAGCCTTTTTTCTTCTTATGTCATTGATGACTTAAATAGATTTAGATTCTTTATTTTTTAAGCAATATATATTTCTAATTTGTTAATAAATTTTACAGGATGGCTTACCTCTTGACAAGATCATTAGGCAATGCTTGATCAGTGAAAACCCAGTCATTGTAAATAACAGCAGACATTTCCAAAGAGTACCTACCCCACAAGAATGTTTTCTCTATAATACCATCTGCATTAACCAGGGCTTTCCTGGCAAGTGAATTAATATTCATGGTGTCACGGTAGTGAGGGAACAGAAGTTTGTAAATAGGGTGAACCACACTCAGTTGCCTGTTTGTCGCTATGACGAATGGCTCAACAACCGCATGAGTGTTTAGCCTGCCATCCATGTAATATGTTAATAATTTATTCATAAATACATTATCAAATTTAGTTGCATGGATCTCATTTCCAAATGACAATATCATACCAATGGCTAATGATTTGATGGTAGCATGCATCATTCACAACAACATAAGCCTTTGCCAGTAACCAAATATAAGCTTCAACTCCTTCACTCGCAGGCACGTAGACTTCGCTAACAGGACCATATTCTTCACCCTGAGGATGTGGCTTAGTTAACTCAATGGCCAATGGCGTCAAAGTTCCATCATTTTTCAAGAAAAATATGGTTCTTGTAGCATAAGTCTTTGTGGTATTTGCATTTATTCTCCTCAAATATGGAATGAGATAGTCATGGTGATCTAAGACGAACAACTTCTTGTTCTGGATAGCCTGTTGAACCAAGTATAATTAATTACTTAATTAATTAATTGATATTCATTGGAATCACATTAAAGAAAGAAAAAAAAAAACAAATAGTTACAAAGCAATAGCAGAAACATTACAGTGAAACAATTTTAATGTGAAACTAAATACTCATATCATTACCTGCTCAACAGTGAGACCACCTAAGTTAGGCTCCAAATGCTCTTTTGTTATTATACAGGTATGATCACCATAGGCTTGAGTATCTAGCTTGCTACTTAGTGGGAACTCCTGGAATAAATTTATCATGCAATGAATGAGAATAGCAATCCCAAATTTGACAAGCAAAGTGCATCCAAGCTTTTGGTTGCTTGTAGTTTGTTACCAATGAATTTTTATATTAAGCTTACCTCAATAATCTTGATGACATTTGGGTTCAAACCAGCAATTGTTTCTCTTGCAAATTCTTCATCAGTCATCCATGCAGACTTGTCCACTGCAGCAAATAAGAAAAGTTCGAAAATCCATCCACGTGATTGAATGTTGAGTAAAAACAGGAGTACAATGCTAATAAATTTTAACTTTCTGCATAATCAAAATACATAGCATACCCTGCATTACTTTAGGTGGTGGATACTTGAGGAATTGTTCTCCATCAGTTCGAAAAATTTCACTGATTATTGGTATAGGGGTGATCTTGCTAAGAAAGTTTGTAGGCAATGTAACTCCACCTTCATAGAGTTTGTGCACTTCAGCAAAATTATCAAACTCAAGGCTCAAAATATTTCCATCGAATGCATCAGTCAAGACAGGCATGACATCTTGGGCTACGGATTTGATTCCATAAGCGAGAAAATCAGATGACTTCAAGTGACCAAATGCTTCATCTCTTGGAAGGTAAACAAAATCGCTCGGCTTCTCACTGTTGGGATCTGTTAATTAAGATGAAGGCAGAATATATGTTAGCGACAACAACAACTCTAAGATCTTATAGTAGAGTAAGTTAACTAATTGTTCTAAGGAACACAACACACTAGACCAATTCAGTTATGCTAAAACAAAAACATCAAAAGTATATATTACAGCAGAAAAGCTGCCTAAAACCAAACATAAATTAGTGACTAGTGAATAACCTTTTCTAGTTTTTCCTCTTCCGGTTCTTCCTCTGCGAGGGTAAGGTAAGGTAGAACCTCCAAGAACAGGGCGAGCGTACTTTTCACCCTTATCTGGATCGCCCAAGTCATTGTAGACATCATAATCATAGATCCTATCCCATTCCTTGCGCTCACCAGTTCCATCCCCTCTTACATTCGTCAATTCTTCTTCTCTGTACTTCACAAGTGCAGCCGGTGTCTCGCTTGGAAGATATGTCTGCATTATATAATTAATAACTTCAATTTTTCATACAAGTGGTGTCTTATTTGGTGCAATGTAAAACTTAACTAAATGTTTATTTGTATCTCATGAATGACTTGGTAGGTACTAAGTAGCTTACATTGTTGGCAAAGAAAATGCGATCAGTCTTGTAGTGTTTTGAATTGTAAACCCAGGAGTTGCATACGAAGTGAATGGTTCCATGGTTTGGAATGTCTTCGAGAATTAAAGACTTGAGGTAGAACTCATTTTGCATGAAGTTCTTAATATAAAATGCACCGGGAATTCCGAAGTCACTGTCCCAATCAAATTGAGCATCGTATGCTTCTTCCTTAGCTCCCAAGGTTGGTAATGTTATCTTTCCTCTCAAATTTGTAGCCTTTCCAACTTTTCCTTTCCCACCTATCAAATTTCACACAAAATTTAATGTAATCTCAAACGAAATTTACCTTTAATTTTTTAGAATAACAAACAAACGAAACTTACCTAACTATGGTGTTCATAAACCATCAAACAAAGGCAGTAAAAGTCGAAAAAACAATATCCAAAAAATTGAAAGTTGAATAAACTGAAACTCAAACAAATAAAAAAAAAAAACAAATATTTGTATTGGATTGAATCATATTCGATTACCATTTTAAAAACTGATGACCGATCAATTCAATCCAAACAAAATTTATATATACATTTTTTATCATAAAATTATATATGTCATTGATGCTTATATTTTTAATTTTTTATAAAATTATCACATATTTATACTTATTTATAAAAATAAAGTTAATTAATTTAATTTTTAGTTATTATTTGAGTAAAGATACATAAATATAAAGAAAATGCTAACTAACAAAAGACAATGGTTATAGAATAAAAAACAAAATTTTTTTATTGAAAAATGTACCAGTACATTATGTCAATAAATATTTCCTAATTATTAATTCCTTTACCAAAGGTTATCAAGATCCTAAATATAATTATAAAATTATATAAATATAGAGTTAATGATATAAAATTTATATTTATAGTACTATTGAGAAAATTAATATTTTAAATTATTTCTTCTTATGTTTATTGTATATCTTATAATTTATTTAATACTTTAAGAAAAAACAAAATGAAGATTGAAATAAAAAATTGTTACAATTCAAACTGTTTAAATTGGAGTGATATGCTACGTACTTTTTACTAGGCCACATTTTTTTTTTATGAGAGACAATATGATTTAAAACGAATCGTTAATATTATAAGTTGTATATAAAGTTTTCTTCCCAAACATTTATCTGTGGGCTTGGCGATGCAATTGTATATTCAAGAGTCTAATTTATCTTAAAAGTAATTATTAAACTGAAATATTTCCATGACCATTGATCTGTGGGCTTGGCGATTTAATTCAAACATTAATTTAACACCAGTTTTTTTTTTTGTTCATATATGACTAATTTTCAACTGGAGAAGAGGATCCATAATTCACGGGGACAAAATATCAACACAGATTTGACAACTTTGAACTCAAGCTTCCTACTCAATATGGAGGGGAACGACCTCTTCTCGGTTGGCCGTTGCCACGCTTGTTCCACATTTTTTTTACAGTGGTAAATCTTTGCCCACAAAAAGGTTAAATTTTTAAAATGAAAAAAAAAAACCTTCAATTTATTAAAATATGTAATAATTCATACATATTCTTATTCCAAAGAACAAAAACTGAAAACATGTCTATTCGTTGTAACAAACAATTCATATATACTGAGTTTAAAAAAGTAGATTTTATTTAAATCATAGTTTCTTGTACACCAAAAAAAGCTTGTAATTTCTTATAAAAAAAATAACTTAAGCCATAATTGACGTGCTTATAAAAATGATTCAATCAAAATTGAAAACTTATGTATATTAGATGCTGTTTTTGCTATTTTTCAATAAAAACTAAAACTCCATTTAAGTAATCAGTGGAATCCTTTTATGAAAACTGAAGATAAAACTTTAATTCTGATTGAAAGAGAGTATATAAAGTATTGTATACAAGTTTTAACCCGCCATCTTTGCTTGACTTTAGAAAAAGAACTAGAAGTGGAGTAGAGTAATCCACTAATATCGATATATAGAAGAAGTGAAGTAAATTACCATCAGCCTTGGTAGCACTAATGAGTTGGATGGAGATGGAGGAAGCTAAAAAAGTAACTGCATCGAGTGCACTGCCTATGAAGCCTAAGCCGGTATCGACGATCCCTCCAACACTGGTGATGCTGTTGATATCCAACACATTCTTCTGCATAATCACCAAAGTCCCCTTAATCTTTTGACCCTTGTGCCCGAATGGAAACATCTTTGCTACTTCTTAACTTTCAACCCAACACTCTTAGATTGATTTCCCTGTGAGTAACACAGACATGACATGTCCCCCTATTTATAGATAACCACATCCAACCATCAAATATTAAATTTTCCAACGGATCACTTTTTTTTTTTTTTCTACTGACGTACTTACTCGCGCTGCAACTTTCATTATGTAATCCCGGTGGTTAAAAAATAAATAAGCAAAAATAAAAATGCTTATTAATTTTTATTCTCTTCCGCATTAAAGCAACGCTTAAGCCGTCGCTGTCGTACTTAGGGGTGCCAAACAAGGAGGAAGAAACAAATTCAACAATATTAATTTTCTTAAGTGGAGTATTATTACTCATCTTTTGATAATTTTAGAATATTGTCTTCAAGTGAAACGTCACCCAAACTCATATCTCGTGTAATTAATTTTCACGTGAACATTAATATTATTCAAATGTCAATTTTTCTTTTTTTATCAAAATTTACTACGTATAACAATCCTAATTTCATAGATTTTTAGGAGATATCGGGGAATACCCACAAATTTTTTTAAAATCCTTGTAGTTTTATAAACGGGTACCTAACAAATAATAACACATGTATAGATGAATTTTTTATTCAAAAAAGCGGATAGTTACCCACCACGTCAACGGAAAACTAAAAAGAATTATCTTATTCATTAATTAAGTAAGTATGCTAAACATGTCTTTTACATATATTTTTTTCATTAAAAATGACAAGAGAAAAAAAATGCCAATCTCGGGTTGAGTCTTTGACTAGGCGACACCCGCAAGTTTATTGCAACTTTAAGTATACAAACTGAATTTATAAAAGTATTTTAAGTCTTATACTTCCAAAATTAAGATTTTATGCAAAATTTTACTTTTAGATATACTTTTAAAAGATAATGAAATATGGCCTTGAATTATTAATTTTATTCTTGAATATATTTTTGAAATACTTTTACCGGAAATTTTAAACATACCCTTGTGCGTGGTTGCATGGCTACGTTGAACAGCTGAAAAGTACTTTGTATAGATTGGTACTGTATTAGGAGGGGGGGTGGGGAGGGATATATATATATATATCCCTAGGAAGAAGACGGTAGGTAGTTTTGAGTAGGAAATTTTATGTATGAAAAGGATTTGTTTTTTTGTCCGTTTTTATTTTTTAGGTATAAATTTGATTTTCCTATTTTTTATAATTTTTTAGTCCTCGGATATTTTAGAATTAACTGTTTTAATTTTATCTTCAATTTTCCATACACTGATCATTTAAGTTAATAATTGACCAATAATGTGCCAGTATTGTAAAGAGATAGAAATTATTTTTTTAGGTAATATAGAGATTAATATTTACCAACTAAAAATAACATATATGTAAAATTAACAATTAGATAAAAATTGTAAAATTATAAAAAAAAAAAATTGAAGACTAAAATTAGTCTTATTACTTTTCATTCATTATGTCACGTTTGAATAATATAACTAACAAATTAATTGAACAAATATTTTTAAACTAATTTACGGAATTAATAATTTTTAATAAAATAATTAGTGGATTTCAAAAACAAAAAAAAAAGTGATTGATTTGGTTACTAAATTGTATAAAGCAAAACAAAGAGACACACACATTCATTTTGTGAACACAATTTCTTTTTTTTCTACTTTGAACTCTTACAAATTTTTTAAGATTATATATTTTATTAAAAGAAAAATGTGTTTTTAATATTTTTAAATAAGATAATATTCACTTTATTGTCTATTTTTATACGTGAGAGATCAAAGGAAAACATTTTTTTCTTAAGAACTAAATGTGAAATTTTCTATATTTATGAAAATAAAAGGCATATTTAAACCTTATTACATAGTTAACAATTAATTAAACCACAATTGAACATTTCTGTTATATCCACCCATAGAAAAGAAAATTTGTTTATAACCAAACTGTTTGAGCAAAAATATTTATCATATATCATTATTATTTGGTGATATTTTATCATTTACTACTTATGTTTTCAAAAATATTTTGTTTAAGATTTGATTAGAACTCAAGTGGTTATTAAATTTTATTTTGTGCTAATTTTTTTTAAATTACTAAATGAAAATAATTTTAAAATCATAAGAAAAAAAATCCAAATAAAAAAAAATAAGTTTAATTTGATTTGAATTAATACTACATAGTAGTACTATCTTTACATTAGATTCAAGCCTTAATTATCAATTTAATTCCCAGATTATTTTAAATGATTTAATTTGATTTTCAAAATTTTAAAATATTTGATTTAATTCTTAAATTTTAAAAAATAAATTAATTTGGTCTAAAAATTTTAAAAGTTTAATTTGATTTTCATATTTTAAAAACGAACTAATTTACTACTCAAACCAATTTAATCCGTAAGTTCTTAAAAACTTGAAAATTAAATTAATTTATTTTTAAGAATTTGATAATTAAATTGAACTTTTAAAAAGTTTAAAGATCAAATTAATTTATTTTTAAAAATATGAGGACTAAATTAAACTTTTTAAAATTTTAGAGAACAAATTAAATTATTTAAAATAACATGAGAATAAAATTAATAATTAAGCCTTGATTCAACTTAAGTAACTTGTTTTAGTTTTTTATGCCATTCTGGAACCGAGGCTGAAACGGGGCCTTTAGCAATGTGTCTTTTCCGGCACAGTACACAGCATGTGACCATGGACCCGCCCCATCAAAGGCCAAGGACAGGGTTTCGGTTTCGCGTCACACTAATTTTACGTGGCTCACCGTCATTGAATGCCTGTACCTGCAAAAGTATATTTTATTGATTGGGGGCTCATGAAAAAATAAGGCTTGGTTTGATAGATGAATATAATATTTGAGTGTTTGGTAAAATAAATAAAATAAAAATAAGTTTTGAAATAGTACATTTTTTTATTCAATCAAATAACTTAGTTTATCCTTTTATTTCTCAAATTTTTTATTTTATTTTATTTCCTTCTACATTATTTTTCTCTTTAATTTATATCATATACACCAAGAGAACAGGATATAAAGTTATCTACTCTACTTTCAACACTGTTCGTCTTTGACTATTGGATTCTCTTGGAGTTGAAAGAGCTGTGCACTAAAATAATTTAACTTTTTTAATAAGTTCCATTTTTTATTATGATTTTTTTTTAAATATCTCATCACGTGGTGTTCACGTTTTATTTTTAAAAATATTTTTATGCTTTCTAAACAACAACTTGTAGTTTCTGCAGGTCAAGATAAAAAAAATAGAGAATAAGATTATATTTGGATTAATATTTGAAAATGTTTTTGTGAATTTTAATGCAGCAAATAAATAAAGAACATTTATTACTTCTAAAGTAAAAATACTTTTAATTTCTCCTAACTTTAATTTAGACATCTACCAAATAAAATCATTATGTCCTCCTATAATTATCGTTTAAAATAATTATCATTTAAATTTTTTAATGTAATATTAATTATTTTTTATATATTAATAATGAATTCTAATATCTAGAAATGAAATGATGATGCTGTAGAGTTAATTTTATAATTTTTTTATTTGTGTAAAATAATATGATAAAAGTTATTTTAGAATGGAGAGAGGAGTTTTTTTGTTCGTAGGTGTGGTCCACAATTTATCTCTTTCCTTTTAAATTAATAACATATATTAAATAGTGTACTAAAATATTTCTATTATCTTTTTTTAAAGGATTTATATTATCTTATATTATAATGGCCAGCAATAAACTGGACATGAACAATCTTCGTATATCAGCCAATTATTGTTATTGGGATAGTTGTTGTTTAGTAAAGAGAGGTATCTACCACACTTGAGTAAATATAAAAACCATATATTACATTGTAATAAGATTTTTTACACATAAAAAATACATGTGGTCTTTAAAGTTGCATTGGAAACTTGAATTTGAAAAACAATAAAGCTCATGTTTTATAAAATTAGAACCAACTTTTCGAAGGAGTACTTTGATAAAAATATTCTACTCTTATAAAGAATTCACTTTCAAGCTTCAACTAAGCAAACAAATTAAACGTGAATACAAACACATCCTTTAATAATCTTATTTCCACCCTCATTTTTTGTTTATCTCTCACTAAAGATTTATTCCTCTGCCAATACGCAACGCAATAGTGAAATGGGTGGCCATATGTCCCAATCCCAACCTATCTTCTGGCTCACAAGTCTACATCAAAGGATCATCTGGTTTCGCGTGCATGCAAATCATGGCTACTAAATATTATCCAATTTTAAGTAGATACCAGTCTTATAGTTGTAGTTATTTTTAAAAAAATCCCAAAATTCGAATCTAAGACATTAAATTAAAATAATTCATGTCAATTGATCCTTTTAATGGTGTTAGATGTATCATGAGAGTCACCCTATTATTAAACATAAAAGTAAAAAAAATGGAAAGCAATGAGTAACTCGCATAACCGTCCGTCCACACTCCATACAATTAATATTACAAGGCGTGATTTATTTGGACATCCAAATAATTAAGTAATGACCATACAGCGACCTTATCCATACATTAATAATTCAGAATATTTACACGTTAATGCATGCATGAGTCCAACGGGAGCGTCCAACCTATCAAGGTATGGAGATAAAGAATTAAGAAGAAAAAATCAGAGTGAATGTTGAAGTCGAATCCTTCCTTTGTTTGATTGGTGCAGAAGGATGATCAGAGTGAGTGAATGTGCGTGCGTGGAAAGATAGATAATAAACTTAAAACGTGTTCGATTGTGAATGGGAGCCATTTTCTGTTCTGAAAAGGACACGGCAAGGAGGGACCCATCATGTGACATTTATATTATTTTATTGCTGCCCAGACTCGTGAGATTCGTGTCTCTTGCACTGCTTCTACCAAGCATATTTATATTATTAAATTCTACCTCGTGCAGCACGTTCCCTCATTTATTTTTTATTTTATTTTTTAGAAACAAACGCCTAGACTACGATATTACACCCACGTTATTATATTATATTTAATTAATAATTATCGAGAGAACGAGAAGTATATTCTCTACCACATTTTTCAAATATATTATTTCTAGTTTGTTAAAAATTATAAATTAAATTTTTTAAATTTTATATTTAATTTTTTTTAACAAATTAGAAAAAATATGATAAAATATATATATTAAAAAGTATGTTGTTAATATTTCCATCAATTATATAAATCAGAAGCAGTTGGTTTGCACAAATAAATTATTATAGAATTCTTGTATCAGAAAAATTATATTCTAAGAATCCATAAACTACTTATGCATTCGATCATATATACAGGGTGAAATAGAATTTTCTTCGCTATTTATATTTTAGGTTTTTGGGTAATAAAAATAAATGAAAAATAAAAAACGGATAATTTTTTTAAAAAGACTAAAAATACTGACAAAAATTAATGAAAGATTAAGAGTTGTTAAAAAAATTGGAAAACTAAAATTAGAATCTAGAACTAAAATCTTAATTAACCATGTAATATATAAATTCTACAAAATTAATTACTATAACATTATAGTTATGCGAAATTAATATTTATTTTTTACAATGCACAAATTAAAATACTGGTTATTATTAAAATTTGACCAATTCCAAAATATTTGGTTTTGATACTGAAACATTTCATACCATTAAATTTTAATTTCACAATTTTAAAATTTAATAATCAAATCAAATTAACAATTAATCCACGCAATTCATTTATCAAATTTAAAGATATTATCATTTCAATTTTTTTTTATGTGATACTTTTAAAAAGTTTGGTTTTTTTATTTTATTCTTATATAATAAAACAAAATGCTTTGTCTTGACAACCAATATATACTATACTGTTTATTTTTAAAAAAAAGGGGATTGCATTATTATTTGATAATAGTTATATTTTTCTTCTATATTTATAAATTTGACCTAGATTTGAGATATGAAATGGGGAAGTGCATGAAAAAAAAAAAAGGGTAAGAGCAATTTTAGCGGGGATACTGGGAAAGAATTTTCAGATGAAGATTTTTTTTTCACATATTCATCACTAAAGAGAAAATAAAGATCTTCACATAGAGATTTGGTTCTTCCATAAGAACCCTGGAGATCTGTATAGAGTTCAAAAAAAATAATTTTTTATGTAACAGAACGAAAATAAAATAAAATAAATAAAATTAAATTAAAAATTAAAATTAATTATATGTTTTTATTAATATTCATATATTTTTTCATGTTTTATTAATTAAAATTAATTAAATTAAATTAAATTTTAAATAGTAAAAAATGAAGTCCATATAGAATCTATTAAAATTATTTAAGATCTCAATTTAGAATCTATCAATAAAAGAAAAAATATGAGATATCTTAATAGATCTCCAATCCTATATAATATTAATATCTACAAAAAAGTTATCTAAGATCTCAATTTGACATTTACTACTGTTACTCTACCTAAAAAAACGGTTTTGTTTACGAGACAGAGGAGTGCCTCGGAGGAGGGTGACCATAAAATTCAAGGGTTTGAGATTCGGGTGTAGAGCAGAGGTAACTGATTGAAAAAAAAAATGGAGGTTGAGATTTTAAAATAGGAGAGTGGAGTGAAGAAATGAGGGATTGATGAACTTTTAAAAAACTTTATTAATTTAAAATAATTTCTTAACGATTAATTTGATTTGGTTAAATAGTTAAGTTTTATTGAATATTAATGTAGAAAGATTGATTTTATAATGATAACACATCCTGTTTACTCTTTTATTTTTAAAGATAATTATTTCATTATTATTTGATAGTGATTTTTATATATTTAAAATTATATTTATAAATTTATATATATATATATATAACTTATCGAAACTTGCTACTACTTTTTTTGTACTATTTATCTTATTCTTTTTAAAGGACTATTTATCTTTTATGAAAGAAAAAAAATGTATTACTTCACATTTGTCTTCCAGCCAGTTGCCCAGTAGTGTGTAAGGAAATTGTGAGCACGACTTTACTCACGCATATCATTGTGTAGTGTGTAAAGGGCTAAAAGGCAAATATGAAAACAGGACAAAGCACATAACAATGTTCATTCCGCAATTAAATATAAACAAAATATATTAATTTATGTAAAAATTAAGAAAATTAGTTAATATTATTTAATTTATTAATCATATTTTATTTTTTTTCTTAAACTACCTTTATAAACTTAATATTAAGATTATGTTCAACAAATTATTTTAGTTAGTTTTTAATTTTTTATTAATTAAAAAACTTGTTTGACTCTCAATAAATAAATAAAAAATAGTTGCTTCCAGCATTTAAAACGTTATTTTGAATTAATCTTTTCTAAAATATTAGTTTCTAATTTTTAGTTTTTTATATTTTTTTATTTTTATCTTTAATATATTTATTTAATTGTTTTATTGCTCTTTTTAAATAAATAATAATTTTATTATTTTTTGTTATTTTCACTTTTTCAATTATTTCAACAATTAATTTTATCGTTTAATTTAATTTAATAAATTAATTTTTCAATTTCATCAACTTTCTAGCTAACTTTTGCGAACCTAAGAAGAAGAAAAATTAGAAATAAGATTTCAATAAATTTATGAATATTTTATGATAATGTCATTAAATAAAATGAAAATAACAAAATTTGTTTTTATTCAAGTCTACTGTATTTTTTTTTACTTAATTGAGGAGGGAGTATTAACAAGTATGTCAAAAGGTGTTGGTTAAGAAAAATAAATTAAAAAATATTACATTAAGAATATAAATATACTTGTTAAACTATTAAATTAAATATTCAATATTACAATATACTACAATATACTACAGTTATATTTACTCGTTAATTCCTAGGTGTAGACACTCTTAGAAGACGTAAGAGGAATTTTGCGGTGGTGATTGATAATTAAATGAAGAATGAAACAGCAAAAAATCAATAATGGAAGTAGAAACTCGATCGGCTAAAGTCAATAGTACTATCTTGTCTTTGATGCATTCAATGTCATGTTCGAGAGAGGAATGTGTTTGTCTTTCATTTACCATGCGCGAGTAAGTACCTCCACAGAAAAAAGATAATAATAATAATAATAATAATAAAACAGAAGCTCATCCGTTAGATTTTTGAATATCACATACGTACTAGGTCCTGTTAGTTTTTTTCTAGTTCTATAAAAGGAAGCTTCCTATGCTTGTGTTCTCCACAAAACAAGGCCACAACAATCTAAGTGTTGAGAGAAGAGTGAGTTTTGTATATTTGAAATTAAGAAGTAGCAAAGATGTTTGGAATCCTCGGAGGAAACAAGGGTCACAAGATAAAGGGGAACATGGTGATTATGCGAAAGAATGTGTTGGATATCAACAGCATTACCAGTGTTAAGGGTATCGTCGGAACCGGCATTAACATCATTGGAGGTGTCGTCGACACCGTTACTGCTTTGTTGCCCCACATCTCCATCCAACTCATTAGTGCCACCAAGGCTGATGGTATAATTACTTACTACTTCACTTCTCGTAGATACATTTGCTGGTAGGAAAAAAAAGTTATTTTTTAATGGGCAGTTTCTTTATTTTTTTTTAAAAATATTTGTTTAAGGAACAACATAGAATTTATTTCTTAAAATAAATAAAAAATTATTTATTTTAAGAAAAAATAATTTAAACATCAACATCAATAATATTTTTAATCCAAGTTAATTAGGATAGGTAATAAATATAATAAATTGAAAATAAGATAAAAGAGAGAAAAAAAAAAGCTAAAACAAAAAAAAGAAGTGAAAAAATGAAGGGAAAAAAAAAGTTTGGAACTTATAGATAAATTAATTACCCAACTCAAAAACAGATTCGGTAGGAATATGCTACAAAGAATGGTTTTAAAAATATACATTATACTTAAAATAATATTGAAGTTTTTTTTTCATAAAAAAAAAAAACCTTTTGTCTTTTCAATTCAGCCGAAGAAATAAAACGTGGATTGAACTGTACAAAAAAAATATTTTTGAAGAATAAATCTAAGTGTAACCAAAAGGATACTGCCCCTGAGTAATATATCACTAAATTGAACTAAAAATAATACCAAATAATGCATTTTACTGTAAGTTTCGTATGAGATTAAAATGTGTGAAATTTGGTTTGATAGGACATGGGAAAGGAAAAGTTGGAAAGGCTACAAATTTAAGAGGACAAGTGTCGTTACCAACCTTGGGAGCTGGCGAAGATGCATACGATGTTCATTTTGAATGGGACAGTGACTTCGGAATTCCCGGTGCATTTTACATAAAGAACTTCATGCAAGTTGAGTTCTATCTAAAGTCTCTAACTCTCGAAGACATTCCAAACCATGGAACCATTCACTTCTTATGCAACTCCTGGGTTTACAACTCAAAATGCTACCATTCTGATCGCATTTTCTTTGCCAACAATGTAAGCTACTTAACTACTGTTATACATTGTCTAACATTTTGCATGATGTGTACCGTTTATTGTTTTTGTTGAACTTTACCACATGACATGGATGAAAAAGTTGTTATACATATAATGCAGACATATCTTCCAAGCGAGACACCGGCTGCACTTGCGAAGTACAGAGAAGAAGAATTGAAGAATGTAAGAGGGGATGGAACTGGTGAGCGCAAGGAATGGGATAGGATCTATGACTATGATGTCTACAATGACTTGGGCAACCCGGATAGCGGTGAAAAATATGCACGCCCCGTTCTTGGAGGTTCAGCCTTACCTTACCCTCGCAGAGGAAGAACCGGAAGAGGAAAAACTAGAAAAGGTTTCTCACTAGTCACTAATTTATTACTTTTTAATGTTTGTTTTTAGGCAGGTTTTATGTTGTAATGTATACTTTTGATGTTTTCGTTTTAGCATAACTGAATTAGTAAAGTGTGTTGTGTTCCTTAGAAGTTAGAAAAGTACTAAGTATAA
Organism: Glycine latifolia; assembly: GCA_013407115.1. Classification (NCBI taxonomy): domain Eukaryota; kingdom Viridiplantae; phylum Streptophyta; class Magnoliopsida; order Fabales; family Fabaceae; genus Glycine; species Glycine latifolia. The sequence continues at coordinate 2,302,603 of CM023955.1, read as the reverse complement.
GGTTTTTGACTTATCCTCTTTATCTTAACAGATCCCAACAGTGAGAAGCCGAGTGATTTTGTTTACCTTCCGAGAGATGAAGCATTTGGTCACTTGAAGTCATCAGATTTTCTCGTTTATGGAATCAAATCTGTGGCTCAAGACGTCTTGCCTGTGTTGACTGATGCGTTTGATGGAAATCTTTTGAGCCTTGAGTTTGATAACTTTGCTGAAGTGCGCAAACTCTATGAAGGTGGAGTTACACTACCTACAAACTTTCTTAGCAAGATCGCCCCTTTACCAGTGATCAAGGAAATTTTTCGAACTGATGGCGAACAGTTCCTCAAGTATCCACCACCTAAAGTGATGCAGGGTATGCTACAATGCTACATATTTTGAATATGTAGAATATTATCAATATACTCCTGTTTTTACTCAACATATTTAATCACGTGGATGAATTTTTCAACTGTTATTATTTGGTGTAGTGGATAAGTCTGCATGGATGACTGATGAAGAATTTGCTAGAGAAACGATTGCTGGTGTAAATCCAAATGTCATTAAGATTCTTGAGGTAACAAACTACATGCAACCAAAAGCTTGGATGCACTTTGGTTGTCAAATTTGAGATTGCTAACCTGCTGTCATTGTGTGCCAAATATATTCCAGGAGTTCCCACCACGTAGCAAGCTAGATACTGGAGCCTACGGTGATCATACCTCTATAATAACAAAACAACACTTGGAGCCTAACTTGGGTGGGCTCACCGTTGAGCAGGTAATGATATGAGTATTTAGTTTCACATTAAACTTATTTCACTATAATGTTTCTGCTATTGCTTTGTAACTATTTTTGTTTTTTTATTTTTTATTGTGATTCCAATGAACAACAATCAACTAATTAATTAATTATACTTGGTTGAACAGGCTATCCAGAGCAAGAAGTTGTTTATCTTAGATCACCATGACTATCTCATTCCATATTTGAGGAAAATAAATGCAACTACCACAAAGACTTACGCTACAAGAACCATATTTTTCTTGAAAAGTGATGGAACCTTGACGCCATTGGCCATTGAGTTAAGTAAGCCGCATCCTCAGGGTGAAGAATATGGTCCTGTTAGCGAAGTCTACGTGCCTTCGAGCGAGGGAGTTGAAGCTTATATTTGGTTACTGGCAAAGGCTTATGTTGTTGTGAATGATTCGTGCTACCATCAACTCGTCAGCCACTGGTATGATATTGTCAATTGGCAATGAGATGCATACAATTAAATTTGTCAATATATTTATAAATAGATGATTAACATATTAAGGTGGATGGCAGGCTAAACACTCATGCGGTTGTTGAGCCATTCGTCATAGCAACAAACAGGCATCTGAGCGTGGTTCACCCCATTTACAAACTTCTGTTTCCTCACTACCGTGACACCATGAATATTAATTCACTTGCCAGGAAAGCCCTGGTTAATGCAGATGGTATTATAGAGAAAACATTCTTGTGGGGTAGGTACTCTTTGGAAATGTCTGCTGTTATTTACAAGGACTGGGTTTTCACTGATCAAGCATTGCCTAATGATCTTGTCAAGAGGTATGTAATCTTGTAAAGTTTATTAACAAATTAGAAATATATATTGCTTAAAACATAAAGAATCTAAATCTATTTAAGTCATCAATGACATAAGAAGAAAAAAGGCTTCAGGCTTGATATAACTCTTGTACTAATCAATGTTATTTGGGTGCTTTTAATTCAGAGGAGTTGCTGTTAAGGATCCATCTGCTCCCCATGGAGTTCGGCTTTTGATTGAGGACTATCCTTATGCTTCTGATGGGCTAGAGATATGGGATGCCATCAAGTCCTGGGTGCAAGAATATGTCTCATTCTACTACAAGTCAGATGCAGCAATTCAACAAGACCCCGAACTCCAAGCTTGGTGGAAAGAACTTGTCCAAGTGGGTCATGGTGATTTGAAAGATAAACCATGGTGGCAAAAGATGCAAACTCGCGAAGAGTTGATTGAAGCCTCGGCTACCCTCATATGGATCGCTTCAGCCCTTCATGCAGCTGTTAACTTTGGACAGTATCCATATGGAGGTTTAATCCTAAACAGGCCAACCATTAGCAGGAGATTCATGCCTGAGAAAGGGTCTGCTGAGTATGCTGCTTTGGGTAAGAACCCTGAGAAGGAGTTTTTGAAGACTATTACTGGCAAGAAGGAGACCCTCATTGACCTTACAATTATAGAAATCTTGTCAAGGCACACATCTGATGAGTTCTACCTTGGGGAGAGAGATGGTGGTGACTATTGGACTTCTGATGCTGGTCCACTAGAGGCCTTTAAGAGGTTTGGAAAGAAGCTTCAAGAGATTGAACACCAGCTTATACAGAAGAACAAGGATGAGACGTTGAGAAACCGCAGTGGGCCGGCTAAAATGCCTTACACTTTGCTCTATCCTTCTAGTGAGGAGGGATTGACTTTCAGAGGAATTCCCAACAGTGTCTCCATCTAGGGGTTATACGGTTGTTGCAGTTCTTTGCCTGGTTTTCAATAAAAGTGAAATAGAAGGAATATGATTCCTTCATCAGTTGTGTTTGTTTAAGTTATGTATCTGTTGTGTTTGCTATTAACAAAGAAATTGTGTTTGTATCATGGAAGAGAAAATAATGAAAGCAATCACGCATGTTTGAACTTCGAACAATGCCTAGCATTGTAATATCATCATATCTAAAAGTGTGATTTAAATTACAGCAAACGTTGTTATTAAAATTTCATTACTCATGTATCCATATATTTTGCATTGAGTCAAAGGTACTGCTTCCTTACCTAAGTGCTAAAAACAACTTTGCATTTTCTCAGAATATAAACTTCTTGCAGACCTTCTCTGTGAGTGTCCTAATCTTGATGACATGGTCGTATGTGCTATTTTAAGATTTAATGTTATAAAATTGAAAGAAGTTAACAGATTTTTAATATGGAGAATGTGTTCTTATAGAAGAATCTTTAAGATATGCATAGTATTCAAAAAAATATATTTTTTTCCTCTCTTTTTTAAATTTTAAAATAAGATTTATTATTAAAAAATAAAATGAAATAGATCTTACAAAATTTTTAATTTTACGTAATATTATAAGATCTATTAAAAAGTGATTTAAGATGCTAATTTAGGATCTAGTAGTAAAGATGCTAAGAAGATGGGAATTTATGATATTTTGTTGTTGGGATGTACCTCTTGGATGATGACGAAGTGGAAATCATTGACGACTTGATTCCCGAATTTCCCAATTTAACCCGCATTGAATTCGACTATTCAAGATGTATTAACAACTGGCAGAAGGTGTTGAAAGTGCTCAAGCATTGTCCCAAACTTCAAAATCTTCTAATTGACCAGGTTTATTCGAGTTTAACGCCTTCAATGATTATTCTTTTTTATATTTACTAATTTTATGTCATGTACGTTGTTAATAGACTGAATCCGACAACGGTGACTGGAGAGAGTGGCAATATCCACTGTGTTCCTAAATGCATGTTATCGCCCCTTAAAACATGTTGTATTAATAATTACCGTGGCGATGAAACAGAGTTTGAGTTTGCAAGATATATCATGCAGAATTGGAAATCTGCATTCAATTCATGGCAAATGAACGGGAAAAGCATGGAATGATAAGAAAGTTATCCAAGTGCACAAGGTTCTCTTCCATTTGTAAACTTTCATTTATATGTTATAATAACGGTATTTGGGTAGTTAGTTGCGTCCTGTAATGTTTCCAATATAGGTTGACCGTTTTGATTGTCAAAATCAAATTCGTGGTCAGACACCAACTTCTTACCCAATATAATTTTAATAATAATGTTTGTATTATATATTTTGTTTCTTTTATCTCTTATAACAAAAAATAAAACAAAGATTACGGATTATATTTGACAAAGGGTTATCAAGCCGTTGTAGCTTTTGTCCAACTCGTTATTTATTTCTATTCAAGTTAGATGGCTAACGTTAGTGCACAAAGCAGTAAATGCTTTTATTGATTCTTAACATTTTACAAAACAACTTATTTTTATTTTATTAAAGCCAAACATGAAAGCACTCAAACACACTGGATTACCATGTGCGGGGTGGATGAAGGAATTCAGATTCCTTCTCTTCTATCTTTTATTCAAAGCCACAAAACTTGAGGAACCACAAACCTCTTCAGATAGAGATACTGTTGGGAATTCCTCTGAAAGTTAATCCTTCCTTACTAGAAGGCAAAAGCAGAGTATAAGGCATTTGAACTGGTCCACAACGGTTTCTCAGTTTCTCATCGTTGTTTCTCTCTGAGAGTTTATTCTCAATTTGTGCCAGTTTATTTCCAAACCTTTTAAAAGCCTCTAATGCTCTTGTATCAGATGTCCAATTTGGATTGTCCCTCTCCCCAAGGTACACCTCATCAGATGCATGCCTTGACAAGATTTCTATAACAGAAAGGTCAATAAGGGTCTGAAACTTTGGTGTAATAGTCTTCAAGTAAGCCTTCTGAGGATTCTTCCTCAGCTCCTCATACTCAGCAGAACCTTTCTCAGGCATGAATCGCCTACTAAGAGTTGGACGGTTTAAGATTAAACCTCCATAGGGATACTGTCCAAAATTAACAGCTGCATGAAGTGCTGAAGCAGTCCATATGATGATAGCGCAAGCTTCAACTAGCTCTTCACGAGTTTGCATCTTAGGCCACCATGGCTCATTTTTCTTGTCTCCATGACCCACCTCTACGAGTTCTTTCCACCAGGCTTGGAGTTCAGGATCTTCTCTAAGTGTGCCATCTGATTTGTAGTACAAGAAAACGTATTCATGGACCCATGTCTTGATAGCATCCCATATCTCAAGTCCATCAACAGCATAAGGGTAGTCCTCTATCACAAGGCGAATGCCATGAGGGCACGCTGGATCCTCAATTGCCATTCCTCTATATCACATGACATTAATTATATAACATCAAAACTGTCTTCAATTTTTTGTTAACTATTAAATTAAATTGAGTTTCATGTTTCCTATTGTAAGATATATGATCTACCTTTTTATAAGATCAGCAGGCAATGCTTGATCTGTAAAAACCCAATCCTTGTAAACTACAGCAGACATTTCCATAGAATACCTTCCCCACAAAAATGTTTGTTCTATAATGCCACCATCGTTGACCAGTGATAACCGAGCAAGGCCATTTATGTTCATGGTGTCACGATAGTGAGGGTGAAGGAGTTTATAAATAGGGTGAACCACACTGAGATGCCTGTTTGTTGCTATGATGAATGGCTCAACTACTGCATGAGTGTTTAACCTATTATCCATCAAAAGATATTAATAATCATTTTATAGATATAGATATATATATATATATATATATATGTTGATTTATTTTTATATTATTTCGTTGAGAAAATGTATACCAATGACTGACAAGTTGATGATAGCACGAGTCATTCACAACTACATAAGCCTTTGCTAGCAGCCAAATAGAACTTTCAACACCTTCATCTGCAGGCAGAAAAACTTGACTAACAACACCAGATTGATCTCCCTGAGGATGTGGCAAACTCAACTCTATGGCAAGCGGCCTTAAGGTTCGGTCATTTTTCAGGAAAAGGATGGTTCTGGTAGCATAAGCCTTTGTGGAGGTTGCATTTATTCGCCTCAAATATGGCATGATTGGGTCATGATGATCTAGTAGGAACAATCTCTTGTTTTGAATTGCCTTTCCAACCAAATACAATTTACTCGTTATTATTCATAGAAACATCATCTAAAATTAAAACTAGACACAGAAAATAACAGGATTCATCAAATAAAATTTTATTTCGGAACACAAGTTTATCATATTAAATACCTCATCTACAGTGAGCGCTTCTAAGTTGGGCTCTAGGTGTTCTTTTTTTATTTGACTAGTATGATCACCATAGACTTGGCTATCTAGCTTGCTTCGTGGAGGGAACTCCTGCAATAATAAATTATAAGGAAATATATATGATCTTCCTCCATTAGGTCATCCTGCCAATCAAGGATATCAATCACAAACTTGACATGCAAAGAAAACTCAACCTTAAGACAACGAATCAAGTTTGGATTTACACCAGCTAGCATTTCTCTTGCAAATTCTTCATCAGTCATCCATGCAGACCTACTCACTGCTCAAATAATAACAAATATCCTTTGTGAAATGGGATTAATTCAGATATCCATTATTAGCACTCCAATGTTGTTAATTTTAAAGCCATTTTAGATACAGGTACTTAATATTATGAGATACCTTGAATTACTTTAGGAGGAGGAAACTTAAGTGCCTGTTCACCATCAGTTCTGAAGATTTCCTTAAGCACGGGTAGTGGACTAATCTTGCTGATTATATCTGTTGGCAGCTTAATTCCGCCTGAATAGAGTCCATGAACTTCATCAAAGCTATCAAACTCACTGGGTGTGAAATTCAAATCAAAAGCAGATTGCAATAATGGAAGAACATTTTGAGATACGGATTTCAGTCCGTAAGTAAGAAAGTCTGATGACTTCAAGTGTCCAAAAGCCTCATCTCTTGGAAGATAAACATCATCACTCCTACTCTCACTATTGGGATCTGTTTAATGAAAATAGCAGAACTTATTAGCAACAAAAACAGAAATTTTCAAACTCATAATTGAAAAACAGTTAAAGTTCAATGAAATGGTTGTTTCTAAGTACTTCTTGATAATTTAGGATTACTTGATTAGAAACAGTCAACCTTTATGTTAACATGTACATGTAGAACTCTTCTAGCTAAAACAATACACCAATTCAAAGTTATATGACTCTTGACATATTAAAAATGCATTTATGCTAAGGCCTCATAAATATTATAGAATTGAAGAACAGATTTGAGTCTGTGATAGAGTAATTTAAAATAGAAATAGAAGCCTAACCTTTCCTTGTTGGTTTTCTACCAGTTCTCCCCCTACGAGGATAAGGAAAGGTGTCATTTCCTCCAAGAACAGGACGGGCATGCTTTTCACCCTTATCCGGATCGCCTAAATCATTGTAGACATCATAATCATAGATCCTATCCCACTCTTTGCGTTCTCCAGTTCCATCTCCTCTTAAATTATGCAACTCTTCTTCTCTATATTTGACTAGTGGAGCTGGTGTCTCACTTGGAAGATATGTCTGCAATATATTTTGTAAACTTTATTTTTTCATTGATGCCTTAAAGTTCAACAACTTCAAAATAAACCACATTAATTGACACTCGGGTATTGAAAAAAATTGTTTTTTGGAAAAATAAAATAACTAGAGAAAACAGAGAAAGTTATTGAAGATTTAAAAGTTATATTTAAGTTTCATTTATTATACTTGACCTGGTTGGCAAAGAAAATGCGGTCACTTTTGAAGTGTTTGGCATTGTAAATCCACGAGTTGCAAACAAAGTGGATGCTTCCATGGTTTGGAATGTCTTCAAGAGTCAAACTCACAAGGAAAAACTCAGTCTGCATAAAATTCTTGATATAAAATGCTCCAGGAATTCCACTCTCATCGTCCCATTCAAAATTAATTTTGAATGCAGATTGGCCTGCTCCCAAAGTTGGCAATGAAGTAATGATACCTTCCAAAAAGGTAGCCTTTCCAAGTTTACCTTTTCCGTTGGCTACCCAAAGAAAAGAAAGAGTGAAAACAAAAGTCAAAACCAATATGAAGCCATTCTACCATGACTTTAGTTTCACTTTTCACACAAACAAAAAATTAAAAAGTTATAGACGTGAGTGCATATGTAGCTTGGCTGAGAGAGTGAGAATGCTGCACAAACTATATCAATAATTAATTACATATTCAAATTTCATATAACACATAATGGAGTACTAGTGTCATTAATTTTGTAAAAAAATTATATTTAAATGTGTTATATAAACATTGGATGAAACTAGGTACTAGGTAGTGATAGTGAACCATCTCATAATATGTCCGTACACACACAAGCAGGACACGCGTCATGATTATAAACATCTAGTGTGTGTATGGTTTATGGTTTACACGAACTCCAACTCTGTTGAACGGAGAAGTATGTGAGAGCATAGATTGAAATCAACCTCCGTTAACCAAACACACTAATAGATGTTGGCATCCGTTGATGAGCAACATACGTGAGAATTTACTACTTATGATGGATGAAGTAATTAGGAAAATTAAGAAAGAAGAAAACGAACCATCAGCTTTGGTAGCACTAATAAGCTGGAGAGACACAGATCGACCCAAGAAGGCAGTGAGATTATCGAGTGTTGAGCCAACTATGTCGATACCTTGACCAATAATTCCCCCAACACTGGTTAGGCTATTCACGTCCAACACATTCTTGCGCATCAACACCACTGTCCCTTTTATCTTATGACCACCCCTATTGAGAAGACCCCCAAGCATCTTTGCAACCCACCAACACTACTATATATGATCTTCTTCTTTTTTTGTTTTGTTTTTGGGACTAAGCAAACTTGTGAGAATGCCAAGCACAGCGTGGTGGTATTTATAATTAAGGAGGAAGTCTAAGAAACGAAGAAGATGATGATACATAAATGTCTTGTAGCGGACTCAGACTCCAACGTGCAAAGCAAAGTGTCATATACGTGCATGCAAAGAACCAAACCAGATAAAAATCAATAATTATTGTGGATTTACTATATTAAACATTTCCTTCTTACCAGTTAGTAGTTACTATGGAGGTTGCTATTGAGTACCACATTTGTCAATTGGATAATTTTAAATCTTCCCCGCAACATTTTCTCACTCTTTTTTTATAATCAATATTTTAACATGATTTATATACTCAAGACATTAAATTTTTTTATTTTTTTATTTAATAGTACTTTTTTAAAAACAAGAAGAGGATTTATAGGAAGATACAACATTATTTTTATAGGTTTTATTAAGCTTTTTTACAACTAAAGGTACAGTAATTTGTTTACTTTTTAATGTAATAAATATTTTTATTTCACTAATTAATTTCTTATCGAACTAATTGACAATAGATAAAACTTATAGGTTGTTTCATACATAGGTACTTAATTTTGGTATTATTTTCGATTAAAATTGGAAATTTGTATTCATAATCTGAGTAATAAATATTTGGATAAGTGTGGGTTTGATTTGATGTTAAATAATTGATTTTGAATATATAATTGATTTTAGTTATATTTTATATGTTTGATTTCACCGTTGTAAAAGATTTTAAAATAGATTAAAAGTTAAAGCAACTTTGAGTGTATGTTTGATTTGACCTTAAGAAATTGAGTCTCAACATATATTTTGGAAACATTTCACATGTTTTGGTTTCATGAAAAGAATTTAAAATTGATTATAGGTTAAAATAATTTTGAGTATGTGTTTGATTTCACTTTGAAAAATTGATTCTAGGTTCATATATAATTAATTTTAGATATAATTTTACATTGGGAAATAATTCATAATTAATATGTTAGTCCATAATTAATTTTAAGTTAAAACAACTATTGTGTTTATGCAAAATTGTGTATTAGATTTTACTCTAACTTAATTTTTATTACAAAAATATCCAAATAAAAATTACATCACTTTAAAATCAATTTTAATCAAAATTAACTTAATTTTATTATTAAAATATCCAAACAAAAATTACATCACTTCAAAATCAATTTTAAACAAAATTAATTTCATTGAGAATCAACAAACACTAATACAACCTATGATTTCAAAAAATAAAAAATTCCACCACTACCAAACACTCATAAATGTTTGATAGCGTAAACTTTTTATATTATTCATAAATTAAAAATATATAAAAATTGAATTTATCATAATGAATTTTAAAGTATAACCGAATACGGATTGAAGGAAATATAATTATGATGGCAATTGGTGAATGTGAAACAAGTTTAAGGTGCATGCATGCTAGACGTGTTTTCTGATGACACGTCCGCATTGGCGGATACTCATTTAGAGCCACTTGGCCAAAGCACTCAACACATGTCAAGACTCACCACCAACATCGCAAACTATTTTATTTTTCTTGCATGTCAATTCGTAATTATATATATAGACACTCATACAATCATAATCATATCATACTTTAAATACTTACTTTTTTTATTTCTCTTATCCTATAAAATTCATATTACCTATTATCTCTATATTTTTTCTTTTTTATTTCAAAGTGTCCAAATGGAGTGTCCATGCATCCATCTCCTTCATAAATAATTATAACTTTTATTTCCCGCATGGTTTTAAGAATATATAGAAAATAATGAAACATTTATTTTCAAGTATTTTTCGAATAAACATATAAAATCAATCTGATATTTTTCAAATTAAATTGATACTTATTTATTAAAACTCTATTTTTTAGTCAATGATAACTGATAAGCATAAAACTCTGATGTGAGAGTTTATTTTTATAATACAATTGGGTAATTTTTTTATTTAATTTCAAACAATGGTAATTTTAATTCAATAAAATTTAACATAAATATATTTTTATTTATCTTCTCATAAAATATATGATTTAGAAAATAAGACTATCGTTTCTCACTATCTCGATAACATATATATATATATATATATATATATATATATATATATATATATAAAATTAAATCAATATACATTTTAATTATAATATAATTTATATATTAAAAACAATTATTAGTTATAGAAATTTTAATTATATAAAAATGAACACTTATCTTATATAATTCAAATACTAATTACTACTTACTATACTCTTTAATGAACATCTCATTTAAAACAGCCTTATCCAAATATCTACAGCACATGTATACATATGATATAGGACAAATTAAAATTAAAAATTGAGTACATGAGCTTGTGATTGTTCAGTAGTTTGATCATTTCCAGCTACGGACAAACTTTCTGCCAGTTTCTTTTAAGTGACATTATCGAACAATATATAAATATCCATCCATCGATTTCCTCCCTGCGTGTAGAACGAGTGTATAACATCCTCAATAAAATAATAAATTTATCTCTATCAATCTGAGTGAGGGTGGGTGAGGTGTCTAACGCACTCCATGCAACAAAGACACCAAGCCATGTGCAAAGTGCCATATACTAACACTGCATGCATGCCAACATATACATTAAATTCACATCGTGACAATATATACCGATTATCTTATGAGAAAGGAACTCAATTCAAGACCTCTTTCTTTCTGACAAATTGTATTAAAAAAATGAAGTACTATTAGTAACTGTGAATTTGATAGTATAATTAAATGTTAAACTAATGCGTAGGATATACTCCATTTATTTATTATTTTTTCAATACCATTACTATCATTTTTAGCGGGTTAAGATGAGTGTTTTCTATCTGCACTTCTTGTGACTGGTGTTGACCAAGAGTATCTTTTTTTACCAAGAGTATTTATAGTATTACTTTAGATATTGGCTTTGAAGAATATTTTTTTCATTTAAATGTATGAAACTAATTTTTCAGGTGTAAAATAAGACAGTTGGACTTTCACAATATACAACACGCTTACCATTGCATCTATTCCCTAATTATTAGTTGGAAATTAAATCACATGTGTTGACTTTCACATGCCTTAATTACACTGGAAAAAAGAAGAGAGTAGTTTTGAATTTGAATTTGATTATTATTAGCATAAAGCTTTTGTATTATCATTTAATTTTGTGTAGACTGCTTATGAAAATAACGGGTTTAACCAGTCATTTTATAAAATAATACGGTGGTACATCATATACTATTGGATATATGGAGTTTAATTTTCTTCCTCATGTTGTCATGTGAACTGTACACTAAAATTAAATTAAAAAACTGCTCTATATAATACTACCATATAGCTAGTATTAATTGTTTGACATTATATAGCTATTAATTATTGATGACAGTTACAATACTAACTAAATCTATATCAGTTGGTTTAATAAAAATGTGTAAGTTATTATAAACTCTTAAAATTTATCTTCAATTTTTATGTATAAAAAGATAATAATAAAAATCAAAAGTATTTTCTTTTTAAAGGAAGTCGCTCACTCTTGTTAATGTCTACAATTGCTGAACGGTTTCGGTTTTTAACTTTTTTTGGGGGGGCCGGGGATTAGCTTATCTGGAAAACAAAATAATATGTATTTAATATTGAATTATTCTAATTTTATGATTTTTTTTACATCTAGCTTTTTCTTTATATTTTTGTTGTTACAAAACGCTCATTTTTTTAACACTTCCCCTCGCTTTTTGTTTTTGTTTTTTTGTCTAATTGTAAAAAATATGAATAAGTCCAGGCTGGGCCTAAATTCTACCTACTAGTTGGACCTACACGGACTACTGGACCAATTTTATTTTATTCACCATACTTTGATAGTTAACAGGGACAATTTTTGCACGTCCTTTTTTTCTCTTCGTACCTCTTTTCTAAACTAATTTTTGAAACATATTTTGATATTTATAAATATTTTTAAATTTAGTTTCTGAATTATATTAAAATATTCTGGAAATTATCAACGTTTATTTAATTTCTTTTTTTTTTACTCTTTCTCGTTATCACAATTACTTATTAATAGTTATTGCCTATTTGGACACATGTCCAACACATACTTATAATGTAAAAATCAGCAAAAGTGAGTAATTTTTGTTCAATCTTAAGTAAGATATCATATTCAAGTTTTGAGATGAAAAAATGTAATTAAACGAAAAAAATATCTCAATAAAAATAATCAATCAAATTTTTCAAATGAAGTTTAATCATTAATAAAATTGGTGAATATTTTACACCAATAATAATAATAATAAATTAATGTGAAAGTTAAGTCACTTTGAAATAAATACACAGAAGCTAGTGTGTCTGGATTCTCATTGGTGATCTATGTTTTATCAAACTTTGACGTTAAAAATATACCAAAAGAAATTAATAGTTTCTTTTTGGCTCACGTTTGAGGTGCGTGGATGAAAATCAAAACCCTGATCTCCTGCTGCTTCAGAGTGGACGCATGTAAGAATTAAGATATAGGAAAATTCGAAATCAAATATGTTACTTATTTTAATTTAACGCATCGGAGATGTTCCCTCTCTCTAGAATCTTGGACTGTACGTGACATCCCTCCAACTCCAAGTCTATCATCCATTATTTATTTATTTCATCGTTATTTTAAATGTTAAATTAATTAAATCTTTTTTATTTTGTTGTTCAGTTTTTATGTGTGCGGGAAAAAGAAAGTTATATTGATGTATTATGTGTTAAAACTTTTAGAAATACATTGGAATGTTGTTATATATTCTGAAAATTGGTTTTTTAAATATATAATTTCTGTAAAGGTGTATTTCAAAAACTAGTTCTCAATAAACCTGCAAAACTAGAAAGGAAGTGCGATGACTGAGAGTGAAGGAGAGGGTGTTAAACAGGGGATGCAAATAGAGATAGAAAGGGAGTGCGATGACTGAGAACTTTTGGTGGGAGATGGATGGAAGAAGAAGGTTTTAGAATAATGGTTTGCAAAGAAGAAAAAAAGATCAGAGGGTGCAAGAAGGAAAAAAACGCAAAAGGAACCACCCTACTGTTTCTCAGTAACTGGTTTGAGTTAGGGATGATAAAAACATTTATATCTGCAAATATTCGTAAATAAAATCTATCATAAATCATTTGAAGTTACAAAAACACCCTCATATATAATCAAGGAAAGAACTAGAATCATTAACACTTCCACAATTTAAACTTGTGAATTTATTAAATTATGTATTTTTAATTTATTTGGAATTATGTTTTTCTTTGAATCTATGCTTTGCAATTTTATTTGTGTTTATCCTTAACAGATACTTGTTTCATGTTTAATTATATTGTATTGTTTCTTTTTTTCTCTTGGTTTATAATTCACTAATTTTACTCAATGTTGAAACTCACTTTTATAAAAAAAAATATTTTTAATTTTTTTTTAACTATCTATGGGTATGCATGAATTAGTATCCATGAATACCGCATATATTTTTCAAATGGATACCAACAAACAACAAGAACAAGCACATGTTTTTTCCAATGTGCGGGTAGCAAGTAGTCCCTATTCGTGTCCAATCCTACTCATTTTCATTCCTAGTTTGGATCAATTGTCTTATAGAGTTGGCAAGTTAACAAAAGAATATTCATACAAATTTGGATATTGTTATGGACACCTACACTATTGTTATTAGTCCCTACAACATGTGTAAATTTTTTAGATTTTTCTAAAATATTCTTCCCCACAAAAGTATGAGTTCATGAATAATGTACAATGAAATCATACTTTTGTTGCAACAAATGGGGTGAAAAAAACAATATAAGGAAAGTATAATTTTGTTGTATATTTGTGTTGAATTTTGAAGTTTTGAATCCTACAACTTTGAAAGGAAAACTTTTTACTTATATGTCATAATATGTCAATTTCATATAACTTTTTGGAGAGGAATGTGTGGCAACTTGCTCCAACATTTTCGTCAAAAAAACATTTTCTTATGAAAAAATTGACTTTAAACTTTCCAAGTCTCTTGTCAAAATAAGAGTTTATATCAAACATAATGAAAACATGATTCCATTGTGTGACAAAATCAAACAACAACAGATTCATGATTTTTTTGTGTCGCAAAGCAAATAATAATGAAATAAAATTTTGTTGTTATTTACAAAAATCCAAAAAAATTAAATATGATTATGTTGTGTCAATGGCACAATGAAATCATGATTTCATTATGTCATCGATATAGCAAAATCATAATTTTGTTTTGTTAAAATATTGTGGGGGTTGATAGGTGTCTTGAGAGAGGAAATGTGAGAGGAAGGAATGGTCTCGGAGAGTGAGGAGGGTAGTAAGGTAATTTTACAGTTGTTGTAGGGGGGCAATAGCAAGGCCCTAAAAATTTAGCACCCGAATACAAATAAATTGTTGGGGCATAACCGGTTTTGGATCCTCTGCAGTTGAAAAAAATTGCAATTTAAAATTTCATCACATAATTTTAATTATTAATTAAATTAAATATTAATAAAAAATAAAAAAAAGTTTGTGTTGTAATGTTGAACTGCACTCCCTATCACTCTTTTCTAATCGCATGAGATCCAGATCTGGGAAGAACTAAATTGATAAACTCACACATGTTAATATATTTGCTAAATTATTCACATACTTCTTTATCTTAATTTTAAATTACAATTTAGTTTTTAATTTTTTAAAAGTTGTAATTTTAATTTTTTAAAAGTTATAAGATGGCCCCTTAGTTTATTATAAATTATAAAATGTTCCTTTAAGTAATTTTTCATAACATATTTATCTAAAAACTATACAAATATTATTTTTGGAGTTACATGCTATTAAAATTTTATTCAATAGATCAAAAGAGTGAGCATGAAATCACACTGAATAATATATTTGAATTTTCTGATGGGAGTGCTCCAATGGATTAGTAGTATGTTAGATAGTATAGTCAATTTATGATATGTTTGGTTATGAGTATGTTTGAGAGTAAAAATTAATTAAAAACTCAATTTTAAATATGTAATGCTTAGAGTATTTAACAAGTTAAATTTTGTAAATTTTAGTTATAACCTTAATTCAAATATGCACTAAGCCTTAAGCGTGTTATATTAGTTAAAAAGTTATTGAATCAAATGCACCTATGGGCAAATCATGGCCATAACTTGCAAGACAGAAAATAGGACAACTTATATATCATTTAAAATATAATTTAGTGCATATTAAACCTTGAATTAAATAAGGTTTTATCATAATTTTAACTCATCTTATATTTATTCAACCGTTATATCATATCATGCCATATCTTATCTTATTTTATTAAGACAACAAAATGATCTTTGTAATCTTAATCTTAATAAAAGCAATAGGATATGTACAATAAATCAAATTTTTTAAAGATTATAATTAAAATTAACAACTTATTTTGTTTGTCACTAAACTTTTGTTCTTCATTTAATTTAAATACAAATTATATATAATTTTATCCCTCTCAAAAAATTATATACTTTTTATCCTTTTTTATGAAAAAGATTACTTAATGATAAAAAATAATATATTTTTCAGATGTAATCTAATCTAATCTAATCCAATAGTAATCACTTATCACGCCACTCGCTTGCATTTATATTTGTTTTGGGAGCGTAACGAACTACAATACAATACGACAACAACATAAAACAAACACAACAAAAACCTAAACTCACTCATTCCCTCCTACGATTTTCTTCCGCCTCCCTTGCCTTCAACTCCACGACGCAGATCCGAGGAGTTTGGGAAACCCTAATTCATTCATCTTTGCTTCTGTCTCTATTACTCTAACACCAGGTAACCCCCTCTCTCTCTCTGTTCGCTCGTTACTCCCAACTTCATAATTATCTTATATTGTATAAAAATAAATCCACCGTTTTTTCATTCTGTTTTAGTTGTATATCGATGCCTCTATGTTTTGATCATGCGCTTGATCTAATGGATTTTTTTTCGCAAAGCTTTTCATTGGATATTTGGTGTTCTGCTTTTTTTTTTTTTTAGATTATGCATCATTTGTTGTTTCGTTACCCCTCGAATTTTACGTCTTTTGGAAGCCATTTATTCACTCAGCGTACTGAAAATTTTGCTCTCCTGTTGCATATGTCCCGTGGAAGATTTTTAAAAAATATATATATTTGGTGTTCTTTTTTTATTTTTTATTTGACACAGATTAGAGTGATGTTCCGAATTTCGATCAGTTCGATTTTTTTTTAGTTGTTGGTGTTCCTGGATTGTTCTTAAGCTTTATTTTCTTCTCTGACATATTGTGAAAAGGAAAAGGACTTGTGAAAGCAAGAGCCCCTTTTCCTTCTTTTTACTTGCATTGTCTCACGATACTTTTTTGGACTTTCTTTTGTTAGGCTTTTCGAAGTACAGTTGTCTGTTTAATTTTAACGATGTTTTTGTTCTGCAGTGATGGCAGGTTTGGCTCCAGAAGGATCGCAGTTTGATGCTCGGCAATATGACTCTAAGATGAATGAATTGTAAACACTTATTCTTATACTACACATTATCAACTTTGTGTGATGCTTGAATTCTACATTATTTTTTTTTGTTATTATAATGCCTTGAAATTGAAAAACAGGCTTTCCGCCGATGGACAAGAATTTTTCACTTCATATGATGAAGTCTATGATAGTTTTGATGCAATGGGCCTTCAAGAAAATCTTCTGAGAGGCATATATGCTTATGGTATGACAAATGATGTTTCCTTTGTTTCTTCAGTTGCTTATTTAATTATTGAGAAATACTAGGAATATGCTCTTTTAAACACTCTTGACAATGGATTCACTATCTAAAGAATCGACACACTCTTAAAAGGCATTTGCTTTCAAGTTTCAAGGCAACTGAATTGACCTTTTAGAGAATAAACAACAATAAAGTGTTTAAAAGACTGTGTTCCTAGCATTCTCATCATACTTATGTCAGTGTAGCAGTGTCAATTACTCAGTAATTTTGCGGGCTCACTCTTTGATAATTTGATTAATGCATTTAGACATTTTCCTCTTAATGTTTACCCTGTTGGAGTTATATTATTCCTTTGTTATCTGTGCAATCACCATATCAGGACCTTTTTGCACTTTTAATGATAGTTCCAGCAATTTTAAATTATTATTTAATGCTGGGATAACTGAATGCACTGAAGTTTTTCTTTGAAGTTTAAAAATCATTAAGAATTATTTTAAAAAGGGAAGCCTTTGTGCAACAATTGGGGTTGTCACCATTAACCTGGAGTCATAAACCAAGTTATGGAAATGACTTTTGCAAAGTAAGACAGCCTACTAGACTGCATGAACCCTTTGATGGTCGAAAATTTATATCATAAAGTAATGTACTATTATAAGGCATTGGCTTCTTTTTTTTTTTCTCTTTTAATCACATATGTCTGGAATTATTATTTTCTGAATTTACATTGATTTCCATTTCAAATTAATTTCTGGAAGATTACAAAGTGGATCTGCAGGGTAACAACCAATATGGTTTCTAACTGTTTTTATTATTTTGAATCTATCTTTGATGAGGAGCTTCAGATTTTAGAAGGAGAAAACAAATGTTATATGCAGTTAACTCTACCACAAGATGATGTGTAATGTTTTATTCTTGTTCTATAGGTTTTGAGAGGCCTTCTACAATACAGCAAAGGGGAATTGTTCCTTTCTGCAAGGGTCTGGATGTGATTCAGCAGGCTCAGTCTGGAACTGGAAAGACAGCAACATTCTGTTCAGGGATTCTGCAGCAGCTTGACTATGGATTGGTCCAGTGTCAGGCTTTGGTTTTGGCACCAACAAGGGAGCTTGCACAACAGATTGAGAAGGTTATGCGAGCTCTAGGTGATTACCTTGGTGTCAAGGTTCATGCTTGTGTTGGTGGGACCAGTGTTCGTGAGGATCAGCGCATTCTCCAAGCTGGTGTCCATACTGTTGTTGGCACTCCTGGGCGTGTGTTTGACATGCTACGAAGACAATCTCTTCGCCCAGATCAAATAAAGATGTTTGTTTTGGATGAGGCTGATGAAATGCTTTCACGTGGTTTCAAGGACCAGGTTTGATGGTTTTCCATGTTTTGTCTAAAACTTTGAGTTGTTTTTCTTTTCCTCGAGTGTCATCTAAGCATTCTTTCATGCATGTTGAAATAATTCTCTATTTAAAACCTGTGTGTGCTAGATGAAGTCATCTTGTGTTATATAGATAGCTAACAGTTAATTTTTTTCGTGCATGAAATGCAGATCTATGACATCTTCCAGCTACTGCCTGGTCAAATTCAGGTTGGAGTGTTCTCTGCTACAATGCCACCTGAGGCCCTGGAGCTTACAAGGAAGTTCATGAATAAACCAGTGAGAATCCTGGTAAAGCGTGATGAATTGACACTTGAGGGTATCAAGCAGTTTTATGTGAATGTTGATAAGGAAGATTGGAAACTGGAGACATTATGCGACCTTTATGAGACTTTGGCTATCACTCAGAGTGTCATCTTTGTGAACACAAGGCGCAAGGTGGACTGGCTCACTGAAAAGATGAGAAGCAATGACCATACAGTCTCAGCCACCCATGGAGACATGGACCAAAACACTCGCGATATCATTATGCGTGAATTTCGCTCTGGCTCTTCTCGAGTTCTAATTACCACTGACCTCTTGGCTCGTGGTATAGATGTACAGCAAGTGTCTTTGGTTATAAACTATGATCTGCCTACCCAACCTGAAAATTATCTTCATCGCATAGGACGAAGTGGGCGTTTTGGAAGAAAAGGTGTTGCCATAAACTTTGTGACTTTGGATGATGCTAAAATGCTGTCTGATATTCAGAAGTTCTACAGTGTGACTGTAGAGGAGTTGCCATCAAATGTGGCTGATCTGCTCTGATGGGTTAATTTTCATTCTTTGTTAAGTCATCAGGGCTATTGCTTTTTGACAAAGTATTATTTTGTGCTCATTATTTTCATTTTCAAAATTTACCATTAGAGTTCTAAGACACCTGATTTTATTTATAATGGATTCTATAAAATTTGTTTATTTGCTTAATTAGCATGTTGCTCAAAGCCTTTTTGTTTGTAATTTTGTGTCATGTATTTTATATTTGAACAACGCCTTAGCCACCCTTGAATTTACGACTGCCTGTCATATCCGACACACCAATTAAGGATCTTGATGAATTAAGAAATTCTACTAATGGTAATATAGTATATTTCACCCGAACCAATATATTGTTACATGGATGATAGATAATAAATTTATAGATAAACAGTTTTTTAAAGAAAAATATATATATAACATTAAGTATATCTATAAAGATTATCTTGATGCAAAGATTATCTATAAAATATTTCATGCAAAAATTCTACTAACTTAAATACAATAAAAAATGTTTTTTATTTACCTAACCTAATTATGTTTTTTATTGATATCACTTGATGTATAAGATAAAACTTTGTTAATAAATATTTTATCTACAATAGAAATAAAAATCACTTGAATTTTATTTACAACAGAGTTTGAAGATCAAGTTATAAATGTTAAAGATGATATAAATAAATTGTTTTTACTACTACAAATACTTCTATTTTGTTTCATTATATTTTTAATTTTTTAAATAAATTAACATATTTATATAGTTTTGTTTTTTTAATTTAATTTTACTATTCAAGGCATGAGTGATATTAGATATCAGTTCAAGTTAAACGTGTTGTCTAAAATTAAGTCCAACCAAATGAAACGGCACCGCACTTTTTCATCGTACTTGCCTGTTCATTTAAAGTTTAAATTACCACTGAAATATTATGCAAATTCATTAGATTGTGATTGAGAGCAAAAAAAAATAGTGATACTGAAATAATGATGAATTTTTTTACACGCAAAGTGCTGCATGTATAATATTGTTATCTTCACCCAAATATCATATGTTCCCCCTCCCCCACAACAAAAATTAGGGGCAAATTAGAGACACAAGCACATTTATAGAGTGCTATCAACGTAATTTCGTTGGAGTACCCACCGTAAAAAAATAAAGCTCTTGCTACATTAGAATGCATTATTCAAAGACAACAGTGTAAAATCGTTTTCAATGCTGCATCATTAAAGTGTGGTTGAGAGTGTAAGACACATGCTAACTTCCTTATCAAGTAGTTCTTTTGGTGGGACGGTTGCAATTAGATTGAACAGAATTACTTTAATGGTACTAACACTTATCATGCTAATAATAATGAATTTTAGGCTTTGCACTTTCGGCCAAAACTTGAAAGCAAAGTTTGTAGAAAATTCTGAGAGCAACTTTCCCGATGCTTGTTGCTATGAAAGAGAACAACATCTTGGGAGGTCTATAATAATTTCGTTTGGTTGATATAATAATTTCGTTTTGAATTATTTTTCTTAACCTGCATCAAGCTGAAAATATTCACTGTTGTTTTAGCCATTTTTGTGAGTATTTTTCAGGGAAAAGGAGTCAAGGTTTTCACGTTCTGGCTTGCAGAAACTAATTAATCACTAACATGTGGGGAACCACCGGGGTACCACAATAGTCAATTGAACATCAGAACGTTTTGCCTTTCTATGAACAGAGCATTGGTCTTAGATTTTGGTGAAAATTTTAACACAAGAGAAGGGGGGACGCACTTCTATCATTCTTCTTGATCTCCTCGTCCATACCCTTCATTTCGTTGAAATCTAATTCATACTTTAGGGCTGTTTAATCTAGTTTTGCTTTTGTTTCTTGCCCTCTTTTACTCTTTCCACTGTACCAAAATATGTATATACAGAAAGAGGTAACCATTACAGTTACTCTTTTCTTTGCTCCTTTCCACTGTTAATTGTATTTAACTCTTCCACGTGTGAAAGCTAGTCATCCCAAAAGCCTCATGCAATTCTGCTCTGTGAAGAAAGTTGCATCAGTTGCTACCCCACTGACTTTCTTCAAAGAAAACAACGTATCATCGTCATCTTCAACTGCCTCCAACACAATTTTTTAATTATATACATTAACGGAAAATTTATCTCAATGTCACTATTTTTTTAAAAATTATTTATTACTATCTCTAATCTATTTTATAAGAAGCAAATTAAAATGTCCAATACTTTTAAAAAAACAAATTATAATATCCAATCCTTTTTATAAGAAACAAGTTATATAACTTTTTTTATAAAACGACAAGAGATGATATCACATTTTTCTCTCTAAAAGAAACAAAAGTTAATGTGAAGTGAAATTTTCAAAAAGTTAAAGACCAACATTATAAATTTAGGAAAAGAAACAATAAACAATGTTGTTAACATACAACTACAAAAAAGCAAACCCATCAACCCTTTTCTTTGAACTTATTCCTTCTTGGTAACCTTAAGACACACACATACTACTCTTTCATTATGGAATTCAGATCCAAGTCATGCAGAGATGAAAGGCTGCAGATTGAAAGCTACTGTGGAGGCAAGGTGGCCCCAACAAGCATGCAAGATCTGAGGTGTTACAGTGCTAATAATGCTGCTTATGGACACCAGATAGGTAGTAAGAAGGTGAAGGTGAAGAAAGGGAAAAGCACAGTTGCTAAACCATCAAAAAGTTGGAGCTTCAGTGACCCTGAGTTGCAGAGGAAGAAGAGAGTTGCTGGCTATAAAATATATGCTGCTGAGGGCAAAATGAAAGGTTCTCTAAGAAAGAGTTTCACGTGGATCAAGAATAAATACACGCAAGCTCTCTATGGATGGTGGTGAATCATGTCTTATTCTCTTTTTCTTCATATTTTTTTTCTTTTTCTGTAATGAGAGTTACTTGTTTGTTTCTCAGTAAGTGTTTAAATTAAATCCTCCATCTGCCGTAGTGGTCTGGTTCGAGCAGGATTGTCTCCATTGAGTCTTCTACCAAAAGTCCCTCATCCTTTCAAAAGTTCAATTCCTTTTTGTATGAGATTCCATGGCTTATGGGTGCGTAGTTTGGTTACTACTGCTGAGTTTCTTAATTATCACTTCAAATTTAAGATGAATATTACTGGGTTTGAACTAGAACTTGATTGGTTTATTTGTATTTTAATTATAAATGTCAAAAAGAAAATAAATGAATGCGTGATGGGAGAATCGCCCTGTTTCTGTTCTGTTTCAGCCAGTTATATTGATAATGACTTGGGTTCCTTATGTTATTGGATAATTCAGCATTCTTCTAGCAATATATGTATCATAGCTGGATTCGAACCAACCAAAAGAGGGTAATCAAGAAAATGATGGCGGAAAAGGAAGTCTTCTCCTTTGTCACTGTTAATAGTGATGAAATATTCAGATATGCCATTGAACTTTCCAAACTGCATTGAGAATCCTGCAAACCTCAATGGCCTTGTGGGTGGAATTCTAGTTTGGAAAATGTCAATAAAACGATCCAAAATGAATAGTCATTCGATAATAAAACAACGATTTTACATCTTATTTCTTGATAGAGGTTAAAACTCATTCTGTTTTTTAACCAAATTAAATCAAGTTTGTTATTCTAAACAAGTGAAATTCGCTCACTGGAAGTGCAAGATACAAATAAAATAGCTTATGGTTACGGTGCTGCACACTTAAACAAAAGATGATATGGCCAAAAAAAAATAATGATGATAAAACGAAAGATAATAAAGAGTATACTGTCCCAGAATTTGTGTTTGGTCACACTTCACAGCCCTGCCATGCTTTTCACCCCATAAAAAGACAAACAGTTCTTTTTTCAAATAAAACTCGGAATTCCACTGCCATAAAAAGACACTTGACACTTAAAATTATGTTTGTAATTTATAAAAACCAACGCAGTTCACATCTTGCTTACGAATTTGTAGTTCCTTCTTTGCACGTGAAAGAGCCCCTGAAATTTGTAGTATTGTAGCACTGGTCGTTTTACCGGTTGGTGGCTGATGAAATTTCCCACTTGAATTTCAACAAACATGATATATATATCCATAAAAGAAAGAGCCAAGAAAGCATGAGACTTCACTAAATAATATAAAAGAGGGAACGATGGTAGAAGTAGAACCAACACGGTCAACTAACTATATTAACAAAAGCCTTTTCAAGGCCAGATTTGTCAGGAGACCACTTGAGCATATCTTTCTTGTATACTTTATAGTGACAATTACCATCTTGTTGCAGCTTTCCTCCAACAAAACGCACAGACAACACAACACACTCCACTCGGTAGTTATAAAACTCTCTTAAGAATTTACTAAGATAGATGGTCGAGAATGGAAGCTGCTAATACTGTAACCTCTCGTCATTGAAATTTAGGGTCTCAATACCCCGGATAGTTGACTCGTAATTCTTCATGTTTGATGTATTTCTTCCAGAGGATGTTCGGTTGTGCTCAAATGACATGATAGGTGAACTTCTTTGAGCACCGGAGATTTTACGGAGTGCTCCTGGACTAGCATCAACGGTGAGAGGATGAGAGGGCTCAGTCTCATTGCCAACAGCTGCATCACGACTGCTCAATACAGCACCTCGCCTTGTGGATCCACTTGACCGGAAATTAGAACTAGACAACTGCATGTATCACACGCAAATTAAAAATAACATGAAAAATAACATGAAAAGTAACCAACAAGCAATTTCAAATATAATAAAAGCCACAAACTAACAAACCTGGTCACACAATCTCTCGAAGTATATGTGGAACCCACAATGTATAGACTATGGCCTTGTTTGAATAAAATTTTTCATAAACACTTATAATATAAAAAATGAAAGTAAAATGAATTAAACTTCTCCTACATAAGTAAAAATCAAATTATACACTTCAACTTTTGTGAGAAGTTAGATATAAAAAAGAAAAGCTTCTATAAAAGTTGAAATGCATATCAAGAAGTTTAATTCATTTTACCTTTTTATTTTCTTATTTTAGAAGTGTTTTATAGAGAATTTTATCTAAACAGGACCTATATTCATTTTCTTTTGCCAGAAAACAAAAACCACAAGAGTATATTCACAGCACAGAACTCTTAAATGCAGCAGGTCTGAAGAAGAGAAGTCAAAATAATGATATATAACTTGTCTAACACAAAGCTGACTTCTGCAGAATGTTTACATCAATTGCTTACTTGTATTTTGATTGAGCACATAAACACAAACAGTGCAACCAATATTTTATAATTCTAGTTATAACCAAAAGAAACAATGCAACCAGGCATAGCCTCATACTTACATTTACATTCTGGATAAATGGGAAATCATGTTCATTATTTTCCTTCTAAAATGATAAACACTCTGAATGAACATTTATTATTTTTTAAAACAAAATAATGAGGAATAAAAACATTAATGCATAAATACAGCATCACCCTTCAGGTTTCTGCAAGAAATACGCTGAGCTCACAGTCATAAGCCATCCCATAAATAAATATATATACTCACCATAACATCTTTAGATCCAGTTGAATCACTTGGAAGTGGGGCTTTTTGTCTTGACAACATTCCATCATTTGCAATAGGTCCAGAGTTTCTTCTTCGAGCAGGATCAGATGAAGACCAACCAGTATGCCTACTGTTCTCCCCACCTACACAGAAATTTCCCGCATTAAAAGCCAAAAGCACAAAAGTAACAAACCATAAAAACATGGAAAAACCAAGGGTAGGCAAAATAAAAAGGAAAAATAGAAATATCTACATAGAACAACTAAGATTTTTTAGCTAAGTGAAAAAAACCAACATATTACTAATAAAATAATAGATCAGGAAATTCAAAGTAAAAAGGAAAGAAAATCGTACCTGTCTGTCTATCAGCATTTACAACAGCTGGTGGCAGCCCAGAACTTGGTCCAGCAGCAGGACCCTGAAAATGTTACTTTAAGTAAGATAATCAGATATCAACAAGCAAACATCAAATCTAATGCCACTGTTTGGAACACCATCACTTACAATAGCACGAGCAGATGTGGCAATTTGAGATTGCTGATATTTCAAAATGGTCCAATCAAAGACATAATCAAACTGGAATCCTGGAACAAGAAGAGAACACCAGCCAAAACACATAAATGACATATTAAATGTAAAACTTTACCATCTAGTTATCAAAGACTAGATCACATTCAAAAGTGAAATATCACTAGCAAAACAGAATGGCTCAAACCTTCACGAATGAAAAGGTCACGGAAAAGCCTTTTCAGATAAGCATAATCTGGTTTATCATCAAATCGCAGTGACCGACAGTAATGGAAGTATGAAGCGAACTCTGAGGGGTAGCCACGGCACAGAGACTAAAAAAGAAGCAAGCCATTTAGTCATGACCAAGGGGGAGAAATAGATAATATATACCAGAAGTCCAAAACACTATTTTATACACAGTTTTTCTCACCTCGATAGAGGTAGAAACTTTCTTCTCACTGATTTTCTCATACTTCTGCTTCTTAGTACCTGCTTTCAATCCCTGCCACGGGAGACTGTAGAAATACTAAGTAAAAAAATTAAATTAAAAGTAGGTGATAAAGAAAGACAAAACAACAAAGGAGCAAGGATAACTACCTTCCTCTCAAAAAATACATAAGAACAAATCCAAGTGATTCTAAGTCGTCCCTACGGCTTTGCTCTATTAAAGAATAAAAAGGTAATACCAAACCTAAGAATCAATTAACAATAAATACAATGGCAAGGGAATTTGATGAAGAGACACATTGGGAGCATACCAATTCCAAGATGAGTATTCATACTAGCATATCTAGCGGTTCCAGTCAAATTCTTATTCTCTCTGAAACAAATTACAAGCAGTTGAAATTCAGAGAAACTCCACAATATTCAAGTATTATTTTAAATTAATAACTTGGAAGTATCTTAAAGTCATTCATATATATAAAAAAAAAAAACAAAGAACAATACAAAATCATCCCAGAGAAACTACTTAAAGATATTTTGTAACTAACAACAGCAATTTTATGCACTGATTAGAAAATCATATTCTCACAAATAATAAAAAATAGAAAATATAACCAACAATTGGAAATGAAAGAATTTAAATCAGATTGACTATCCATGTAAACTCTATACTATTAGCACTTCACTTGCACCTATTAATTTTCATATAACTTACAATACAGTACCTATCAGTTAGCTTGTTCAGATAATCATAGAACTTTGAACTGCAGGTACATTAAAATTTTCCAGCAATTCCATATCACACATTCACATTTGGTAGTAAATAGATTTATCAATAATATTCTGCAACTCAAAGTTCCAGTGAAGATAAATTAGTTTCATATCTTGCTACAATTAGAATAAACTTCACAGCTGTATAAGGTACCAAACCAGAGGCACCACTTACTTCTCCCACCACATAATTCGTGTGTTGCCTAATAAAAAGCTACAGCTCTTTTATTAGGGAACTCTCCCACTAAAAAGTCAGTGTCACACAAATAACTAACAATTGTATAACACTTTACAATAATATAACTTCAGATATTGGATTTTCCATATTCAGTTTAATTATTAAAATTTAAACATGTGTTAACTTTGCAACCATCACATATAAAATCAGGAAAATAAAAAGTTAAACAAAAAACCTGTAAGGAATATGTTGATGGGTAGAGGTGTCTCTGTACTTCTTAGCAAGGCCAAAGTCAATGGCATAAACCTACAAAAGAGGTAAAATTTAAGAGGATGCATCTAAGAGATGACAGAAATGGACAAAAAAAAAGAATTAAAAAAAAAGCATTAAACTAATACTTGATTTGCACGCCTCCCCAAACCCATTAGGAAGTTGTCTGGCTTGATGTCCCTATGTAAAAATGATTTGGAATGAATAAACTCAACTCGATTTATCTGCAAACAGTTCGAGATTGCCCAATTTAAAACAAAATCAGTAAATGTAAATTAGAAGAGTATCTACATAATGCAGGACATCCCACCATCTGATCAGCAAGCATGAGAACAGTTTTAAGAGACAATTTCCGGGTACAGAAATTGAATAAATCCTCAAGACTAGGTCCCAGTAAATCCATCACAAGGACATTGTAATCTCCTTCAACGCCAAACCATCTCACATTTGGGATTCCAGCTGCCAAATAAATATAGCCAACCAAAAACATTTAAGCTGAGTAATGTAATACAGATACTACATAGTAAGCAAAGAGATCAGAAAGATAGAAATTACTTCCTCCTTGCAGTATTTTATACAACTTTGATTCGTACAACAATTGAGGATGCTTGGTTTTGACATTTTCCTGAATCAAAAGGCAAAGAGAAATAGTAAACAAACAACATTTCATTAAACATATCTCTAAGCCTCGGTAGTCAACACATTTCTTCAAAAAGTCAACTATCATCAATGCCATTAATTACAGAGGATAAGCTGTAGTAGATACTGCCAAAAACCCTTTGGAGTTGTGAAACTGAGGCACAAGGGACGAATTAGTCATGAATCAGCCTTAGACACACCTTTTGGCACCTCTGGCCGCATTATTTCCTCTACAAGTTTTTTTTTTTTTTTTAAAGAAAAGTGTTCTACACTGACCTGTCTATCACACATTCCATGATTCACACCTTCACTGCTTCAATTTTGCACATTCTTTAGAATTGAAAACACAGTTCTACACAGTATACTGTACTGTATACATACACTCATTTACAATTTACCAACAAAAGATGATAAACAACAAATCACACCTAAAAAAGAACTAGAATAACTTTGACCAATTCATGCAAACGGGAAAAGTAGAGGTGAACAAATTCCAAATTAGAGCAAGTCATAGTACTCACGAGCTTAACTGCAACCTCTTCATTTGTCTGGGTATTCGTACCTGAAAATAAGATTGAATTGAAAAAAATTAAGAAATTCAGAGTAAAAAAGCATAAATTAAAAAGCGTGGAAGAAACAGAGCAAACCGAGATAGATCTCGCCGAAGGATCCGCTACCAATCTTGCGGCCAAGACGGAACTTGTTGGCAACCCGAGGTTCCATTCGATGAGTGGGGAATTGAACCCTAGAGATTCAAAGTTGAGAATGGAAGGAGTTGGAAGTAGCAGCAGAGAAATGCGAATGAAAAGGAGCAGGACATAAATGAGAAATCACGAAAAGGTAAGGGCAAAATTGGAAATCAGAGACACTTTGTCTCCTTAAAAGTGTAGAAGGAAGAGAGAGAGAGTTTCTCTTGATTAAGTTGATTCCTTTCGCGCATTCATCCAAACGGATTTTCTTTCTTTCTTTTTCAGTAGCGTGCAGCAAGCAAGATAGCACTTGACTAGTGTCTAGTGCTAAATTAAACCACGTTGCTATTCTGTTTTTCTTTTCTTTTCTTTTAAATATTTTTTATCCTTTTTATTAATATAAAAAAAGTTATACATTCACCATATATAAAATTTTACAGTCATTTAATTATAATTTATCACATATATGATATGATAAATTTATTAGTTTTTAAACTGTTTTACAATGTAAATAAATATATATATATATATATATATTAAATTTTTAATAAATATTAGTTAATAACCAAAAAAATATAGTAAATATTTTTTTATTTAAATTAAGAAAAAATCTATTTAGACTCTAAATTAAAAATTTATTGATAATTGGAAATTGTTAGTTGAAAGTGTTAAGTAAACTTATTGAATTAAAAATATTTAATAAAATTATTGTTAAAATAATTAATAGATGTAAAATGACACATATAAAAAAATTTTATATCATTTTTTATATAAATTTCAATTTTATTTATGAATAAAAATGTTCAAAAGTCATGTTTTTTTATACATATTCAAAAATGTTCAAAAGTCATATTAATTCTTAATGAATTCAACTTAATTTAAAAAATAATAATTTCTGATAATTCCTATTATTCTGCACACAAAAATTTAAGAATTTTTTTAAAAGCATTCTTTTCTCTAATAATATAAAAAAAAAAATTATACCCACTAAGGTCGACTTAAATCAATTTATAATAGGGTGTTTAAATAATATACATGAAATTATACTTCATCCATCTTAAATAAGTTTCGTATTTATAAATATTATATTTAGTTTTTTAATATAACATTAATTATTTTTTTCATCAATATTTCTAATAAATGTCACTTTAATTTGTGAGTATAATATTGATAATATTATTTATTTTCATTTACTTAATAAAATTAGGTTTATAAAATTATTCTTTTTCATTAATTTTTTAATACTATGATACAATGTAAGATTACATTTATTTTAAAATGAAGCAATTACATTTTAAACTTAATGTCATTATTGCAAAAAAAAAATAGTAATTTTGTTTATAATCACAATAAATAGAAATTAAACTCATTCTAATGTCAGCAGCACAATAGAAAATTTATTAGGCAAGTTGAAATTTTTCTATCAAACAAAAGAAGAGGGAGTACGGATGTTTTTAGTGGGAGATTTTTTTAATCTACTTTTTCAGTTTTTTGTAAGTGGAAGATCTTTATTCTATAGCTATTAGCTATGCTTGCCAACTAGGGATAACTGCTGCCATATATCCAAAATAGTTCTGACGGGTCACAGATATTAAAAGGAGAATAATACGAGGATTTGTTTTGACATGGCAAGAGAATTATAAGCATTTTGTCGTATTTACTTGTTTCATGCCATCCCATGTTTCCCTTTCCATCCTCTTGGATTAGTTCAGTCACTTGCACTTGCACTCTCTATTTAACTTTAGTTTTCTCTTTTCTTTTTCTTTTTTTAAGAATTTCATTTATTTTAAAGTTGTTAATCTTTTCAGAAATACAACTTCTAATAACATAGTCTTTTATTTATTTTTATAAAAATTACATATTTTCTTAATTTAAAAATAAAAATCGTGTACCCTTCGTTTCTTTTTCTTCCAAAACATTAGTCCTAAACATATACTAAACCGCATTAAAATTGAATTATACTTTCAAATAGGTTATTAATAATTCCAAGATATTTTAAGAAAGGTTCCAACATTATGAATACTCATTTCTTTTAAAATTGAATATAAATGATTTTGAACTACTGAATATAATTTAAATATTAGCCAAAATTAATTTAATTATAGATTTTGTATTAAAACATATGTTGTCATAAGAAAAATTAAATATAAATTAAACAACCCTTAAAATGCCAAGAGCACTATCTAAGAAAAATACACTTCCTCGTGGTTCTTTCTTTTAATACTCAACTTAAAAAAGGGTTTGAGTTGAGTAACTTTTTTGCATCCCCTTTTCCCTCTTATGTTTGATAATATTAATTTTGAATCTTGAGATAAGTAATTAATTAATCTGAACCACATATTTGCATTAACATGTTTTTCATTAAAAAAAATGCAATAATTATATTTTTAACACTACTTGGCTGCTTTCATTTCTTCAACATCACTTGAATTGTAACAATCTGCTAAGTGAGAATTACAATTTGATCATTCAGAATTTACTAGTTTGGTGAACTCTTCTACTTAAATATGTTATACATACAACGGCTCCCATGCTTTTTCTCTTAATGAAAGGGGATTTTAATTCACCCCCATAAACAAACAACATAAGCATGAAAAGAATTTAAACGAGGCTAGAGCCAAAAAAAATTTAAAAAATGCAAACCCTAAAAGGATTGAAAACTAAAATTATTTTGTAATGGTCATGATGGGGACAAAGCCCCCAGTGAAGACTGTTGCTTCTTCTGCAGCTTGCCTTTAAACTGCCTAATCTTTGCTTCCACTCTTGCCGTGAATCCAATCTTAGTTACCTGCCTTGCTTTTGACCGCTCCCTGGTCCACATGTGTTGATCTTCAATGTCCTTCTTGTAGTACTTGATTTCTTGGATAATGTGATGATCCATGGGATTAAAACATCTTTGGAAGGATATGTGGGCAAGATAAGGAAGAACGCATGTGATTGTTACTAATAGGGTTGCAGTCCAATAAATAGGAGCAGGAGCAAGAACCTCAATCAATAGTTGGTAGGCAGACTTGGAATATTGTGGTGGAAGCATGCCATACAACAACAGAAAGATGTACCAAGTGGTTATGCTGCCCCACACAAAGAGGTGTTGAATCCATGTGAAATGGCTCATTGTCAGCGCAATCTGGCAATTGACAGCCCAGATTATGCAGGTGAACATCATGGTACCAACAGCAGCCATGTCTGCGATCTGGCCATTCGCACGGAATGCTTGGTCATAGAAGATTATTATCACAAGGAAGAAGATGACAAGGGAGGAATAAAGACCATTCCCCATCCATCCCAAGATTCTATACCAGTCAAAGAACAAATTTTTGGGTCCTTGCTGATACAATGCAGGAAACTGCAACGAGGCAATGGCACATCAAAGGTTAGATTATCCAAACACATGAAAATACAGAATTCATTGAAGGCATTACAAGAGAACAAACAAACCTGTAAGCAAACCTCTGATGGAACATCTTGTTCAAAAACTCCAAGAGAAATGACGGGCAATGATGTAAGAACAACATTGAACAATATCATGTACCAGTCATCATAAACCGATTGTCCAGAGAAGCCCGCAAAGGCCTCAAAATAGAATATTGTGAGGCCAAATGCTATATTTTTATAGAAGAAATAACAGATCTGGAATGCATAACAGATCACTTTAGAAGGGAAATATCCAAATCAATTTCATAACAGAAACAAAATGCAAAAAATATTACATTCATTTCTATCCATGCACAGGATAACAGCAAAAAGACATTCAAGACATTCAAGATATGAGAACAAAGATCAAGATTCAAGATGAATATATCAATTACCATTTGTGCAATTCTCTTGTAGCACCAGTGTCCATGAACTACCAGAAGCCGCTCCAAAAACCGGAATTGGGCAATAGCAAAATCACTAGCCATTACTGCCTGAAGAATTTGCAAGCTTGAGTTCCACAACTACCACAAATGTTACATGCTTCCAAACAGAAAAAAACACACATACACATCGGTGTTTTCTTGATCTTAAAGATTATAGTAACAACTAACAAGTGTTTTAGGCCAATTGTAGATTTTAACTAAATTATTCTTCACAATTGATGATGTAAATATGAACTTGAATCAGTAAGTCAGTCATTTTACACTATTTCACATGAATGGAAGCATACAAACGTGTTAAATTTAAATATTGATCAGCTGAAAACTTTTATATAACCCATATTCATAGCAAATACTAAAAGTCAGACTAAAGAAGTTAGTACTTAGTAGACATTTTATTAAACAAAACATAATCAGTGTCAAAAATTAATAACATTAACTACCATGCACTTATTTTGTACAGGGAATGATGAACAGCTGATAGATTGGAAAACAGTGTTGTGACAATGAAAATTTTAGCTTTTCAATAAAAGTAAATTCAGACAGGATGTTTCTCATCTAGTCCTGTTTATTATCAGTTAAAGAATTCAAGAAAATACAAGGAAGCTAGATAAGTTCCAATAAAAGCAAGAAGCTTGGCCCTTGGTCAGCACTGCCAACAATGAAGTTGCCAAAAAGACTTGACAAGAAATCTGCTCCAGAGTCCAACTAGAACAACAAAGTCAAAATACAAACAAACATGACAGGTTCTCCTTATCCCTAGCCCCAGTCATTTTCTAAAATACAGCATGCAGATATAATTTTGCATGACATAACTACGCATAAAGAGCTGGACACTGACCTGCATACCTTCAACCCCACTGATTCCAACACCAATGTCAGCTTCTTGAATCATGCCAACATCATTTGCACCATCACCTATGGCTAAAGTGGTTTTCCCAGTTCCTTCTTTCACTAACCTTGTTACCTGACTCCAAAGGAATAAGGGATTAAGACACAACAAAGAAGTACACATTTTATATACACTCATACACTTGATATAGATTCATAGAAATAGAGATTACATAAATTCTACCTACAGAAGCATTTAAACAATGACTGCTCACAACAGAACTCTTGGATCCATACCTAATATTTCCCACATAACATCAGTATAGAGCCATGCATGCAGTTGTGCATGTTTTTCAGTCCAATAATTGTTAGTAGCATCGTTTATAGTTATCATTTATTGAAATGCAGTATAAAATATTAGAGTAGAGCTCACAAAGGTACAAATGAAAAAGGAAAAAAGGTCTTACCAATGCTTTTTGCTTTGGAGACACACGACAGCAAATAACAGATGCACAACCAACAGCCAATCCCAAAAATTGGTGCTTGACATCATCTTCTAAAGCATATGTTAGAGTTTTCCCATCAATAATTAATGCAAATGCAGCATGTGGATCCTTTTCCAGCTTTATCATTTGTGAGGCATTGGTGATTTGACTCAAGATGTTGCCTTTGATGACCTGGGGGGTTACAAGAGCTAAGTCTAATATAAGATAAACTTGAAAGTCATGTCTAATAGTAAATTTTTCTACTCTATCTCAATGAAAAAAAATACCTCTTTCCCATCATTAGTTACAGAATCTGAATTCATTGTGATACAGATTTGCTTCATGCCCTGTCGAAGTAAACTACAAGCGAATCTGCACCACAGAAACAAAAGTTTCAGCAAACTCGATTGCAGAGGCACTTTTAACTAACTTGAAACAGAAATGAAATGGTGTTATGTGGTTAAATAATTTGCAGTAGACAGACCCAATGTTGATTGCAGTTTCCATCTTATCCCCAGTCAATACCCAGATCTTTAGACCAGCTTGAGCAAGTTTATCAATGCATTGAGGCACCTGAAGAGAATAAAAAATTGAGAAATGGTAGAGGTAGAGAGAAGAAACAACATATTTTGACTATATAAATAATGATACAACATACCCCTTTCTGTAGTTTATCTTCCACTGCAGTAGCCCCAACAAGAATCAACTCTCTTTCCATAATATCTGAAACCTGCTCAAGCTTTGCCTCTCTCTCAGACCCAACAGCTGTCTTCGCCTTCTGAAACTCGTTATTCCAATCAGAGTACTCTTGGTCATCAAGCTTTCTGTAAGCCAGGGCTAGCGTTCTCAAACCAGCTTCTCCATATTCATTCAAATGTCTAGTAGTAGCTTCCAAATACATTTTTCCATTCTTAGACAGTCGATCAAATATGATACTGCACAACCAGGCAAGAAAATAATGGACGTCAAAGTTTAGAGAGGGACATCAAAAGCCTGGCTATGACACCATAGATGTGTATTTTCATAGGCTTCCTCTGGAAGCAGGGAGTTGCTTTGATTATATAGTATGCTAGTAGTACGTAGAATATAAACTCCACAAGCATGAATAGGATTTTAATGATTCCATTGTAGAAACCGATAGAAGGTCCTAGTGTCCTACTTGATCATTAACACCATGAGCTGACAATATTATAGACAGAAATCACATTAATATGCTAACCTGTCAGCTCCTTTGCAGAAAAGAATAATGTTTCCCTCCTCATCACGCACAATGACTGACATGCGCTTTCTTTTGCTAGTAAAGTCCAGCAGATTCAAAATTTTATATTCTCTGTATAACTCAACCAAAACAAAAAATTAATAAATAAATATACAAATAAAAGCTAAGAAATATGACATCACAAATAAAAGAATTCAAAAGCAAATGTCAGAACACCTCCCCAAAAAATAGGAAAAGGATAAGCATAATGGAGTTTGTGAGTGTCCACCTCACCTTTGAACCACTTGACCTGAAGCAAAAAATCTTTCACGAATGACAACACTTGATTGAGTTCTCCTATAAAATTCAAAACCAAATTCTCTTGCTGCTACTAGAAAAGCCCCTTCATCAGGGGATTCGGCTTCATATGTACAACTGTCAGTCTCCTCATTCAGTTCAGGAATGGCTGTATGGCAAACTGCTAATATCCGGAAAAATAGCAAAAGGACATCGGCATTGGGTTCTTTCAACCAATTACCATTCATAAGGCGGTCATCTTCAAAACCAAATCCCTTTACGGCAGGCCTTCGAGCTCCATCATCCCTGGAAGTAACAACAGTCCCCAGTTCAGTTTCTTCATCTTCTGTGATATTTTCCCATTGCACGTTACTCTCCTTACGCATGGGGAAATTAGAGAGATCCAATTCCTGCTCCTCAAGATCAGAAGCCATCTGCTTTGCTGCAGCAAGTTCAACTTCACTGGAACGAACACCATATGCAGTACCAGCAATGGAGCACTTCAAAAAGTCCATCTGGTTGCAGGTTAAAGTGCCAGTTTTATCAGATAGGATAGTGTCTACCTGACCCAACTCTTCATTCAAATTTGATGTTCGTGCTTCAGCTGGAGTCCCAGATTCATCATCATACATTTGAATGTCTTGGTTAATGAAGGTTGCCTGTAATACCTTCACAAACTCAATTGAAACATAAAGCGAGATGGGTATCAAATATCCATAAAGAATGAGTGCAGTGATCAGATGGCTCATCCCAGCCAATCCAAGTTTACCAGGATCAAACTGGTATTCAATATTGTCAGGCCGTAAATACCACCACTTTGGGGTTTGGTATTTGGTCTTTGCAACAAATCCTATTGAACTAATAAAAGATATCGATATAAGGACAGTGAAAAGAGTGTATATGATATAATCCATCTTTTTTTCTATTGTGCTTCTTTTTGAAGGGGATTTGGTAGAATTCTGCATGACTTTGCTGTCATGTCCAGTGAAAATGACCACTCCATAGACATGATCAGTGTTCCTAAGCTTTGAATCACGGAGAAGAATTTGGCCAGGATCAAGAGGATAAACCTGATGTTCATACTCAAAGTTCCCAACAAAAGTGTAAAGATCGGGATTGGGATCTTCACAACGTATTGTTCCAGAGAAATCCTTAAAAGCCCCATCATTATCCAGAGACAAGGTAGCCTCCAAAGATCTCTTCACCTTCAAGTTGGTCTCCCCATCTAAATTCATTGTCTCCACATAGCATATCCCATCTTCATAACTTGACGCCAAGAGAAGCAAGTCAGCTGGAAAAAATTGGTCCTTTTCTACTTTTACCACATCCCCAACCATAATCTTCTGCCACGACCTGAGACCAAAAATGCCATTGCCTTTATGGAGACTAGCTTTCCGGCGATTAACTTTGACATCCTGAAGGAACCTGCGCGAATCCTCCAATGCCTCCTTTGCCATACTAAGCCCCACAACAAACGCCAAAGGAGCAATCATGCTTAGTGGGCTGAAAGGTGAAATTGGAGATGCCGAAAGGCAAGCAGCCAAAAGGAAGTATATATTAGCAACCCTTCGAAATTGCTCAAACAGTGCCTTAGGGAAAAACGTGATGACATTGTATTTGGTGGTTGATACATCATTCTTGCAGTAAAATAGAGAATTCTTTTCAAGGAGTTGAGGCTGGTTGCAGTATACCGTTCGCGAGTATCCCGGACCTTGAAGTGGATGAGGCACCTCCTCAGTGGTAGTTGGCCTCAGGCAACCACCAAATGTGTAAAGATGGCTCCTTCGGAGCCTTGCCCGGATCCTCCCCCGTGCCATTCTACCCGGATTTCAGCTCAAGGGTAGTTTACAGCTGACACATAACCACCAACAACAAAACCTAAATTTGCCTCTCTATCCCCAATTTTGCTTTTCTGCAACCTGAAAAAATATACACAAAAACAAAAATATTAACCAGAGCACAAAAACGAGATGATCATTTGATGCATACCATGGGACCTAAAATAATACCTCCAATTGAACAAAAAAACCCAAGAAACCTAAATTCATGCGTGAAAACGTAAAAACATGAAAAATCAAAACAAAAGAGAAATCATTCAAATTCTTAGCGTGTCCGTAAATCAAAATTTTATAAAAAAATTCCGAAATTAAGAGAAAACAAAAAGAAAGCAAAGCTGAAGAGAGATCTTGGGACCGTTTAATAAGGTCTGAGAAAATCGTTGAAATCAAATTGAGAAGATAATGCAGACGCGTCCATCTCAAAAATTCACAACAGCTTAAAGGAATTAACGAAACGAACGTCTTACCAGGATAAATTATTTATTTAATTATTT
The DNA here is from genome assembly GCA_013407115.1 of Glycine latifolia. Taxonomy (NCBI): domain Eukaryota; kingdom Viridiplantae; phylum Streptophyta; class Magnoliopsida; order Fabales; family Fabaceae; genus Glycine; species Glycine latifolia. The sequence goes on along the minus strand of CM023955.1, from coordinate 2,265,247 downwards.
GAAATTTATCCTTTCCTTTGTGAATTCAAAAGGGGAAGAGAGAGAGAGAAAACAAACTGAGCTAAAACGGAGATATAGAGAAAGATCAGGGAGGAACAAAAACCTCGAAATTGAATAATGAATTGACAATTAAAACAAAGAGACGAAGATTTCGAAGAAACAAAACTGCATTGCGCACAAAAAAACACGTTTAAAAAACGCACCAAACAGAACGCAAGTGGCGTCGTCTCCATGCACAGGAGGACGGCAGGCAGGCGCTGAAACAAAACAAAAACAATGACAGTAACAGATAGATATTAAGATGTATAGAGGAAGCTGGTTGTGATTATGTGCCTTCAATTGAAGGTTCTCAGAACAGTAATTGCATTTATATTTTCACCGCAAGAGAAACAACTGTTCTTGTAATTCTGATTGCATTGATGTCACCATTTAATGAAAATAAGTTTTGGATAAAATAAATAAATAATGCGATTATTAAATAAAGAAATTAGTATATTACTGTACTCAGTCTTTTGTGAGAGAAGACAAACACAAAGTTTGGAGAGAGAAATACCGGAAAGAGAGAAACTGGAGAGAGGAAGGGCGGGTGCGTGTCACCGTGTCCCTTTCCGTTCCCTCCTCACAACTCCGAACTAATTTTCCATTCTTTTTTTCATAATTCCAGCTTCTTCTTATTCTTTTTTTTTTACTATCAAAGACGGTTGCTTCACAAATAATGGTATATAATCACTTGTTATCTCCTAATTAAATTATTTAAATTTTCAATATTGTTTAATTTTTAGATAAGAAATAAATGATATTAAAAGATAAATATCATTTTATACATGTTCATCGTATCTGACGATAATTTATTATTATTTTCAGGAAGAGATAACTATATACGAATACCATCCGGTTAAAAAAAAAAAACACGGTTTCTTGACCTGGAACATGGGTTTCATTTCTTCTTTTCACTGAAATGCCAAATGGCCTAATCAAATTATAGCTATAGTACTATTATATCCGTTTTCTTCATTCACATTAACTTAAAATATTAGGTATTGTGAATTTAAGAAAATGCACCGTGGACCCCATTTTCCAATTTGGCGGGTCCTAATATCAAATGCGGTTAATAGTAGGGTTGTCAGGACAGGGACAGAGTCTAGGATTTTTGGGCTTCTATTAGTGGGACCACCATTACCACGTGGACAAAAGCTTTTGGCTTTCTATAAAAGTAGGTAGGGCTACTACACATTTAAGATGCATGTATGTATCGATAGTTAACAAAGCCTCACGTCCCTTGATAGTCAAGCTAAAAAATAATTAGCCTAAATTTAATTTTAATTCCTCTAATATTTAGAATTAATAATTTTGAGAAATTTAATTTTAATCTAACATATTAACATTAATGTGTCACTTATGTATATTGTTAACATAATATTTATGTGAAAATAAATTAAATTAAATAAAAAATATAATTTATTTTATTAGAGTTAAATTCATGAATTTTAATTTAATAATAAACATTATTTTACATAAATCATTAATCAATAATTTTTTTAAATCATAAATATTTATAAATTAAAAAAATAGTTAAATATATTTAATTTTTAATTTTACATGTGTTTATTTTTATTATAAACTATTTATCACTATTACATAGAAAATAATATTTATAAAATTAAATTAATAAGATAAGTGTCTTAATAATTTATTATTTATCTTACAGTTTATGAGTTTAACTATTCATCCACTTATTTTAAATATATATCAAAACTTAACAAATTATATCACACATAAGCATGGTAATGGAACCCAAACTCGTGGGTACCCATCCGAATCTATCTCGATTTTAATAGAAAAAATCAAGTTTATTAGATTCGGTTTAGGTTTTCCCGAAAGTCAAAAGCGAGGGCGGGTATGAGATTATTGATATTTGCCACACCCCCGCCTCATAATAAATAATAGTAAAAAAGAAAAAAAATTTATTTTGTAATTTTTTTAATTGAATTAATTAATTTTGTTTTGTAATTTTTAAATTATGATCTCATATTTTAAATATGGGTTGTTATTATTTTTTGTTACATAATTAGCATTTTTGTTCGATTTTTTCAATAAAAAGTTATATTATTTTTAAATTTTTTTAATTTTAATCAAATAGTGAGGGCGGGGAGGAGCGGGAAAACCCGACTCCAACAAGGAAGCAAAGATGGGGATGAGTTTTAAAATTCGATGAAAATCGGAAACAATAAACAAGTTTTGAGTTAGAAACAATAACTAGAAATGCAATATTCACCCCATCTCATTGCTATGTTTGATTACACGTAACAAACAAACTATATCTAAATATCAAAACTAACTATATCACATGTCAAAAATTGGGTTAATTAACATCTTACTGATATATTGCGTTATATTTTATCTTAACAAAATGTATCACACGTAAATAAACAATTTGAATCTAAATATCAAAACTAATTTTAAATATATATTATATTTTTAATATCAACTAAATAATTTAAATTAACATCTTATCTTTATTAAATCTATTATTGTTAATACTTTAAATCGAACTTGAATTTCAAATTTTTTATTCAAAAAAGTTATATATAGCTAAAATAAAAATATATTTAGAATAATAATATATCACAATGCAAATTATCTATCTAAAATATAATTTATAAGTACAAAATATTTATTAATTATATATTCTAATTATAATATAATTTATATATTTTTAAATTTTTAATTATTATAAATTTTATAAATAAACATTTACCTTACTGTAAATGTTAAAAAAACTAGTCAAGCATAAAAATATACAATACTTCAAATTTAGTAGCAATAGTTATGCCAACGGACTTACTCTCGTTTGTTTGCAGTAAAAAGGGATTGAAAAATATTGAACTAAATAATAAAATGAGGTGTAATTCATATTTTTATATTTTATTTTAATTCAAAATTTTCATATCAATTTTTTTTTATTCTATTTCATTTCCCTTTTCCAAACATTCTATTAATCTTTGACTTTAGATAAAAGGTATAGGTCACTATTACTATATCCTAGCTTTGAGTGGGATCTGCTTTCCAAAAAGATTATCATATTACTTAGAGTGTGTTCCTATAGGAGTTGAAACTTGAATCTAACACAATTGGCGTTTAGCGAAAATTTCAATATACTTGTTATGATGTTTTTGCTTTGAAAAGTATAATTTTTGCTTCAATAGGCGAAAGTTTATAATGATGCGTCCAAACACACCCTTAAAAAGTAAAATCAATAATAATTTATAAATATTTTTATGTCTTAAGACCAAGACGTCATTTGAGGATAAAATTACAATAATAACTATGGTTGTGATTTTATACGTATATTATGAAAATAATATTTAAGTGTTTTATTATATATCTGTTTTTCTATGATAGTAATATTATTTAACAATTGTTTAGAATTTTATACATTTTATTTTCTAATTTAAAGACTATGTATATCATTCTATTACAAAGTATTGCTAGAAAGACTCTTAACTTATTATGTAAAAGTTAACAAATTTACTTGATAATTTGTAATTTGATAACTTATTTTCTTTTTTTTGGTAACAAACGTATTTTCTCTTTGTTTTTATAACTTAAATTTTAAAAATTATACTATTATTTTTTCATTTTGCACTGTTATAGGTTTATTTTAATTTTAATTAAAAAAATTGTATTTTAATCTTGTATATTATATTAATATTATTTTCTATTTTTAACTATTCTATATTAATTTTATTTAGGATAATTTTCATTTAAAATATTAGTTGAGTTAGTAGTTTTAAATATTTCACTATTATGTGTAATATTTATAATCTTATGTTTGTGGTATGTTTATTTTGTAGTACGATAATATAGCTTTAATTTGTATAATATGCTTGTATGATTATCTTATTATAAAGAAAAATAAATACTCAAAAATATAAAATAATATGAAAATAGTATTACAATGATATGTAAAATATTTGATACAATAGTAAATATTATGAAATTGGGAAAGTATTAAATTAAACTAAAGTGTTTTCATAATGACTAATGAAATAATGTAAAGTGATATGAATATTTTTTTCTGTGTGTGGGTTTTTTTGAAAAGACATACATGCAGTAAACATTAGTATAAAAGTTTTTTTTTAAAAAAAAAACAAAAGAGAGAGAAGATAGTTCAAGTGTTTTAAGAAGTATGGTCTCAAAAGTATTGATAGAATTTGTAATACCGGTCAATTCTCAGCATTTAATGTGGTGGAAAAAGGAGTTTAAGTGATTTAAGAAGTAAGATCTCAAATGTAACTAAATAATTTTTGTTTTTTCAACTTTAATAAGTCGAAAAGTACCGAGAAAAAATTCAGTTAGATAATAAGATGTGTGAATGTGAAGATGATTATAGTTCTATGTTTATATATTAAATTGTGTTGCAAGTATATATTTACCCAAAAAATATTTTACAAGTGGTTACATCTAATTGAGAAGGAAATAGGAACTTAGATGGTCATTACTATGAAATTATTTAAGGGTAAAATATATATTTTTACTATAAAATTATCAAAATTCGAATTTAGCTTTTATTTATCTATTTTTCATTTTTATAAAATTAAAATATGTTATTTGTTTGGGTATTACAATTCTCACTAGCTAGTTCAAAGACAAGGGATTAACGACCTTTGCTTGAACTTAATTCATTTCTTGACTTCTTGTATTTTTTTTTCCTTTCATTCTTGATGCTTGAATTACTCTCTTACAATGACTAAGAATCCTATTTTATTTTATTTTATTTTTTGCTGAGAAGAAATTCTATTTTATAAAATATGTTAACTTTTTTTATAAGATGAAAATTGTTATCTTGTTAATGATAAAAGATTAAAACTCACTAAAAATATAAATATAGAAAAGTAGAAATAAAAAAAAGTATTGTTATAATACGGTAAGAGAGTAATCTTATATTGACTCCACTATATAATCTTAACTCTTTTATATTAATGCAACTATCCTAGTAATAAAAAAATAATTTTCTAATTTTTAAGTTAAGAACTTAGTATAATATAAAAAAATATATTCACAATATATTAAATTTAAACTGAAATTATTAAACGAAAAAAATACCCACATTTCTTTGGGAATTTGAATAAATTTATAACGTTTCTATTTTATATAAACACATTCATATTGTATCTATTATCTATTATATATATAAAAGAATGTTTTATTTTATGGGATGATATGATGTGACAATTCTATATTAATTTCCTTCAAAAATATTAAATAATATTATTTAATTTAATTGTTAATTTAAATCAATATTATTTAATTTTATTACTCATTCTAGTAGAGTTACATTCAATTATTATTCTATTAAATATAAAAATATATATTCTTAGAATTTTTATTCTTAATAACAAATTTTTATTTTAGCATTTTTTAATAATAATTATAATATTATTTAATAATATATTATGAAAAATGATCGATCATTTTATTTTATTCATTTTTATTATTATATATATATATATATATATATATATATATATATTTAGGCGATATATTAAGCTCTATCGATTATTTTTAGTAAGAATAAATTCATATTTTGCATCATGTAATTAAAAAGTATAAGAATGAAATATTAAATTTGTAAACCATATTTAAACATTAATTGATAAAAAATATTTAAATGTTAAAAAATATTTGAAGTTTCAATGATAACATTAGCTCATTTGAAATAAGTTTGTAGTCCAAATCAATTTTTTTCTTATTTATTCAATTAAAGAACACTTATATATTTTAAATTAACTTATTTGATTAATGTTTAAATTTTAAAATTAAAAACATATAAATTTATTAATATAAATATAGAAAATACATTACATTTTAAATAAAATTTATAGGGTACATTTTTAATGAAATACAACATTTTATAAAAACACAAACATAATACATGTATATAAAAACATAGTATACATTCATATAAATTTTTGGTGGTGTGATTTTTATATCATTTAATATTTTATTAAATATTAATATCATGAACTAGTATATGTCTATATATATATATATATATATATATATATATATATTATTTTTATTAATTAGAATATAATAGATGAATACATTAAAAAGTTATGATGTATAAAAAATTTATAAACTATAAAATTATACCCGTGTGACTAATCTAGTTAACATCAAAAAACACAGTTTTGCATCATTAAGAGGATTTTTAACTCGATTTTCAGCTCTTCCAATCTTCCAAAGGTCAAAACTCAAAAATACCTTTTGCAGTCGATCAAGTTTTATTTTACGTGAGGTAACAACGTTCTATCGGTGTTTGTATCGACGATTTCACTTATTCTATTTGTCTTACTCTCTATATTATTTACTTCAGTAAAAAAAAAAACTATATATTATTTACGACTCATTCTATTAAAAAGATATTTTGTATTAATTTTATATACTCATAAATCATCTTAAGCGCGTTAAGATAATAAAGCATAAATACATAAGGGCTTAACTAGAGAAAATTTGCGAGGAGGTACCATAATAAATATTTAATGAAGCGGCTAAATTAAAAATTTAAATAAAACCGGCAGAAGTTATAAAAAAAAAAGTATCTGCAATAATCATGTCTTGACACATTATTAACTTCTAGTTCTGTTCTGTCAAAAAAAAAAAAACTTATAATCCTGTAAAGTCTTAACGAATGCATTGTGAATATTAATTAAAAAATAAAAACATAAAAAATGTTTGCTAAAACTTTCAGAAAAAAATTACATTGATAACCTTAAATAATGTCTCACTCTTTTATATAAATTTTCTTCATTTTAAATTTCCCAACTAATTAAAAGTGTTAATTATCAGTTTTTAAATTTTTATTAAAATTTGAGGATCTCATTTTTGAGTTCCATCCTTATCATTCTTTTTTTTAGCCGATTCTTCTGATGTAGTTTTCTATAGAGGTTTTTAGTTTCTCTAAAAAAGCATCCCTTAAAAATACGTGAAATTTCATATTATTTTTTTACGACACTATTTACTCAATAAAATATTATATAATAATGATTACAAATGGGGCAAAAACAATTAACAACTCTAGTCTCTAAAAAGCTTAGCCGGTTCAACTAGATCAACACTCCAAATAATTAGTTAGGATGTTCAACTATTTTGGACAATTAAGTGATTAACCTTTTAATTTTTTGAACTTGGTCTGTCACAATGTTAAATAAATATAGTCCAAACTCTCAAAGTTTTTTTTCTTTTTCATTTCTCTCTCTTTCCTGTATTTTCTCTCTTCGCTAGAACTGCACCATTTTTAAGTGTGTAAAGCACAAGGACTTATATTTTTGTTAAAAAAAAATGCACCTTTTAATATAATTAGTACACCTTAAAAGTTATCGTAGTAGGCTTTCACATGAAATTTTGTGTCTTTTCCTTTTTATTTTATAAAGGATTTTTATAAGCTGGTCTGGTAGATAAACAGACTAGAGATCAAACCCATCCTAACCATTTAAAAACATAAAATTAATTATTAAAAATTTAAATATACCTAAATTAAAGTAGATAGTTATGAACTACCAATGATCCAAAAGCTGCGTACTGCAATCACCATTTAACAATCCTATTGAAAAGGAGTTTTTTTTTTTTTACTCTTGTAACATATTTTAATAATAATTTTCTCTTAATCACATCACTTCTTTATTTTTCAGAGGAAATTATGAAAGCTTCGAGTAAAAATAAAACTTCTCATTATGATAGTAAGATGGGATCGAAATCGTAGGAAATACTCATCCAAGTTTAGGTCTATAAATAGAAAGGAATGTATCATTGAAAAAATCAACTTTAGACAGAGCTAAACATTTTGAGGAGACAAAAAAAAAAAAAAAAACAGATCAAGGATGGAGAGGAAATCACTTGTTGGGCTATGCTTCTTTTTGTTGTTGTCTTAGCTCTTCTCGTACGTCTATATTTTAATAGAGTAATCTTATGTAACATATTTTTCTATTGATTCGTAAAATTTACAAATAAAAAAACAAAGTATATTCAATAGCATGGAAAAATACTACTTTATGCACTTCGTAAGTATACTAATAATTAATGAAAGATGATTTTCTTTAAGGCTATATTGTCCAAAATAGTTGAATGTGTGCTAGTAAATATATAACTGATTAACCATTTGATTCTTTGGAATTTGTGTAAGAAATGGTGGTGGAGGCTGGTAATTGTGGGAGACCAAGTATTTTGTTCCCAGAGAAGGATGCATGGAAGATAGGGGAAGGTTGAGTGTTTCTTCATGCGCCATATATTTTTTCTATTACACCATTACGAATAGTGCATTTTCGAAATTGTCTTTCGCTTTTTTACTGCTTTTGTACACGGATCCGTATGCTTTATACTTACGGATTCGTCAATCCGTAAGAAACTTACGGATTCGCCAATCCGTAAGTTTTTTTTTGTAAGTTAAAATATATTTTAGAAAATAATGGTGCATGCAGGTATCAAACTTGTGACCTTCAGGTTACTAACACGATAATCCAACCAACTAAGCTAATAGACTAATTATGTTAAAAATTAATATATATATATATATATATATATATATATCTCTAAATTTGTTTAATTTAAAATAATTTATTATGATAAAATTATATGTGTATTAAATATACATTAAAAAATTTAGTGTTATATGTATCAACATTAATTATTTATTTAACATAATTGAGCTATTAATTTTAGCATATAATTTTGTTACATATGTGTATGCATGCATTAATTCAACATATAATTTTAACATATAATGTTATTATAAAATTTAACATAATAAATTATTTTAAATTAAAAAATATTAAATTAAACTATAAATTAATAGCTCAATTATGTTAAAAATTTAGTGCTATATATATATATATATGTTAAATTAAACTAACACGATGCTCCAATTAACTAAACTAATAGACCAATTATGTTAAATTAAACTAACATATGTTCCTTGGTAAAAATAATCTCAACAAAATCTTTTAGTTATAAAAACATGACACGTGTCAAAATCATTCAACAAATACTAATAGTATTTGATAATTGGGATATATGTATATGAGAGTGATCACTACCATGACACGATTATGCATAAACTTAACCCTATGTGGAATCCCACATCCATATATGCTCTAGGTTTACCAATAACCTCTAATAAGATTATCACATCTATCATATACAAAGTGTGTGATCATTTCCTCATGAAAGACACGTGCACATTTATGTATGACAACAACAATATACATAATTTAATATAATTAATATTCTTGCATGTTATCGCGTATAATTCTACAAAGATTAATTTTAAACATGACAACGGGACAAGGTCATCCTCAATTTTACAACCGATCCCCGCTTCCGTTCTTAATTTCTATCGAGGTTAAAAATACATATTCATCCTTGTTCCTGTTGAGGGTCGAGTTTCCCTGCCCAACCCCACTAATTTTAATTAAAATTAAAAAATTAACCAATACCAAATAAAAAAGAATTAGTGAAACAATTTTATTGAGTTACACATACTTAGTGCCAATAATCAAATCAAAGTCAATTAAGAATCAACAAATTAATATAATCAGATATGGATATATGGAAAAAAAAATTGATTATGACGGCTGGCAAAAAATATGCCACACCATCCTGTCATTGTGGCCATGACACTGCAATTTAACAACATTGAAAACAATTATAATGCCACATCAAATAATTAAAAGAAAAATAATTTATATTAACCGGCAAATTCAACAATTTGTGTGATGATTAAAGCATAATAAAGTTTACGCACATTATCCTGGTAAATATACACATTATTATATATACACTGAGCATATTGACCAAATTTGTTAAATTTAAGATTGCTACATCTGCAACTTGTTAATAACTTCTTAATGATAGAAATATCACAGAAGTCGGAACAGTGTAGGTTTATTTTTAACCAAATATTGAGAAATAACGTGTTCTACATATTCATTTCTTATTGCATATAACAATCTAATAAATGAAAATATATAAAAAGGACAACAATAATTGATCGCTTGATAATTAAATAACGAATCTAATTAAGAATATTGGTAATGATAGTTAGGCATCCAAAACAAGGCTTATGATCAAGTGAGGATTCTTCGTGTGCCTATTAAGACAATAAAATAAAACAAGGTAAACAAATAAGATAAATAAACATAATTAAAATGTAAATACAAACTTGATTAGAAAATAAATTTACCTTTATTTAAAGTTTCATGTGAAGACATTTTCTTATATTCCTTCATGATGATTTTTTTTTTTAAAAGGCAAAAGGAACCATCTATATAGATAACTAATCAGGGCTACAAGTTGTAACCAAGAAATGCATAATCAACAAATTACAAAGTATTTAAAAAAGATATTAATAGGAGCAACTCTCCAAACCCAGAAACAGGTCCAAAGAGCTTATCTAAGTACCATAATAAACCCAAAATAAACGAAAAGCTGAAAGTAAACCCATGGCCAAAATGAATAATCATGAGGAAATTATCAACACCAAATAGCATCAAACTTCCTATTCTGTGAATCAACATCGACAGAGCTTCGAACTAAAACTTTCTTCCTCAAGAAAACCAGGTGCTGCACAGAGTTCCTCACTAAATATACACTGCAATTGCAAGACCTTAATCATATCCACGCTTACACACCATCTCTCCACTCCCCCAATTAAGAAACACTGCACTCCCTACACACTTTCTGATATACCTTATCTTCCTTTTGATATGTAAGTACATTGATTCGAAAGAAGGAATCTAGTAAATTTCAGAAGCTCAATTCATCAATCTCAGTATTAACATTGATACTTTTTTATGGTGCCAGAAGAATCGTAGTTATCCCTTACATCTTACAAAAACAACAAATAATATTCAAACAGTTGAAATAATTGTAACACAAATTTGCAGGGACAAACAACTTTAGATACAAAATGGAATCTACATAGATGATTACTAGTGTGTTTATTTCACAGTTATCATAATAGAAAGTCAAGCTTACAGAGTTCACCCTGAAGTTAGGAAAAAATGATAATATATGCTTACAGAGTTATGGTCTTAGACTATGGCTTCAAGTTCAGACTTCAAAATGATCATTAGATCCAACAAGCATCTACAACTAGAACATCATGCGACTTGAACGGATTGGAAACGGTGCTCTAGAACACACCGCGCACCATTTTCTTCAAAAATAAAAAACACAATTGTCTGAATCAACATAAAACAACAATCCAAATGTCTAAGCAAACAATATGCAATTAATCTAATTAGCAAAGAACTCACAATATGAAGTCATGGTTCAAATTTCTAACTTCAATCAACCTCAAATTAATATTCAAACAATATTCAACCAACAATAAATGTGAATGAATACGAGATACGAGTGTGAATCACTAATTTTCTTTTGCAAACGCTCTGTGAGAGAACACGGTGAGGTGGGTGCTCTGTGAGGGAAGAGGTCAAAGAGAGTGAAGTGGGCGCCGGTGAGGCAGTGACGGAAGGGAGGAGAGACGATTGAGGGGAGGCACGCACGGCACAGTCGTAGTCTCGACTGTCTCACTCTCGCATCGCAAAGATTTTAGGTTTTCAGATTATTTATATGTATGATTTTTTTTTAATGTTATTTCTTACCCCATACCTGTCTCCATTTCCATTTTTGGTTATCGGGTAAACCTGACCCCAAACCCAATCAAAGTGATTTTTCCCTGTCAAAGTTGGGACAGGTTCATTCAGTTCACTCTCCACGGGGTCGGATTTCACTACCATAACTAATGAATTCACAACATATACTTAAGCATTGCGACATCAATATATAACAAGTTGGTCGGTGTGAGTCTAGCACCGTAATTACCGCTTTCACATGGCACTACACAAAGTCCTAATCATACTTAAAACGTGGTAATTATGGGTGTAATTATATAATTATAATTTTTAAATATTTTTTATGAAGTATCTATTGATATTTTCAATAATTAACTTTTGTCAAATAATTTGATTAATCATTTATATTTATAATAATATTTTTTTAATTCAAAAGTTTTGAATCCAATACCTTATTAAAAGAATTTCAACTTAATTTACTTAAATTAATTACTTATTAATTAAAATTCCATCATACTGCACTTTCTAAATTTTCTAAAACTTCCATATGCCAAATAATTGTTTTTCTCCTAGATTTTCTATTTTGACTAGTTAATTTCAAGTTTCATTAAGCTAAAAGAAAAATTCTATAGAACACCTCTAAGACCGACAATGTTATATGAAGTAGAATGCTATTTTCCTTCATATAGCATTGTCGGTCGTACAACTGTTCTATAAAATGCAACATGAACATAAAATAGGAGTAGCAGAAATGAGAATGTTAAGGTAAATATGTGGATATACGAATATGGACAAGATAAGAAATGAGAATATTTGATGAAAGGTATCAGTACCGGTATGTGAAAAGATGAGGAGCATAAATTGAGGTGGTTTGGACACGTTATGAGATGGTCACTACTCTCGTAAAAACAAAAGTTTGTTACCAAAAGCCCGACACAAAGAGAGGTAGAGATCGACCGAAACTTACTTTGGGAAAGGTTATGAAACAAGACCTAATGAAATAAAATATAGATTGACGGTCAGTATGTCTTAGGACAGAGTGGATAAAAGTTATAAGCTTGATGTAGGGTTAAACTCATTAGTAGTTCTGTGTTCCAGTCGTTCCCTTGTTTTAGTCTTTTTCCAACTTTTTTCTCCCTTCTTTCTTTCACCTTTTGTTTATTTTAGGTTTTTTTTATCATTTGTCTTACTTTTGATTTATCATTGGATTCATCTATCACTAACCTCAATTAACTTGGGTTAAAAGTGTTGTTGATGTTGAATTATTTTAGTTATAATTTAATTTTGACTTAGATAAAATTATTTTTAGTTATTATGATATAATATATTTTAATTTTAATTTATTTATAATATAATTTTCCGCCATTTTTTTATTTATCAATTATCAATTTCATTCCTAATGTGCTCATTAGAATCAGTGAATCACCATGAAGCAAGCCCTAAATTCCTTCCTTTGGGGAAACATGCTCGCTCAGGACAGAGAGAAGAGTTTGAAGCTCCGCTTGCAGACATACTCGAATCAGGGCACGCAAATTTTCAATTTGAAGAACATCTTTTTTTTTTGTTTAGAGCAAAAACAGAAGAGATTGCTCAAGTGAAGGAAAAAAAAAAAAGGTTCTACCAGGAGTGAGGATATTGCTTAACCTGATTCACCCCCTTATTCCTGAAATTTGGCTTTTCAATCTTCTTCTCCGTAGTACACTTTAAAGTTCTTACCTTTCCTATTGTCTAACTATCTTCACGCTAGTTTGAGTGAAAATATTCATCTGGGGTATTTTGGTTGTTACTTGTTACACGTGTCAGCAGTTAATGTAGTACTCTTTCTGAGCTTTGGCGGCGGCTCTTGTCATGGACCACCACAAAGAGAGAATAAAGAGTGGGTGCTTGAAGATTTTGGAAGGAATAAATTCAATGTCTTTGGTAAATTTAGATGACCAGCAAGTCCATTCCTTAGTGATGATGAGAGAAATAGCACGTGGGGTTGTTGACGATCAAGATAGAAAGGTACTACTAAGAGAGACAAGTAGCTGCTGATATAATCTTTTTTTGTTTTTTACACAATTTTCTTACCATCATAAATTGGGTGCTATTTGCAGGTGACTAAAAGTGATGTGATCACTGCATTGCGCCACAACATTGAGAAAGTGGTTCACTTTGGTTCCTTTGAGGATTAATTCACGAAACATGGATTATGTTTGATCTCTCTCCCAACTGACTTGATGTAGTTTGCAGGTCTGTGCATCCAGGGATATCATTCAAATATTAAGTAGGATGTCCTTCGAAGGCTTGGATGACCAGAGGATGCATTTAGTCATGAGGATGAAAGAAATTGCACATGGAATTATTGATAAGCAACCTAGAGTTGCAATAACTAGGCCTGACTTACTTGCAGCACAAGTAAGGGGTTAATACTGCTTGTTGTCTTATTAGTTAACTTGTTTCATTTTGTATAGATTTAAGATTTCTCTTTAAGGTACGTTGATTAGTGTTACAGGTTGGCTTTGTGGATGAAGGGCTGAGAGATAATCCCGTGGTTGAGTCAACCAAGATCAGCCATGGGGATGTCCTGATTGACGGGGCAGAGCATTACTAATGAAGATGAGATGTTGGATATGGAACATGTTTTAAGATTTGACAATGGGATAGATGAAATACATGAGTCTTTGTTACCTTGTTTTCAGCAGTTTCTTTTGTGGCCACCTGATGATTGTGTCACCTTAGAGTGGGTTCAGAACATGATGGTCATCCTCGAGCAGGCTTCACAGAAGATGTTGCCATCTGAATTCTGTCATGTCGCACCGACCATTTTGGTGGACAAATTGGCAGATGCTGCTTGCAGTATTTTATGTAAAGAACCAAACTGTGTGGAGATTAATTGTCAAGGAGAAGATTCAAGAGTAATTGTTGTAGGCGATATTGGGCAGTTTCACAATTTAATGTTTCTTTTCAAGCATGAAGGAGTTCCCTCTGAGAACCAGATTTATGTTTTTAATGGAAATTATGTAGATAAGGGAGCTTGGGGAATTGAATTATTTTTGGTCTTGCTGGCTTAGAAGGTAAAATGATGGCTGCAAAACTTAATAAATGTGGAGATCCTTCATTATTTTGTTGGTGGTTGTTACCTTGTTGGTGTATATTCACCAGGAGGAGGAAAAAAAATCACAGAAGACTACTGTTTAGCAAGATTTGTTGTAATAACTGTTATGGTGATCAAATAGAATACTTACGTCTATATTACATATATATGACACTGAATATTTATTAGTATGTAAAATTTGCTATTGCATATTCAGGTCTTGATGCCTCACAGAGTAAATCTACTTCGTGGAAATCATGAATCAAGATATTGCACTGCAAGATATAGTTTTAAGAAGGAGGTGCCAAATATGGTGATCAAGGTGAAGATGTCTACAATGAGTTCCTAGTGTGTTTCAAGGATCTTCCATTAGCTTCAGTTATTTCTGACTGTGTTTATACTACTCACGGAGGACTTTTCTGTAGTGTACATGCAGCCCCTTCACAGAAACCGAAATGGAATAATGCACACAGGGTGGATCTTGGCTCTTTAGCTGAATTATCCGAAGTTAAAAGATCTTTTGTAGATTGCCCTTATGAAGGTCCTAACATATTATTGAGTGATATTCTCTGGTCAAGACCATCTAATAGGGATGGTCTGAGGGATAATACAGGTCAAGAGTTAGGTTTCTGGTGGGGTCCTGATTGCACTGAGGCATTCTTAAAGCAGCAAAATTTAAAGGTAATGACATTCAAAATTTTAATTTGACTATTTATTTTATTGTATGAAGTAATACTATTTTTTTATTGAATTAAGTAATTTGATTAAGATTTCGTGATCTTCTAATTACATAAGTTATATTTGATGTCACACAAACACAAACACAATCAGTATTTTTTTAGCATACTATAGCCATGATATTTTAACTTTTCAGTAGCCTCTTGTCAAAGAATTTAATAGGCTGTTTTCCTATTGTTTTGGAGAATGAATCAGGTCTATTCCATTATTTTATTGGGTTCCTCCTTGTTTATCATGGTGAGAGTGTCAGACTAGAGGTTGAGAGAAAAGGATAGCTGAAAAACACCCAGAGTGTTTTTATCAGGAAGATAATATTATGAAATTATGAATTGATCTATAGAGGTTTCAATTTGCCATTTCTATTATTTATAGGCTTCCAGTCTCCTCAAAAGTATGCACTTCTATCTTCACAGGATTCACCTGTCTCTCTTGCTCATCTTTATGTATAGGGCATGATGTTAGATGCCTTTGATGCTGGCCCATGATAACTTCTTTCACTTGCACTAGTGGTTTATATCACTAGTTGCCTTTACGGCACCTGACTATTTAGGGGGACACTTGAGCTTTTGCTGACCCAAAACCATTGATCTCAATTGACCTCACCCCAACATGAAAAGCTTCAAACCTGGACATCTCTCTGACCATATTGCCCTTTTTTGCTTACTTTGTTTAAGCGTAGTTTGACTTCCTTTTTTTTTTCAAAAAAAGAATTCTTTTTATATTCCTAGGATCAGGAAATTTATTGTTAACTGAAAATTTAAACATTATAATTATTCTTTCCAGCAAGTAAAATAAATTATTCACGTTTTTGAATTTATACACACTTGGTGTGCTAGTTCCCTATTTTCTTTTTCATGTTTTACCCCTTTACTTTGGAATAATCCTCCTGTTTATATTCTTGATTTGTTTCACTCTAATTATAAAGAATGCAATCACTAAAATCCCATGCTTGAGCTTGTTATCAGATGTTTGGAACTATTATCACAAATTGTCATCAATAATGCCTGTCATTGTACAAGATGGATTGCATGTTTAGATATGTATAAAAGAACCAGTGTAAGTTAATAAATGTAGTTGAAAAATTACTAAATAATGTTCTTACTCTTAGTAAATATTATTCTTTCTGCATAGCTGATTATCAGATCACATGAAGGACCAGATGCAAGGGCTGGTAGAGATGAAGTTGGGGATATGCCGAGTGGATATAGATCATGATGGAGAATCGGGAAAACTATATATACTTTTTAGTGCACCAGACTATCCACAGGTTCAAATCTGCATCCATGTAGCATTCTTTTTATTAATATTCATTCATTCAATTTTTTGCATTTATTACACCTTTAGCATTTCCCCTCACAATGTCATAATTCTTTGCTTCACTGAATGATTTTTTGAAGCATGAAAGACATACGCATAGTCATAGCCATATATGCTAGCATATATGCATTATTAGTAACAATGACAATTGGATTCGGAGCCAATGAATCTCCACAAAAAATACCAACGATGGGGAGGGAACTCACCTACTAAATGAGTTGGAGCTCGTCTATGTTGTTAAATAGCCGCTCAAGTGGCTTCATAGTGCTATTGGGTAATTGGGTTGCAGAATTCCTTGGATCTGCAATTGTGACTCCATCCACTATTGTGGTTGCTATAGGTGCCGTGGTTGTGGCATGTGTCATGATGTTGTGGTTTTTTGAGATGGATGTGGGACTGCTTATCCCACTGAGTCCCAGTGTCCCACTCATGTAAAACCTGTTAACTTTCTTTCATATGTAAACCTCTAATCACAACTTCACATAAGGATCAAGGGAGAGCTCCTTCACTCCTCCATCAACGTTTGTTCACCTACTATTGCAACCTGCGCAGGGTGTCCACTGATGATGGAATCGTGCTGCCATGCCGTCATTAGGCTTCTTCTCTTCTGTTCACACCTTTGCATTTACACATTCTTCTATTGTGAACATGTTTCCGAACGTCCGTTTGAAACAGAGAGTGATTTGCAGACTGAGGGTCATCTGATTTGCAAAGTTTTCAATTTTAAAGTCAATTTAAAATCGAAATTGTAGTTTTATATGTTTTTTATATTGAAAAGCAACTAGCAAAAACCCTTTTCAATTCTCACCCCATTTTCAAACCTTTTTCAATTACAAGCCCATTTTCTAAGAATTTCAATCAAAGCCTTATCCCAGTAGGTAAACAAGACCTAATGGAGTAGGATATAGATTGGTGGACGGTATGTCTTAGGACGGAGTGGAGAAAAGCTATAAGCTTGGTGGAGGGTTAAACCCATTAATAGTTTTATGTTATAGTCATTCTCTTGTTTTAGTTCTTTTCCTCTTCTTTTCTCCCTTCTTCCTTTCACCCTTCTTTTATTTTAACTTATTTTTTCTCTCTTTTGTCTTTTTTTCCACTTTTTTCTTCCCATCTCCCTTTCTCTTTCTTTGTCTCATTTCCGATTTATTATTGGGTTCATCTACCACCGACCTCAATTAACTTGGGTTAAAGGTGTTGTTGATGTTGACTTGTTGCCATTCCTAATTAATGGCATCCAGTTTATGCAATTGCCAACTAAGATGGTTACAATTTTCCCTGCAAGTAGCATCTAATATTTTGACTTTAGGAATCTAGTATGTTGGAGTGATTTTTTTCAAATAACTTGTCCTTGAAATGATGGAAAGTTCATACATAATCTACATGTGATATACATTTCTGATTTCACTAGTAATTCTGCGCATGGGAATTGTTATATAGACATATCACTACAAAGAAAACAGTTCCAACACTTGTGTTTGAGCAATAAAATGAGGTTATTACAAAGAAGTATAACTTTGAGATCTGCAGCATCTGAAATAATATATCTCTTTAAAGGTCTTTTATTTTTATGTTGCAGTTTGGTAAAAGGAGATATAACAATAAGGGGGCATATGCTGTATTGAAGTCGCCTGATTTTGCCAGTCTTTCCTTTCACTCATTCAAAGTGGCAGAAAGACTAATGGTAATCTTTCCTTTTATCTAGTTAACATACAACAACTGAATGGCTTGTTTTCTGTTCTTTTTACAGAATCAAATTCAAGCTGGGGTTAACTTTCAGTTGGAAGAAAATTAGATTTGTATTGAATTTGAAGATTTGAAAAATAAAATCAAGTTATTAATTTGGAAAATTGTGGACATAATGAGAATTTATATAGTAAAATATTTTTATATATGTGAGAATTGTCTTTGGAAAAGTTTTGTTTCTAAGAAGAATATGCATTTACATGCTGATTATAAATCAATAAGTTATTGAAGTGATTTTTATTTGTCTTTTATTAACTGTGAATTTTGTATTGCTTGCTTTCCATGTGGATCCTTACGTTGATTTTGATGCCAATAATATTGAATCAAGTAAACTAGACTCATCTCAAAGTTCTCTTGAATCCTTGAAGTGTGTGTTTGTTTGATTTTATCCATGAATGCGTTGGATCTGTGTGTGATTGGTGTTGCATGTTTGAAATATTCTACTAAATGTTTGTAGAACTAAAATTGAAAATTTGAGTTCATGTCAAGCAAATTCAAGTTCTCCAATGGACATGAACTTAAATTTTCAATTTCAGTTCTACAATCAGGCATATCCTGAAAAGCAACAAATAAATAAATTATATTTCATGCCTAGTTGTGGTGAACCTAAAATGCATAAAGTAAACTCTATCACAAAAAACTGCAATAGCCCAGAAAAATCAAGATAACTATCACAAAAACTAACTTACGATTGCAGCCCGAATCCGGGATCCATCAGAGCCAACAAGCATGTGCGTTCTCTGATTAAAATACATGTCATAGGCTCTCATTAGTACCTTTATAAGTTTGTATAAACTATTATATTTTAAAAAAAAATCTTTAAGGATATCCATATTAACATAGCTTTTAGTTTCTGTCCTATAGGTCGAGAGCATGGTCAGCCATATGCTATGTGGCCAATTAAGCCCCTTGCACAGATGGAGGTGTTCCTCAAAGGTGAGTAACAATAGTCTTTCTATCTGACTGTCATTCATCCTAACAGTTAGAAACAAGTTAAAAACACAAATATTTACGGTCAACATAGTATTATAACAAGAAATCCACAAATTCAAAGAATTAATAGCAGCACTCAATAAAAGAGTGCACATCAATAGCAGTACTCAGCAAATAGAATCCAAACACAATGCACATAAACTTGAATTTGAAAACACCAAGAACAGGAGAATGATAATGCAAACCTATTTTCCGGGCACAGCCTCTTACTTATCATTGTTCCCTTCTTGGCTTTCTTGACTATAAATTCAACAAGTTAGTAATGAAATCATATGCAACAACATAAGCATTGAATCCCACATTCAGTTCATCATACATAACAATTATATATACATTTAGTAGAATATTTCAAACATGCAACATGTAACACCCCGTATGCATCCGGCGTATTATCATTAAAATATTATCATTAAGCGCAGCAGGTAAAATTAATATCACAATTAATCCGGAAGCTCAAAAGAATGACGTCCGCACACGTCAATATATATATATATATATATAACAGTCTCTGTACATTGTGCATAAAGACAATCAAAATCCGCCCCTAAGGCCGAGCTCATCAACAAGGCCGGGCATAACCAAAATACATTGCCGGTTATACAACACACAAATCGGCAGAGCCGGCATGCCCAAAACAACGGTCCTATACAGAATCCATCCCGGCTCGGCTTCTGGTCCTAAATCCCTCGGACAGCCTTGCTACTCGGGCCTCTTGCCCCGGGATCCGCAGTCATCTCTGTGCTCGGCACCTGCAATACATAAATGATTCCCCAACCGGGGTGAGATAAACATCTCAGTAAACTCCGGGTTCTGGAAGGCCTCTCCTTTCCCCGGGTTCACTTCCGAGATACAAGCATTAAAACATGCATACCAATATCTAGCCATTCCGGCTCTAGCCAACTCGGCTCCAGCCTTCTCGGCTCTGACCATTCCGGTCTTGGCCCTTCCGGCCCTAGCCATCTCGGCCCACACAACAACATGTATATAATCACACGGATCATACGAGAGAGGATCATCCAACTTAATGGGCAACCACCCCCGCACATCCAATGCCTGAGGAAGATCTTCCAACTTAATGGGCAACAACACTCAGGACTTCGGTAGACACCCAAAGGAAGCTCTCCAACTGAATGGGCATACTCCCTCGGTTCTACGGACGTATATGGCACTTCCAAGAGAGACTCCTCCAACGTCTTGGGCATTCTCTCTCAGGGTTTCAGATTGACCACATAGAGTTGTTCCACATCACTTTGGCTCTATGGGAAGTCCATATTTTGTCTATTCTACTGGCCAGAGAATCTCATACAGTCACAACCATCAATAGAGTGCAAATCATATACATGTTCATAAAGCAGTAAACACAATTTTAATACATGCATCAAGTCATACAGTGACCATTACTCCTTCGGAGCATGGTGGAACGCCGTAAAGGAGCGGCTTCCAGGACAGGGAGCTTACCTGATCGAAGCTCTGCACTGTCTTCTTTGCTTCTGTGATTCCAGGCACCACGATACACCGTGTGCTCACCTACATTCAGGCATGCAAGAGATTACTCACAGTTCTCTATTCTTGCATGTAAAGAAGTTCAACTTCTTTTCCAGTTGCAGAGACAACCACCCAACAGGTGATTTGCAACCTCAAAGGGATCACAATCACACCCTAACCCACAACCCCTAACACACAGAGGTTTCAGACTCTTACCTGAGCTTTCGTTCCAAGTTTCCAGTCCTACAATGGCTTTCTCTTCTCAAGACTCACAGCACTTCTCTCGTATAAGGGAAAGCGTAAGAAAGAAGAAAGACTGATGGGTTAGGTGGGGAATGACCCTTACTTTTACTTATATACACCCTCCGTACCAGTGTACGTCACTGAAATCAGTCAAATCAATCACCAAAATATCTGGCAGTTTTAAAGGGTCACGTGCACAGCACAAGCCTGTGAAAGCACCCACTGCCGAGCTGCATAGCAAGGGCCGACCTCGGTTTCACACCTCGGTCTATACATCTTTTCCTCGGCCTAAGGGCTACACCGCCCCTTGTCACTTTCCGAGCTCTAAACGCTCACCGTATGACACCCCGGTCATACGAACTTGGCCCTGGGGATTGTAGTCAACGCTCTCCTCTCATCCGAGCTCATCTCGCATCCCTCAACGCCCTGACTACCGTCCTCACAGATCGGTAATTACTATTATTATATCCTTAATTGCCACGTGGCCACCCGAGTCCTTACACAACACCAATCACACACAGATCCAACGCATTCATGGATAAAATCAAACAAACACACACTTCAAGGATTCAAGAGAACTACCTTGATTAAAAATCTGAACCTAAGACGTCCCCTAGACAAGAAGCAACGATAAACTACAAAAAGATAATATAAATTATATGAAGCAGCAAGCAATCAATAAAATCAAGTATCTTATAGCAACCATATCGAATCAAGGACCACAGGCAAACAAATGTCCATAACATAAAATTAAAAACATAAGAGACAAAAAGAAAGTCAACATTTTGTGAAACTCTAAATATGTCAAAAAATGAAAGGAGGCACCGACGATGCACAGAGTAAACATTCACCTTCTAAAAAGTACACATTCACCAAAAAAAAAATCAAAAACAGCAAACATTCACAACAACAATACACAAGACGAAGCACAGGTGGTGGAGCATGCACAGAACGACGGTGGTGGAGTAGCTCTCTATCTCAATTACGAACCTCACAGTAGGGATTTAGGATTTTTTGGGGTAAAAACCGAAATGGTAGAATGGTGGAAGAACGAGCGAATAAGAAAAGTAATTTTAGGGTTTGATGAAATGGGGTTATTAAATTGTGTTTAGGAAATTAGTAGTATAAAATTATAAAATAAATAGAATAAATTATTATTCTAGGTCAGCCTTCACCAATGTAAGTGTTTCCCCATACTATTATACAGGTAATGAGTGTCATTTATGATTCACCAACATATTTGTTAATATGGTTACAGCCTAAACTGAACGTTCTTTTTGCAGGAGCCACACCAGACAGCTTAAGAGTATTTGTTTGAGCTAGTTGCTGGCCTGAAACATATGATTGTAACAAGGGTGAGTTATGATTCGTGACGTTGTTGTTGTTGGTTCTCATATGTCTCCTTTGGGGAATTGAGGTGGTTTTTTTCAATTCAGGAGACTGAGAACAGGGCCCGTGTGTCTGCTTTGAGAAGTAGAGCTAGGAAACGAAAGGGTAAGGGTAATTCATAGATGGGGCACTGCAGACAACACCATGTGACAATGATTACATTACCTCCGTAGTATGTTTACTTGTCCTTTATGTAAGTATTATTTAACTTTCTTGGTTCAATGCAACATAGCTTTGCCTCCAATAGCATGAGCTCAAGTTTGTGTCACTAAGATTCTTAGAGGGACTTAGAATATCGGCGCAAATAATCAGAATATTCAAGGCTAAAAGCGAACTTGCCTTTAATATATCAATAGGTGCAACTTGAAATTGCAATATCCCCATTTGAAATACTACTACTATGCATGACACAAGAGTTACCAACCAATATCACGCTCTTTAAAACAATGTTTGATAAATTGATGATGGCCGATGGGTATTGATACGTGATTTCGCTAACTGTCTGCATTAAACATCAGAAGAAAAATTGTTACGTTCACGCTTTGACATTAATGATATTGTGAAGGTTTGGTATACAAAGCCTAAAAGGATCTTTAGTGGTAGATTTCAAATTGGGATCTTAGATCACTTTTTAGTAGACCCCATAGTGTCAAGTAGGATTTAAAATTTCTCAAGATCTCTTCCATTTTGTTCTTTAGTGGTAGATCTCATTTTGAGATCTTAAGGAAAGAGAATTTTTATTTTTATTTTTTTAACAATGTGCAGATTTTAAGGGCTCTTCTACAATAATATATTCTTCATGTTTGAGATCTCTCTACCTCCTTTAGTGAGAGATTTAGTGAAGACCAAATCTTGAGCTCAAGATCCTTACTCAAGATCTTACACTAAAGTTACTCTAAGTATTAAATAGAGTGATGCCATTATAAATGAAGAAATATTATCAATGTATTTTCTAAGTATATTTTCTAAACCTATTTCTTATTATCTGTCCATGTTTAGGATTTTTTTAAAATATTTTTATTATTATTAAGCGTGAAATGGGATTTAACAATAAAAGAATACATTGTATTTAAAATAGGATGTTGAAAATAGTTTCTGCATGCTAAAATTGTTGAAGGATGCCAGTGACTGTTGTCTCCATAATTTATGTAGAAATTTTATATTGATTCATTTTTTTATATTTTTTTACAGTTAGGAGAAAAGGAGTAAAGACTAGCATAAAATGAATCCTGAGGAAAAAAAATGAATTCATAAAATATTATTTAAAAAATGGAATAATTCATTTATATATTATCTGGACCTGCCTGACATGATCTACACGTCCAAACTAAAAGGCAAATCCGAACCATTCCATGAAGAATATTTATTATTCTCTGAGCAATTGGATCTAATCATGTTCATACTTTTTAAGCCATTAATTGGTAAACAAGGTCTTAAACACCACTAAAGAAGGGTATCGGATATTCAGATTCAGATCGGATAAGCACTAATTAATTTTTTTGTTGCATCCTCCTATCATTATGCTGATAGTTGGCTACACGACATGCATCTCTTTTGAAATGCCTTACACCCTGTTGACCCGTCTTTCTTGACGCTATCCTTTGCCACCTTTGATCCTTTTTCCAATCATATTTTCTTTTCTTTTCTTTTCTTTTTATGACATTTTAATCTCATTTTCAAGGACAGGACATGATTTTTTGCATATAAATAACATGCATCATAACAATTGTGTGGATAGATTAATTTCTTTTTTGTATTTAAAATAATTTTATTATTTAAATTTTTGTAAACATAGTAAAATTTAAAATGTAACAAATATACGGGCATAATAAAAAATGTAACAAATGTTACATTTATATATAAAAGTGATTTTTAATATAATTTTAACACTCACTTTTTCCCTAATTGATCCACCATTCAAAACTTCAAAGTGGCATTAGGGATCATTTCAGAGAAAAAGTGAGGCATTGAAAGCTTGTAAAGGCTGTTACCTCGGGCATTAACTTGTAGTTGTGGACATTGTTAAATTAATTTGATAAGTCCAATCTAGATTGAGATTCTTTTAAAAACAAAGCTTTCAATGTAAAAAAAAGGACTCTTTTGTTAGTTTGAAATCTATAATAATGCATTAATTAAATAACTAAACATAAAAGATAAGAACGATTCATTATAACTTTTAGATTACGAATTTCCTCTAATAGAACACGATCGTCTCTATTTGATTTTGTAAAAGAAATAAAATACAAACTAAAAAAACGAATAACTTGCATTCGAAGTGCACCTGGTGAAGAAAACAATCAACTGTAAAGAACTAAAGATCCAATTCGTTAAACACACTAGAAAACATGAACAGATGTGTCTTTATTAATTTATTGTTTTTTCTCATTTTTAATTGGGAAAGTCCTTACCCGAATTTGATCTTTGTCAAAAGAGGTGCAACATATAAACATCATGACAATGAAATAATTCAAATTTCTTTTAAAAAAAAGAAAATAAATGGCGAATATTTTTATTTTCTCATAATGGATAGAAATTAAACGAAAATAGACAAATTTATTTGTTTGACTCTATGACGAGAGGTTTCTTTCATTTCAAGTGGAGCTCACAGGAGAAATACATTATTTCTCACTTTTATCTTTTCATTCTTCTTTTCTCATCCTTACATAAAAAAAAACGCCTTTATCTACGTTCTATCCATTTTCTTTAATCTCACTTTTATTTTTCTAAATAATACAGTATTTTTACTTATTCTTTGTAATTTTTTTAATTTATTTTTCAGCGAAATAGTTTAAATTCGAAATTTTAAACATAGCCGGCCTTTTTCAACTTGTTGATTGAGTCTCATCTCAAGTCTATCTAAAATATTTTTGCATTATTAAAGTAGAAGATTGACGTCATCAAATTGAATTGTCATGAGTGTAATTATTCCTGTTTTGTATTTTTCCGTGATAGTTAGATTATAAGAAGGGAAAAAAACAAAAGAGAAAAAAGACAAATAACTAATTAGATCTCCACATCTATAATTGAAATCTTACAGACTAAACAATGGTACTCTTTAAACCCTCTATTATTTCAAATCTAAAATCCCGTTTTCCCCTTAAATAGTAAAAGTTAACCGAGTCGTGTTTCCACATAAACGGCGTTAGAAGCGATCTAATTCTAATACCATCTATCTATCCATCTATCCAATTTGAGTCACACTGCTCCTTTTCATTCTTTCTTCATTTTCAGCGCTTTATTGCCCCCTCCTTTTTCTTCTGTTTCCTTTCTCTTTCGTTACTTAGGGTTTTCCATTTCCATCGTCGTTTTCAGCCCGCAACGACGTCGTTTCAAGATGATGCCCCCGGGATTCGTTTCCAATCTCCAAGAAGTGCTTCTCAACCGAAAAGGCGATTCGAATTCGAATTTGAATTCAAATGCGGAGCAAGAACAATCCAGCAGCGACAACTCGGAGCCTGTTGAATTCGACGCGTCGAAGCCAATTGTGTTGGTGACGAACAGCGATGGCGTCGATTCCCCTGGCCTCACGCACCTCGTTGAAGCTCTCGTTCAACAAGGCCTCTACAATGTCCACGTCTGCGTTCCTCAATCGTGAGTCTTCTACTATAATATATAAAAATGCAACATTATAACATTTTTTTTTCTTCTTCTCGTTCTGTCTTTGTAATTTGTTAGTTCGTGAAATTGTTGGTTAGGGACAAATCGGTTTCGGGGCACTCCATAACGCTCCGAGAAACTATAGAAGCTGCTTCTGCCAACATTAATGGCGCCACCGCCTTTGAGATTTCAGGTATTATATAATTTTAGGTTCATTGCTTGTAATACTATTGATTGATTCAGTCATATGAACTTAAATTGTTGTTTGTAATTCAGGAACTCCCGTGGATTGTGTTTCGCTAGCGTTATCTGGAGCGTTGTTTTCGTGGTCTAAGCCTATGCTGGTTAGTGTTTATTTCGTGCCACTGAAAATTATGCGGGTGATTGATTGTTCTCGTGAGAAAGGAATGAAGATTTATGGATGATGACGTGGTTTTGAATTTCAGGTTATTAGTGGGATTAACCGCGGATCAAACTGTGGTCATCACATGTAAGTTGTTCATTTATGGTTGGAGATGAACATGTAGATCTAAGTTAGTACGCGATCTAGGAACAACTTGCAGTCTCATGTTATCCGGAATTTGCATTCTTTATGTATAGACCCGTGTTTATCTCATTCTTTTTAAAAAATACACAGGTTCTACTCAGGGGTTGCTGCCGGAGCCAGGGAGGCATTGTTATCTGGTGTACCAGCTTTATCAATGTCATTAAATTGGTAAATTAATGATTCTATACATTTTGGTTTTAACTGTGCTTTGGTGTTGGGGATTATGAATTGACATCGTGTCCTGCTGTAGGAAGAAGGATGAAAGTCAAGAAAACGATTTCAAGGATGCCGTGTCAGTCTGTTTACCGTTAATAAATGCAGCTATTAGGGATGTTGAAAAGGGAACTTTTCCCAAAAGCTGTTTTTTAAATGTAGAAATTCCCACCTCTCCTTTGAATAGCAAGGTTTGCAAATTTTATTGTACATTGGATAAATTTTTCTTACGTTTTGCTGTACTATGCAAAAGGTTCTAAGCCTTGGGCCATATGTTGAACAAAATTTATTGTGCATGATAATATTCTTGGCTGATTAGATTCTAATGTTTTCAAATATTTCATAGTTACATCTTTCTTGTTGGTATTATTGTTTACATGTATGTAATATAATAATTTTTTTTGATAGGGTTTCAAATTGACCAAACAAAGTATATGGAGATCCACTCCAAACTGGCTAGCAGTTTCCACCAGCCGCTATCCACCTGGTCATTTCTTGGCCAATCAAGGTGGCCTTGGTCTTCAGTTTGCACAGCTTGGCCGAGATGCTTCTGCTGCTGTAGGTGTCCTACATACATACATATCATGTCTTTATGTTGTCTGTAATCGGAAGGGGTTTTAATGCTTCTAATATATTATAATGATGGTACTCAAATCTTGCTCATATTTATCTACTTCAGGGTGCAGCTCGTCGATTGGCTACACAGAAAAAGAATTTGGAGATTATTGAATCAATGGGAGCTGCAGGGAAATCTGATCCCAACAGGGTGAAGAAGTACTTCAGACTAGAGGTAAATAGGTGGAAAAAAACAAAAACTTTGTTACAGTTTGCTATCACGATGCAAAAATCATGTTAATATTTTAGTTAATCTGCTTTTTTACATGATAATTATGATTACGAAGATACAAATATTTGGAGGAGATTATCATAGATTTTTGTTTTCATATGTTGCCTGTAACCTTAATATATTTATTCTAATCATGGGTTCATCTGCTGTTCTACATATTAATTGTAACACCTCCCTGCATTCTGTAGATATGATTTGGGTTGCGATTTGCTAATTTCCCTTTTTGCACTTGTTTATGTTTGTTATATTTGTATACCAATTAAATATTTTTAAATTGTTTGTAGAAGTGAACTTAGCTATACTCTTCTTGTATCTTCAGTTTTCGGACAATCATCAGGAGGAAGAAATAGACGAAGATCTGGATTTCAGAGCACTTGAAAGTGGATATGTAAGTTGGAATAATATATTAGTGTCCTTTCAATTAACATATTTATTTTCCTTATTGGTGCATGCTACTATGCTGGTATCTTCCGGGGCTATCAATTTTCCCTCGTTCTGATCGATTCTTGCATGTGATCTGGTGGAACAGGTTGCAGTGACTCCGCTGTCTCTTTCTCCTTATATTGAGACTGATATTCAAATGGCAGCTTCTGATTGGATTTCTGCTGTGCTTCCTGGTGAACGTTAAATTTAGTATGATTGTGTACATTTGAGATTTATGATGATTCTTTTTTCTTTCTTTTTTTCCTTCCTTAAAGCAAAGATGGAGCAGAAGCGGTAGTCACACCAATTCAATAGTGGATTTCCACTTGTACTATTTTTCTTTTTCTACATTATTTTGTTTTCTTTTTCATTGTTTCAGTCCCTTTGGTCACTTAGTTATTTCTGATTTGAAGCAAATGCTTCTTGTAATTTCTTGGGCATATTTTAGAAAAATGCCGTTTCGTCTGTTTGTATACTTGGGCATATTATTGATTACAACCAAAAACACGGGAGCACCTGTAATTTTCCGGTTTTTTTTTTTGTTTGAAGATAGTTAAACTTTGGATTGATGATTTCTTATCCTCTGACTAAAATACATTGGTTACAAGTTAGTTGCACTATTGCGTTTGGGTGTTATTGTGAAAAATTTACGTTGAAAGAGTAATTTTTTTTTTTGGTACATAAAAGAGTTAGTTTTAAAATTGGATTTTGTATGGATATTTAGAAAGTATAAATCGTTTTGTTTTTATTCTAAGGAGGGCCAAAGGCCCAAGATATAATCACGTTTCAACGATATGTAAGGGTACTTGAAAAAAAGAAGCAGCTTAATTTGTTATAAGTAAGTTTTATTTATGGCGTTGATTTTGGGGATGTTATTGTTAAAAAAAAATTATTCGAGGTAGATAATAACTGAAAGGTGAAACTACAGTCACGTTTGGGGGAACAGTGGGCTACCTAAACACAAGTGTAGCACCGACATAGGCGTCGGCACAGGGCATGGAATGATTGAAGATTCTTCGTACCTCTCTATGTTTGGGTTTTACACGTACACTCAATACACCCCATTGAAGCCAAACTAGTATCCAACTCACCCTCCCGCACAGCTTTGACAACAGGGTCTGAACTTGTGATCAGGTCTGAGATCATCATCATCAACAGCACCTTTAACTCAAGTTAATTGAGGTCGGTGGTAGATGAATTCAATAATAAATCGAAAAAAAGACAAATGAGAGAGAAAAAGAAAAAAAAAGTTAAAAATAGAATGGTGAGAGGAAGAAGAGAGAAAAGAGGAGGAGAAGGACTAAAAATAAGGGAACGACTGGAACATAGAGTTACTAATGGGTTTAACCCTCCACCAAGCTTATCGCTTTTCTCCACTCCGTCCTAATACATACCGTCCGCCAATCTATATCCCACTCCATTAGGTCTTGTTTAACTACCTTTCCCCAGGTAAGTTTCGGTCGACCCCTACCTCTCTTTGTGTCTAGCTCTTGGTAACAAACTCTTGTTCTTACAGGAGCATCCAGTGGCCGTCTCATAACGTGCCCAAACCATCTCAATCTATGCTCCCTCATCTTTTCACATACCGGTACCACTGACACCTTTCGTCGAATATCATCATTTCTTATCTTATCCATCTTCGTATATCCACACATCCACCTTAACATCCTCATTTCCGCTACCCCTATTTTATGCTCATGCTGCCTATGTGCTGGCCAGCATTCCGCACCATATAGCATTGCCGGTCTAACAGCCGTTCTATAGAATTTTCCTTTTAGTTTAAGGGGAATCTTGTGGTCACACAAAAACCCCGATGCACTCCGTCATTTCATCCACCCTGCTCTAATCCTATGACTTACATCCTCATTGATCTCACCACCTTTTTGCAACATTGATCCCAAGTATCTAAAAACATCTTTCTTGGGCACCTCTTGATCAAGTAGATGCACTGTGTCTTGATCACCATCCTTATCCTGCGAAAACTCACACTTCATATACTCCGTCTTGCTCTTGCTTATCTTGAATCCTTTAGACTCCAAAGTGCTTCTCCAAAATTCCAATTTCCTATTCACGCCATCTTTGGTCTCATCAATAAGTACGATATCATCTGCAAAAAGCATACACCACGGCACCTCCTCTTGAATATCTCTCGTTAGTTCATCCATCACTAAGACAAAAAGATAAAGACTAAGAGCTGAACCTTGGTGGACACCTACCGTGATAGGAAAATACCTTGATGTTCCATTACAGGATTTCACACATGTGGTAGCCCCATCATACATATCCTTGATTGCATTAACGTACTTTAATGCTACCTTTTTCTTCTCAAGAGTCCACCATAAGACTTCTTTTGGGACTCTATCATATGCTTTCTCAAGATCTATGAACACCATATGTAAGTCTTTCTTCCTTTCCCTATACCTTTCCGTTAATTGTCTCATCAAGAAAATAGCTTCCATGGTACATCTTCCTGACATAAATCCAAACTGATTTACTGAAACCTTGGTCTCCCTCCTTAGGCGATGTTTGATCACTCTTTCCCACAACTTCATAGTATGGCTCATGAGCTTGATGCCTCTATAGTTTGAACAATTCTGGATATCTCCCTTGTTTTTGTAAATAGGCACAAGCATACTTTTCCTCCAAGCATCAGACATCTTGTTTGTTTGAAGAATCCTATTAAAAAGATTAGTCAACCATTTTATTGCCACATTTCCCAAGCCCCTCCACACTTCAATAGGGACGTCATCAGGTCCCAACGCTTTATTATTCTTCATCCTCTTTAAAGCCTCCTTAACCTCATGTGTATTAATTCTGCGTACAAATCTTCTATTCAGATCATCAAAAACGTTCTCCAAAACCACCTCGCTTTTGTCACCATTCCCATTAAAAAGATTGTTAAAGTAGTCTAACCATCTTTCACTTACATCTTCATCCCTCACCAAAAGATTTTGATTTTCATCCTTGATACATCTAACTTGGGTGAGGTCTTTACTCTTCTTATCCCTCATTTTTGCAAGTTTGTAAATACCTTTCTCTCCATCCTTGCTCCCAAGATTTTTATACAAATCGTCAAAAACTTTGCCTCTAGCTTCCC
Source organism: Glycine latifolia (assembly GCA_013407115.1). Lineage (NCBI taxonomy): Eukaryota > Viridiplantae > Streptophyta > Magnoliopsida > Fabales > Fabaceae > Glycine > Glycine latifolia. The sequence goes on along the minus strand of CM023955.1, from coordinate 2,233,906 downwards.
GCACTGCTTTCTTTGCATCCTTTCTCGCTACTCTAAACTTTTGCAAATTCTCATCATTGGGACATTTATGCAAAGATCTAAAACATTCCTTCTTCTGTTTAATAGCCTCTTGCACCTCTCCATTCCACCACCATGTTTCCTTTGTAAAAACTTTATTCCCTTTGCTTTCACCTAACACCCTCCTTCCCACATTTTGGACACACATAGCCATCTTATTCCATATTTCATTAGCTTCTCCAATAAACTCCCACGGTCCTTCACGCAACATATTTTCTTTAAACTCTATTTGTTTCTCCTCCTTTAGCTTCCACCATCTTATCCTTGGATTTGGATCCTTCTTCCTCAAATTAAGAACTTTGTTGAACCTAACCTCTAGAACAACCAACTTATGTTGTGTCGCCACACATTCCCCAGGGTAGACCTTGCAGTCAATACACGAATTTCTATCTTCCCGTCTAGTCATAAAGAAATCAATTTGACTATGATTTTGGCCACTATGATACGTGATAAGATGAGACTCCCTTTTCCGGAAAAAAGTGTTCGCTAGCATCAAATCATAGGCTAGTGCACAGTTCAATACATCTTCTCCAGTCTCATTTCTCGTCCCATAGCCAAAACCACCATGAATTCTATCAAAACCTCTACTGTTTTTACCAACATGCCCATTTAGATCGCCTCCTAGGAAAATCTTCTCCTCTTTTGGTATCCCTCTCAGAACCTCCTCCAAGTCTTCCCAAAATTGGTTCTTTTCATCTGATAGTAATCCCACTTGGGGTGCATACACACTAAGGATATTTAAAATAAGATCTCCCACTACAAGCTTAATCATCATAATCCTGTCGCCTTTCCTTTTTACATCAACGACTTTATCTCTGAAACTTCTATCGATCATAATTCCAACTCCATTGTGACTCTTGATAGTACCTGTATACCACAACTTGAAACCGGTGCCCTCCACTTCCTTGGCCTTTTCTCCAACCCACTTAGTTTCTTGCAAGCAGACAATATTCACTTTCCTTCTGGCAAAGACATCTGCTAACTCCCTCAGTTTACCCGTTAATGTTCCTATGTTCCAGCTTCCCAATTTCATCCTAAACCCCTGGGCTGTGTTTGCCCACCACGCTCGCCCATCTGCGTGTTGGCACCCTTGTCTTTTTGTCACTAAATCCGGGTGAAGACCTGGCGCCTTGCCTTTCGGCATGGACCCTAGCACACTTTTCACTACATCCCGGGATCGATGTAGCGCCTTGCCTTGTGGCGAGGACCCTAGCACACTTTTCGATACACCCTGGGTCCGATGTAACGCGTCGCTAAGAAGGGAACGTCCCAACGAAATATCATAAAGGTTCATCACATAAGAATAACTAATTTTTTATGGCCGGTTCGCAACTCCTGACGTCAACCCTCCTCCTTTATCCTGACTTGGGACAGACCATGCATGCAAACACACATGGGCGGAGTTTGATCAGATCTGAGATAAAATATTTAAATCCCTAAGCCCGATCCAATCATTACAATATAGTTACTGAAAGATTTCTACCCTAATTTAATTATTTTTATAAATTATTAGATTAAATTGATTTTTTTTCCAGAACAATTAAATGTTTGTTGAAAAGATTATTTTATTAAGATAAGAAAGATTTTGGGCCGACCCGGTCCATCAAGTTGTAGACTAGTAGTTTGATATGCTGGTTTTTTTTGGATCTACTCCATGCTTGGGGATAGTTATCTATGAGGCAGTTGCTTTCTGCACCTTCAATTTTACATTCCGAATTAGATAATTAATAGAACATTAGGGAATATAAGATTTTCATGAGACTGATGTTGACCAAATGGAAAATAGAGAAAAAAGAGAGTATAAATATAGCATGTGAGACAATGTGATAGAAAAGGAGATACAGAGAAAAACAATATGTGGATGGAATATTTGACATATTAGATATTATTCCCCCAACAAAAGGAAATGGATGTTTTGTCTTCATTTATTGTGTGAAAATCTGATTCCATTTCTCTTGATTGACAACGAAGGCATAGATGAATAGTTGGGAAACTTTGTTGTAAAATGCCAATGGGACACAGATGCAGCTTACTTCATGTGCATGGATGATGTGCAAATTCACCACAGGTACAGAACTAAACTGCACAGAGGACGACACATAAATTTCATTCACGTGATCAGAAAGGCAACCAAGAATAGCCAATGTGTCTGTCAAGGTTTCAATCCACTGGCCCTCATCCTACTATGCTCGCTAGTTGCACTATAAGAACATCTTTAGTGGTATGATTTATTATATTTATAGTTATGTAACTCTATTATAACTTTTACGTGAACTTGATTATGACTTATCATTTTATTTTATTTTATGTAGTTTAAGCAATTTTCCTTTTTAACCGCTCAACTCTAAAAATTTCATCAAATAGGTCTCATAAGTTATCTGTTTTTTTTTATTTTTTTATATTTCATTCATCGACCTTTATTTTATATCACAAGTTACCACGCAAGCTGAGCCCTTTATTTCTAAGCACAGATTGGTTATTCAAGATTCCCTTTCTTATATTGCAGTCACATAACAGTGCTCCAATAATGCAACTCACTTAAGGTATACCATTGGTTAATAGTAAAAGCAACTTAAGATAGTGAGAGTTGGAGATGCCCTAACTATTGCCTACGATTTTATTTTTTTGCCCCAAAAGTTTTGTTAATTGGCGTTCTTTTAATCAGGTGCAATAACATGTTATGATACACGAGAATGAGGTAAAAATAATGAAGTTTAGCTTAAATAATACATTTAGACTATGGGAGATAATACTTGAATTGAATGCAAGTACATTCCACTTAAGAGGTGGTATTCTAGTTTTTGTTTGAAGCTTGTTGCATTATGTTATGTCAATTCATAGAGGTATAAGAATGAGTGATAAGTTTTTTTTATATATAAGACCGATCAACCTTGGTTCCTTTAATAGTCTTGTCACTGAGGCCTATGCTCTGGAAAGGGGGGGAAATGAAACATAATAACACAAAGAAATCAAATAAAGGGGGAAGCGGGGTATCAAGAAAGATTGATGTGGCAGGAAAGGGTTAGAGTGAAAACGCAGCCTTTATTTTTATAATTTTTATCACCTTGCTTTCTTGCTCAATTCCCTGCGAAGAAAAGCCTCCAAGATTAATATAATAAAATGAAATGATTCTGATCGAAGACGGTTGGCCCATAAGAAAAGAACACTTTCTAAGATTCTGAGCCATGAAAATAAGGCCCACCCTTATGTCAAAATAGAGCAATGAGTCCACTTCCATTGTTATGGGCCCTTCAAATTATTGAACTCACGCGGTGCCGACTGTCAGCATAAGAACTTTGCCCAACTTTCTATATATATTTTCTTTCTTTATTGCAATTTACAAATAAGGGATAGAAATTCATGCTGATCCAATGATAATTATCAAGCCAGGGAAGAAGAAAACAAAAGGAAAACGGGTAGGTATGCAACAATCAATCCATGATTGAAAGGGCCTTTGTCCCCCCTAACTTAGATTCTTTCAGAAGATTCCATGTGTTACCACAATTATAGTTTGGCAAAGCACTGTGAAAATAATGTAATTAATCTTTTTTCACCCCTTTTCAGTTAACACGTTATTCATTCTTTTTTAGTCATTTTCTGCTTTCTGATATTATTGGCAGCGTATTGCATAAATCTTTTTAAGAACGAACAATACAAGTTCTAAGAATGTATAAATATTTTATATTATCATTCAATTCAATGATAATTTGTCATAAAAAATTTATTAATTTTTATAATAATTATTTATCATAAATGATTTCTAATTAATTAACAGTATATATTTTTATACTTAAGGGTGAAAACTTGTTTTTTAAAAGTATAATTAATAGTTATACATTGTTAGTATAATTTTCAAGATAATTATTATAAAAATAAAAAAACTTTCATCATGATAATATGTGATTGGATTGAATTTATCAGTATCTATTTTTTCTTTTCTAAATCAGAATCTATGCTTTGAACAATAAAGGTAATGGCAAAGACAAGGAAAACCAAATCGTGTTAGGTTATTGGCTTATTGGCATGGTCACAGTAAAACCGTGTTACTATCTTTACTGTGCTTAATTATTAGGTAACGGCAAACACAAGGAAAGGAAGTAGAATCAAAACAGGGGACAGCATGTAAAGGAAAGAGAGCAAATGGCTAAATCCACATTAAGACGACCACTGGAATCTTTACAAGTATTCTCAGTTTGGAGCTTTATCATTTCTCTCTCCCAACTGTTTTAAATCTACTTCTTTTATAATGTGAGGTTGAGAATGAGAACCCAAAATTTCTCTTCATAAATTTGTTTCTGCAATGTCTTTTTGTCAATATTGTTTCCACACATATACAATTGATGGGTGAATATTGCTTTGATTGTTTAGGTTGAACTCCAAAGTCCAAACTGAAAAATCACAGAAATTAGGTGACTCAAACTATAGATATTGTGATTGGTGTCATTTCACATTTTTTTATGGCTTTGTTTTTATGCTAGATGACTTAAAACATAACTTCTAAGTAAATTATGCAAGTTATATATAAGTCAAAAATCTCTTTCTCGCTACAGTGCCTGCCTCGTATACTTTGGTCTGCGTCTAATATGATTGGCTTAGTATTTTAAGTGAAGAAAGCGAATGTTAAGGAACGTGACAAAAAAATTGACGATGAGTTCAATAGCACTAATGCTGTGTGTGTGAGAGAGAGAAAGAGAGAGAACAGCTATTAGGGCAAGATGCTGATTTATGTAATGGTGTTTAGATGCAAGTAATAATAACATTACACTTCCGTTGGGTTATTTTCAATGTTTATATTTCCAAAATTCAATTTTTTTTTTGGTTTTTTAATATTATGAGCAATCTCAATTCAAATAATATTAATTGAAAATCGATCAATCGAACCTAGATTAAATCTTCTTCGTTTCTCCAAAAATTTGAAAATTCAAGAAAAGAGTACATCTTCTTCTTAATTGGCAATAAATTTTCTCTTAGTTGACTTATTATTTCAACAAAAATAATTATCAGCATTATACTGGCCGTCCCAAAAAAAAAAACAGCATTAAACTGGAGAAACGAGAAAAGAGATATATACATATGCTACAAAATATCAATCCATACCATCTATCTTGAATTTCAACGATAACTATAAGAACAACGAAACTTCTGTGCTAGAAACTAATCTGTTCGAAAGATCGAAGGGTGCAAAAATAGAACAAAATGAACCAACAAGAAAGAAGGATAGAATATGTAGTCCTTGGAAGAACTAAGCATACAATCTTATCAGGTCATACATATTTTACACACATAACAATTTGTACACAATGTTGCTTTGCTTATTATGAGCTGCAATTTCCAAATAAATTCTGAAATTAACCGCCTAGGGCTAGGCAGTTTCCTGTATTTTAGTTTTATATTACGAGCTATTGATCCTAAAATATTCAAAGATCTTATCACTTAATAAATAGGTATCATGCATATTTCATAAAACGTGGATGGAAATAGGACATGATATGAAAATCTTCTAATGGACTTTTAGGTCTTAATAATGTTTTGTAAATAATGTATATATTATAAAGTTAAAAGCACACTAAATCATGCAATCCTTTAAAGTGATTACGTAATCTTTAAATGATTTTTTAATTTTCATCATTTAAATAAAATTGAATAGCCCATAACATATGTATATATAAAAAGCATATAATTAAGAACTCTTTTGAGTTATAAAACATACATGGGATGATAAGATATATATAAATAATTAATATTAAAAGTTAATTAGTAATTACATAATAATTTTAAAAATCATTTGCATCTATCTTTTAATAATAAGGCTTAGGTACGGTTTGCCATTAAATGATCGATCATATAATTTAATTTTATAATATTTAATTCTCAGGATAATCAAGAGTTTAATTCTTACCTGATATGACTTCTCTGTACATATATAGATGGATACATTCCACTAAAACGTTCAATTAATCAATCTTCTATTTTTCTTGTCACTCTTTTCTTTCGTTTTCAAAAGACTGGAGGTGACGTTTTGATCTTTATTTTCTAAAACTTAACCTAATTATAAGCAAAATCAAATTTTCTCCAGGTAATGCTAATGTCAAGACTCACGATATAGGATGGTCCCTTACAAAATAGATATGGTACAATGCAAAAGTAAATGGACTTTTTCTTTTTTGAGGATAAATGACTTTGTATCTGTAGATAAAAGAAAATTAGTGGAAGATGCCGAAGAAGTATATGTTGATAACTTGATATGATACCCACCTGTGCCGAGATAGATCTAAATTTATAAAATTGTTCTATTCAATCACAAATAGTTGGTAATGTTCTGATACCAAGTTATTAGTTCATATTGGTTGGTGCTTGTTTTGATCGATCACATCATAACATGGTATGTCATATAACAGCCAGAACACCCTAGCCTAGCTAGGTCACATGTAAGGGCACTTTGGCATCAAGTGCGAACAAGTTGACTATGGTGTGTGTACGGTTTTTTGTCTTTGTTCGACGTTGTCATCCATAAATGTCAGAGAGAGAGAGAGAGAGGAAAAGCAAAGGAGCAATGAGTCAAACTTAAAGTGCACAACTATGCATCATATGATTGTTATACAACATACAGCACTTCACAAGAAACAATAATCATACACGGATACGTACTTTTAGTCGACAAACATGTGAAAGAACCTAGCTAGACATATATATGGAACTTCAGCAAACATCGTTTAATGGAAGAGAGCCAGAACTAGCAAGGCTCAGGGGTTTGCCAATAGGAGCATCTACTCACCCTCTTATTCCAAAATTCAAGAGAAAAATTAAATGCATATGTTCTCCCCCCTTAAATTAAATGCATGGAATTAATTGTGCTCATCACAAATATAAATAGACTCTCCCACTACTCAATTATATTTACATAAAATTAACCTATTATATGATATAGTAACCAATGCTCATGATGATGACAATCAATTAACTTGAAGGAATGATAGGTTTTGTGACTATTTGTTTGCTTGGAAGAATGATACTGATGAAGATGATGTTGTTGTGGATGGCAACGATGACATGATGAGGGCATCAATGTACTCCACTTGATTTGGTGCTGCAGTTTGATCTTGTGGACAAATAACTGCAGGTGTGTAACAAGCAACAGCTTCCTCATGTGAATTAGCAGAAGAAGAATATGGAATGCTACAGACATAATCCTCAATGCTCTCACACACTTTTGGCACGATGGGGGGTTCCACTTCCACAGAGTGCTGCTGCTGCCGCCATGTACTTGGATTGACGAATTTGTCAACAATCAAGTGTGGGGTAGTATGATCACTTTTGGTGATCATGATTTGATTTTCTTGATTTGGTTTAAGATGAATAGGTACACACCCCAAAGAAGACCATGTATCTTCTTCATACAAAGATGGAATATTATTGGATATTGGAGGCACTGTTTCTGGCATTGGATTCTGAAAATGTAGGAAATTGGCATTATTATTATTAAAATTGTTTATGTCAATATTCTTGATATCATTATTATGGTGATGATGATCAAAGGCTTGTAGGATTGGGGATGGGATGATGGGAAGGAATAGCTGGTCTAAGTGATGATGGGAGTTAAGGATAGGGTTGTCAGTTAAAGGGAAGAAACTTTCCATGGAACCATTGGGAGGACCGTGAATATCAGAAAATGTGGCTAAAGAAGGAACAACATCATGAGAAAGCAGCTTCTTCTTTATGTTTGAATTCCAAAAGTTCTTCACCTCATTATCTGTTCTTCCAGGTAGGTGCTTGGCTATCTGAGCCCACCTGTGTTGTTAAGAAAAAGTTAACAAACCAACCTTTTGATAATAATGTTGACTTTGATCATGATCAAAAAGAGCAATTCACGGGGAAATATAAGAAAAAAATTAAAAAGGAAATTTATTAAAAAAAAGAAAAAAGAAAAAAGAAAAAGAAAAACCTGTTTCCTAGAATACTATGAAGTTCTATAATGAGTGCTGCTTCTTGAGGAGAGAAGCTTCCCCGTTTCAAATCAGGTCTTAGATAGTTTATCCATCTTAATCTGCAACTCTTTCCACACCTCTGCAGGCCTGCACTTTGTGAAATAATTAACCATATAATTAACGAAGTTCATAAGTTATTTTTCTAGAACTACTCATAAAAAAGGTTGGTTTGTTAACTACTGAATAAAGAAAATTAAATGAGTTTATAATATATATATATATATATATAGAGAGAGAGAGAGAGAGAGAGAGAGAGAGAGGGAGGGAGGGAATTATATAAATTATATACAGAAAGAGTAGTGATATATATATAATTACCTGCAAGTTTTGGGACTGAGCTCCAGCAACCATGTCCATAAGTTTTGATATAGTTGATGAGCTTTTCATCTTCTTCAGGTGACCATAGCCCTCTTTTGACCTTCTGCTTGTTGCAGCAAGAGTGATGCCCCATGTCTCCAATTTCTTCTCTATCTTACTCGAGTCTCAAATGTTTCAAACCACTAGTACGTAGAGAGCCAATGGCCAAACAAAGATCAGTTTTGGTATTATATTTGAATTTGAATAAAATTATAAAAGATGAATTATATATAAGGCTTAGGACTTAGGAGAGAGCACAAAGAAGGGAAGTTGTAGGGTGTAGCTTTAGCCATATGTTACAAGAGGTTATATGAAAATGTGAAAATATTAGTGAGAGTGAGAGAGGACTGAACAGAAAATGCATGATATGGTGATGGTGTGAGAACATTGAGGTGGTGAATTTAATGTGGGGAGCTGTACCATTGTGGCCCAGTTAGGGTTTGTAGATAGCAAAGGGCTAAAATGTGCAGTGTCACCCTGCACAATTGTAGGCCTTATAATGGATCCTTGTTAGCTCACTCTGGGATGGGGTCGGTTGGACACGTGTCACACATGCAGGGTCATGGGCCCCACCCTGTTAACAGATGCACGTTTGATATACTCAGATGAAGAAAGTTTTTCAACGGGGTTGGTTGGTGACACTTGATCTTAATTGCTTTAACAATTTAATTACCTCTCCAATTTTGTCCCTTTGACGGCGGTAACTATGTATAATTGCAAGGGTTAATCACTTCATATGGATCACTTTTTCAATCATTGGAATTCAATAGCAAAAAAAAAAGAGTAAAAACTCTATCTAGTAATTAATTGTGTAAGAAAATAATAACTGTTTTGAAAGACATGATTAAAAGTAACTTGTTCCCCCCTTTTTTATTAAGTGAATATTTGATGAGCTCGAACTACTAGAAAATGTCAGTTCTATTATTGAATACATTGCATGCATGCATGTATAAAGTTTTAAAAGATTTGAATAAAAGCATCAAATTAAAAGTAGACTTAGGGGCCTGGAAGACAAAGGTGGCCAAGGCCTTCTATGATATATATTCACGATCAAATTATTTTTTAATCTCAATGCAAAAGTTTGTGCACTTCCAGCAACTTGGCCCTCCTTTACAAATAATATATATTTCCATAAGCTATGTATAATTATGTCAGTCTTAGTTCATAAAAAGTCTTATTTTCCAGCACCATGTATTTTGAGACTTTCCTTATCATCAGACTAGCTAGCTAATTAGTAATAGAAATGATTAAGCCCGACAATCAGTATGATAAAAAAAATTACGTTCAAAACCAAAAAGGTAGAAGCAGCTAAGTAATTAATTTCATGAACTAGTTAGTTATCTAATTAGAAGCCCACAGCAGGTTTAAAGTTTGTAAGTTGGTTTTAGATCCAAAATGCTATTTTGTTAGATTTTTTTTCTAGTATTATATAAGTTTAAGGAATTAAAATATATAGAGTTTTTTACGCATTCAGATCGTAATATGTGTATTTCGGTTGTATAAACGTTTTTACCTTTCTGTTTTAATGTATTTGCAAATTAATTTAATTATCTATGCATTACGAGGTTAATTATTTCGGGTTTCCAGAGCTAGTATCTCTTAGCATATGAGCATAATTTGTAGAACATTTCTACATATTTTGGAGTTTGTGTATAAGCTTAATTGAACGCATTTTTCTACATAAGTTATAGTGGTACATTTCTATATATTATGGTGAACAGATATTTCTTCAAGGTTCGGTATAAATGTTTGACATTTATGTTAGTAACATTTTTTTAATTAATTTATGTAACAAACTAGAACTAATTTAAAAGTTTTTCTAAAGTAAATGTTTGGGGGATCTGTCCAAAAGAGTGGTACGTAAGAACTTTGGAAAACTACCACCAAACACGGTCAAAGTTAGTGATTATTTGTTGGATTACTTAATTATCACGTGTTCCTTTTTAGTGAAATATTAGTTTCTATAGCATATTCCCAAATCTAATAAAATAGTAAATCTTATAAAATAGAGTAAGGTTTTTTTCTTTTGGAGCAGTAGAAAAGAAAGAAAAAAATATATAACAAAACAATTAAGCTAATTTAATTATTTGCTGAAGTATATACTAATAGATAAGTTGCATCTCATGGTTAGTTAAGTGGTCCTATTGTGATGATGAACCCGTCAAAGCTAAAAATCTAAAGAACTAATTAAATATAAAAAAAAAAGATCACAGATAACCAATGATTTTGAACTTTTTTTTAGGACAGAAAATGATTTGCAACTTAGTATGTAACAATGAATGCTATTATTTTTTAATCTTGAAAGCATCTAAAGAATTTATCAACTATTACCGTAAAATGTCCTATCTTAACATCATCAATGCATTGCATTATTGATGTGAATTCATATAATTTCGATACTAAGAAAATAATTTTGGATAGATAAAGCGTAGATACACTAATACATAGAAGTAATTATAATGACTAATTAATATTTTTGTCCTTTAAAATATGACATATATCTACTTGTGTATCTCTATATGAAAGGATTTTTTCTCATTTTTTTATGATACTTCAAATCGTGTTTTCTTAATTGATGGCACGGTTTACGCATTCAAACCCTTATAAGACATGCTTGACTAGTTAGGTGAATAAATGCTTAAGTAATGATGATTAATCATTCTTATTCTTATTGAGACTAACCAAGTGTAATTGACAAGTGACGTGATAATGTACAATAGTTCCAAATTTGTGATAAGGTTTCCAGGGTCATATCTTTAAGAAGAAGATACATTGAAGTGTACAGTGTTACGAAACCTTGAAAGTATATGAATCAAGATTATTTTTTTTCGAACAGAAAAACAGTTTATATGAATCAAGATATTAATTAGCATTTGAAAGGGGAATAACAATGAGGTGGTTGTAATTAAGAGAACTCATCGCAACTATTAAAAAAAACGGCTATTCAATGGAGTTTCAGAAATATGCAATCATAGTAAGCAAATCATACAAGAGAAAAAAATTATAAAAAAAACAATTTTTTTCTCATGAATTTAAAATTAGCTTTTGATAAAGTTAACATGAGAGAATTTCTACAAATTAAATTATATATAAATTAATTTTAGTTTATATTTTTTTTCTTCTCTTAAAAAGTATTTATAACAAATTTATCCTAATATGATCATAATCAACAATTTGAAGTTTGTCTTTAATTATAAATTTGATGCATGAAGCGTAGCTATAATTAATTAGCTTGTCCAAACAATAACTTTTTCTAATCCACAACGCAACCCTTTTGCTTGTTGACCACAACCATTACCATAATTTGCATGAGTATTATTTCATTATTTGTCCTTAAAGAGCTAGATTCCTTCGTAATGAGCTTTTTATTTTTAGAACATTAAAGTTTCAAAATTCTAATAATTGGAAAAGTAGATTGTCTTGTTTTTTCAAAAAAGGATTTTATTTATTTTAATGAGATATTTGTAAAGGGCCCAATTCTATTTATTGAAAACCTCAACGAATATATTTGAATATTTTCTACACACATAATTTAATTTTTTATGATGAGACAAGAGAAAGTAAAAAAAAAAAATACTATTACATCTCTCAATGATTTTAATACAACATTATTGTATAAATGTTGATAACCTTATTTCAATTGTTATTCTCCACTTCATGATTATTTTAAACTGCTCCCTGCCCTTCATATGAACATATTAGGTTTAAGTTTCAATTGAAAAAGAAAATAGAAGACACAATTCAAGATTTAACAAAATAATATAAATGTTCTAAAATAGGAGACCAAATATTTATATTTTAAAATAGAATAATCAAAATTACAAATTAAATAAAAGAAAAAGATAAAAATTATATTTAAGTCCAACTTTAACTAGACCACCAAGCTAATCATTAGCATAAACTCTTTATGATTCAGCCCTTTTGTTAAAAAAAACAATAATACTAATTAATATTCTAAAGATATTTTAATAATAATATTAAAATCAAAGGAAAAAGGTTTTTCTTTTTATAAATTTTCATTTATTGATTTTTTTTAATGAAAGTCTTTAAGACATTTAAATAATCAATATTTTTTTATGGAATCAATACTATTTTATTTAATATATAATCACTTTCTCTTTCATATTATTTTTAACTATTTTTTTAGCTCTCTTAATTTCTTATCAAATCATTTATCATATCAACCATTTTTACTCTCTTCTTTACTTTTATGTACCCAAATATAAAGCATACGTTTATTTGTATATTTTATTTTTGGCCTTTCGAAAAAAAATAAAGTATACATTATCATTGCTTTTTCTTTAACAATATCCTTAAAGGAAATTTTAATTAAAGTTGATCTCCCTGTTAATAAAATTCATATTTGTACACCCTATATTACTCTAGCTCTGCACGCTAATTCTAATGATTAGACCTTTGGAGATCAATGATTAGCTGAATTTTTTTTATCTTTGACGTCAATATTTAGAATGCAATTGAGTTAATAATTTTATGAACACCTTTTTTGTTTTATGAGAATAAGCCTTTAAATTTTTTAATGATAAAATATTCTAAAGAAAAATATAATTTATTAGTATTGTCTCATTCTCATATTATTTACTTTAATTAACATATATTTCTTAAGAAAAATATTAATTATGTAAATTATCATTATATATTTTAAAATTATTATTTAAAAATAAATATAGTTGTCAATTAATTATAGTGTTTAATTAAATATTCATAAATTATGATTTATTAAAAAATAATTTGTTAATATTACAAAATATTTAAAATGTAATGGGAGAGGGAATGAAATGTTGAATACGGAAAAATTTCACCACCTGTGCTTCTTTTTTGACTACAAGTCTACAACTACAAGGATCCGGTGATATTCTTCTCTTTTTGCTTATCGGGATTTGGGCTTACCATAAAGACATAAAGTATAAAGTTATTTTTTCTTAAAACAATAGTATACTTAAAATATTTGAATTTATGAAGCCCCTCTTGTACACATATACAATATTTGCATTTATGTTAAAAAAAAATTAATGTATGTAAATAGCACAGTTTTAATATATTTTGCAGTTTAGATAAATTTATGTCTATGTAATAAATAATGACACATGTATTATTTAGTAAATTATACATATATATATATTTAAAAAATGTTACTATCAATATTATTTTTTAAATATGATGAGAACTTAAAATTCAGTATTTTTATTTAATATTAATTTTTTATTTTTAAATTATTTATAAATATTTAAAAGGCACTCATTATTATCATTTTTTTATTAAGTAAAATGAAAAAATATCAATGCAACAAAAAGATAACATAATTAGTGTGTCCGAACAAGCATTTACAAAATTGATTAGTTAAAATTGATTTTTAGAGGAATTGATTTATCTTAAATTTAAGTTTGCCATAGTGTAAATTTTTAATTCAACACAAAAAATACTTTTTATCCAAGTCAAATTGGAATTTTGTTGCAAATGAAGTAGTACATAGCAATAAGGATCAGTTTGAAAGAGTGAAAAGAAACACGGGGAATGAAAAAAAAAAGATCAATGAAAATATGTAAGAAATAAAGTAGAAATTAAAAAATTTAATTGAAGAAAAATAAAAAAAAACACTTGTTATAACTTACCTTTTTTCAATATCGTTTTTAAAAATGACTTCACCCTATTTTTATTGATGTGGGACAAATCCAAAATTTTAATTAAAGAGGATGGATTTTTTTTCTTTCTTTTGTAATTGTTTAAATATCTAAATTTTAATAAATACTAAAACTTAAAAATATGTATTATTTATACACATAAAATTAAAATTAATTTTCATTGTAAATGATAATATTCTCAACTATTATGATAATTACAACAAATAGGTAACTAGTCTTACAGACACAAGTTATAACCTTAATTATTGTAGTTATAACATCAAACACTATTAATTTTACACAATTTTACATTATGTCATCATTTAACATAGAGACTTAAAACAAAACAAAATTAAATATCAAAAACTAAACATGAAGAAAAAGTTTATTAAAAACTAAATACAAAATTCAAATATTTATTAAAAATAAAAAACATATTTTAGTTTTATATAACAATATAAATAATTAGTTTTACGTTATATATATATATATACACATACATATACATGAGAAGTTTTATGGAAATACTTTCCTACCCACTCTAAATTTGTTCCTATACTTCACCTAAAACACTAGTTATTTTTATCTACTCTTTTGCTCTAATTTCTTGCCTAGGCTAACTGATGTTTTCATAAATTAATTAATGTTTTAGCATTAAAGAATTGGAATATTAAAGTTTTTATTTCAGTTTCCTCTCTTAATAAATATTATTATGTTAGAATATTTATTAATATATATATATATATATATATATATATATATATATTAAGAAAGAGAGTAAATATATTTCCATAAAATTCCCCCCTAAAAATTTTAAAATTTTCTCATAGTAATTTTTTAAAATTTGTATAAAAAATATTAAATATCTATTTATATTGGAGGGGATAATATTATTCTTACTTAATCTATTAATGGAGATAAATCACTTATTTGACTTCCCCCCCATGTCCCAACGGTAGTATCTGTGTTAGCGAAGTAAAGGTTTGGTGACATGTCTCATTAATGATAACATAATGACGGTATAAGTTTTTTTTTTTCTTTTTTTCAGATAATGACAGTTTTTTTTTATAAAAAAAATTATGTGTAGATAATGACAGTATGAGTAGTGTTACATTCAAATACTCGTAGATGAAGAATGATCCACAACTTATATCTTAAAGCTTTGAACTATACTCTATAATATCTAGTCCGATTATGTTGTCCTTACTTCATCTATTGATGGAGATTTCTTTTGCCCTCCGCATCCCAATGCATTGTTTAGCATTTGTTTCTATTCAATATTTTTTTTTTAAAATCTTTAACAAATATCTTAAGAACTTGAGAGAGAAGACGTTAGCCAATGGTATCATTTATTACTTATTTTCTTTAAGTAATTAGAATTTTGCAATAAAGTGTATAAGGAAAATATTGGAAACACATTATCTAATATATTTTTAAAGAAAATTTTTAATTATTGATTAAAATTCATTAATAGAAATTCCGAAAAACTTACGAGTTGTATTTTTTTAATGAGTTATATTCATGTTTTTTTTTATTTTAGAAAAAAATTAATTAATCAATAAAGAATATGTTAAAGGTCGTATTATTACTAATCCTCAAGTATATATAAGGCTACTTATTTAATAATCTTAAAATACTACTTATTACAAGACGTTTTTTTTCTTGGTTAAATAAAGGTTTTATGTAATAAATTTTTTTCTTCTAAGTATTTCACGCCGTTGCTTACATAAAACTCAAAATCAAGTCATGGTTTTGCTGAAATATTCAGCACTAATTAAGTCATGTGTTCAATAATTCTAATAAGTTTCCTTAAGACACTTGTTAAAGAAACAAAAGTAAGAAGTTTTTATTAAAAAGGAAAAAAGTATTTATTATATTAAAAATATAAATAAAATTACAATACAAATGTTTAATGTGATCTTTTGTATAAAATATCACAATTACTTTAGAGAGAAAATTATATATGATTTCTGACCTAATTTCATTTTTTTTCCAATGATGGCATTAAAATTAAAATTTGTACTTAAATATGTTTTGGTTTTTATAAGATAGTATATTTTTTATTTTAGTTCCCGTAAGTTCATTTTTTTAATTCTAGTTCTTGTAAGTTGACATTTTTCTAATTTTCATCTTATAAGATATTTTTCTTATTTTTAATCCTAGTAAATTTGTGTTCATCCAATTTTAATCCATATAAAATTTTATTTTTTATTTATAATCCTCATAAGTTCACACTTACAGGGATAGAAATTTTTAAAAAAAATCACAAATTTAGATTAAAAATGAGCAAAATGTTCTATCAAGACTAAATTAAAAAAACATAAACTTAAATAGGCTAAAATTAGAAAAATAAACTCATGAGAACCAAAAATTTAACTTACAAAAAAATTAAAAACATATTTGAGTCTAGATTTTGTCACCTGCTACATACTATCCCCTGCCTCCTAGGCCAACTCTAATGGTTTGATTTCCGAATGATTTAACGAGTTTTAGATGAAAATTTTATAATTATGAATAAAGAATGGTAAAAAATGTCAAAGAACATGTTTCTCTGATTTGTATCCAGAAAATGCTAGGCACTGGAAAGAGGCCAATGGGGACAACGTGAAGAATATAATTGCTGGCCACTTTGTGTACGCATTTTATTTCGATCGATGGACTAAAAGCAGCAGGGCAAAAGTATGCTTTTACATCCTGTTTCTGGATTCCATGTAAAGTAGTACTATAAATATATAATTGGGTCATCTAATTAGTCTTTTCTGGATGGGATCACCTAAATGAATTATTGATTAACTGGACCAGCTTGTGATAATATTGTTAAATTTACACGTCCCATTTTTCTTTTTTGAGGTTTATTTTCTCCTATATGTTATTGGGTGATATATACTTGTTAAATTCATACTTGAATCACCTATATATGCTAAAGCAAGAGTGCTTTACAATTGGAATGAGGGTGGGAAAAATGTGAAGCAGAAAAGCAACCTTATTTTCATGTGAATGTTTGGCTATTATTGTTGCATACTCATTCTGTTTGACCATTCCATGTCCTCCTTCCCAGGTTTTAATTATTCTCATCTGCATATAAACTTCATAAATTGTAACCCTTCAGCAATTTCTAATTAATTACAAGTTTATGTAATTAATTTGTTATGCAGAAGTATGCTAGATAAAGTAATCTTTTTGAACTTTCAACAGCAAACACAATCAATTTGGCTTTAGGGTCATCTTAATTACAGTTGGCACGTAACCCTTTGAAGTATGCCATATCTAGTAAAAATAAAAGCTAAGAACAAATATCTTTCTTGCTGTGAAACAGGCTTCATGGAGTTGCTATAATTTGTTGCTTCTGAGAGAAAAAGGTTGGAGCATGCCAAGCTTATGATGGAAGAAACAGCTAGTTAAAACAAGATTCCTAATTAATTGTTGCACATGCAACATTTAATACTACTGGGCTCTTTTGCTTTATTTGTTGAGCCATCAAGGGACTCTTGTTGTCAGAGTCTTTTGTTTTTGTTATCCTGACTCACAGAGATATCAAAACAAGTACATGAAAGAATGCCATGTAATTGTTTGTCCTGTATTGATTTCAGATTGGTTTTGGTATGGGTCATTTTCAGTCAAATGCTGGTTTCCTCCTCTTATTCTTTGCTTTTCCCCCTCTCGAGAGTGTGGGGAATTTTCGTGATACAAGGAAAGAAATCAAGATGCCTTGTCCCTTTAGATACAACGAGAATCTAAATAAAGAAAAGTAGGATATGCCTCACCAGCATATGCCTCACCTAAAGTTATCTTCAAATCTCCTTTGCCACCATGGTAAATAACCACAATATATTTCCGACAGCAAAACTATAATTCTTGTATAAACTGGAAGTGTACTTCTATACATGATTAAGAGCTAAAACGATAATGAACTCATAAATGAGCATATTAATTAACTCTTATATGCTTGCAGGAAAGTCTTGAGGGGAAATATTGCAGTGCTTAACCAAGAAAAACCAATGCTTCACAAAGCGCAATGCTTAAACAATGAATAGGCTTAAATTTGAAATTTCACGAGTCAATCAATAATTGGAACTGATGCATACAGCTAAAGGGCCACATTAGTATTTATCAGTATGGTCAGTGTAAATAATAGGAAAAAAAAAGAAAGAAAAAAGAAAAGAGACGTTATATTTTTATAAAGCAAGGAAACAAGACTAGAAATGCCCTACAGAAAAAGGGATATCCAAGAAAATAGGCATCCTATAGGGTCCCACTGCCCCCTCTTCGTCTTCCTTCTATTCATGGCAATCCCCCATGAAAGGAAGTTTGCACACTTACTCCAAATTGAAGAAAGCATCCCACACTTTTCCTTTCCCTCACTTGAGAATCCCATCAAATGACATTCAATTTTTTTTACAACTTTTGGTGGCATCCTGATTTCTTGCCTTTGTTAGCGCATATTCTCAAGTAGGCCATGCAGTATAGACAAGTCAAACTAATATGATTTGGACTGGAGATACTCTCTATGGCCTTATCAGTATACGTCCATGCTTCTGAAATTGACCTTTGAACCATTTCATCGTTTGGTCCATTTGGAACTCAAAATTTTTCATTAGTATTATGTGTCTATCATTTTTTTGTTTGTTTGATACATACCGGTTAAATAATGCACAAATACTTCCATTGTGACGGTGATAACTCTGGTCCTTAAGGCAAAAGCATGATTGACTGGAACTGGACCATACTAAATGTTGTAACCTTACATATTATTATAAATTGGACCACGTGATTTAAACTAGCTATTAAATTATTCTTGTTGCCGAAGTGGAGATAAGCTTTGTCAAATAAAGCTTACACATCTCTAATCTTGAATTGATGTTTTTGGCATCTTACTGCTCTGAAGTTTTGGGTTCAACTTACATAATGGACAACAAAAGTTGGGTGATGGAGCCACTCAGGCATAAAAAACAAACATGATTTTTATTTTGGTCCACAACTAATAAAAGAACTATTTATGATAGATTGAATTGAAGATATTAATAAGCCAAACTAACAAAGATACTACTATTTATGACACTTGGACTCAAGATAACAGATGTGGGTTTAAATTAGCTTATTTTGAAAGAAGATTTTGAAGAAAAAAAAAATCTTATGAAAACGTTTGAAAAAAATATCTTAAAAAAGGTTCCCAATTGAAGCCCAGCAACCAAAGCATGGTAGTATGTATAATGTGCATTAGTTCCCAATTGAAGCCCAGCAACCAAACTCGTTACTGACAAATGTTACAGTTTGCAACATGTAGTCCTTATTATTTGGACAAAAACAGTCAATTCCACGAAGGGGAATTAGAAGAAAAGTTGAATTTTATTAGCATTATTTTCTGTTATTGAACAGTACCATAGAGTGAACAGAGAGGCTTTCAAGGTTAATTGTACATATTACGGAAAAATAATTCTTTAGTTAGATATGCGCATCATGAATGTGGCAGATGCTGGCACATGCACAGATGCATTAGTTCAATGGATTTTTCGTGGACGAGACTCAAGTGTAGATCACACAACACTCATGAGTAAAGCCCATAAGAAGTGTGTAACCCAAAAGTCTAGCTTATTGAGTGAAAAGAGCACCATAGCTTCACTATGTGGGTAACAAAAAGTCAAAAACAATGCATAGATAGCTTCCAAAATAAGTGAATAATATCATCTCATCTTAAGCTCGATTTCTACTCAAGTTAGATAACTCATTGAAGTAGTGTACTAGTTTGCTATTTCATTCTTCACACAAAACAAAACAAAACCACTTATGTTATCTACACTGTCAATTAGCCCTCTATCCTAACTTGCACATCTGCCACTGTTACAGAAAACTCATCCCTAATTTGTGAAGGCGACAACGGACAACAAGCTGTTGAACTCATTGAAAGTAAGCAACATCTGCCACTGTTACAGAAGCTCATATCCTAATTTGTCGTTTTTGATAACTTGCCCTTAGTGGTGTTGCACAAGAATCCTTCCACAAGTTAACTGAAGGATCAGAATCAGAACTGCTTCTAGTATCTCCATTCATAAGGCCTGTTGTTGTGCTGTGATACACACTGTCCTCCATAGCTAGTCTCTTTAAATTCTGTGAAGAACTTCTGCAAGCTCTCAGTTTAGCCTTAGTTGATTCTGTCAGACTCATGTAGCTTGGTTGATGAGCATCTCTTTCCTCTGTTGCTTCCACCAAAGCAGTGTTAGTGGATGGCAAAGATGGAGATCCAGATGTATAAGATGTTGATACAGGGCTATTATCATCACACATGTACTCAGAGCTTATGGCCGAAGATGATGAAGTGGATTGACTGGTTATAATAGGCTTAAAAGAAACCCTAGTTGTCATACCATTCCTTCTTGATTGAAAAGCAGGAACAAGGTCTTCACTCTTCCTTGAGATTGGACTCTCCCATGGCTTGGCCTCCATCCAGCGTTCCAACAAGCTATATCCTAAGCTCTTATTGCTTAGGTTGTTATGCTTGAGAGTAGTCATTGCCTTAGTGGCTTTTGGGTTTGGACTAGCACACAGTCTTGACTGCTTTAAGCAAACAAAGATATTTGAACCATATGAATTTGGCAATAATAATTTTAACAAATAAATCTTACCAAAGAAACGAAAAAGTATGCCACAAAGTATGTTCTCAACTTCCTTACCTGTGTGGAGAGAGAGTACGCCATTGCTCTATCCCTCTTGATGGCTCCTTCTTGCCTCATTTGTAGCTTTGCTTTAACTTCATCCACAGTTCCAGGAATATCACACCATCCTTGCTGATAACAACAACATGGCAAAATATGCTACATGTTAGCATCTCCTATTATGTTAACTCAGAATGATCAATACATGTCAGATTATCTTGAGTCAAATTATGATACCACCTCAATTTGATTAAAGGGATAAGCTTGGTTGCGATGCTCATCCAGTAATTTCTGCACAGCTTTCCCTTCAGGAGAATTCCTCACATTCCTTGCCCTGACACGCGCCTGAACTCGAACAAGAGCCTGCATGCATCTTAGAGTAACAGCTGCTTGCTTCCTGACAAGCCGGCCTCTAAAAATAGCTTGTAGCCTTACCACTGCCCTCAAGGCCCTCAAAGCTCGTCTAGACTGCAAAAGTGTATCAACAGAATTAAGGTCAATATGAAAAATAAAAGAAAGAACATTAGGATAGAAAGATGCAAGCATAAGACACGGATGCCTAATACCTTAAACACAAGAGACACAGACCCTGTCTTATAGAGCATTAGGTATATGAAAATTAAATTTCATTTCACTTAGGGTTAAGGGAGAAGGGTTGGAGGGGCAGGTCGCGGGTTCCATCCTCTCTAACAAAAACTAACATTTGCCAATCAATATTTTTTTCTCTCACTTGGGTTAAGGTCTGCTGCTAGCTGATTTTTTATTTCACAAAATCACAGGCTCTCCACTTTCTGAATTTGGATCTACTGGATGTTGTTGAACAAAATCAAATTTCATAGGGAGGTCCTAACTCTAAGTCCTACCTCTTGATCCTAAAAATTGAACTTGGAAATTGGAATTGCGAAGTCAAGCTATGAGAAAGCATTAACTCATAGCATAACTAAGAAGCTAAAATTAAAGCATGAGGTTACCAAGAAGGCTCGAAACACAGCCTGAATACGAATGGCAGCCCATTCCTGCTTGATGAGCTTGAAATCTTTGGGAACCATCACGGCCACCGCATAAGTAAGGGAAGAATCAGATGCAGCAGCAGCACCACCAACTTTCTTCATGGACCCTTCTGAAGAAGCCCTCCATAGCTTCCACTTCTTCTTACTCTTGTTGTCACCACACTTATCCTGATTGTGTAAACAGTGAATAACATAAAAGAACCAAAACGATACAGATAGATAAAACAAAAATAGTAACTTAAACCACTTCTTCACTTACTTGATCAGTTGTTGAAGTTGAGGTCTTTCTAAAAGGAAGAAGTGACTTAAACCACCTTCCGGAAGCACCCATTGGAGAAAAGATACCGTTTTTGCTGAGTAAACGGGAGTGGGTTAGAGAGGTAGCAGCTTCTGCTGTGAAGCACTGTGAAAGAGTGAACGAGAGAGTTTTTTTTTTTTGGCGTTTTAGTTTATTGTAAGAGAGAGTATAGAGCGTGGTTTGTGATGTGTTGGGGTTAATTAAGGCAAGGTTGAGAGAGAATTGAAATTTGAATTTGTGTTGGTGGAAGAAAAAGACCATCAAAGTCAAATCATAACGGTAACCTGATACTCAAAAATCAAAATCAAAACTCGCACCTTTTCTTTCTTTATTTCCCACTCACCACGCTCCGATTTGACCCTATCACTAGCTATCCGCGGATTCTCTGCATAGCCTCCCCTCCTACATAGCCCATTAGAAAAAAGCCCAAGAGAATAAAGCCCAAAGTTGAACATGCGGATTCACCCAAGAATCCATATATAGCTGATTATTATTTTTCATATAGTTGATTATCGTAAAATCAGTTTTAATGACTCCAAATAAGTCATTAATATTAATTATGTGGAAGTGAGAGCAACTTTTCAAAATACCAAAAAAGAAAATAATACATGTTTATAATAAAAACAAGTATAAAAGGTTTAATTTTAATAGGTCAAGATTCATTTGGCTTATAATTTTATGTAATATCATTCTTTGCTGGAAAAATAGTGTGTGTTATGATGAATTTCATTTTAGTTTCTTGGTTTCAATTCCCTAATCTTAATGTAGCGGGGTGGTACTGAGAAAGGCCCAAATAAATCACATCACTTGGCCATATTGCGTTGCGTGGAAGAGATTTTCCACTCTTAAAAGTTAAAAAAAAAAAAAAAAAGAATTGTTCGTTGATGATAACGTGGTCAACTTTGCTCATGGCTAAACATTAACATTCCTAATCCAAATCGATTATCGAGCTTCTTTTATTTCGGTAACACAAACCAAAACTCGACTTAAAAAATCTTCAATGAATCAAGTGCATACGCACATTACCAATGAAAGCATTACATGTCAGTGTCTTATTTTACAGACAAAGAGCACGACTTGCTCTCAATATGTCCATCTTATCTCCAAACCACATAAAAAGCTTGGGAAGAGAGGTAGATTAAAAAAATAGCTATATTTGCAAATGTGATTTGACTTACAAGAATGTGATGATTAACCCAACCCCTTAAGACTATTGGATAAGCAACTGAGCATTTAAGGGGCAGGGAGAAAAAAATAATTCAACAGAAACTAACTGACCCAAATAATTGGCCAATAAAAACCCAAATGAAAAAATAACTATTGGGTTAGCTCCTCTGTGACCCTTTATCATACTGTATTATGTACCAATGGTGCATATTCATATGCTAAAACTAAAGCAGTGCTCACGCACTAGAATGTCCAAAGAACCTAAAGAGGAGAAACATGTACCATCATCGTTGACTCTAGGTGAAAGATTGAGTTGTTCAAGTGCCTGAACTTGGAAATTTGCAGGATACTCTCTCACACAACCAATTCTAGGACCTACTCCAGTAGTCCATTTGCTTGACATTGGCTTGTTCTCTTCAACATTGGTACCAAAGTGACCCACATTTTCTTTACCACAATTATTGACACTGCCACTGGCATCCACATTGCCTTCCATGTACTCAAATTGCCGCTCCTCATTCACAGGATTAGAAGGTGGGACATCTTCATCAATTGGATCTCTCTGCAGCAGACAACAACCGTGAAATTACATAAAGGTTCAAGATATGTTCGGCAAATTGATTTTAAATTGAAGGCCAATTTGTCAAATCTATAGGGGAAAGATTGCTTTTTAAAGTGATTTACCTTTACATTTGTCATGTCCACTTTGTGTTCCTCCAAGAAGCTAATGAATTCCATAAAGTTCTTCTCCGTTGGACGGTAGTGACCACTATAGGGCCATATAGCCTGCATAAGATGTAAATGAAGATCAATTCAGTTATAAAGGAAATGAAATGCAGAAGCGTGTAAAGTGAGAACTATTTATTGTGATAAAAAATGAGAACAACAAATATAGACTATTAGATCTATTTAAATAGTCAAAATTAAAAGCAATATGCACAATTTTTTTAAGCAATATTGTGAATACTAACTTTTAATTTTGATGACTTAATTTTTTAGTTTTCACGTTCTTAAGATGAAATTTGTTCTTACTAAATACATATGTGTTTCAATTTCTTTCTTTTGAATTTTGCATTTTGTGACAAAATAACAGAATTATAAGAGAAATTATCAATGGTGTATACGTATAAAACATGTAGCATACATGAAGAACTCCATTTTGAGCAACCAATCTTCCGGACGCAATGGTAGCACCACCGGCTAGAAAACTGGAGTGCTGAAATTGACCTTTCTTCTTCTGCCCAACGTACAAAATTCTAGATGTGCTCAGGACAAAAATCCACTTGGAATCCTCCGTACTATGTACAAGGTTCCTGCTTTGTCTATAAACAAGCCTGCCTCCCTCCACAATCACTTCATATGCTTCCCTCTCTTCCTGCAAATTTTAAGCAACAACGTTGTAACTTTTAATATAAAGAAAACTTTGTTGACATAGCAAAACTTTTATAAAACATAAAATAAAGTCATTACAAGTGAAGCCTATTGTGCCTCAAATTCACTAATACCAATGTCAAATAAGACATGTTGTCATTGATGCAACCATTGCACTACAAAATTATTACAAGTATTATTATCATATAGGTGAAGGAAAATACTTGAAAGACACCTTATATGTTATCTTATACCCAGGAAAAAAAAAAGAAAAGAGAAAAAAAAAGATAGATATAGTAGGGTTTATGAGGTGATAAGAAGAGAGAGATAAAGAGAAATGAGAGGTGTTGGTGAGGTGTTTAGAATGAAAAATGATTCATGTATCATTACTCATCTCTGATGCTATGTGATAAAATAACTTACTGGTCCAAGGTACTTTATGCATTGTCTCTGCAATTGCTTTCTAGGACATTCTTCAAGGTCTACTTCTTTGCCACCTCCAACATCCAACCTTCATGTTACCAAGATACATTTAAGAAGTTAGAAAATAAAGATCAAAATTTCTCTCAGGCTTAAGAATTTAGCATCTACAGGAATCCATACTAGCCCTTGCCCCATTAACAATTTACCAGTAGAAAAAAGGCTGACAACTCTGGCTATGAAACCAAACTAAGTAGTAGAAATGAAGATTGTGGCCATAACGATGACGGGGATCAATCTGCAAAATATAAGGAAACCATAGCCTCCATTTAATTGACTTCCTTGGATTCGAAGATAACATATGACAAAACTTAAGAAAAATTATTATCTATAGAAAAATGAAATTATAAGTCAAGGTGTAGCCGTATGAGCTTACAGCTTCAAGCCAGTGCCTTAGTGCCAATTTCTGTGCCTTATCATCTTTGGACAAACCTTTCCCCACCTAACAACAGAGAAAACAAAAAGTACAGGGGTTGGCATTCAACATGATCCCGAAAGAATTTTTTTGTTTGAGAAAGACATTATAAACTTTTTTTTTTTTGAGAAAAAACATTGTAAACTTTTTTTTTTAATTAAAAAAAGATTGTAAACTTTGAATACGTCTCTGTGATCCTAGTCAAATTATGTTAAGTAGATTATCTTTCCGGCAATGAAAATGTTTCAAACAAGACTAATATGGACCCTGAAGCAAAGTACATAAAAAGATATTCTTAGTCAAAGTCGATTAAAGTTTTTGGCTTCTAATATTAAAGAATACCTTAGCAGCCATCTTCCTAGCTAGTGCCCATTTTGAAATAGCTGTTTCTGATTTATCAAAGTCAAAATTGGATATAGAGCACCTGATAAAAGCAGTAATCAGTGAATCCTTCCACCTGGACCAGAGAAAAAAACATAAGACACTTGTTTTTGAACGTGAACTGAGCACTAATAATTGAATTTAAATCGCTCATAAACTTTAAAAAAATGCTTAAATATATTATTTTATCCCAATAATTATACCTTTTTTAAATCACTATTTAAGTTTTATTCATTTTTCATCTCTATATATTTAAAAAAAAGTGTGCTTCTAATCTTTTATAAAGGTCTAAAATTACATAATTTTAAGAACCACAAATATATAAAATTTAACCTCGAATTAATTTAAAAAAAGTAGTATTTTAAAGTACCAAATGCACATTTAAGTTTAAAAAAGGAAAAGAAAAGAAAAGACAACAGTAGAGTTGGATATTGAGCAAACCATAGCTCCTCGCAAACAACTGCACAATCAGCCAGATTTCTTCTGATCCTATAACTCTTGTAAACCTTCTGAACCATTAATGCAGCTAAATCAAGATGGGCAGAGGAAGTTGGAGAAAACATTAGTTTTGGTTTTTGTGACAAAACTGTGGGGCTTCGTTTGTTGAACAAGTCCTCAACTTCCTCTTGTGAACCACAATTCTCTGAAAGTAGATGTTTGAATGAGAATGTGGTTTGGAGCTTCAGATTTCCCACCTTCCTTCTCTTCAAGCTAGTAGATTGCTCGGGCTTGTAGAAATCATTCAAGTTTATGTTGTTCTTGAAGCTCACTGTGACCTCTCCTTCCTTGCTTATCGCAAACATTCCCATTCCTGTGTAAAAATCAGGAACATTGTCCTTTACATTTTCCAGCATTCTTATTAATTATTAGCAGTGGCACATTTAATGCATCAACTTATTTGAGGTACATATACATAAAACTTGCAATCAGGAAGAAGAACCGTTAAATGATGAGCATACAATTCTAACAAAAAAAGCACACACACATATATCTTTCATTACCTCAAGATATGTAATAGTAAAGATCAAAGACTAAAATAACATTCAACCAATATTCAAATTGATAGCAATTCACAATTTGAATATATTCGTCATACCCAACTCAAGCAAAATTGTCTAGAAGATACATATGATCTCATACGAAGGAAATAAAGAAGAATCGTATTAAGCATTTTAAAACTGGATATTGAGAGTGCATGGGATAGCTATAAATATACATAGCCAAAACATATACACAAAGTAACTAATAGTTAGAGAGTTTTAATTAAAAGGGTGAGACAGGGGTCACCTGGTGGTAAAAATGTCAGGTTCTTTATAGTTTAATGTATACAACAGAGTTTAGTCTTTGAAATGGCACTTCCCAGCCTCTTATATACTGTACAGGTTTGGAAGAGGCATTAGGCACCTACAAATACGCAAGAGACATTTACTATAGAAAAATGGAGACCTTTGGAATTTGGTTGCCAACAAATTGGTTCGGCTTGAATTGAAAATTAAGAGGAAACGTTGTGTGACTTTCTAGTTCCATAAAATTGAGTTATTTTGAATAGTAAAAATAAACAAATAAAAACGATGTTGCGACTTGCTGAGCCCACGAGGGGTTTGAATGGGTTCGAATGTTCCCACGTTATACGTATATGTTACCTTAAATATGTATATAACACATATAATACATGTTTTTGTAACATTTTTGGAAGCATAGGCATTATATTTCAAAAACAAGAATCGGTCATGATGGAAGAAATTAAGATGTTGATTTAGATATAGAAAAATGTGTGCACGTTTTTAATAAATTTAGCTTTAGACATGAAAAGAGAAATGAGTGAATTGAGGGAGATGGACCAAACTAACTTTCATTCCATTACGAGTTACGTGGACTTTGTGTTCTGCTTTGTTTTTTTAGGTGCATTTTTTCTCCCAAAATATTACTACATTTATATTTGCTCCCTAAATATGGAATTTTCCTTTAGAAAGTTCTTTTACTTCTTTCCACAAGACTTTTCTTGTACAAATTAGAAACCCTTATATTAAAAATGATTATGTTAAGGATATATTAGTTAAAGAATTAGTAAATATAATTTTTATTATTAAAAATTACAATAAGATATATTGATAATATTAAACATTATACTTTTCCAAGCCAAAATTAATTATTGATAAAATTGGTGGATCCTTTAAACGTGTATGGTGACAAAAGAAAACATTATACTTTTCAATAAAAGTGTTTCATTTTAATCTCTTAAGGGAACTAATAATAGTAAAATTGTCTTCAAATTTAAAACAAAAGATTTAGCATAGTAACCCTGGTTACCGGTCCATATCCTTTTTGACTCCTGAAATGCGGAGAAGGTGTAGGAAGGCCCCCTGTATAATTTTTCAGGCCTCAAGATCGAATCAAACACTGTCTCAAATCCCAGTAGCAAGTCCATTTGAAATTTCTTAAAATTAGATTTTCATCAATGAAACTGCAGAGATATGACCTTTGATAAGATTAGTTACATGTTTGTTTCGGAATTTTAGGTGATATTTAATTTGAGTGTTTTTTAAAAATGAAAATGATTTTAGAAAATAAAAAATAAATTAACACTCAAATCAAATGTTACCTTAATAATTTTTCACGGTCATTATAGTTTTGTTTCCTTGATATTGTTAAAATTGATCATGCTATAAAATATCAATTCTAATGAAAATGACTGAGAGATGGATTTTGCTATAACAAAATAGATTATGAAATGCGACCCTCGAGAACATTATAAAAACGAGACTCAATATTTTTTTTTAAAGATTCTTATAATTTTTCTTGAAAACTAAAAGACAGCTTATGCGTGTTTTTTTAAAAGAAAAGTAATTATTTAAATAAAAACGTGCATATTAAATTTAAGATAGTTAGAGAATTTTAAAATAATTAGGACACACAATAAAAAAGTAACTTTTCCGTGAAACTCAAGACAAAAAGTGAGTTTAGTATCCGGCTGTATCTTGAACATAATTGTTTATGGAGAAGAAGACCTGGAACAAATAAAAAAGACAAAAAGTGAGAGTTTGGATTTACCTTAATAGCCTTCAAGCGTGATGGCTTAGAGGAAAAAACTTGAGATGGTGAAATCAAAGCGCTCAACGAGTGTGTGACTGTGACTGCGTAAACAGAAGAATGAGGCCGAAAGTGAGGCAATTCATCCAAAGAAAAATCTGGAAGTCATGAATGACATGTGAAATAAGACATTAAAGCTGTTTTATCCGTTTAAACTTTGATTATACTAGTATTATTGTTCACATAATTGTTTATTCGAATGCTAATCAATTATTTGAATAAAATGTTTAATAACTATACTATAGCTAATGCAATTCCTAGCAGACCTAAAAGAAAGTAGAAGCAGCTAGCTGTAATGAATGACAGCACAGAGGATACACTGGTAACTGATTCTATGAATGTCACCAAATGAAGCACTCTGGCCGTGGCTGAGGGTATCTTAGATACTTAGATTTATAGTGGCACACAAAGACACAGTAGATGTGTCTATCTTACATTACAAGTTTTAATTTTAATTAAGGTTACTTAATTAGTCCATCTTTTTCATTTTGTTTGATTGGGTTTAATTAAACGCGACGACAAGTTGACCGAAATGGCTCTTGCATTTTACAACTGGTCAGCATAGTGACGCAGGCATGGTAGATATGAAACCAAAAATGGCTCTTAAAAGTGGCCACAGCCAGAGGTGACATCAATAATAGCCAATAGGTGAGGTGAACCCCTGCGTGTTGGAATATTTGTGATTAACCGCAACACGCAATGCACAAATGATAGGTGGAGATGAACCCCTGCCAATTGATGTCACTAGTTTTAAAATATATATGGATTATATGGCTAGCGTGCATTGCCTTCAGCTCTGCTATAAATTGGGGTAATACACATTTTTATATTTTTATGTTATAAAATATGGAATAACCATGCATGATGGAGAGTTATGAAAAGGATCATGTTGTAAAATTATTATAAAAAATATATTGCATGAAAACATTGTTTTCATTCTTGCATTGTCAAGTGGGAGCCACTGATTTGTGGGAGTTTTAGACCAATAGCTGAATATAAGTATATAACAAGATTGATGGAAAAGGAAATGGAGAGCATATTATTGTTTTCAATTTTATTTTAGAATTGATGGATTTCTAAAATAGTTCTAGGCTGCTAATGACTTTGATGACTTTGATGTTTCCATCTATATGATTGAATTGTGAAAATTTTTAGATAAGTATCCTATATATGAACTGAATTCTTTTCGATTAAATAATCTCTTTCTAATTACTCTAAAATAATTAGGAGATTCTTTAGAATAAGTAGAGTTTTGCTTT
Source organism: Glycine latifolia (assembly GCA_013407115.1). Lineage (NCBI taxonomy): Eukaryota > Viridiplantae > Streptophyta > Magnoliopsida > Fabales > Fabaceae > Glycine > Glycine latifolia. The sequence goes on along the minus strand of CM023955.1, from coordinate 2,203,747 downwards.
TGGTAACAACATTCTATAGATGATGGTATTACTTATGGGATCAAATCAATACATTTTAAGAAGAAATATTTGAATTTAATTGATCTTATATTTATTATACCAAATATCACAAATCGAACCATTTTTTTTGAAAAATACGAGATATTTAAGTCATTTAAGTAAAACAATTTATTCCTTTATAAGAAAAATAAAAAATATGAATGGTGATTAGATTGATGATAAAATAGAATCTTGTGTCATAAACAGTGATTTTGATTAATAATAAAGAAAGAGAATTCTTGGTTCAAATTTCTACCTTAGTGATAGAAAAAATGATTAATCAAATTCTATTGAATCTGATTATGTAATTTTCACTTAAAATCAAATAAATGAAAAGATCTTTCGAAAAAAAATCAAATATAAGTTAATGAAGGTAACCTGATAGATATCTTTTGTCAATTTAGTAAAATATAAATTGGTTCTAATATTTTCTTGAGTATTTTTTTTTAAATTAAACGCCCACTTATAATACGATTAGTGCTCCACCGATCATGTGTTAGCGTTCCTATCGGTGAGGTTATGCACTGAAAGTCGCCAAAGCTACTTTGGACTCGGAGAAATGAACATTCCCAAAAGTAGGGAAGTGATCATAGTTTACTTGTCCAAATAAAAAATCACATAATCCATGTGCGAATATGTTTAGAGTAGGTTTAGAAAACTATAGGTTGTACATCTCAAATCAAATTAAATTCCATTCATTAGTATTAGAACATGATTTTGAATTATAAATTACATTTTGTTTTGAGTGTACGAGAGAGAAAAAATCCTACAAACATTATAAAGTCTTAGGTTTGGCTCTTCCAATAGGGGACAAGTGCACTTTATAGGATAAAGTGTACTTGTAATAATTGATTAGGAATTGTGATAAAAATTAGTAAACTGAACCCTCCATGTTTATTAAGCTCCATCAAGTGCCAGTTCTTTCATCCCTCGTGCTTCCTCAATGGTGTTAGTGACCCTCGTATTAGGGTGTCGAAGGCGTCTTCATAATTTGGCCAGACTTGGAATTAATTACAACTATCATATATGTAAAAGATTTAAAAGGAGAAGGGAATATTATTTTATTAGTAATTAAAATATAAAAATAATAAGTAATTAAAGATTTCAATAATAAAAAATTATTAAAATATTTAATTCATTTAAATGGTTTTCAAAATTAAAATCTTACGCTTATATTATAGTATATTATTATTTTATTGGGATAAGTTTGGGATTTAGAAAATAACATGTGGTTTATCTTTGGATATGATAAGGTACATTTTTGAATTGTTCAAACTTTGACTAATTAATGCCAAGCAATATTTCAAAATACAATGATTAAATAATTAATGATAAATAATAGTATTTTAAACTTAAATTAACCTATCTGTTTTAAAATCCATAATGCAAAATATAATTTAATTTTAATTTTAATTTTATAAAATTATAACTTAAGTTGAAATATTTTAAATTTATATGTATTTTGTCAAAATCTTAATTCAACCATATCATTATTCAAGACATTCCAACCAAGTTCAAGTCTATGAAATTAGCTAGCCAAAATATCAGAATATTAATCTCAAGTTAAATTAAATATTTGAGGTAGGCCAGCCTCATAAACATGTACGTATAGCTTGGACCATACAGTAAATATTTGAGTCTTGAGTAACTGGAATCTGTTAGTATGTGGGAAAATAAGCAGCAGAAGATGAGATGAGGGACGACGCTCAAATTTAATGCCATATAAACGAATGGTCCAGATTTTGGATATAGGTGAAGAGATTTTGTCTGTTCCCCAACAACCAACGAAGAAAAGTTGACCCTAGTACCCACATTAATACATTTATGATTTTGTTTAGTATCACTTAATTAGGATCTTAAGATCCAGAATAATTTTGAGGTATCCTTACAAGTTTCCGTCATCCTTAAAATCAATTATAAGAATGATTCTTGATTGTATTTAGACACACTTACATTTTTTTTATCTCTTCTCAAAGATATATTTTACAAAAAAATTGAACTCATGTTCATTCGCACAAAATCAATAAATATTATATTTGTTGCTGCAGAAGATACTGATGTTTTTTTTTTCTTCTCCCGCTTTATAGATGTAACTGCCACCCTGCCATTGATTTCTTTCTTCCGTATATGGCAACGAAATTAAAGCATCACTAAAAGACAAAGGCTCTGCAGTCTAGATATCATATCCTTATTTTAATATGAAAAATCAGAAAAATTATGAGGGTGGGTCTTGCAGGTGTTTGAGGCCCAAAATGGGTGCTGTTATTCTGCACTTGTGGATCACCGTATATAGTGTCATACCCTTAGATTGATTTGAGAGAGAGAGAGAGAGGCTCTTTGGCTTGTATTGAAAGGTAAGCAATTGAAGGTTAGAGGCTGAAAGAGAGTGGAAAAACAGACTAGTCTTGGGAGCTCCTAGTGAAGGTGAAACTTGCTCTAAGTGAAGCAAAATCACTTGCTTGTGAAGAAGCTCACAAAATCTCTTGCAAGTTAAGTTTGGAGGCTCTGACCTTGTTTTTGGGAATTGCAAGCTAAGCTGGTTTAGTTAGTAGCTAGCCTTTCTCGCCCTTCTTATATATATTCCACAATTCAACAATCAATCATCATGCCTAATTGCCTCTTGTTGTGAAGGGAGAAAGAAGATTCACATTCATCATTTTAGGTTTTGAAAAAGAAGAAAAAATGAAAGCAACATTCTGTTGTTTTTTGCTAGCTCTACTAATAGTTAGTTGGGAATCTTTAGTAGTAGTTGCAAGGAGGCCCTTTCCTCCAACTGATGGAATGTCCCATCCAGGTTAGTTATAAACTGCACGCCACTAATTTTGATGATTGACTTCTTAACATTACTTTTCCTTGCAATTATGTGTTCATCATATATAATATACGTTCATACCTCCTCAGCTTCAACGTTTCTGTCAGTCCATTTCCTTAAATATATTTTCAAAACATGGGATTGTCTAACTTATCCAAACTAAATACTATGGAGATAAACAATCCCATCTTAAATGATTGGTGCAATTTTTTTATGCATTTAAAGATGATTCATGTAGTACGTTTTTTCTTAATTGCACTAATAATTTAAGATGACATTGTTTATAAATTCCATTTTTTTATTTGAAATAAGTTAGAAAACCCATTCAAACATACATAAAAATAAAATTGCTTGAGCATGTCTTCCCCTTTTAGCCTTTTCAACTCAAGTGTAAAATTGCTCTTTGACAACTAACTATTTTATTCCTTTTGTCCTTTGTTGTCTATGCTCCATCAGGCCCCAAAGCGGCACCAGGACCAGGGCCAGTGTCTTCACCATCTAATACTGTAGAGTCAGAAAAGGTGCGTCTTCCTTCTAGTGGAGTATATTCTAGTTAACATACTGATATGAGAAATTATTAGGTTGGATCAACAGGTGTCTATGGTCTTTAGTGTGATTCGTTCAAGTTTTTTAATTTACTACCTAGTAATTTCTCTCCATGCAGAGAGTTAACCTAATTAACGTGCTTATTTTCTTAATTCCCTTTGTTAAAGGGTTTAATGGAAGAAGCATACAACTATAGAGGAGTGAGCAAAATAGGGTCAAGTCCACCAAGTTGTGAGCACAAGTGTTATGGTTGCACTCCATGTGAAGCGATTCAAGTGCCGAGCACCAGCAGCAGGCGCAGTCATTTGGGATTGCAGTACACAAATTATGAGCCCGAGAGTTGGAAATGCAAGTGTGGTCCTTCCCTCTACAGCCCGTGAATTAGTACTACTATGTTGTTCTTGACTTGTTCATACCCCATTTAATATAGTTGATACATAATCAATGATCTCCTATCTGTCGATCTCTCACCTTCATATTTATTGTCCCCTCGTACAAACCTCAACAATTCAAAGGATTTTAATCTATTATGCCATACTTGTTGTGACTACAATGCAAATGCCAACTTATCTATAAACATCAAGCTTCACTAAAATAAAACAAAATACGAAGTAATAATGCCTCTTGGTTAAGTGATGCACTATTAAATTCAAACAAATTCCTTTTTTTTCTCTCTTGTTTTTTTATTTTTGACCAATTATAATTCTTACTAAAATTTTAAATTATTTCTGCCATCATATTTTTTGAAAAGTGCATAACACGGAAAAAGTACATACCATCAGGCATGAGAAAGCATATATGTTGCAAATATCGAAGTTACATGTCATGCATGTACAAGGTCTACTCTACTCCATATCATCTACTGGTTTATCTTTGTTTCTTGGGGGTGGAGCCACCCAGCCTTTGCATTTCAGTTCCTATCTTCTTCGCTCTCTCCAGACTCCACCCACCAATGAAATTATTGCGTTTTAATGATAACTCGATTCAATTTGTCCTGATCTTAAGACTAACTACATAGAGTGGGTCAACTTAGGAAGTTAAAAAATATTGTAATTAATTGTTATCATTATTTTTTTTTAATTTTAATCGAAATTCATTTTAATAAAATAAATTTAAACTATCAAATTTTAAAAATAAAATAAGATTTTGTGCGATGTTCTAAGAATTTTTGCTTAATGTTGTTCTTTCGGCCCCTTTCTTTTACCAAATACAAAACTTTAAACCCATTATGAGTTAGTTTGTACTTAATAAAACCCACAACAAAGTGGGCCAACATGGTTAAGCTGGTGGAATTGACACCCCTCCAACGATTTACGATGTACTATGTTATTCACCAAAAAACGATGCTATTCGACTAGTTATGGTACCAATAAAACTACTAATCTAAGGGGAAAATAAAATTCTAGTCTTAGTGCAATGCAAGTATGCAACCTTCATCAATTTAATATTTGTTTTAAAAGAAAAAAAAAAAAACATTTTCATTTGAAGTTTTCAGCGTTAGTTGGTTTGAGGACACACATTCAGGTGAAAAGTAGACCATTATACTATTACCAAATTGCCCTTGTCTCTGATCTCTCATTCAAATCAAATCTACAGAGTCCCGCACTCTGTAACTGATTCTGTTTCTCCGAAATGGCGCCCTATGTAAGTTTCTCTCTTTTCATTCAACTTCTGACAACTTTCGTGCCATATATCTCATGCTGCACACAATCACAATCACAATGCAATCCCTGAAAATTACCAATACATCTGCTACTTAATATTTATTTTCATTGATCCGTCAAAGGTTTTGTTCATTAGTATATGGATCGGCAAGTGATTCGGAATTTGAACAATGATATATCTGTGAATTCTAGATTTATGTCTATTTCCGTTTAAGACGTTCTATTCTCAGTATTTGCTCATATACATTACCAACATCAATTGGTTATTCTATGTCTGCGTTTGTGAAAGCATTGCTATTGATGCTGTGCTTAGATAATTGATAACGAGGAATTGATTCATTTTTCTCTTGTTTATTAAGAGAAAACTCTGTTTATACATTATGATTCCCTGCAGTGAAGTTCTTCTATTCAGCTTGGGATGATTTTGCACGGTTTGTGCAATGTCCAATGCCATAACCATGTGCTAACATGTATTATAAAATTTATTGTTCTGTGGCCATGAAGGAGAACAATTATCAGACTGAAAAAAAAATGTGTTGCACCTTCCTTAATGAATGAGATAATGGGGTAAAATGATTAAATCTTATCGGAATTCTGTATAATAAATTGAAATTTTAATGATATTAGTATAAGGTATAGGCTGCTGCATGGATCATAAGGTAGTGGTACACTTCTTTGATGAATTGTGGTACATTTCATCTGTAGGGCTCATGTCCGTCGATAAAGAATATTCTTCTTTTGGACTCAGAGGAAAAGCGTGTGGCAGTCAGGTATTTTTCAGACGACTGGCATACCACCTTCATCAGCAACAATGAAGCCTCCCAGTGTCTCATCGTCATCATCATCATCATCATCATCTTCTTCACCAGTTTCATCAACACTAGTCGCTTTCTTTTGTTTAGAATTTTTACTAGCTTCGGTATCTTTGATACCTCCTTTACTGTCTTTTGACCTTGTGGAGTACCTGGGCAGCTTACCTTTCCGCATATTGGCAACAAGGTCCTTATCATCTTCACTTTCACCGGTCCACTCATCATCTTCATTAACCTTACCCATTTTTCGCTTTCCCCTCATTTTCCTCCTCACCTTCTCCACATCTTCCTCATCCTCACTATCCTTCCTACGTTCCTCAAGGAACCAGTCCCAATTCTTCGCATTCCAGATCATCCCCTTGGGATAGGGGTCAAACTCATTCCCCATCATAAGAAAACCAAACTCTCCATTTTCAAATCACTAACATAAGAATTTAATTTCTATGCACTATTAGCCTAAAATTTTTACATAATCAACCAATCAAAAATCCCAACAAGCATGAGTTTTCAAGGTAATAATTGTAAAATAGTAAGTCAACACACTTACTATAGCGTAAATTTGTAATTAGATGACCCTGTAAAAAACTCTTTACACTGTCAGTGTTTACACTATTTACTAGTATCATGACATCTTCAAAAGGATTCACATATTCATCAGTCACCACCGCGAGCTCAAAAAAATCATGTAACCATGTTTAAATTACACTACCATTGGAAGGTAACACAAGCAGTACAATTACATATAATATTCATAAACTAGCAAAAACACAATTTTAATTTCAAATAATATAGTACATTACATAGTGTTGATAAAAAAAAGTACCGACATTTACAGCACAAGCAAGCAACCAAATTCACAAGGGAAATGAAGCCCCGAAAGCAACAAACTGAAAGAGGAAAGAGAAAGGCAACAATACCTTTAACGGGATCGATTTCCGAAACGTGAATTTCATCAAGGTTAAGTTGAGGCTGAGGTTGAATGTTATTGAGAGTGAACCAGAGGGGTGCGTTGGGAGAGAAGCAGAAATGGTGTCCGAGTTGCAAGTGACCCTTGTCGAACTTTCTGAAGAGCCGAAGCGCTTCTCCGTCGTACACCCAAACATTAGCATCCTCTGAGTCTGAATGGTCGAGTTTGACGGACACATGGCGACGAGACACTGTGCGGTCGTGGGTGCTGAATCCGCAGCCTCGTCCAAACACTGTTTTCTCATCCTTTCCCAGTGCGAATTTGGAACCATCTTCACCATGAACTTCCACCTCCATGGTTTGATTTTCCGCAACCCAGAAAAGCTTCTAAATTGGTGGAAAAATGTAAACACCGAACATCTAGCAGCGTCCATTATTCAAATTCCATTTTTACCCGTCATTCCTTAATACTCCACTACTTAAATACTTTATAGGTAAATAGTTAAATACATTGTATGATCCGAAGATAAATTGGTATTTCAATAATAAAAATATAAATTTAATTTCTATATGTATAAAAAATGTGTAAAATTTACTGTTAAAGTTATAAGATTATTTTATTATTAACTTATAATATTTAAGAACTAATTAAATAATAAATTATATTTTTTAAATCAATTTAATATTAAATTACAAATTTTAAATACCAATTTATCATTAAATTATCTACATAATTAATTTAGTATATTTTTTATACATTCAAAAATTAAATTGTTTTTTTTTTACTTTTTAGAGATCAATTTATTAATTTCTTACATTTTCATAAATGGAATTTGATCATTTTTTTATTTTATTGTAGTAATATTTTAAATTAAGGAATGCATAAGAATATGTTTATTTTTAAATTGTTTATCAAGAATTTACAATATAATTGATATATTCAAAATATTTATTTATTTTGAATTTAATTATAATATAATTTTATACTAAATAATATTTATCTTCTGTTATTCATGAGTTAAAATATTAGATTTTAGAGAGCAGAAATAAAAACAATGTACAAACGTGTAAGAAAAATATAAATAAAAACAAACCGAATATGTTTTATGATTTTAAAAACTAAAGAAAGAAATGTAAATTTTGAAAATATTTTTTAACTATTTTTTTTATTCAGCAAGTTTTTCTTTAAAAAAATAGAAAATAATCTTTGAAAACAAAATCACATAACATGATAGTCATACTTTTCTTTCTCAATAATAATTAAGAAAAATTGATAACATATACCTCATTTTGGGGTGTAAGAAATATGGGAGAAGATAAAAGAAAAACTGAATAAAATCAAAATTAAATAAATAAAAAGTACTTTTTGTCCTTAAGATTTTACAATATTGCCAATTTTGTTTTCCAATTTTTTTCTTCCAATTTATAAAACTTCACAAATTTTATCTCATACAATTAAGACATTTTGTGTCAATTTTTCCTTTAAATCGTTACAGATAATTTTGTGACAGTTTTTATTATTATTAATTGGAACGAATTTCCTACTTGAAGAAAAAAATTGTAATGTTTTGTAAACTGTGGGACAAAATTTGAAAAAAAAAATAGAAGGTAAAATTCAAGATATTATAAAACTTTGAGGAAAAAAATGTAATTAAGTTTAAAAAATTTGTGCTAATTTTAAGCAAAGAAATAAATGAATGGAAAGAGAAAAGAAATGAAAAGGGTAACAGAAAAGAAAGAATCTTTGTCCCTCTTATCTGTAGTGCTAGTGTTGGGAGTTGAGAGTGAAGCTCCTGGGTGTGGTGTAAGTGAAGTGCAATCTCTGTGATGCTTTCCACGTTTTGCTCTCATATTCCCCACCATTTGAACCTTTCACCCGTCATGATTATGAAGCGCTTCTCTGCTCCCATTTCATCATATGTTTCGCCTCGAGCTCAAGCTGGTAAGTTTTACTATTCCTTCAATTCTTGTTACGGTTACGTGCAAAACAATGGAATTGCACCAATTCAATTCAACTCAACCATTAGTAATGTGTCCCTAATCAATTATCATACTATGTGCCCTGCTTTCAGTAACTGAGCCACCAGCGCGGGTTGGCTTTTTGGGCATCGGAATCATGGGCTCCCCAATGGCCCATAATCTCCTTAAAGCTGGGTGGGTAATGGGTATCTACATATCTTCTTACTTTCTCAATGCATTTTTTTTTCCAGTTTTTGTTCTTCAGGCTTCACTCATCCTTGTTTCTTTTGACTCAATTCTAATTAATTACATTCCTTGTTGTAGAGTTTCTCTCACTGTTTGGAATAGGACCAAGAGCAAGTGTGATCCTCTAATCAGCCTCGGAGCAAAGTAAGTAGTATTCATGTTCAGCTACATAAGTGTAATTAAGTAGTTGTGCATCTGTGGTGGTCTGTGGATAACACTTGCATTTGAAAAGACACATCAAGAGAAGAACTAAACTGTAATTTTCAATCTGTGTTTGAAAGTCTGTGTTTTTGTTTCTGCAGATATAAATCATCTCCTGAGGAAGTAGCAGCATCTTCTGATGTCACCTTTGCCATGCTTGCTGATCCTCAGAGTGCAGTGCGTATATTTTGCCCTAGTTTTTAAATGACTATATATTAGTGTCTAAGCTGATTAACTTTCTTCCATATCAGGTGGATGTTGCTTGCGGGAAGCATGGAGCTGCAAATGGAATGGGTCCAGGGAAAGGGTGCCGTATTTAAACTCAAAAGTTTTAAATTGTTTCTTCACTTTCTTATGTATTGCTTCTGAAGATGGCATTTGAAATCAATATTGACTCTTTTTTATGTCACAAACTGAAATCCCTCCCTCTTCGATTCTCCTCATTCCTTTTTATCTTTGCATTCAAAATTGTTATATATACTTTGATTTTAGTCTATCCATAGTTGTCACGACATTGCATATCTTGCTTCATCATATTACCAATATCTGTAAGCCAGATGCCTATTTGATTGTTTACTTTCTGAAATGGCAAAATGAAAGAAAGATCTTAGTCTAATGGCAAGCTCAATGCCTTATCTATTTTCAGATATGTGGATGTTTCAACTGTTGATGGGGACACTTCTAAATTGATTAATGGGCACATAAAATCCACAGGAGCATTATTTTTGGAGGTGCAGTTGTTTATAGTTTTCAATCCCTATCTATTCTTTATGGCATATACAAGGTGCTGTGTAATTACTAATTAGGATATGAAATTATGCATTAATGCATTGCATGCTTTGGTCAGATAGTTACATGAATGGTTTTGTAAGTTGTAACACCTATGAAGCCATTTCTATGTACCCACAGGCTCCAGTTTCAGGTTCTAAAAAGCCAGCAGAAGATGGGCAATTGATATTTCTTACAGCAGGTGACTATTCCTATCCAACTATTTATTCAATTTGGCATGGGAAAAGTGATGTTGAAATGAATATTTATTTTTTTACAAGAAAATTCAGGCTGAGATGTGACTGTAAGTTGCAACATCTATTCCCACAAAAGGTAGCTGCAGGTATTTAATATTATGAACTTATAATCAGGTCATACTGTAAAGAATTTCCCCCCTTTATAGCTCCTATTTGCATAATTAACCGTGTACCATTGTGAATGCATTCAGACTGTATTCTCACCAGAGTATTGAACACTTGCTGAAACTGAGGCATAGTATATAATATATTTCAGGGGATAGAAATCTTTATGAAGCAGTTGGTTCTCTCTTGGACGTCATGGGGAAAGTAAATATATCTAGTCCTTTATTTAAATAGAATTCTCTAATCATTCTAGCAAAACAAACAATTAATTCATGTATGTTTTATGCTTCTATGCAGTCTAAATTTTATCTTGGTGATGTTGGAAATGGAGCTGCAATGAAACTTGTTGTCAATATGATCATGGGCAGGTCTTTTACAATCTGTCTCCTGCTTTGCTGTTACTTATCCTTGCATTAATGGTTCAGGTGACACTTTTTCTTTATTTATTTTCCAATTATCCATAGTATGATGGCATCCTTTTCTGAAGGCTTACTTCTCAGTGAGAAAGTTGGGCTTGATCCAGATGTACTTGTGCAGGTAAGTAGCTATTTCTGAGTCCATGAAATAAAACCTACCCGATGTGGTCTACGAAACATTTTACTAAATTTCATATTGTTTTCATGGATTCTTGTGCATTCTACTTTTCATCAGATACTAATCAAAGTATTTTGAGTTTTTTTGGGGGAAAATGTTCTACTTGTCTCTAATTTAGATCCAGATGATCATCCCACAGTTGGAAGAATAGTCAATGTAATTTGGGGCTTTTCTAGCTAAAAATTGCTTTTAATATATGTGTGTGTGTGTGTGTGTGTGCGGGGATTTGCAGGGCATTTCATTATTAAAGCCTGTTGAGTTCTTCATCCATCTCTTTGGACTGCAGTAAATTTCGTTGTTAAGAAGCATCATTAACTTCTTCCCCTAATATGATGAATCACAGAGAATTATTTACTGGATGAGAATTATGATCAGCGAAAACATGCCATAGAGAATTACAGAAATTTTGATAATAATAGTTTTATGTTTACAATATACGTCTTCCTGGTTACAGTTGTTTGTTCACTTTACTCATAATCCTGGGAGAACTATTTGCCCTCAATTTGTCTTTCTTTGATGTTAAGAGATTCATCTTCGTTGTTGTTTATAAGGAAGTACATGTCATGGGTAACAAAAAAACAGTAGATCCTTTATGAAATGGCAATTTTGCAGGTAGTTTCACAGGGTGCCATTAGTGCTCCAATGTACTCAACCAAAGGTCCATCCATGATACAGTCGCTTTACCCAACAGCATTCCCCCTAAAGCATCAGCAGAAGGTGTGTGAATGTTCGCTTTCCTGTTTTATAACTTTCACACATGATTAATTTTGCTCACTCACTTAATGATGGCAGGATCTAAGACTAGCCCTGGGGTTAGCAGAGTCTGTTTCCCAACCTACTCCAATTGCAGCAGCTGCTAATGAGTTATATAAAGTCGCAAAATCCAATGGCCTTAGTGATGAGGACTTTTCAGCTGTCATTGAAGCACTAAAATCCAAATTTCAGCACTCAGAAACCAAGTGACATTCTTATGAGAGACAAGTTGAAGTTGAAAACCGTAGTAAGCTAGGTGATATGAATCAAGTATAGACGTACATTGTGAGGCTTGTCCATTTAAATTCATTCCCTGAATTGTAGAAATATATTTGAATATTTCCAATGGTGTAAAAATTTTGGTTAAAATTTGTTTCTATGAACATCTCGTATAGATGTTCTCCTCTTAACCCTTCATTGGATGTCCACGCATAGCATACCTTTTTCAATGTACAGTGCAGGTTACACACGTCATACTAGGTAAGTAGTAAAATATTTCTCAGTTTATGGGATGTTCAAGTTTTCCTATATATTTTGTACTGCAAGACATAATCAGAGTGTTTCACTTCCAGGGAAACATGGCTACCCTCACTTTTGTTAAATGGGTTATATGGCTGAAGGAGTGAAGGTCTAAAAATGCGCCATCACCTTGCAACTTTCAATTATTTGTCTAAAGGTTAAAAGAATATGAGGACCTATATAACCCGCACTTCAAACTTCCCACAACTCATTTCATTTTACTTGTTTGCACTGCATAATGTGTTGCCAATTAATGCAGATCTTTAATCTCCTCGTATTGGAATATAAAGGAAATATAAAAAAAATGTTTACAACCGATTAAGATTTAAGAATGTCAGTTAATTTTTATTTAATTTTCTCAGTATTATTTTAAAAAATAAACTTCATTTCTTAATTCTCAAGCTCCAAGTTCTCGGTTCAAAATTAGGAAAGAGAGAAAAGGAGGGAAAGAAGGGTTAAATGAGGTATTCAAAAATACCTCTTTCGTTTTATTTTAATATATATGCTTTTTGGGGTTTGGTCTTGATATTTTATGGGTATAGGATTACAAGTCCTTGGTATATAAGTATGGTAAAATATAAATATATGTTTCATAAAGAAATAGACGTGTAATTTTATTAAAATGATATAGTTTATTACATACAGATATTTTTTATACCAAAAAGCATATACAAATATAAAATATTACATGTCAATAAACTTTTAATATTTTTGAAAAAATTAAATATTGGCTTTTTTTCTTCCCGAAAAGGCAAAACAATTGATATATAAAAGAACATGAGATAACCACAAGTTGTGGCAATCCCAAGCAAGAGTTACAGAAAACAATAACAAAGTTGGGTGACAACACCCCGATAAAACCACCTATTACAACCGTGAAGTTAAAATATTGTGAACTTTAATATTTGGATAAGTTGAAATTAGAAATTGAAATATCAAGATTAAGTTATTGTTAAGGAAATTGAAAACTCTGTTTTCCTTTTTATATTTAAACTTTTTGGATAAATTATGTTTTTATTCCTAAATTTTCAAGTTTTATGATTTTGCTCCTTTAACTTTTTGGCCTTTGCTCCTAAACATTTTTCAGTTAAGTATTTTGATTATTTCTGTCCAAATTCACCATTAACGGCCTACGTGGCACTAATTATAACATTATTTTAATATGATTTATTTTCTGACGATTATAAAGCCGCCAGAAATTTCTATTGCAGGCAAAAGAAAACACTTGCAATCTTCCAAAATCAGATTCATAAACAAAACAAAAGAAACCCTGGTATCAAATATCAACATCAAGTTAATTAGGGTCGATATTAGATGAATTTAATGATAGATTGAAAAAAAAAGATAGGGAAAGAAAAAAGTGAAAATAAGATAAAAAAGATGAATAATAAGCTAAAATAAAAGATGAGTGAAAGAAAGAGTGAAAAATTAAAGAGAAAAAGAACTAAATAATGAAAGCAACGGAAAATAGAATTATTAATGAGTTTAACCATCTATCAAGTTCATAATTTTTCTCCACTCCATCCTAAGACATATTGTTCGTCAATTTATATCTCACTTCATTAAATATTGTTTAACTATCTTTTCTCATGTAAATTTTGATCGATTTTTACCTTTCTTTATGTCAAATTTTTGATAACAAATTCTTATTATTACAAGAGTATCAATTATTAAGTCTTATTTTAATTGAATGAAACTTTTGAAGTTAATTTGTTATTCAACGTTTAAAGTGATTTTTTATTTGATTTGTATACGTGTGTTTGGATTTGGTTTAAAGTGATTTTTTATTTAATTTGTATAAGTGTGTTTGGATTTGGTTTGCTAACAACTTAAAGACGATTTTTAGCTGTCAGATAATGAATCATATAAAATAATAATATAAACAATGTTACGTTGGTCGTTAACGGTGGATTTGGACGGAAATGATCAAATACTGATAAAAATATAAAAACGAAGATCAATTTTAAAAAAAATTAAATAATCAAAATCATAAAATTCCAAAAATTTAAAAACTAAAAACATAATAATTTGCTCTAAGTTTATTTTTTTTTGGGTCTCCTTCGGTCATGGATTCATTGTCCTTGCCCTTCGAATTAACCCTCCGGCCCGCCTTGATGTTGTTGTAACAAAACAAAATTATGCTATGTAATAAAAAAAGACACCTTTAAGTTAGTTGATGAAATACTTCAATATTATTAAAATTTATTTCAAACAGATATATTTCTTCTCCAGTTTAAAGGCCGTGTGGTTGATATAACAAGAATAAAAGGGTCATTAAAAATCAAATCTGAAATAAATAGAATATTTTTTATTTAACATTTACTTTGAATTTTTCTTTCACTTATATTGAAGTCTGAAGTTCTCGAAATACACAAGAGAAAAAAATATCTGTCAAGATACTACAATGGTGAAGTCATAAAAACCTCCACAAAAATTAGAGATAATAAAGGAATTTGGATCCTCTCCTTTTCACTAACCACAGGAGAGCTCCTGTTAAAAAGATCTTAATCGTTCATTTTTTGTAAAAAAACTAATCTACAGCTAAAATAAAAGTCACTGAAACTTCATTGAACCCCTTTGTTTTCTTCTTGCTCCATGTTCGCTTCCATAATTGTCGTCGGAATCATCCTTCTGCTTGTTGCTCGTGGTGGTGGAGGCTGTGCGACATCAGAGTACGAATGTAAGTGAAGAAGAAAGGACAAGATTTGAAGAGGACCACTGCAACTACGTTGCTACTCATGCGCTCACGGCGGTGGAATGTCATAGGTGAAAGAAGAAAAGGAAGCACTAATCTTCAATGGATTATTTATCCTTTGAAATCCTTGCCTCAATCATTTTGTGCTGAAAATTTCGTTGAGCTCAAATTGCCTTGGAGCCGAGTGGAAAAACTTTGGGATGGAATCCAGGTATGGAAATACATCATATGTATAGTTTTTATTTATTTATTAAAATTATAGATTTATGAAAGACTTAGACCAAGTATTTGTAGTATTTTAGCATATGTTGATTAATGTCACTCTTTTATTTGTTTTTGGTTAAAATTCTAGACTTGTAACTTAAGAGACTTAGATCAAGTATTTGTAGTATTTTAGCATATGTTATTAATGACACTCTTATATTTGTCACAGAATCTTGAACATTTAAAGAAAATTGACCTGAGTTATTCCAAAAATCTGCTAGAGCTCCCAGATTTTTCAAAGGCCTCAAATCTTGAAGAGGTGGAACTCTAATTTTATCTCTCAACAAGCTTGTACGGTTGAACCTCACTGCAAAGCGCTTACCAGTCTTAGAAGTGATTCCCATTTAAGATCTCTACGTGACCTCTTCCTGGGTGGTTGCTCAAGACTAAAGGAGTTTTCAATGACTTCAGAGAATATGAAAGACTTAAATTTAACTTCAACTGCTATCAACGAGATTCCCTCGTCGATTGGGAGTCTCAGAAAACTAGAAACACTGACCCTTGATCTCTGCAAAAGTCTAAACAATCTTCCAAACAAGGTTGCCAACCTAAGATCACTTCGGCTTCTTCATATTTATGGCTGCACACAACTTGATGCATCAAATCTTCATATCCTAGTTAATGGTTTAAGGTCTTTGGAAACATTGAAGTTGGAAGAATGCCGTAACTTGTTTGAAATTCCAGACAACATCAACCTCCTATCATCATTGCGTGAGTTGTTACTAAAAGGAACAGATATTGAGAGAGTTTCTGCAAGCATCAAGCATCTTTCAAAGCTGGAAAAGCTTGACTTGAGTGATTGCAGAAGGCTTTATTCTCTGCCAGAGCTTCCACAGTCCATAAAAGAGCTATATGTCATTAACTCTTCATCCTTGGAGACTGTAATGTTCCCTTTGAGTGCTGTTGAGATACTACATGCATACAAGTTACACACGGCATTTCAAAATTGCGTAAAATTGGATCAACATTCACTCTGTTATTGGAGTAAATGCTCATGTGAAAAGAAAGTGGCATATGATCAATTCTCAACAGTTGGAACCAACTCAACCAAGTTTCTTAATGGTCCAGTTGATGTTATCTAACCTGAATGTGAGGTTCCAAAGTGGTTCGTGTATAGGACAACACAGGCTTCAGTGACTATTAATCTCTCTTCTGCTTCATCTTCCAAGATCATGGGCTTCATCTTTTGTGTTATTGTTGATCAGTTCACTTCAAACGACAAGAACTTCATTGGATGTGATTGTTACATGGAAACTGGTATTGGTGAAAGGGTCACACGGGCACATGGATAATTGGTCTAGCATATACACCGGTGAATTTTTTTCCGACCATGTGAGTCTGTGGTATGATGAAAAATGCTGTCTGCAAAACAGTGAAAGTGAAAGCATGGAAGAACTTATGACAAGTTATAATTCAAAGATTTCATTTGAATTCTTTGCTAAAACTGGAAGTATTTGGGAAAAGCGGAGCGCTATTATAATTAAAGGGTGTGGACTGTGTCCAATATACGACACAGAATGTGACAATTTCTTTAAACAGATGGAATTAGAGTTGGAAATGACATTGCAATCTATGGCAACTAAAATGTCAAGTAAGGAAGCAACACTCGCTCCAAAACAGGAATCTAAGAAACTGATCTTTCCACCCCATCAAATTGGAACTTGGAAGAATGCAACACAAGGGTTGAAAGATATACTGTTCCTGTGACCAACAAGTGTTGAATGATGTACTTCATTTTCAAATTGAATATGATCCAAATTGGACAAGGGCGTACGTTGGTTGCTAATTTAAGAGATTTGAGAATTGGTTTATATGAACTACTATATAATATGTTGTAGTTGTGGTGTTCTAACAACTATTTATGCTTTATACTTCACCTTAGAATCTACCTTTATGCTTGGTCAAAACAAAAAGACAACAACTATACATGCACGTGTTGCTATCTACTGTATGATCCAGTGCTTTTTTATTATTATTTAGAGAAGTATGATCCAGAGTTAAAAATTGGGGAATTAATGTTTATCTACGTATCTATAGTTCTATACAGAGAGAGAATAGAATAGAAAAAAAATATAACCCATAATAAATCTGCAATACGTTTAAACGATAAAATAACAAAATGAATCTTTTAAAAAAAATTGGAATTTTTAAAAAGACATAAATACAAATATATTTTAATCAAATAAGTTCTATTACTAAGTATAAATGAGTAAATAAATGGGTAAATGATCAATTTATTCTTTTAAATCGTATTTCCCTGTCACAATAATCCTGAAATTAAAGAAAACTCAGATAAGTCTTGTATTTTGTAGTGTTTCATTTAAGTCTTTAAAATTAAACATTTTTGTTTTGAGAAACTTAAATGATAATAATAACATATGTTTAGAGATCAAAATAAATAAAAAAAATCAATTTTAGGGGCTTGAATGAAGCTTAATACCGTTAAAAACTTACTTGAAGTTTTTTTTCGTTTCAACAATTAATGTTACAATTTTTTTGAACTAAATTGGTTTTTGCTCAAGGGTGTTTCTTCTTCACATTCTGAAAACGAATAATCCAGAATGTAAAATTAATAGAAACGTTTATGGAGTGTAGCCTTTTTCTAAAATATTCGTATTATTACTTGGTCCAAGTCCAACTGACATGACACCAGCACGTCCTCTGATCTCAAGCGCCAAAAAGCGCGTGCTCCGTACGCCGTCTCCCGCGCGTGCAAACAAACAAAAGATATATACAATCAGATTTCAGAGCTTCTGTTCGGTATCTATTCATTCGTTTTCTTTTTTTTCCCTCCTCGTTAGCAGTTTTCGTTCTCCGTTCCTTCGCCATGTCCGATCTCGACTCCGATCTTCCCGCTGCCGCTGCCGGTAATTTAAATCGCAATTCCTAAATCAAGCTTTTCAAATTATCCAGAAAAGTTTTTTTTTTCTCGTTTTTCACTCTTCAAACTGTTGCCACTCTTCTCTCTCTCGTACTTATAGTCGTCTGATTATTCTACTCTTTTTTCGGAATTAGTGACTTTGTGGACTAGTGAATTGGTATACTTCAGAATTGTTATTGCTTGATTGAAAAAACTAGGTCTAAATTCGAGTGTGTTTGGTTTTGTGTGCAGCTCTTAGTGCTGAGGATCGTGCTGGTCTCGTGAATGCACTCAAGGTTAGTTTATAACGCTTATCGTGCTCTTTCTTTGCCTTATTGTCATAAGAACTTTACGCTGAATTACTTTTAATGGTCTTTTCTCCTTCTGTATTAGATAGCTAAATTTGTTAAGCATGTTGATCTGATTTAATTATGAGAAAGGCTTTGTTGACTTGAGAGAGTCAAAACTCAGTTTGGTGGTATTTATGCCTCCAAAGAGATTACTCTGTTTAATCGCCTTTTTGGTGCAAAAATAACTCGATTACAATGGTGTTTTTATATCTTTTTTCTTCATATGGGGCGGTGAACCTGTTTTCAATGAATACAATGATTACAAAACCGTAGTCTTACTATATCTCAGATGCGTTAATTTCATGAGTTTGCCATATTTATTTTGTGTTGTACTATGTATGCAGGACAAGCTCCAGCTCCTCGCTGGGCAACATGTGGACATCCTGGAGACACTGCCACCCAAAGTCAGGCAACGCGTGGAAATTCTCAGAGATCTGCAGGTTTGGTGCTACTTCCATCTCTTGGGTTCTTATTGTTGTCATGTATTATTGTGTGTCGGACTGTGCTAATTGTAATTATTTATTCAGTGATAGGGATACTCAGGTTATTTAATTATAACAAGTCTTGGAATTTAATCCACTGCATGTTTAGCTTGAATTGCTCTCCTTCCCTTCATATTTTTTATTTTGATTCTTGTCTCAAATATTAAAATGGTGGAATTGTCTATCTACTTGAACCCCACAAGAAATGGGAAGCACTTGCTTGGTCTATGTTTTGTGCTGTTATCACTTGTCATGAAGAAGCAGGGGAGAGTGCTGAGGTGTAGAGAGAGTATTTGTTTGAATAGTATTCTCAACTGTCAAAAATATGTCATAGAACGGTGCTGCTCATTCAAGATAACATACTTGTTTCCTTGTGTTCAATACTCAGTGACACTTGTGGTTAATTACTATTTGTAACAGAAATTCTACTCCCTTCCTTTTAACTTCTCATCATAATGATCATCTTTACATTAACAAGGGACGGAAATGAGACTCTGATTTGGTTTTCAATTTGCAGAGTCAACATGATGAGGTGGAGGCTAAATTTTTAGAGGAGCGATCACAGTTGGAGGCTAAATACCAGAAGCTCTATGAGCCGCTTTACACAAAAGTGTGTATGTTGTTCATTGATAATGAGCAATGAACCTTTTTATTTGTCAGATATCTTGTTTGATTTATGAGATTTCTTGCTCAAAAAGGATTTGTAATTTCATGGGATTTGATCTAATATAGAACTTTAGACTGAATTACTTTTTGCCTCATAATGGTAACAATATATCGTTTGTCTTTCAATTGTTTTTGGTGGTTATAGAGGTATGAGATTGTCAATGGCGTGGTAGAGGTTGAAGGAGTTACAAATGAAGCAGTACCAGAAGAAGCCAACAAAGCTGCAGAAGGTAAGTTACTTTACTCTTGTTTTGCATTGTAGCCTTGTACATTATCTTTTGATACTATCTGAACTGGCCTTTTAATTCAGACAAAGGAGTACCTGACTTCTGGCTAACTGCAATGAAGACTAATGAAGCACTGGCTGAAGAGGTAGTGGAATTTGTGTGTAGTTTCCATCTGTTGAAATGATTGTAGGATAATTATCTACTTTTCTTTTCCCCTTTATTAGATTACTGAACGTGATGAGGAGGCCCTCAAATACCTTAAAGATATCAAGTGGTGTAGAATTGACGATCCTAAGGGCTTCAAGCTGGAGTTTTATTTTGATTCTAATCCTTATTTCAAGAATTCCGTGCTAACAAAAACATATCACATGATTGACGATGATGACCCTATATTAGAGAAAGCAATAGGGTAAGTAATATTTGTTAATTTGCTAGTCTTTAAATTTGTGTTTTCATTTTCTGCACATATTATTTTTAAACTTTAATATTTAAACATTCTAGGACGGAGATTGAGTGGCATCCAGGAAAGTGCTTGACACAAAAGATTCTTAAGAAGAAGCCAAAGAAAGGATCTAAGAATGCTAAACCCATCACAAAAACAGAAAAATGTGAAAGTTTCTTCAACTTTTTCAATCCTCCTCAGGTCCCTGAGGATGATGATGATATTGATGATGATGCTGTACGTCTCTGATTATATCTATCTAGTATCTAATATCTATTGGAAACTTGTCAAATGATTGCTGCTGACCGCTGATTGGCTTTGATGCTTGCATGGATAGGTTGAAGAGCTCCAGAATTTGATGGAACATGATTATGACATTGGGTAAGTCAGTAGTGAATACTTGAGCGATAATTGTTATTCCTTTTGATCTGAGTGATGAAGACTTTTGGTCTATCAATAATACTTTTCATTGATATTAGAGCTTAGTGTATTTATTATCTGCTGGTCCCTAGTTGGAAAAGGCTTTTTTTTTTTATTATTTGTTCTCTGGTTTTACTTCTTTTTTTAGTTAGTTTCCTCTGAAAAATATTTGTTGAACTTGAAAGGTAGTCTGGCATGTTGTGTGTAAAGTTGTTTATAGTACACACCCAGCATTATGAATTCATGTCCTTAAAACTATAATTACTTTTGTGCCATTCTACTACCAGAAAAAGATCAGAATGAACAGATATTAACCTTTGGAAGAAAATGTTGACATTTATGGATGACACCAAATGACTGTTTATGGTGCTGTTCACTATTTTTTTTTTTTTTAGATGTATTTTTTATTGATGTGCAACTGCAGTTCTACAATCCGGGACAAAATTATTCCTCATGCTGTGTCATGGTTCACGGGGGAGGCTGCACAGAGTGATTTTGAGGATATAGATGAAGATGATTATGAAGATGAAGAAGGTGATGGGGATGGGGATGAGGATGAGGATGAGGACGATGATGAGGACGAGGATGAGGATGAGGTTGAGGATGAGGAAAAGAAAGTGAAGAGCAGGAGTAAGGTATGGATAGAGTCCGTAATTTGGCACCTTTTCTTATATTCTTGGATCAGATTACATATATTGATTTATGTATTTTTGTGTTAACCATCTGCTTAACTGTTTGGTACTGGTATTCTTACTACTTACAATGTTTTGTCGGTCTAAACTGCAGAGTGGTGGCAGGGCCAAACCTGGTAAAGATCAGCCGACCGAGCGCCCTCCTGAATGCAAGCAGCAGTAGTGTTTGGCTGTGTACAAACAGACCTGGATATATTTAGTTTCAGAGAAGTAATTACTGTAGAGTCTGGTTATTTCAGTCATAATTTGCAATTTAATAATAATTATTATTATTATTATTATTATTATTATGATTATTATTATTGTCTGCTCTTTTTTATTGGGCTGGGGTTGGTGGTGGTAATTTTTTGAGTTGCCCTGTGATATGGATTTTATTTCTCTGGTTTTAGTTTTTTTCTGAAAAAGAAAAACGTAAAGTGATAAGTATATTCGTGACGTTGTCCATATTTATTGTTTATTATACTGTTACATGAAACTGTACAGATTTGCTTACATTTTTACTGCTTCTGCTTGGGTTTCATGGGTTAGTTGACCTGTGACCTGTGTCCTGTGTCCCGTGCCAGTGTGATATGGATTTTATTTCTATCTCGTTTTGTTCATTGTGTATTAGTATATGAAACTGTACATATCTGCCTACAATTTCTAAAAGAAAGAAAAGTTATAAGCCTGTGTGTCGTTGTCCATATTTATTGTGCATGAAACTGGACATCTTATATTTTTGAGCTGCTTGTTCTACCAAAATATTCAAAATTTGTGCAAGTCTGCTCGGGTAAGAAAGAATGAAAGATGGTGTTAAGAGACTGAAAATTGATTAGAGTTGTTTTGCCAGACACGATATGAGCAAGCAACTCGTTTTATATTTTTTTTTTTTTCATTTTTAATTGGATTGCTTTGGTTTTCGACATCCTCACTTGAAGATGCGTTGATACATTAAGGAGTTAGATAATTTAAATAGCCGACAAGGTCAAATTTCAACTGAGGTATTGATACATTCTGAACAATATTGTAAAAAAATTAAAACCAATAAAAATATGCCGAAACTTTATTTTTTTAAAACAATTGCACATCAATTTTCATGTATAAGCGGTGTACGGATTCAACTAATTTGATTGACTAAATGCAGACACGTGTCAGTCGTTGAAATTTGTGTTGGAACATAATTGGTATGCACGTTCTATATTTTTCATGGGAAGGTCTACTAGAAATGCGTATGGATCAAAGATAATCCGGGCTGAATAATTCATCATGACAAAGTCATGATCATCCTCAAAACTGTAGCTAAGGATCCATGAGAAAAAATGAACTACACAACTTTCCACTAATAGCTAATTTTATTGTTTAATTAGTTAATTATACAACTTTTAACTAATAGTTAATTTTTTCAACTTTCAATTAATTTTTTTAGTTATTTTTTACAAACATAGACTAAATAAGGGTTGTGTACTTGATTCCAAGCATTGAGTCATTATGTTCTTCACGAGATATGAATGAATGACTTGATAAATCACTAAAATGAGAACAAAGTACCCTCAATCATAAAATTGACTCTGCCAAAAACTGTTTATTAACTGTTTAATGGGACAACAATTAAGTAACCAATTGTATGAAGACAAAGACCTCTTATTAGGCATCAATTAGAATAACTCAACTCATCACAAATTATTCAGAACACTTACCCAATACGTTCATGATTTAATTAAGCTTTGCAATAATAACTATTGATAACTGTTATTATATTAATAATAAAGAGTAATTTTTAATAATTTTTTAATTAACATAAATCCAGATAATAAAATAGTTAGATAATTAATCTAACACCTAATCTTTCTTGAGCCCCATGAACACTCTCATCCTTGCGTAGCTACGGAGTGGTGGGGTAGACTAAGCTTTATATCTTGTTAGCAATTGTTGGCGTCATAAGTGGATTTTTAGAATCATATGAAGAATATTATGTTTTGCATTTAATGAAGGATTAGAATTGGTTTCAAGTATATGTTGCATAAGTTCTGTTGGGATTGAACTTACTTTCTATTATCAAAATGAAATAGGTTGCAAGAAAATGTTCCGAGCTTCATATTATTCCAATTACGTTGTATGATCTGCTTCTGTTAAGTGTTAACGATGTCGCTTGCTTAATTTGATTGGTAAGCAGTAAATGACTGTACGTAACTGCATCATATACTAAATGAAGAAGGGATCGTAATTGCCATTTGGAGAAAAGAACGATTTATCAATAAATATATTTTAATTATTTATCAGGGGAAACCCTTATTTGTAGAACAGAAATGCTTATGGATCAAAGATACCGAGTTAAAATTGTTCCTGCCAATTACATGTTTGTGTCATCATGTAATGAAAAGTTAATACAAAATGATAAAATAAATTGACAGGTAACCTTGAAGACTATAACATGTTTACAAAACAAATTTTTGTTCTTATTTTCTTATCAAATTATTGTTTTTAACATGAATAACACGCTCTATTGTTATAGTAATACAGTAATAATGAAATTTGTTGGCACTAATAAAAGAACACAAATATTGGTTATCATTAATCCTATATTGGGTTCCTCTTTAATTGTTGGTTTCAGTTTATTTTTGCCTTCTCCATGCTCCAAGCACTCAATCTTGTGATCTTGACAGCGGCAGTTCCATTATTGAAAGCATATAGTTGTGCCTTTTCATTAATTGCTATTGTGGGATATACTCTGGCTGTGATGCAAGCCCTTCCCTCTCCTCCAAAACTCTCCACTACTGAGTGATCAATCTGTGAATGAGAAAAATAAACTATGAATTAGCTTATGGTTTGAAATTTTAATAAGTATTATCCGATTCTTTTTCTTATATTAAATTGAATTTTCTATATAAATTATATTAAATAGTTGAGAGATATAACTTAATTGATTGAGCAAAATATATGACTTATTATAAGTTTTATATAATTTTTAATTTTCACGGATGGAAAAAAATTATACTAAACAATTTATGGTTACTACAATCCACAAAAGTACTTTTCATCTGTTAAACATTTGTTTGTATGGTTTCATGAACTACATCATCAACTTACCAAAGTTCTTAGTGACAGCTTCTCATGAAGAGGGTCCATGTCCACAAAAGTCCCATAGGTGGTCATATCGTTATCTTTATTCAAAGAGGATCTGTCAAAGTATTACATTTAATTTGCATATATCAGCGAGTGAGAGAAAGGCTTGGATATATATATCTCAAGTTTGACAAGTAACCCATGTTTGATAAAAAAAAGTATAGGGAAAGGGACAGAAGACAAGGACCAACCTGCTTTGGTCGCTACACATGAGAACCAAATTTTTATTTTGGTATCTGAATATTCTAAAGAATACTGCCGTGTACTCTTGCAAGCCACGAGAAGCAAAGACTAGCAAACCAAAGGGTCCCAAACCACCCTTTACGGCTGCACCCTTTCTACTACACAGAATTTGGGGATCCACCCATTGTTCCAATACTTCGGCCTTTCCAAACTCATTCACGTCAAATGAAATTTCAACGTCAGCCTGCCAACAAGCAAAATAATAAATAATAAATAATTAATATGCCCATTTTCATATAGGGGATAATGTTAACTATTCATCTATATTATTAATTAATTTCCCTTTATTCTGTTAGTCATATTTCATTTTATTTAGGATAATTACAACTTATAAGTTATATACAGTAACTCATTATTGAGCTTATATATATATAATGCCATTAACATATTACTCTTGTATAGTTGCATTCATATATTAGTTCAAGCAACCTGGCATATGGTTGTGAAACAATATAAATGCAATATTTCAAATATTGCAGATATAGTATACATATATATTCACTTTGTTACAATCTTTTAAGAGTAATATATGCAAATTAAATGTAACAAAGTGAATAATACCTGTGCCGCAGTAACACCAGTAACTTGAAGCATTTCACCACCTTTGACCACTTTGGTGTGCCAGTGGACAGGGTTCACACGCAAGCTTTCAAGTTCCACCACCGGCCATTGCACCAACTGTTTTCCAGATTTATGAAGCCAGATGGCCCTTGGAATAGTCTGCAAATATATTTACAATATTATATTATTGAAGAAAAGGTTAGTCCATTGAATTTATTAAAAAGAATGCATTGGTCAACATAAATTTGTGTGTTTAATTTAGTCTAGCTCGTACAGTCTCAATAATTTCATTGCCATGCCATGAGCTGGCTCGTGTAATATTAAACCACGTATCATAAACCATGCTCAATAAACTATAATAATAATAAAACTAGAAAAAGTTCAAGGCCTCTATATATGTTCAATCAAGAGTTGTAT
The DNA here is from genome assembly GCA_013407115.1 of Glycine latifolia. Lineage (NCBI taxonomy): Eukaryota > Viridiplantae > Streptophyta > Magnoliopsida > Fabales > Fabaceae > Glycine > Glycine latifolia. Next base: position 2,178,145 of record CM023955.1, on the reverse strand, counting down.
ATTGCATTCACAAAATAACAAATTAAGAAATTGATGAGTCAAACTTACATGGATTCCAGCCCATCCTTTCTTGATATCATCCGAAACACTTGAGGATTCATTAACCCAACCCAATAAGACCCTTCTGTTCTTTCCATCCTCAAAAATCGTTTTTGAGGCATAATATTTTCCATAGTCATATCTTAGGACAGTTTGGCTATCCTCAAATCCATTATCCGGAGTGAAGATATCCTTGGCAATGTCATAAGTCCCAATCAAATAATGATCATGTTTTTTATCATCCAAACTAACCTTAAGCACATGCCTAACATTATCACCATTCACAGATGTGTCAAGACCAATAGTTGATGGGCCATTATTCAGCACTGGATAGAAATCAGGGCACTCCCACATTCCAGTGCCTTCAGCTGAATGTAGGGGTTGTTTGGCTTGAACCCAATTAACAAAGTTTTTGCTCTTGTACAAAATTGCTATACCCCTAGTGTGTATTTTGCTTCCAATCAGCACCCTCCAGTACCCATCTTTACCTAGCCAAGCAGTGGTAGGGTCCCTAAATGAGCTTGAATTGATCATGTTAGCACTAGTTGGTGACATTAGTGGATTTTTGGGTGATTTAACCCATTCCCTAAGTAATGGGTCAGACATGTTTTTGGGTAGGGCTAAGTTTTGAACTTGGTGATTATTAGGGTCAATTCCTGTATATAAAATGGCTGGTTTGCCCCCCAGGAAGCATTGTGGCTGAGCCTGACCAACAACCGTTGATATCAGACGGTTGAGAAGGGTAGATGGCATGATCTAGAGGGGTCCAATTTACAAGATCCTTTGATACTGAGTGGGCCCAGACAATATTGCCCCAAACAGCACCTTTTGGATTGTATTGGTAGAACAGATGGTAAAGTCCTTTGTACCTCATTGGTCCTGCACATACAAGCATGCATATCTTCAGCCAAAACATGTACATATACCTTAATCTATTTGTCTATAATTATGCATGTTTTAAATATATAAGCGGGGACCATGGAGAAGGAACTTTTCAACTATAGAAAAAAAATGATTTTCTTAATCAAATACTCATTTTGTCCCAACTACAAAGAATTGGGATCTTGGATTTCAGTATTCATTCATTTTGAGAAGTATAGAGCAAAAATGAAGGAGTGTGACAGAGAATAGAACTAACCATTAGGGTCTGCACAATGTCCACCGCATGACATCAAATGAAATAAAGAAACAAAATGAAAAATAGTTAGAGATATAAAATATTTCCCAAAGAAAATTAAATTAAGGAAAGGAGGATATGGGAAATTAAGAAGATTTAATTAAGACTATTTAGCAGGAATATACCATTTATCCAATTTTTGGGAGGTTGGAAATGGTAAGCGGTTCTATAAGGTTGATCAGAGGAATCAGAAGATAGAGTCTGAAGATTTCTGTAAACATGGTGGGTAGCTTCAATGGGAAGAACACCATTGCCATAAATGAGAGAGAAGATAACCAACAACAACAAAATTGGAGATACGGCCATGGTGGCTTTTAATGAAATGAGGTGAAGTGTGGGGAACTTGTGCTCTGATAGCTATTTATAGATTCGGACCTTCAACAATTTGGTAAACAGTGTGTGCAATGTTGACTTTTAAACATGTCTTGTTTTCAAACAAAATATTGAAAGTTCTAAAAAATAATGTATAAACTCAACTAAAAAAAATTGTAAACATGTGTCTCGCAAATTTTTGAAGCGTAAACTATCCTAGTTCCTCTTTGCATGGAAAATACTGCTGGCTATTGTTGAAATTCGCAAATGGGATGTGACAACCATCAAAGTAAGAAATGATTAGTTTAGTCCAATTGATTAACAAATTAGAAAGAATGTCAAAGATATGTCAGAGAAGCATATCTAAGAAAATAATTATACTTAGTTTTCTTACAAGTATAAATAATGTAAAGTCAAACTATAAGGAGGTGCAGTTTTGAAAATATAACTGCAGCTTATCCATTTCCATTGAAGAGTATGATTTCTGTGTCCTTAGATTCAGAGATCAGTCAATAAAATACAAATATACTATTATTTTTCTTACTCGTGTCGTGACTTCCGTGTTGGTTTGCAACTTGCTCACCACATTTGAGTATTTTAATTAAAAGATCACTTTATATATATATATATATATATATATATATATATATATATATATATATATATATATATATATATATATGAAAGTTAAATAATCATTGATCATAAATCAAAGTCACTAAAATTTGTGGTGAAAAAACTTGAGCACTTTTCACGAAATTACAAGTTCGAATTTTATTGCCATCGATGTAAAAGAAAACATCTCAAATCATATATTCCAACAAGGAGTTTTCTTCTTTTGCCTTGTAAGAGCAGTTAAATTCAACATTAAATTTACATACATATATTATATATTTATAATGCATCATGACATAAAAATGTAAACACAATTAATTAGGTTGCTAAGACTTTTGGAAAACTTTTCAATTTGCTAACTTATGAGCTATTTTGATAAAAATAAGTGTGGTGTGAAGGTAACTGATTGGTCCAAATTTGAATGAAACAAAAATGAGATTGACAAACGAAAAACCTAAAAGAAAAGTTTTGTTATATATATATATATATTTGGCCTTTTATTTTTGTTATATTTAATTCTAACCTAGTTAGCAATTAGTGTGATTGACATCGTGTGGGATTGCTAACCAAGAAACAAAGGAAACCACCGAATTGAACTTATCCAGAAAGCATGGTTAACATATATAGGATTAAAAGGATATGAACACATGCAACTGGGTTGCATTTAAATGAAAGGACTTCAATATTTTTCAACAACTGCTCGTGCTTAATCACTTTTAGAGATTTCCTACAGCTCTGCTGGTGAATTCGCCATGTCTAACTCAGAATATATCCTGTGCTTATCTACAACATATATATTCCTCATAGATATGCTGATTTGGTGTGCCAACTTTTTGTTTGGACCATAAGTTTTTCTTGTACCATCAGTTCAATCGATGTTTATCCATTTAAAGGGGATAAAAAAGGTTGAGATTTTCTCGTGAGTGCATGCAAATTTATTCAAAAGTAAAACCTTCCGTGAACTTTATTCAAGGTTACGTACAGTGAACTAGTGAAGGGATTTTAATGGATTTGTTTGAATTAAAATTTGTATGTGCTCCCAATCGTTTTCATAGTAGCATTGGACATTGTCACTATAACATAATATACCAAGGTTTAACAGTGCAATTAAGTTTTTTTTTCCTTAACAATATATGTCATCACGTAACGACAATGCCAATTAGGATAACAATATATATAGTATATTTTAATTTGTGTGTTAAAGTATAGTTTTTTTTGTTTTATTATTATTATTTAAAACAATAACAATTATAAACTGCCGTTAAGTGTGAATAAAATTAAAACCACAATCTTCAAAACTAACTTCGTCTAATGTGATACGATTTTTGTGGTCATTGTATTACTAGTATAGTTCAACTAGAGTTTCGATTTTAAGAATATTAACATTTTTGTATCTTTTTTAAATAATAACATATGCATAAATAAGTTTTCAACATTTGTAAAGATTTTGTAAACGGATTTTTGGTCTGACATAAGTTATAACGTTCTATGTTAATAGAATGTGATAAGTTAATAGAGTGATTTAGACTAATAGTGAGTATAAAAAATAAAAAATATCATTTAGTAAAATAAATAGATTTTAAACTAAGAAATTAAGGAATATATTATAAATATGAAAACATATTTAAATTTTTTTGTGAAATTATATATATGTTTATTGTCAAAATGCATAATACTTTTTTTTAAAGAAGATAATTTGCAAAATTTTGAAAATTAAGAGAAAAATAATATAATTCAGCATTTTTAATTGTAATGATAAATTTGACAGACCATTACAATTTCAAATACTAAGTCGATTCATAATTTCAATGATCATTTCATTTTATTTATTTCCAGAATTAATTTGACCATTATCATCATCTGAATAACTAAATTGATTAATAATGTACAATTTCAAAGATTATTTTATTAGTTTTAGAAACTAATTTAACAAAAAATTACAATTTTAAATATTAAATTTGTTATTCACTCTAAAAAAAAGATAGAAATGAATTTAAGGACAGGTTTGAGTGAGAGAATTTCTCCTTTTCTGCCCTCATCTTACCCGTTTCATACTCACTTAATAATAAGAGCAGGGATACACAGTTCACCAACAGTAACAGATATCATTGTGAAATCTGTTGACGTGATGTTTTATATGATATTTTATCATTTAATATTTAATACAAAATAAAATACAATTATTATATAAAAAAAAGTATTTTTATAATCCATCTTACGGGTGACTGATGGAGGTCGCATAGTGTTGAGTTTGTGTTACATTTTTTTTAATAATAATATTAAGCATGAAAGACAGACAAGCTTATAATTCACTAAAACTTGGTTAACAAGCAGCTAAGTTCTTACATTCTATAACTCAAAATTTCCCATTACGAAAAAAAAAATCTCTCATACTTGGATGTCTTTCGTATATACATTTTCACATTACAAATACTATTGGTACAAAAAAACACTTAAACAGCTACAAATGTACAAACTTTGTTCACTTTAATTTTCTTTTTTAGTTAAGTTAAAGTTTTTGATAAAACCAATCGTTTAATTAATTGGTGAATATGAAATAAATTAAAATTTAATAATTATATGTGTGTGTAAATAATTATTACATTTCATATTTCAATTTATTTTAAAAAATTACAGTAAACCTTTAAGTTCTCCTTAAATAATAATAATAACAATAATTTATTTTAGCTTCTGAAATTATAATAAAAAATAATTTTTGAAATTAGTAACTATCAATAATTTAGTCTTGAACGTTGAAATTAGACAATTTGATCTCTAATTTTGTCACCTATCAATTATTTTAAACCTAGACTATGGCGCGTGCATCGATAAATTTAATTCAGAATTTTATTGCACATCAATTAATTAACTTAGTTTCTATATGAAGGACCAAATTGGGTTACGATTGTCAAATTTAGCGGTCAAATCGATAATAATAGTCAGAATTTTAGGTTAAATAATTAATTTTGTAATGTTAGGGAATTGGGACCAACTAGACTAATGGTGCTAGATTTAGGGACTAGATATGATACTTGGGAAATTCAAGGACTATTTTTTTTATACATGCATATCTATTTCATATTTGTTTATATTTGAATTCAATTAATTAGTATAGATGTTATACTTTAATTTAATAATAGTTCAAAAATTTAAAAGCTCAAATAAAAAATAAAATGGATAATTTTTTATCGTATTATTAATGTCATATTTATAATTTTTATTGACAACTAATCATCTTTAATAAAGAATTTGATCATTATCCTAATACAGTAAGGGCTCTCCTTTTAATAATTTTTTTTATTCATAATATTTGAATTTAAAAAATTATTTTACTTTAAGATATTTAAGCTCAACTTAACTCACAGACTAAAGTAAAATTGCTTCTCTATAATATTTACGGTTTAAATTGATCGATGCTTGTAATTGTAGATATTAATTTAGTATATCATTTTTTATTTCAAAATATATTTATTAAATGAAAATGAATTTATATTATAAATTTTTTAACTTTATATTAAGCATAATAAAGAACGAATTACAATAGAATAATAATCTTATCTTGTTAAAAAACATTTTTCTCATACCAAGCAATTCTATTCTTAAGAAATATGTTTATATTAAAATGTCTAAAAATACTCTTCATTTATCTTTCTTTCATTATTTTTATCCACCTACCCTACAAATAAATTAAAAGATGGTAATTATATTCATGTATATCATTTCCCCCCTTTTTTATCTACCAAAAATGAAGTTTTACTACTTTTCTTTCTTTTGACTTTCAATCAAATTAAAAACTACATAAAATTCACTTTTTTTCTTTCTATTTTTTCTTCCAAACAACGTGTGGAGTTAAAAACCATGCCTGCAGAAGTTCAAATTTGTTTTTCCTTGAAGCAAGAATAAGTAATATTTACTTCTTACGTTTTTTAAAATATTTGACGTGAATGTGTACGTGGGTAAACATGCCTAATGAACTAGAGATAAAAATAAATATAAAAAAACTTGTAATGCATGCATAACCAGACTTACTGGGATAAATCACTGGATCGAGCATTTTGATGGGCCAGTTTACTGGGTTTAACTCGAATCTTGCAAATGCTTTTAAAACTTTTAGGATTAAAATTATTGACCTCCTACTCTGCTTTTCTAATTAAAATAATAAATAAATAATGTAACATCAAGTGCATGAATGAACTGTAGGTGGTATGATTATTCTATCTGAACAAGCAGTCTCCCCTTTGATTCCATTAATTGGAAGGACATAAATTACGTCGATGTGTCAACACCAAATGGGCCTTGGGCTGAATATAACGGGCCTTCAGTAAAGTCCAATTAACGAAGTCTTCAAGCCGTTATGGGGTCTCTACGTAATTGCCAATGTTAATTGGATTTTGGATGTTGCTTTCTGCATCCCGAAAATTGAAAATTGCTTCTTACAAGTTTTTCAAATGTTCTTTTACCTTCCAATTCGGAAGCCAAAACTTTTACAAAGGTGTAATAAATCCGGAAGGTAATCTTACCAATCCAGAAACTAAAATTGGAGCAGGAAGCAGCAACCTAGGATTTTTCCCGTGACCGATAACCCATTCCCAAAGATTTCTTTTTTTGGACTAGGCTGGCTAGGTTTTGAACTTGGCTAGATTATATATATCATGTGTGTTTGAAATACAAGTGTATTGGATATATTGATATCATATAAACGAGAAGAGGAAGTGTAAACTTAAGTTTTAAAATATTGAATTAAAATGTTATGTTAAGTTCAACTTATATGATTATTTATAAGTTTGGTGAAAAAAATCTCTCCACTATTTTATTCATTTCAGTTGCACAATAATGTGTATAAAATAACTGCCTCCATGAAAACATTGTGGCTGAGTGATCAGCATAGATGGATCTTGCAGGTCCAATTCACCATAAAACTTTGTCCTAAAGATTTTGTTGATAGAAGAGATAGTAAAGTCTTTTGTATAAAAAGCCATACAAATGTTCTAGCCAAAAATAATCGCAGCATAATAATCATTTAGATAAGTCTTGCTGATAATCGTACCGTAGCATATCATTAATATATTGGAGTATCTCTTCCTTCTATTACTTTTTTTTTTTTCATTTTTACCAAAATATACAAGATTTTGTCCTTAAAATAAATTCTAGCAATGTGATGATGTCATGATGAATCAACTTTTGCCACGTGGCATAGTATTTTCGTCGGCGTGGGAGCCAATGTGTGAAAGGCTGGAAAAATAATCATGCAATAGAATGGAATGAGTGTATGTGCGTGGAGAGATGGTGATGACTGAATGATGATGACAATGAGAGTTTTGATGATGTGTTTGGAACAACCACATCGATCGGATCCGTACACGTGGTCATCATCGTATGAATCGTGTTTCTCTTTCACAATTGGGTGGATCCCACTTCAATCCTTCATGATTGTGGTTTTGATCTGCATCCTCTCAGTCTTCTCCAGCTCTCACAATATGTTGTTTCATGGGTACAGTGTCCCTCGTGAATCGTGATCGTGAGTGTTAAGGGTGATGCCACGTATTTGAGAAATTATTTTATAACTAATAATCTACTATGAAGTTCTTGTACGCAAAAATACACAACAAAAAAATTATTTTTAAAAAAAGTCTGAACATAATAAAGAATAATTTAACAATGGAATATCAATATGTAGGATTACGAATATACTTAACGCTCCTACATCAATATATTAACCTTTCATAATTAAACATACAAAATTGTTTTTATATTTCTATTTTTAATAATCATTAGATTCTACAGGAACAGCGTTAGCATAATTGCAGACTATCCACACACTATGCATACTATATCCAAGGAAAGGAAACAATTAGGATATATGAGCACATGCCACGTCAAGTAATAGTATGCACTAATCTCACATATATATCGTTTGTAACTCATTTAGCGTTAATCTCCATGATTAACTGTTCCGCTAATTTATTTATTTTGGCAATATATCAATCGTGACTTTCCCCACTTCATCTTTTTGGCATGATTGTAATTATTATATTATTATTGGTTGGTGCTAGACCTTGCCCAACCTAATTATTGCCCATGTATGGTATAACAGGTATAAATACTTAACTGCAATTATTTTGGAATAATTAGAAAGAAAAGCAAAAAAAAAAAAGAAAAGACTACTTTGTGACCACGATAGAATGGACTGGACCATACTTAAATCTATTGTCTGCATACAAGGGGAAAAGGGTTTATATTGAAGCTATAGGAAATCTTAATTGAGAATCGAGCTTTGAAGATTGAAATATAGGCAAGCGGTGCATGCATGATTGAAGGACTTGGATGCACCATATACTATTACTTAGTTAATTAAATATTTTTGTTTGGATGAAAAATAAATAAATAATATGCATAAATACAAACATATATTTCGTAATTGTAATTTATTAAAATAAAAGTGAAGGGAACAATGGATATATGTGTATGATTTGTTAGATTAAGTGTGAATGAAATGTGAAGGATATACATGCATAAATACAAAGTTTATTTTTCAGAATTATAATTTGTTAATTTAAGAGTGAAGGAAAAGGGCGGGATATAAATACTTTTTTATTGAATATGTGTACATATTTTCAATCACTATTTTAAAGACTGCACTGTTTTTAATGTACATTCACGGCAACTTCTTTTTGTGCTGCCTTTATACTACAATGAGTGTCCAATAACAGTGCTACACGTCGTTTATCGTGCCAAATGTTTATGGAACCACCATCATTAATTTGTAGTTTTATGGAATTACATAAACATTGAAAAATTAATTATTAGGGAAAGTTGATCAATTTTTTGGATTACAAAATAGCAACCGTAAGTCATGAGACAAGTCATTCATTTTACTTCCATTGAATAATTTTGGTTTCACTGGATCATTTCCGCCCCCCCAAATTAAATTTGAATGGCCAATAAGTGGACAATTTGTTTTTACGCTGGTACCCCATCATATCACTCAATGCACCAACTATATAGAGCCACAGATTTTTGCACTTTTATTTGTTGAGTTAATTAAAATGTGTAATATAATAGCTCCAATGTCAAGCTGCATATTGTTGTTCTTTAAGACATTCATGTGATCTAGGTATTCCAACCCTTTATACTGCATAAATTGTCTGTAATGTAGGAATGGATTATCGAGGCATTTTGGTTGGGGCCGCTGTTTTTGCTCTTGTCGGGATGGGGGATACATACTCGAGTAATACAATGTCATAGAGTATGTTGGCTTTAGGAAGAAACTTAGATATTATTTTACATGTGCCTGGGATTCAAAACTGTTATATATAAGGTAGGGGTTCCAAACAATTGGTGCAAGGAGTTACTTGGTGGCTAGGGACACGGTCTGTAGCTATTACACTAAAGTAGATAGATGGTGGGCTTGTGACTGTGCTGTTTCTGTGTACATATCCATGGCACACTTTGTGCCTGCATTACATTTTTTGCTGATAAAAAAATGAATATTCCATAAAATTGTCAGATAGGATAAAGAACTAAGATAGAAAGTTAATCCTAGGATTTTCAATTAGACTGCATGACAAGCAAGGCAGAAGGAACAAAGTTACAAAGTACAAAGTACAAACACTAAAACATATCTTCGATCGTTAATCACTGCGCAATGAACCCAATAGCGAGTTAACTACCTTTTTACTCTTCAAGTTTTCATGCCAAAAAAGTGAATTATCACCTTTTTACTTTAAAAAATATATTAGATAAATGATCAATTTCTTTGAATTTTATATTTATTGATAATTTCGTCTTATATTATAAAAATGATCAATTTATTTCACAATTCCATAAATATACCAATAATTTAGTCATACTTTTAAATCTCATCCATTTTTGTTAATATTGAGTATCAACATGACACGTCATTGATGAAATGTCAAATTCACGCGTGAGAGGAGATTTCATGTAAGCCAATCGTGTTTTGGATTAAAATGTAAGTCAATTTTTTTTTTAAAAAAATTTTGATTTTAAAATTTGCAAAAGTTAACAACTATTTTGAGAAGAAGGCTCTTCTTCTTAATTTTATGATAATATTTTCTTCTGCAGCGACAAAATGATCCTCAACAAATATAATTTAATGACAATACTATGAATATATAAACTCGCATGTATCATTAAATTTCATTTTTTTGTTAAATACACATGACTAACACATCTTTATCATTATCAATCAGAGTTAAATCATCCTCAAACTTTTTTCCTAGTATCAAATAAAGCACTTTTCAAAATTGAATTTATCAATTACAAGTCTTAGACAAGTCATGGACAGACCAAACATTTATTAGGTCAATCTCCAATGCATAGGAAGAAATTGAAAGAAAATAACAGTCATAGATCAAACGTCACCGCCTATCGTCACAACCACTAGTGATACAAAGGCGAGAAGGAGCATACAAACGTAACACCCACAATTCAGCCCATCTCTCATAAAAGGTTAAAAAGAAGAGGATAAATGAATAATCATTTTTTGTGACTTAATAAAAGGTTAAAAAATGCACATACTACAACTAACAATTTGGTCCATAAATACGTGACCCAAAGTGTGATTTTCACTTTCACTAGGTGGATTTGTCGCCTCATCTTTCACATGCCACAGCCAAAAGCGTTAATAGAAGTAAAAGAAATTTGACCGTATAACTAAATTGTTGATACATTTATAAAACTGTGAATTAAATTGATCATTTCCATAGCAAAAAGGACTAAATTGTCGACAAATATAAAAGACGAACGAAATTGATTATTTATCCAAAAATATTAGAATGAAAACATCATCTTCTTTTGATTTGTTTTTCTTCAAAACCTAACTTTCAAGGTTTTTTAAACATATTTTAAATCGTTCTCTGCAGAAATTCAACCCACAAACCACCTCCAAACTGGTGAATTCTAGCAGGTAGCAACCACCAGCACCCTCCAACTTTGACTATCCAACTTTCCTTTATTTCCATCACCACTATCAATGAGCTCGCGGGTAGGGAAAGGCAAAGTTAAGGAATGAGAATAAACAAATTTTGAGAAGTTGATTCCATTTTCCTTCGTATGTTCTTTCCTCCACAGTGAAAATAATTTATTGAACGTAGATATTGTTTTAAAAATTTCTTTCTTCAGTATTTTTTAATTATTAATTTGATTAGTAGAAAATTTAATTTAATTAAAAATTACTAATTATGGAAAAAACCTATTTAAATAAACTAAAAATCTAATTAAAAACCCATTATATTATAATGTCACATTAGTGATTTAGTAGTCGATATTTTCTTATTAAAAAGTCAATGTCATGAAAATTCACCGTTAAACCAAAATTATTGATTTTAAAAAATAATGGACTAAATATTTATATTTTTTATATAAGAGAATCGAAATTATGAATTGAATAAAATATGACAAACAAATAAAGTTGTATTTTATATTGAAAATTATAAACATATCTCTAGCACCCAGCTTAACGAATGTCCACTTGCTTAACTTGAAAAATATGCAATCGATCGAAAGGAATGAGACACATATTGTAAGCTATCTTAACTACTCAAGTGATATTTTCTTAGCCCTCTTTGCTTCACCTATTGGAACTATATCCTTACTTGTTAGGGCCATAATTTTAATATATATAATGAAAGATTAAAATGATGCGAAACTTTTTTCTTCTTCTTTTTGACACGACACTTATTATAAATTAGAGTGGTATTTATCTTCTTAAAAGATAAAAAATATGGAGGAATTGAATGCTATTGCATTCACCTTCTCGTTCACTTTTTTTTAAAAAATTAGTAAATAATATTTTAATGGCACAGATGAGCTGGGAGAGCATATGCATATGGTGTCTTGGTCGTGCAAGATCCCCTTTTCAAAACCTTACTCAGAGAACAATAAAACAAGATAATGACAAAAGGAAATGTTTTTCTATTGCCAATTTTTTAAGGTTCATACGTGGTGCTGGCAGCACAACCTCATTGAAAGATGAACAAACCGAAAAACAACGCAGTTTTGCGTGTCCCACATACACCTTAAATATTGCAATAATAAAAATATAGTATTATATCAACCAAATTGTAACATATCTAGAAACATTAATTCATGTATGTTAAATATAATATAATCAAGCATAATGACTAAACCAGACATATGTCAACTGGACTCTGAAGGCTGAAGACATGCATTATTTGCAAAATTTTCAATTATATATTTTTAGCGTTCGCCAAACGCCAGATCTATTTGTGATTACATAGTGAAAGCATCCTATTACAAGCTAACTTCACTCAGTTTTTTACATCTAGACCATGGGCATTCAAACTGAAAAGTCAAATATTCAATCATTGAAAAATTCTTATCACGTACAAGTGAGTCTTTAATTCCAAAGTAAAGGAACAAAAAACTAATACAAATTTAATTTCAGTCATTGAGTCAATACGTAACCACAACAAATTGTAAACAGATGAAAGCATAGAATTCCATTTAAAGTATTCACTCATTATCTATTATTGATTTTGAGTCAACTTGAGCATAAGTATCGGCAAAGCAACGTTAGCCGAAGTATGAGTGATCTTTGTTTGAATTTAAGCTGGAACGTATCATGTCTTATAACGGACGTGGGAGAACAGATAATAAATGGAGAAGAGACCCAATTTTATTTTGGAGAAGAGACAAAACGCATTAGATATCAGAATATTATATATTATGGATATAAATTGCTTGATTTTTTTGAATCAGTGTTGGAAAAATTAATTTTAATCAAATATTATATATTATAGAGACAAAATTTGATGTTTGGATAATGAATGTTGATGAAATTGATTTTGAATTAAATTGATTTTGGTTAACATTAATTTTGTAATTTAGTATGTGTTCATAAAATTGATTTTGAAATAATTTGATTTATATTTCTTGATGTTTTTGTTATAAATTTTTTGACCCAACTCAAAAAACTCTTCAAAATTATTTAAATTCATAATCAATTTTAGACCTAAAATCAATTTTAAAATCTTATCAAAGGTGAAACCATATGAAAATTGATTTAAAATCAACTCTAAACCCAAAATCAAATTTTCAACGTGAAGTAAATACACACCTATGATGTTTCTGTCATAAATAAAATTAAATTAGAAGTAAAATTAAGTATAAAACTATGGATATAATACAAAAGTTATTCAAAATTATTTATATTTAAAATCAATTTTAAATTCAAAATTGATTTCAAACTCTTCTCCAACATACAACCAACCATATTAAAGTGTATCCAAATCTAAAATCAAATTGAAATAAATACTTCTACATAAAATCAAGCACTAAATAACAAATCTGTAATACTCTTAATTTAAGTCACACAGTTACCTAACTAAAAAAGTATAGGACGGTGGGAATGTCCAACTCGATGCTTGTAAGTTGAGGTTGTATCCGTACTATAATTGCAACATATATTAATAGTTTATTTTAATATTGATAATGACAATTACGAAATGAAAATGACCAGGCCGACAAAAATTGTGCTAGTATAGGATGGTAGAAGGATGCAGAGATAGAGATAAGGGGGGACGCTTAGTATTTTGGTACGTTAGGCAGCTTTGTCTATGAACGTAGATCTATAACCTAAGAAATATTTAATTTAATTCGTGTATATAACCATGCAAAAAATTGTCGGAAAATTGAGCTATTTTTTGATAGGCAGCAATAGTTACAATGATGATGAAACGAACTACAGAAAAAAAAAAGTATAAAATACAAAAGAATAAAAAAAGAATTAAGGGCAGAACTTAGAAGCTTTTAGCCATGCTGGTTGGAATTTAATCAATGAATCAATCATGTCACTGTAAAATTTGGAAAGCAAAAAAGAGGGTCCACTACCTATGATGTTAAATAACATAAGGGAACTTCTCTCTTGCTATCATTCTCTTTCTTTGTTTTTTTCTCTCTCTCTAAATGCCTTGTTATGTTATATATCTATCTGCATATACAAATGATACTCTCTTTTTACATGGTTGCTTTTCCATTCCTTTTTTCCGCTTACTTTACGAGAGAAGGGAAAGGCAAGAGTATGTGTATATAAACAAAAGCTTACAGCAAAAATAATTGAGCTTTGTTAAAAGCAAAATATATTATAAACAATACATAAAGAAGGAAATTTTTCTGGTGTTGAGAAAGAGAACAGAGGAAAAGACAGAAAGAGCAACGTCAGACAGTTTGCCGTAGGGTTCTCCTTGGTTTGTGGTTTCCGGTATTGTTTTGCACTGCTTCAAATACAGAGAGAAGGGAATCCTTCTTCTCTCTCTTTCTCTTTTTCTGAGTTTGAACTTGGAGTAACTGGGTCTATATTTTTGTTCATATTAGTGTGGTCATCACTGGATTTTCTTGGTATATAAAAAAAAAAAATAACTTGTCTCTTGGGTTGGTTCCAAACAAGTAGAGGAAACTATCAATTAAGTTTATAGTATTTTTTGCTTCATGTAGAGAATTCTCTCCACTTTTCATTTTTTTATTATTCCCACATAGATTATTTTTCCTTTGTTGGGGTTTCAAAGAGTAAATATTCTTAAGTAGTTAAGTTGTATATCAATTTTGCCTCTTTGTTCTGTTCTTTTCTCACTAGTCCAGTTCCAGCTTTTTCCTTTTTCTGTTTTAGGTGAGGATTGTCCTCAGATCCCAGAAGCTAGCAAGACTTGTTACTTACGAAAAACTCAGATCTATGGCTCATGACAATTCACAAAACTCCAAATATGAGAAAAGATGAAGGGTTTGAATATTTGATGTTCCAAAAACCATGTCTAATTTGACTTCTGCATCCGGTGAAGCTAGTGCATCTTCAGGCAACAGAACCGAAATTGGCACTGATTACTCACAACAATACTTTGCTCCACCACCAACTCAAACACAGCCTCCACTAAAGAAAAAGAGAAACCTTCCTGGCAACCCAGGTTTCTTATTTATTAAATCTCTATTCAAACTTCTCATAAGCATAGTTTGTTTTTTGTTTTTGGTTTTGGTTTGTTTGTTGTATGTATTTGTCTTGTTTAATGTTTATCTCAATTGGGTTTAACTTTTCCTTTATTTTTTTGGTTTGGTGTTTTTTTTTTTTCTTAATTGTTTATTAAGACCCGGAAGCTGAAGTTGTCGCCTTGTCTCCAAAGACTCTCTTGGCAACTAATAGGTTCATTTGTGAGATCTGCAACAAGGGATTTCAAAGAGAGCAGAATCTCCAACTTCACAGAAGAGGGCACAATTTACCATGGAAGCTGAAGCAGAGATCAAGCAAAGAGATTATAAGGAAGAAGGTGTATGTGTGCCCAGAAGCTAGTTGCGTGCACCACGACCCTTCAAGGGCTCTGGGGGACCTCACTGGCATCAAGAAACACTTCTGCAGAAAGCACGGCGAGAAGAAGTGGAAATGTGACAAGTGCTCCAAGAAGTATGCTGTTCAATCAGATTGGAAAGCTCACTCCAAGACCTGTGGCACTAGAGAGTACAGATGTGACTGTGGAACCCTCTTCTCAAGGTAACTAACCTAAACAACCATCAAGAATGACCATTTATGAATTACATGTTCAGATCACAAGTCAAAGACATCATTCACTTACGAAGGATGCTAGTATTTTAATCCAAGGTTGACTCAAATTCACATCTCTATATTCAAATTTGTACAACGTTAATTAAACCCACATTCCTTATCCCTTCTTACAACGGAGATGAAGAGGTAATATAATAAATAGTATATATTATACTGTATAGTATATAGATTATACCTAACTATAAATATAATGACACCCTTGTTACTTGTGAGAGAGAAAGTGCTAGAATAAATAAGGAAATTAAAATTGAGAAATTTTTAATGCAGTGGCAGGTGCCTAACATGGAGTATGTATGTGTGTTGGGAAAAGAGAAAGAGTGGAAAAAATAATTTGTGGACTGTTACAGCACTTTAGTGACATGGGTTTGGTTTTGTTTTTATGTGTGCTTGTTTGTTTATGACAATCATCTGCAGGAGGGACAGTTTCATAACACACAGAGCCTTCTGTGATGCACTAGCAGAGGAGAGTGCAAGATCAGTGACAGGCATAGGCATAGTAGCCAACTCAACTACAACTCAACCAACTGCAGCAGCAGCCTCTCATCAACAAGACATCATCCATGGTAGTAGTAACAATTTCCCATTGAAGAAAGAGCAACAAGCAGGTTTCATACCACCTTGGCTTGGACAACCATCACCCTCTTCTGCTTCATCATTCTTGGTCTATCATCAAGAAAACCCTAACCCTAGAGGTGGTGGTCCTGGTCCCACTCTTCTTCCTCCTTACCAAACAGATCCTCACATGTCAGCCACAGCGTTGCTGCAGAAAGCAGCCCAAATGGGTGCAACGATGAGCAAAACCGGTTCCATGATTAGGACCCACCAACAACAGGCTCACGTGTCTGCCAATGCTGCTTTGAGTTTGTCCTCACGTGACCACCAGATGACCCCCACTCCCCATGGCTTGGTACCTTTCGGGAATAAAGCTGTTCCTGGTGTTGGTAATGGTGTTTCTCCTTCACTCCTTCACCATGTCATCGACTCTTTCTCTTCCCCCTTTGAAGGGACTTCTTTTGAGGACACTTTTGGTGGTGCTGGTGGCGATGCCATGACGAAAACAACCACCGCCGATGACGGTGGCGGTGCCAGAGGAAACAATAATGAAGCCCTGACAAGAGATTTCTTGGGTCTTAGACCTCTCTCTCACACTGATATCCTCAACATTGCTGGCATGGGAAGTTGCATGAACTCCTCCCAACATAACCAAACCCCAAACCCTTGGCAAGGTTAGCTCCATATGTCTTAGACATATTTGGATTTTCTTTTTCTTTATTTCATTTATATATATATATATATACATTTATTTTAGCCTACTTTTAAATTTTGCTTTTGTTTATGATATCTATAGTCAATCTTCCCAAAGAGAATTACCTTTCGGAATCCGAATATTTTCTTTCCTTATATGTAGTTATTTTACAGATATATATGAGCTTAGTGTGCTTGAGTTATAATGCAATTAATGTAATTTTGATGCTTCCATAGATTAAATATAAGAAACCTGGACCGTAAACACATTAATCTTGTTTGTCGATCGGTTATCAATTATTAACTGTTTGAATTGTGAATTTCAGACAATAAAATTAATTTTAGGCGTCGTTTTTTTTTTTAACAGAATTTTTCGGCATATCCAGGAAGTACTAATACGTGAAGGACTATATTTATTAAAAAAATATGTATGTGTTTTTAGTTCTCAATGAAGGACTAGAACCATATCCCTTTTAATAAATATATGGAATAAAAACATATTAATTTTTTAGACACTAAAATCATCATATTTTAGATTTGTTGTAGTCATGCTATATTATACTTACTATTAAGTGATATAATTGGATGGTTGAGTTTTGATTCATTTAAAGAGAATCATACTTCTGAGAATAAAATACAATTACGCAGTTATTGATTAAAAAGAAAAGGATATGGATCTTCTAGAATTCATGTATCAGTTGCAACCGGAGCAGTTTAGACCAATATTGCTTTGTATTAGTAGATAAAATTATGTGTTTTTAGTTCTCGATGAAGGACTAAAATCATATCGATCAAAACCAATTATATACACCCGCAAAATAGTTCCAAACCAATTTGCAAAGATGGTACGTATTAGATAACGGAACGATAACTAATTTAAAATATTGTGCTTCTAACTACTTGTACGGGCAATGATATACACCCGTCTAATAGTATTTTGAAATGCTATTGAATATGTAAAGTGAATAAAAATTAAGTTTTTTTAGGTGTTTTGTGATGGGTTTGGTTATTTAAAAGTAAAGGAATCAATTTGTTTTAGAAGATAAAATGTAATTGCTGTAAAAAAATAAGAAGATAAAGTGTAATTAATTATAATTATTATCAACTAAAAAATAATGATTGAGATTGTGAAAATTACAGTATGCTAAATACTAGAGCTTGTATCCTAGAGACTGAGGACATATATGTTATTCAATTTGTGATAGAACTATTCATCTTTTTTAATTTTCCATATATGTGATTCAATTAAGTAAAACACTGATATTAACATATAGTCAATAAAGTTTGTGATAACTATCCATCTTTTTAAAATTTCCATTTTTAGAACGGGGTGATACTTTTTTTAATCATATATTGGATATAGCTTTATATTCTTTTCTGAAAATATTTGTCTGTTATGCTTTCTTGCCATGCCATTGGATTCAAGTTGAAGTATGTTCGTTGTGATAGGAATAACATGATCAGTCCTTATCACGCTCTCTGTGCGCATTCTTTATTTTGTAGTTCATGCAGCTTTACATAGATTAAGGAAAATAGATGAACATTAAGAATGATAAACGTTAATGGGCAAAATGTGTATGTGTCGATCCGTGTCGTGGTTCCTATCACATTTCTACTTTTACAGTTTAGCAAACCCTCTTGTATAGTACACACCAAGAAAAATGATAAATAATTAAACAAATAAACTTGAACATGAAGAACCCCTGCCAATAAAAAAAAATCAAGTTGAGCTGACCATCCACTGGCATCCCGAGTTTAAAATGAATTCATTACATTTATATATAAAAACGATTTAAT
Source organism: Glycine latifolia (assembly GCA_013407115.1). Lineage (NCBI taxonomy): Eukaryota > Viridiplantae > Streptophyta > Magnoliopsida > Fabales > Fabaceae > Glycine > Glycine latifolia. The sequence goes on along the minus strand of CM023955.1, from coordinate 2,159,372 downwards.
TACAAGATAAATTTGTTCACGTAGTTTGTGTGTGTGTTTTTAATCACAAAGAGGAGTATTAGCATTGGTTCTATTTTAATTTCTGTCAAATATATAGACTATGTTTGGATTAAAGTTAAGAATATGCTTTTAGGAATTTCAATGACATTAATTCTCAAGTTCTAAATACAAAATGAAGAATGAAAAAATTGTTGCCTTTTGAGAATAAAAGTATTTTTTGAGTTCTCTCAAGTCTAAACAGACATTCAAATTTGCACATAAATGTTTGGTTATTATCAAGTAAAATTGATTAGTTGTCTCTAAACTTTTATTCAAATATAAGTAATAAAAAATAAATTGTGTTAGGCTAAAAAAATCAACATTATGTCTCAGAACAAAAACATTAATACGCACAATTTAAAATTTTGAAATTGCACATATGGACGAAGAATATATATGTAATAGTACGAATTTTTTTCTTCTGTGAAACAAGGTACTGAATTTTATATTATATTAATTTTCTAACTGTATAATGCAAAGTGGAGGTGGACTTGTTCTTTGAATAAATTCGTGGTGTTAATGCCATATCCAATCTATTCATATATATGGAAGACTGAACGATGAAATCTGCAGAATATATTCACCATTGACCACTATTTTGCTATTTAATTTGGTAATTATGAAGTAATCAAATGTTCTCATGATAGATTTGAATCTTTATAAGATATATATAGTCTACATGAAAATGTATCCTACCTACCACTTTATCTTGGATCTTAATTATTAACCTTTTTCTCTTCACCGGTACCAAATGTTAATCATTAACCTTTTTCTTTCATCATTTGCTCCAAATTTAATTAGTGGAGAAAACTCAAATTTTCTTAAGCCAATTAAGTTTTTGTTTGTTTTAAAATTTTAAAAAAATCAATGTTCACATTGTTTTTAATTTAAAAAAACATTCTTGCAAATATATGGTTCAGATTAATTTATATGCACCTCTCAATCATATTTAACGATTTAAAATCAATTCAATTAAAATCTATTGTACCAAACCAACACTAACTGGTGCATCTTCTTTATTTTGTAAACAACTGGTGGATAGATCTGAAATGTCTCCGAGAGTAAGGATCAGTTACAAGATCAAAAAAAGAACAGTATAGGTATACAGAGACATTACTGAAGGAACTTCAAAATTTAGCTCAATAAAGCAACTAAAGTAACAAGACATGGTCACACATGGTCATAGAAGCAACATCGATATACGATCAGAATTTATGGAAGAGTTTGGTTATGGGGACGTATGCATGTGTTGTGAGCATAAAGTTTATTACGGGATATACGATTGACAGGATTGGATTTTGGGTTTTGAAAAGGCATTGGATTCTTTGTGACGGGGTGACTATGATATGCATGTTAGCTTGATTTAGATTTGTTGATGTGTGAATTTTTAGAATTAAAATAAAAGAAAGATGTGGTTTGATACCCGATGTAGGTGCAAGTGGGATTCAATCCCGAGGGAAGATCCCTTCATATCAATCCATTATTGGTCTTATTTTCAAGCAGAAAAAAAATTGCTACGATATTTAATTTATTCCTTATTTTTCATACACACAGATATAATATAATCTTTCTTTTCTTATATGTTTTGTGGTTGACAATGCGGATTAATGTCCTTTTTATTGGAAAGTTATGTGCAAATTGAAGACCATCCACCTACCATTGTTTAAATATAAGGCCAGCTTAAGATAACAATGTTTAATTCAATTAAGTTAAGAACTTCAAAAACTTTAACTTTAAATTATAGACAAACAGAACATCACGAATAAAAAACAATAACAACAAATCAAAAAAGACAGAAAAACATCTCATAATTATTTTAAAAAAAATTCTATCCTCTTCATCATATATTTCCACCCAAACAATCATGCATAATACAAATCTGATATCTTTTTTGGGTAGATGCAAAATAGTTGTCTAATAGTATTACTAATTACTTGTAAATTAAAACAACGTTTATATTTATTTTTTTCCTTTCAAATTAATAAGCATATTTTCAATTCAAGAAAATATTGTATATTAGTTTATAATTAACAAATAAAGCCTTACTTTCACTAATATAAGCTTCTCACGTGTTTTTTTCAAGAACATTATTTTAGCCTTCTATGATTAACATTTATTAATTGAAATTAAAAGGAATTTTTTTGAGTGAATTAAAAGGAATTAAAAGAGTCATGAAATGGCAACACAACAATGAACCATATTAATGCTACATAACACTTGAATCAATTGATAATAATTTTTATCTAAATGAGAAATTTTTTTTATTCATAAGAATTAGAAAACAAGTACAGAAAGATTAACAATTTATGTATTCTACTCAATCAATTCAATTAAACTTTTTTAATAACTTATTAATATTTTGAGTTTGAATTCAAACATATAATTGTGTTAAATACTTAGAATATATAAAGAGAGTTTTATTGATCACAATAGTTTTATTTTTATTTTTATTATAAAAATTTGATTTGAGTAAGAGTATCTTTAGTAAAAGATGTATCTATTATCTAAAAAGAGAAATGATCAATCAATTAAAATTAATTGACTTAGATTCATAATTATGCTAAAATATATGCATTTGTTTTTGTAAATAACTGCTAGCTAGCCCAATTAGCTGAAAATTCAGTAATTATTAATTTAGTATGTAAACAAACCCAATATGTTTTTTGTAGTGCATATGGATATGGATTTTGTTTATGGAGGTGCCATTAGTTCATTGGTGTTTCAGTACTATCACATGCGAAATGTGAGACAGACACTCATCCCTGCCCTAAGATTTGCTAAGTTAGGCCAATCACGTCAGTATATGAAGATATTCATATAATAAGCAAGTTTTGAAAGTGGCGTTGGCACCTCTCGTTTTATTGGTTTGCAAAGGCAAAACATCTACGCTGCGGAAGATTCCTCTGAATTCCGATGCTCTAGAGACCTCTAGTATTGTGATTTGTGAGCCGTCGTCTTACACATGGAAAAGGAAAGGATGAAAAGAAACACAAAATAATCAATCAAATTTAAACGGTGAAATCAAACAATGTCTTGAAAGAAGGTATTATATGTTCAATTTAAGAATCGAGAATGTTAACGGTTGTATTTAAAAAGTTGGATAAGAATATAAAAACCAAAAATGGAAAATATTATTATACTAAAATTTCAAAATGTTTTAAAAATATTTTAAATTTTTTTATTAGAAACATGAAATAAAATGCAATAATGTATAATACCAAAAAAATGCAATAATGTATTAAAATATCATACTTATAGCATGTATGATTTTCGGTCTAATTTATTGTATATGAATTCCCATACCAAATTTAATGATCCATTGCAAAATAAAAGTAAAAGAAAGGATACAAATATTTTTCTAAACTTTATCTTATCATTAACATATGTTTACAACGGATATGCACTCAATAAGTGTTTTTGAAACACTTGTTAGCAATGGAGATGCTCAATCCTTGAAATGTGACAATTTTTCTTTACATATATACGTCTAAACTTGGTCTTGATCTGAAGTCACATGATCAGTCTCGTTGTTCTATAGCTTCAAATGAAGAGGATCAGCACAATTATTTTTTTGATAAATAGCATGTACATTGAAGATAATAATAGGATAATTGCATGTTTGTCAAATTTATGGAAGTGCTGAAATTTCTTTGTCAGAGACAGGAAAGGTGTAGAGACAGGTAACAACGTAAAAGGAAAGGGAAGCTATGTATTAATGTATGTAAATGTAGAGCAGGAAGAGTGAATAAAGCTGTTACTGTATCATGTGTATGCATTGGTTTAAGAGGTTCAATTCTTTTATTGGGGTTTATTTTTGTCTGCAATCTGAATTAGAACAATATGCGGTTGTTAGTGGTAGCTAGCTCTAAAAGCTGAGAGAGTAGACAGAGTGATTGAAGGGGTTGGCATATGTAGAAGCCACAATCCCAGTTGACTTGTCATTGTAAAGATGCTTCCCCCCCCCTCCCCTTTGGCAAAAAATAATGTCACCTTTTCTCTTTGACTCAATCCCCCATCACTTTCTTCCTTCTCTCCATTTCATGTACATTAATGCAAGCTTTCATCTTTCTCTCTCCACTTACTTATTATCTCAAACTCAAAGTTTTATTGATCAGTAAAAAAGATTCTTTTATCGAGTAAAAAGTAAAGAAGATTCAGCAGCCTAGCCTCTAAGACTGACTGAATGTAATTTTTTTTAGAAATATCAAAAGAAAAAATTTGAATCAACTATTTTTTTAGGTAAATTTATAGAAATGGGTTTTTTTTTACAGAAATAGATAGATTTTAAAAATATTACAAATATGAATTAACATATTTTAAAACACAACTTTAAAATATCATGGTTCTGTTCTGCTGCTTACGTTTCCTGTTGCCAAACCAAAGTGTGTAGCACATTGTCATCTGGCACAATTATTTCCAATTTATAGATGATATAGAGAAGCAAAACAATGTTTGGCTTCCGGATGCTGTGCACTAACTATACAGTTCCCCCCCCAAAAAACCATCTCTGTTGGTGTTGATATTTTGTTGAAAATGGTAAACAAAAATTCAAGATGATGAGTTACTGTTGATTTATTTCAGAATGGGATTGGGGCGGTTTCTCAGGTTGGTTCTATTCCATGAACGCATCCCCCAATCCTTATGCTTTCCTTAATTTTTTGGAGTTTATTTCATAGCAAGGTTAAGGTAACTTATCATTGATGTTGATGAGCTATGATTATATCTTCTAGACAACATGATACCAGAAATGGAATGAATGATTTTAAATTCAACAATGAAGATAATAATCAAAGATGGTTAAAGTAACAACATTTTAGAACCATTGTGGATTGCTGTACATGTATCTGAAAGAAGCTTTAGAAAATTATAAAAAAAAAGGAGTTTGATCATATTTTTAACGATGTATAGCTTCAGTATTGAAACTAGTGAATATATTAAGTTGTAAAAAATGTTTTCGCATGTATAATACCTTTTTTTCTTTTCTTGAGAAAATGGGAACTGGGACTGCCAGCAGGGAATATGGGACCTTTTTCACAACCCGATACGTTTGGAAGTACCTTCAAACATGTATGTTGGGGTTAATGTAGAAGGGTTCTTTTGAAATGGGGTTACTTCAGGAAGCAGCAGGAAATAGACCACTTACCCATGAATAATGAGTGGGGTTCAAACCCAGGAAGTAAGCCTCATTGGAGGAATCCTTTGATGCCTTTGTTGTCAGGCTATGCTTAATTAAACAATCTATTTGTCATTTCCGAAAGGGAAGACGTTGAACTTTGTTTGTGGTTTAATTGTAACAATGTCTTATAGTGGTTTAAGTGGCATAGGTTAAACAGACCCTTATGATTATTGAGCTCATAGCATTTTGTAAGCAATTCTAGATTGTGAATCTAAATACTATGATTTTCATTACAATGTCTATGTGCTTGAATGCATTTGTTGTATGTCTATCTTCATGTTTATAAATTATTTTTATTGAAATTTGGACTTATTAAAGTTTGGAATTTAAGGTTGAAAGATGGTGGGGTAACCTGCTTCCGAAGTTTGTTCCTCTCCTATATGACAATGGAGGCCCTATCATAATGGTTCAGGTATGTTGTTTTGGGTAGAATTTAGTAATGTATTTACTTGATGGCATTATTATACCAGATATATACAAAACATAAAAATATATGAAAGTTTATTTGCTTAAGTTGGACAATGGAATGATTTGCTTCTTGAAATTATAGGGATATGATGGGAAATGAAAAGAGATATTCTAAATAATTGATATGATGTGTGTTAGAGACAAATTAAATCACTAATACCATGTACTAATAGTTTAGGTCATTAAGACTGATGTTGTACATAGAACTTGAGTGGTAGAAGCCCAGCCCAATATTACTATTAACATCATAAATTTCAAAAATATTATGAATCCTATTATTTTTATATTTCTCATCCTATTTGTTTTCTTCAAAACTCAAATTACGTATGGTTTGCTTACGTTTAGTGGAAAGTAGTTTGTCTAAATATGAAAATATTCCTCTACAATTGCAAATCCTGAGTGCTGGAATTTCTTTATTATGATTGGACTTAATATCACCAATATTTCTCAAGATTTGTGCATTTCTTATCTTTTGAATGTTAACCACTTATCTTACGAAAGAATTATATTGACTTATATGACATTGTTTGACACAGATTGAAAATGAGGATGGTTCTTATGGAGATGACAAAGCATATCTCCATCACCTGGTCACCCTGGCAAGAGGTCATCCTGGGCATGATGTTATTTTGTAAAAGTTGTTAAGATTTTGAACCCTCTCACTTCATTGTTTTTAAACTGAAATTTTTTGCTGTAATATAATATATGTGTTATAGTAAAAGGTGTTGGTTTGTTATCAATTTATTTAAACACACACAATCTTTTCAGCCAATTTAATAGTTGCAATTCTATAGTGTGCCATCCTTGTCATCATAGGAATAGAGTGGTCATCTGAAGAGTTAGATCATGGGTTTTAGTTCTCTTTCTGTCTGTATCTGTTCGTATCAGAATTTAACTGTAAAGAAAAATGCCAATAAGATAGTAATATGAAATTGAAAAATTGGAAAAAAGGAGAGACAAGCTACAGAAAGAGGAGGATCAGAGGATGTAGTGGGAGAAGCTAAGGAAAGATAAAAAGAAGTCATTCAAGACTATGTCTGATTATGTAATAATCTCTGTATAGGCGCATTTTAGTAGTCGTAATTCTATTGCATAAAGACAATTTCAACCCCAAATAATCCTAAATTTGAGCTATTGAGGGTAAAACATTCGTTATTAAATCCCGACATCGGGGCAAGTTTCCAGTCAAACAATTGAATCAATCAATAATTACAAACATCATAAATGTTCCTAGTTCTTATTTCACTTTTTCTTCACTTAATCTTACTTTCACTAATATATTCTCCAAGAGATCCATACATGTCCTGCTCCCCTTATGATGGGGCCAATATCTCAAAAATATGCAATTTTAAATCTTCTTGCATCTTCATAATTAACTTTATCAAATTGAGTTGACAGACTCATAGGAATTCATGACTAGACATATTATAATTTGTACAAGGAACGAAAAGATGGTGTAGGGATAACCAATCATTTAGTGACAGTAAAAGTTCTCTTGTCTACATACACACTTTGGAGTGGTCTTTTTAATTTTTTGAGACAAATCAGATAATGTGCAATAGTGATATATTGTTCAGAATAAGTTATTGATATATTTATCCACAAAGAAGGATTGGTTAAAAATAGAAACATGAAGTTGAATTCCAACTTTTGAACTTCTATTTATAATGTACTAGCATGCCCCTAAAAACCCAAAATTTAAACAGATAAAGAAAAAAATGCAATATCTAGGTTAGTTTGAGGGAGATATACTTTTTTATTAATTATTTCCAATATCACTGTTTTCAGGTACACTACAGATGGAGGCACCAAGGAAACTCTTGAGAAAGGAACCATTCGTGGGGATGCTGTCTTTTCAAGTGAAATATATCTTACGTTTTTCTTTCCTGATTTAACTTATTTTTTAAGTTATTATTATTAATAGAGTTATATTAAAAGATATAGATTAAGAAAACTAAAACATAGATAAGACTGTTGAAGCTAAAAAAGAGAATCAACAACAATAAAGTCTTATTCCAAGGTGAGGTCCCCTTCATAGATCTCATGACATCATTGGGCTCAGTTAAAAAACAATTTTTTTTCCTAGTTTACTAATTTTTTAAAAATGACATGTGACACTCTAACAGAGAGACTGGCATAATAAATTAACTTACCATCAAGGCATAAAATTGCATTTGAAGTACATATGGCATTCCAATAGGGAGGTTAGTTTAGCAAACTATCAAGAAATTGCATTTGACTGTTAGGTTTTAGGGAGGGTTACCCATTGCTTTGGTGCTTATCTGTTATCAATAAATTGACCAGTTATATTTCATATTATATTTTTGTAGCTGTTGACTTCCGCATACTGGTGAAGATCCTTGGCCTATGCAGCACACAGGCATGACGAAATATTCCTTGTAGGCTACATTTGTTTTGTTGGATAACCGTTTCCCCTCCAAACCGAACCTCTTTCACCGCATCATCGTTTGGAAACACAGGGTCAAGCTCCAACCCGTCTTGATTGAAGTTCCATCCACTGATCCTTCTCTGCTTCACCTGCATGGCGGTATCATCATCATCATCGTCATCACCACCATCATCGTGCAAATTACCCTTGCTCTCCTTGTACCTTTTCTCCACACTGGGCAACCCTTGCACAGGGCCGGCCCTGGGGCAGGGCGAGCAGGGCACCCGCCCAGGGCCCAAAATTTTTTCACCAATGACTTAAGTAAAAAAAAATAATAATAAAAAAAATAAAAAAAAATCCTATATTAGGGACTCATTTTGTGTGTCAGGAGTCCATTTTTTTCATCCCTTAGTTTTAATATTATTTGTATTTCAAAAAATTTGTATGTTAGGGATCCATTTTTTCATTCCTTAATTTTTAATATTATTTGTATTTCAAAAAATTTGTGTATTAGAAACCCATTTTTTTTCACTTCGCCCTGGGCCAAAGAATTTTCAGGACCGGCCCTGCCCTTGCAGCACGTTCTTCATCAGAAAATCACTTCCCTTACAGTTCTTAAAGAAAAGATGTTTGAGCAAATTGTCAGGAGTAGGTCTCTTCGAAGGGTCTTGGTAGAGACAAGAAGCAACCATGTCCTTAAACGCCTTAGAGAACTTCTTCCCACTCCGGCACTCCCCTTCCTATACTTGTCGAAATCATCGGAGAAACGAAAGCGCTTGGTGATCTTGAGCTTCATGGACTTGGAAGGTGGAAGGTGCGAGAGTGGAGGCCTTCCATGTAACCAGTGTGCGAGTGAATCACCTCAGGAGCCATCCAATACGGCGTTCCGGCAACATTGGAGAACTTGAGAGACAAAGAACACGTCGTCGTCGAGGATCTCCTCCATTTTACAATAAAAGCAAAGTAATGGAGGAAGAAGATCGAATTTGCAGCTCGAAGACATGCATGCAAGCTTTACTTTCTAACTTGTGGTCGTAATATATTTAAGTAAAATCCTATTCAACTTACATATCATCAAAAACATTTATAATTGAATTTATACCAAAAAAAATAGCAATTTATTTTGAAAATAAATATTTTTAACAAAAATAAGTATAACAAACATTATTTCAACATATTAAAAATAATTTTAACTAATTTTGTAATCAATGCAAGTCGAGAATTATTTTTCCCAATTTCTCATCATTGTTGTAATAAAAGAACATATTATATAGAAAATATATTTACACATAAGATAAACTAAACTTTTTCTAAAATTACAAATGTTAAAAATCAATTTCATATGTCACCAATTAAAGCATTCATAGAATATCCATAGATATTTATTAAAATATAACTCTACAAGAAAAACGTACGCTAATTACTGACAGATTTTTGTTTGTTCGAAATCTGTCGGTAAAATTTCATTACCATGGATTTTTGGCATTACCGACGAAATATGCCAATCGGTTATAGCAATATTTCTTGTAGTATAAAAATAACTTGAAAATAGCTTAAAAAACGCTTTAATCATAATTTTTAATTATTCTAGCATTTCTTTAAAAAAAATAGTTTAAACTTTAAAGGCTAGAAAACTAAAAAAATATCATGGGGTAAGATTGAACCTTGCTGGTTTGATTAAATGGGGTAAGATTGAACCTTGCTTGTTCCGTGTTTAATCAGATGCCTGCTCGGAGTGTAGTGTTATGGACTCTTGTTATTGATGGATACACACGATGGAATCAGCCTATCAAAGCTTTAACTTTGCTTAGGAAAATAATTGAAGTTGATGGTATAGAACTTACTGAAGTTACTCTTTTGACCATTTTTCCGGTTATTGAAAATATTGGGTGTATTAAGATATGTCAATCAGTTAATGGTTATGCAGAGAGAAGAGGCCTCAATGCCTTTGATATACGCATTACAAATGCATTAATTGATTTGTATGCCAAGGGTGGACGCATAGCTAGTGTGAGTAGATTCTTCCAGGAAATACCTGATCAGAGCAAGAATTTGGTATCATGGATTTCAGCTTGCAAAGAATGGGATGGGGGTGGAAGCTCTAGAGAGTTTTGAAAGCATGGAGAAGGCTGGGCTGAGGCCGAACCATGTAACATTCCTTAGTGTTTTGAGTGCTTGTAGTGATGGAGGGGCTAAATTTTTTTGTTAAAATGGTAAAGGATTGCACCTTGTGCCAGATATCAAGCACTATGGTTGAATGTGTGATAGATATGTTGGGGAGGGCATGGAGGTTAGAAGAAGCTGAAAAGGTTGCTTTACAGGTACCTCATGAGGTTGTGATGTGGAGGACGCTGCTGGGTGCTTGTAGTGTTCATAACAATGTTGAAATTTGTCCATAGACAGGTCCATTTACTACTAGGCCAAGGGCCTATTGGCATGTCATTGCCCTTTGTTTCATATGTTCTGAATTAGCTCAAGTCATCAAAGCTTGCTGCAAACTACTTCATACTTCAATAAATCTTTTGTCTAGATGCATTTGAAAAGCTTCAAAAAAGTAATATTCTTATTTATGGTGATTTGTGTCAGGATAAAAACTGAATACCATTATTTTTGTTGACAGCAGTGAACATCATATTTTAATGCACCTAATTATTGTTAATTATCGCTGCGGAAATGTGGCATCCATCTTTGAAGTTGACGATTGCACATACAGGTTGAACATTAATTCCATTACTTTCTTACTTTTATATAATTGAATTTTGTGTGATTATAAATAATAATTTTTAAATATTTTTATGGTAAAAAATATACTTTTAAATGATATTTTAATTATTTTAAAGATATAAATTCTAATTATATGATATTGAAGTTTTTTTAATTGATTAATCTCATTACGACTTAAATTAAATATTTCCTATCAATGTAATTGTAATATTTTAAAATTAGTAATTTATAATTGCTTCAAATGTGATATTTATCTATAAATTATTATTATTTGATCAAAATTTTATATCTTATAATTTAATTGTTATAAATATTATTTATTTATAAGAAATATTATTGATATACTTATTTTACTATTTTTTTAATATTATTGCATGTTATTTTTTTTCTCATTAAATTAAAAAAGATAACGTTATTATTAATAATAAATATATTATTACTGCATACTTTGTAGCTATTATATATTTATTATACATAATGAATATTTAGTATTTTATGGCCTGAATTGATAAGAATAAAAAAAATATTATTATTATTTGTATGGTTTGATATTAAAAAAAACTAATGCTAAAGTTTACTTTTGTTATAAATTTAAAAGAACTTTATTTATTGTTATCAGTTTATGATTATAGAAGTTGAGTAATAACTTTAATTGTGTTAAGGAGGGGTATTTGTCTTCTTTCAAGTAGAGATGTCAAAATAGGTTATTTAAATATGATTTACTTTAACACACTTCTTAAATAAGTTGATCTAATTTGACTCACTTCAAGTTGATTCTAGAAAAAAGTAATAAAAATCAATCCATCATGAATTATGAATTAAACAAGTTGATCCATCAATCCATTTAAAATAAAATAAAAGATATTTCTTTTTTAATAAAAATTAATTAAATTAAAAATTTTACTATTCACACATCATAAAAGTATAGAACTATAATAACAAAAAATTTAAAAATAATCTTGAACAAAATATTAAATAATAATATAAAATGTATTTTAATTGAGTTTTATTCTATTTTTAATTAAAAAATACATCTTAAAAACATATTATAAAATATTAATAGATTATTTATTTCATTTTAGAATAAAATAAAAATATATATAATTTTATTTTATTTTTTTCTTCCTTTCACCTCTATTAAACGGAGGATAAAAGTTTGCTTCCTGACTGAGCGTTAGGTGCCTATTGTATTTTTATGTTTAATTGCTATACCAAAAAGGCTAATCGACAATATAGTAAATGAGTATGTGTTATTTATACTTTTCTTGACTAATTGAAAAGGTTCCGTACAAGGACAAGAGCACCTGAATGGTCCCATTCGGAAGAGAAAAGAGTAGCGATAAGTGCAACAATGTAAAATTATCAGTCTCACAGGTCACAACAGTGGTTAAAAAACTAAAAATATATATTTATTATATAAATCATAAAAAAAAAAAAAATATATATATATATATATATATATAATTTTTTCTTTCAATAAAAATATTTTTACTTTAAATCTTTTATCTAATATCCTTAATACCCTTATTAACATATGCGGAAATTTATAATGTGGGTAAACGAAGTTGAGAGAGCACAATAATCAGCGCACCTGCCACTGCCACCATTGGCGCTTTTCAAAGCGATAGCGATCACCTTTATTCGTAGTATTTTCGTGGCACTACCATACAAGACGATACCACACACCTCACCCCTAATAAGTCAAATCACTCTTTCTTTTACCAATTTATTGGAATTGGAATATTAATTGAAGATGCCTGTTGTACCCCCAATGTAATTCTATTGCTAGCATTGAAATTGGATTAAATATTACTAGTAAATAAATGTTTTCAATAATTTATACAAACTATTACGTATATTTAAGTCAGTAAAAAAATGTTTAGTCAGTCCTTTTCTGTCTATTTTTATTCCTATTTCGTACCCTTTCCATGTAACTCTCAGTTTACTTGTTTTAAATCAATCTTGTTTATTTTGGGTCAACATATCAGCTCTTTCGTATAAGGCAAGATCAAACCAACCATTGTACGTTGTAATAGCACTACATAATTAAAATTATTGTTGTCTTGATCAATTATACTTCTGTGTCGGTACAAGCCATGCAAACAAACACCGTCCCTCGAAAAAAAAAAAAAAGATGCGCAAAAGAACGAAAAAGTGTAAACATTCATGATAATCTTTCTAACTTTCAAGTATTAAATCTGTCTTTTCATTTAATTATTTCTTATCTTGAGCAACTAACTTAAAAATTAGGGATAATTAAACAATGACTCGTGGGATCAACCAACAAATATTTTACATTCCCCCACCCTAAAATAAATAAAAATTACAACCGGTGCCTGCCTTTTTAACATTATGTAATAGCAACAGATTAAAATAATGCTATGATGGAATACAAAAGAATAAAAGCAGAGACAAAGTAGTAATAGAAAAATACAAATCTATCTAGCAAAAAATAGACTAGTATACATTCAACATGCTAACAACTGTCACCGACTGAAGCCCCGGCAGCCCTCGTTGCCATTTACACGCATTCAGTTCAAGTAATTAATTATGAATATGGACAAATTCTCGAAAATTATACCAAAATAAAAGAAGCTAAAAGGGACAAAAAAAATATAAAAAAAACAAAGGCAAGAAAAAGAAAACAAATAATACAATTAACACATTACACACCTATGTGTTGTATGGTGTACATTATTACGTGGATCAAACGGTCCACTTCCAGATCTTAAACCGAACATCGACGTCGCATTTAGCGTTGGAAGTGGACGCCGTCGCCGGTTTCTTGCCGGAAGGAAGAGTGACTCTGATTCCGTCGCAGGAGACTCTGATTCCAACTTTTGGGGTTTTCAAATTTCCCATCTTTGCCTTCACTTTGGTTTCCAAATTCACTTTGAGTGGCAACCCGTTCTTGCTCTTCATACTGGACTTCAAGCGTGAGGCTTCGTCGCTTTGGAGCGCGTGGCCGGAGCTGAGGATGGAGGCTTTGATGAGCGTGGTGTTCTTCTTCGGGTGCTGGAAGCCGGGGACGGTGCCGTCGCAGACGTCGATGTCGCCGGAGAGGATGGCGATGGAGGTGGGATCGTAGGCGAAGAGGATCTTCTTGTTGGGGTTCGTGACGGAGACGGTGATGTCGAAGCGGGAGTTCAGGGTGTTGGAGGAGGAGGTGAGGTTCAGGTAGGAGAGTTTCAGCGACGTGACGGTGAAGGTGGGGTGGTGGGGGCGGTAGAGGAGGTAGAACACCGTGCCGGCGACGCCGATCAGGAGGAGGAGGATCAGCACGGTGAGGATCAGCCAGAAGCAGAAGGTGCAACAGCACCGGCGCCGGCTCCGGCGCCGGTGGTGGGGCTGGGGGCGGTAGGTGGGGCGGGTGGCGCCGTAAAGTTGAGCCTTTGTCGCCGGGAAAGATGGGTTGGCGGCGCCGCCGTTAACCGTGGCGGGCTTGGCCGATGGGTACACCCTGTCTGTCATGGCTGTGTGGTGTTAGTGTGTTTTTTGTTTAACTCACGTTGTTGTGTTGTGAAGAAGAGAATGAGGAAAAAGGGTGGTGTTCTCGTTTGACTAGAGAGAGAGAGAGAAGCACGAAGTGTATGAGAGATGTGGGAAAGTGTGTCTGAGAGAGAAATTAAGGGGTTATTAGGGAGGTGGTTTTGGGATAAATATGGTTTAAACAGTGATTAGAATTTGGAGAAGGTGGGGTAGGAAGGGAAAAGAAAGATGGCAACGTTCTAACCACAGCATTTAGCTGTATGCCTGTATCCAGCTCTCTCTACATTGGGCTCGTATAAAAGCAGCAAAATTTTATATCTCGTTTATCATACTTTTTAAGACTTCAAGGTCAACTGGTTTTTCTTCCACCTAATTACAAATTTTCGATTGGGATTTTGACATTTACGAACTAATTTAAGACATGACGACTAAGCATGGAGTTGCTAGCTAGTTTCATTAAAGAATTAACATTAATATGTAAATTCATCGCTTTTTCTTTTAATTATTCGACAATGATTTAAGAACTTTAGCCTAATTTTATACCTATCATTAGCGTATTTTTTTAAAGATAAATATTTCATGGAAATTGTCCTCTACTAGGGACATGAGTTGTATACTCGTATTCCTAATTAATGGTGTGAATAATTGACTGTGAGTACAGCCAGATGAATGAATAGTTTTCCATAATGTTTGTTTGTCAATTCAAACTCACCACGAGATTATCTCTCATTTCTCATATTTTATAGACCAATAGTACATAATTAATAACCCACGAATGATACATTGTTTATGAAAAGAAACAACTTTAAAACTACAAAAAAGAAAGATCAGAAGTCCAGAACTAAACATACGATGGTAATGTATCTTGAAGAGAGAGGAATGAGCAAATTATAATATTTTAATAAGTTCAAGAGTTATGTAAAACCAGCTGGTATCTCCTCTACACACACATACATAATATTTAATGAATTTAATTAAAATATAGGGTAAAAAATTTACATTATCATCTAATAATAGTCTAATAATATTATATAAGTAAGATTATTGATCTTATAGCAATTATTTAAAGAAACATATTTTAGATAAATTTTTTAACCTCACAGATCATAGAAATTAAAAACTAATATAATTGGGTAAGATGAGAGCTAATATTATATACGAATGAGGGAAGGTGCAAGCAACGCGCCTGTATTGAGAGTGAATCTGTTAATTTCTAAAATCTGAACCATTAGTGTGTAAGTGACGTGACATGCTCCATTCCAACGTGCCAAAAACTAAAGCAACGAAAGCGATATTCATTATGAAGCGGGTGCCACCAGTGACTTCATTCAGTCAATTCTCTGTATACCATCTTTGAGTTATTACTCTCAACTACCACACTTATCATCGTCATACAACAATGATCATACGGCCACGATTTCCTGGATTTTCTCTTTAGGACTGTACCTGCTAGGCTGCTATACTACCGAATCATTAATTAATCTGCGACTTTCTATGAATTGCAACTACAAATGCTCAATTCTTAAATCACATATTTCATTTAATCATTCACACAATTAAAGTCAATAATAAGTAAGTTATAGCCAGCTGATTGCAAATTGATTCGTGGCCAATCAAATTGACCTTACCACGAGAGATTTAATAGTGCAAAATTTCTTTTTTTCTTTCTTTCTGAGATCACAAATATCTTTTATAATGTTGTTCAGTGGATATGCTCTTTATAAAAAGAAAAATTCTCCTTCTAAATATCTAATACAATTACATGTTCAGTACAATTAAATGCTCGATACTCAAACGGGCGATCACATGTTTGTGAACTATTATTTCAACTTCACCTTTTTCAACTTCACAAAATTGTTGCGCTACATCGTTTTCTTTAATGTTTTTTTTTGCTTAATTGTGTTTTTGGTCCTTAATGAAATTTAGTTCAACACTTAATTTACCCATTGCTTTGACACCAAGCACAAGATCATATATAATTAGAAGTTAGAACTTATATAAGCAATTTTTTATTTAAACATGAAATAATTAATATAGTAATGTGGCTTGTTAAAAAATAAACAATAGTATGCGTTTTATGTTGATATTAACCCAAAACCCAGATCATGTTGGCCCAACAAGCAACCAGGCCCAATGATCTGCATGAACCGTGTCCTCGCAAGAAGTGCATTATCAATTGACTTCAAAACCAAACTAAGCCTAGGTCAATTTAATAATTGTTTTCATTGCCCAGTTTTATTTTTTCTAAAACTTACAAAAAGAAAACAATATTAAAGCTGGGCAACTTCACCGACACAAGTTAGAGTTTATTATTATATTTTCGTGGCTTACCAAATGGCCATTCTCTGGGATATAGTGCGCAACGTTATTTCATGAAGGATGGAAGGTGAACGTTAGATACTGAATCTGACAACGCATTTCAAAGCAACTACCAAATCTTCAGGGTGTTGTCAATAGTGGGGACATTTCATCCTGCCAATGTTTATCTCTCCACTTCTTTCAATATTTATTAGCATTCATAAAACAATTTTCTTACACCTATTTTTCATAAAATTACGGTATTGAGAAACTAGTTATATATTACATATTTGACTATTTTGATTTTTGAGTCCAAGAAATAAGATCATTAATAGGTAATAAAGGCGTGTCACCAAATCTTTAGCATAACTAGTTTAACAACTTATTTATTTATCTATCTATTTTTCTTCCTTGAGGTTTTTTTTAAGCAGATTGAAAGACTTTAAGGAGAGCAAAATTTAAGAAATGACTATTGTTCTCTATTTGTGAGAAGCATTGTTCAAATGAAAATTGTTTCCTCTTTCTCGACCTTAAAAATGATTGATACAATATATATCTTTTAAATACAATATTTTAAAGTTAGACTAGTCATTTTTATTTGTTTAATTGTGATTACACGTGCTAAGTAAATATAATAAATCAATATAAAATTACAAAAATCAAGTTGGGTAAAATTTTAAATTAGCATAAAATGATTATATTGCGTGTTTTACAATATACAAAACATGCAATAAATAGGTAAATGATAACAATTCACAAACCTTGTATATTTGTTTGGTACAATCATATATGCATTGTTGGCCTTGTATATGATTCTTTATTTAAATAAACAGTTTTTGAAAAAGATTTTAAAATACAAAAATAAATATCATTTTAAATTCATTCTTGAGTTTTGACCATTAGTTTTTATTCGAATTTGATAGGTTTTTGTCAATCTTAATTTGATCGATAAATTGGTCACTCGATTATAAGGATATTCAAATCAATCACCTAGTTAATCAAAACGGTTAGTCGAGTCTAGAGCTAACAATTAACTGTATGCTTTCTTCTATTAGCTTTAACCCTACCAAGTGAATAATCTTTTCTCCCCTTTTACATCCCAATATCCCACAATGTACAAATTAAAAATAATTATTATTTGATATGTGAATTAAATTCCTATCTATCCGCACAATTTGTCGCAGTAATTGACATATTGTCTAACAAATATTGGCCATCACTATTACGTTTTTATATCTAGAATTTCTAGTATTTGAAAGACATATTAAACCTTGACTAACTTGAGTAAACCAGATTAGACCAATTAAAAGGATTAAGAGTCTTGCAATACCTATTGTTTTCGTCATCAATGTGATGTAAAGTTGTCTCAACAAATGAGTTCTTTATTTATGTGTGAAAATTGAAAATAAGTATTAGAATTTATAATAATAATATTTTTTACATTCATTGTCTCAACAAATGAGTTTAACATTATAAAGGAACGTGAAGTAAATTTTTTTTACTTATGTGATAATTATGTTATTATTGCAAATGTGTTTAACATCACATAGGTGTTTATATATATGGATCATTCACAAATTTAAATTGATTCAAATTAATAAAAATAGTTTGTATTGAATATTTTTTTAGTTGGGGTCAAACCCAGCTTAACTCATTCAATTCCATTGAATTTTTTATTAGATCATGAATTTTAATATTTGAACACGTTGATTTGGTATGTTAATTTGTATTAAATTTTTCTTTTTATATTTTTTATTTTATATATAATATATGCTTCAAATTTTTAAAAATTAATTACTATTATGTTTTAAATTTGTTGTAACATTAGTGGTTGTAAAACATCTATTCTGTCTTTTAATTTGTTTCAAAATATTTAGATTTAGTTGAAGTTTTACTTAACATTATTTATTTAACTATTTAAGAATATTGGAATTGTCAAACTCTACAATAATAATTTTTAGTTTTATGGTTTTGTTGATTTCGTAAGTATGATAATTATATTTTAATTTTTAAATCATATTCAACATAGTATATAGTATATGTTAATCCATGAGATGATGATAGTGTAATTCTTCTCCTAATATTTTTCTCACTATTTGACTGCACATAATAATTATAAATAGTGTATTTGATATTCTATTTAGTGAAAATTTTATCTTATATATTATATTTCAAAAAAATAACAGATAAATTTAAATATTTTGATTCATTGGTTTAATCCAAATTATTTACAAATGGATTGGTTTAACTTAAAGTTATAAATTTTTTTATTGGAAAACTAACATAAATCAACCAATTTAAATTTGATAACATTGGATCACAAATTCAACCGAATTCAACTCAAATTGATCCGAACATATACTTTAAGTTCAAATAAGTGATTCTTTAATCTTTTAGAGCATTCGCTATTAATATATAAAAATTTGTTCTCAAATTTTAATGCAACCCAAGTTTTTTACTTTCCAAACCAACGCAGGAGCAGTATACATTAAATTAAACCAAGAAGAATAAGTCTATCAAGTTTTGGGTGAATCATTTTGCCTCGATAAACTATACAGAAAGTCAAATGTTATGGTATTTGATTCAATGACTCGCTTTCGTTCAAGCAATGCGCATGCAATTCACACGGTTAATTCAACGAGTCTCTACCTCAATCAATGTTTATGTCATTCAGTACTTTGCCACTTCCCTCTCTTTCTCTCTCTCAAAATCAAAGCACTCTAACACAAGTCCAACCCCACCAACCCTCTTACAAAGAAGTTACTACTCTCTACTTTGTTGTTCAGATTGTACTGTGGTGTTTTTTTTTTGGTTTTATCTACTCTTAGAGTCTTAGTTCTCACTGCTCAGTTATTCTGAAGAACAATGAAACTGTCATTTGGCAATAATTAATTATGAAAAAGGAGGAAGCATGTGTGTCTCCTTCCTAAACCATTCTTTTGCCGCTACCACACTCTTCATTTCCTATTAAATTTGGTTAGCATTGTCGGTCTGCTTTTATTTTAGTCTTTTTCTCATAGGAGGCTGTCCCCTACAGTGCTTCAGCATATGCTGCCTGCAGGCTGCAGCTACCTCCAAACTCACTTCAATATTATTCTCCTTTTGGGTTGTCGGTGAAAGATCTTCAGAATGGAATTGCAGCTTATTTTCCTGCTAATTAAGCTGCATTTTGTTATATGTATTCCCCAGCTTCATGAATATGCTGGTATGAGCTTAATTTTGACATTCTGACTTGCTTTTTACTACTTACATGTATGATCCATTTGAGTAGCCCATAAATTATTAATGAACATGAAATGTGGTTCATTATACATTTATACATTTACAGGGTATTTATTGTTTGTTTGGGTAACTGTTCCCTTGATGAAAATGAATACATGGAAAACTAATTTCAACCTTACTGTAGACTAGAGAGTGATATAGTCGCAGCTTATCTATTCTGCATATTTGGATGTTGGTTCATAGTCTCTGCTATTACGGGTTTTCGTATTGGTTCTCAGCGAGATTGTAAATTTATAAATGAGTTTTATTTTTTAGTTCCAACCTATTCTGTTCAAACATGTCAAAATGGCTTACCTTTAATTTCTTAATATGCTAAGTTCTCTTTTTCTCATATTCACACTCCTTGAGTGGTAAAATATGTTTATTGTTGAAGTGAAGATCGAAGCTCTAATATTGAGACCTAAGTCTGTCTGGTCTGGTATACTATAGGCCTGTAGCAATGCGTGTCACCAGTCAAAATTATTTGAGTGTGTTATTTGTGTTCGCTTACCATTCTAGGCACAGACAATTGCAAATGATAATATGAGAAGCAGCAGGTCTTTCACTTTTTTTCTGGTCACCATGTCAATAATTTAGCATTTTTGACAATCGATGCAAGTAATGAACAGGAAACTAGTTATTTTGCTATGATTTTAGAATGGACAAGAGAAGAGAAAAAAAGCTTCAGATAAATGAATCTAAGCAGTTAGTCTCTTAGCTTTCTTAGTGCCACCTGAGCAGTTTTATTTCAACTTATTTAATAGTTTGTAACTTCCTCTCGTTCAAACTCACAATTATCCAAATTAAATTTTAAATTGTGTAGCCACTTATCTGCACCATTCGAGAATCAGAAGCCCTTCAAGTATTGCATTCCCACCATCAGAATCACCTTCTGGACTTCCTGATAGTATTGCACTTCCACCTTCCAAGGCATCTTCTAGAAATGCCGGAAGTATTGCACTTTCACCTTCCAAATCATTCCCCAAAATGAAATGGACGCACAGTTCTATGGACTCTCCAATATCACACCATAAGCATCACCATTCCAGAAGAAAGTCCAACAACCAAGTTCCTGGCCCAACCTATCCAATCCACCCTCATACTCATCAAGGTTTGATTCTCAGAAAAATAAAGTTCTTGCACAATTTCAATATTTCTTGACTTGGAACACCCCAAAATTAATCACATTTCTTCTGTATACTTCTCTTGAAAATGTAGGTTCTCCAGTCTTCAAATATCAACATTCATTCTCTTCACCTATGAGCCGGCGTTTAAATGCACCCGCACCAGCACCTGCACCTGCACCATCACTAACAGTTCTGTCACACCACTTGAATGGTATTAAACATTCATTTTGGTCATTTCTTGTACTTTGTTTCTTATATCTTGTCAACCTGATCGCTAACTAGATTTGGCACCTCATTCTTTGTGGCATGCTTTGTCCATCACCAACAGTACCCTCTCCTTCACCAAGAATTTCACCTCCAGGTTCATCATTGAAGAAGACAGAGACTCCACCACCGGCATATACTTTGGTTCTACCATCTCCACCACCTAACAAAGGTATTAGTATTACTATAGAGTCTAGGCTTTATCCCGCAACTGTAAAATTTTAAAGGATTTTTATATTACACATTTACACTGATTCCTTCTTTTCAATAATCTCCACCAAGTTATGTGATATGCGTGTATTGATCCTATTCGTAATTGACCTTTAGATTGTATGTCGGTGACTTGCTCTGAGCCCTTGACATATACACCTCCTGGATCACCTTGTGGTTGTGTATGGCCACTTCAAGTTAAACTTCGCATCAGCATTGCAATATACAAGTTTTTTCCTTTGGTTTCCAAGCTTACCAAAGAAATTGCAGCTAGCGTTTTGCTAAACCATAATCAAGTACGCATTGTGGGAGCGGATGCAACTAGCCAGCAGCTCGAGAAAACCACTGTTCTCATAAACTTGGTACCTCAAGGAGTGAAGTTTGATGATACAACTGCATTTTTAATATATAAGAAATTCTGGCAGAGAGAGGTTCTCAATGATGCCTCTGCCTTTGGTGACTATGAAGTGCTCTATGTTCATTATCCAGGTTTTACATTAACATAAGTTTCTTAAGACCATTTTGTGTGTATTAATATGAAGTCCATAAATATAGTATATTTTGTTTCATTTATCCTTTGGGATAACACATGCAGGCCTTCCACAATCTCCACCTTCAAATGTTCATGGTATAGATGTTGAACCATACCCTGGTCGCGGGTACGATGGAACAATAGTGAAACCTTTAGGAGTAGATGTCTCAGGGAAGAAAAAAGAAGGGAGTGGTGGAAGAATGGTTATTATGATCGTGCTATCATCTTTTGCTGCCTTTGTTCTATTCATTGGAGTTGCCTGGCTTTGTCTCTTGAAATGTGGTTCCTGCACTCTTGAACCTGAACAAATTCCAGATGTCAAAATTCCATCCTCTTCAAAGCGATCAGGTAACTTAAAAGTACTGATTCTGTCAAAATCTTGATGGCACTTTAGAAACAGGAATAGGAAAGTTTTTGTTTTCTATAATTTCTTTAAACAATTAAGCATCATAATGATTTATTTCTTGCAATTAGAAATAATCCTTTGTTTGAAATCTTGTAATTTGAAGTGAATTGCTTACACCATAAAATGAAAGGGCTGTCATGAATGTTTCTTATGGAGTAGTATGACTAACTCAAAGTGAATTGTTCTTTCACCTTTTACGAAAGAAAACCGTGTGTTTGTTACTTTTAAACATCATAACCTTATTTTTGAAAGAGACTCCCGATTAGAAGGGCTCTGCAATGTCAGTTTCAATTACAAATGTTTTTTTCAATCTAATTTATATTATTAGGCTACTGACTAGTGGTATGTACATAGATTTTGTGTTACATATAAATCTAATGTTAAGGAGTACAAGATCTAATGCTTGAAATACTTAACTGATAGTTGGTAATGTTAAGGGGTACCTTTACTTTTTTGTAATTTTAAAAGACCTAATTTCAAGGACAGAATCGATGTTTTCTCTAAAATACTGCAGTTTTAAGTGTTTCGGCCTTTCAGATTAATATGCTAAATTAGTCTTTTACTTTTTGTGACTTCACTGGACATTTTGCTTGGAAAATCTACATCTTAGCTCTTTATTTGAGACGTAAGAGTCTACATCTTCAAGTAGTTGCAAGTCGAATTCACTCTAAATATAAAACTGAATATGTTCAAAGCAGGGACTGCCAGTGCTAGGGCATTGAATTATGGGAGCATGCCGGGTTCTAGATCAATGTCCTTCAATTCTGGAACAATAATATATACAGGATCAGCTAAAATATTTACTTTGAATGAAATAGAGAAAGCAACAAATAACTTCAATTCTTCAAGAATATTAGGAGAAGGTGGCTTCGGTCTTGTTTACAAAGGTGACCTAGAGGATGGCAGGGATGTGGCAGTGAAGATTCTCAAAAGAGAGGACCAGCATGGTGACCGTGAATTCTTTGTAGAAGCTGAGATGCTTAGCTGCTTGCACCATAGAAATTTAGTTAAATTGATAGGTTTATGCACAGAGAAACAAGCTCGCTGTTTAGTCTACGAGCTTGTCCCTAATGGCAACGTTGAATCCCACTTGCATGGTAAGCAAAGTCACTGATGATGAAAGTCATCAACACTTTTGGAATCCAATTCATAGGAGTCTGACTTTTGAATGCTCTAACTTGTTCCTAGGTGCTGACAAGGAAACCGAACCACTTGATTGGAATGCACGGATGAAGATTGCACTTGGTGCAGCTAGGGGATTGGCTTATCTGCATGAAGATTGTAATCCATGTGTCATTCATAGGGACTTCAAATCCAGCAACATCTTATTGGAATATGATTTTACACCCAAAGTTTCAGATTTTGGATTGGCTAGAACAGCACTAAACGAGGGAAACAAGCACATCTCAACACATGTTATTGGAACATTTGGGTAAATCTCTTCCTAGCCCTTTTATGTTGATGCTTTTATGAATCACGGACGTGTTTATCAGACCGGCGGTGAACGTTTTTTATGCGGATATAAAATTACCATTTCTTTGCATTTCTTTTAGATGAAACTGATTTTGGGACATTGCATCTTGTTTTGCAGCTACGTAGCTCCTGAATATGCAATGACTGGCCATCTTCTTGTCAAAAGTGATGTTTACAGCTATGGAGTTGTACTCCTTGAGCTCCTAACTGGAAGAAAGCCTGTGGATTTGTCACAGGCACCAGGTCAAGAAAACCTTGTTGCTTGGGCTCGTCCACTTCTTACAAGTAAGGAGGGTTTGCAGAAGATCATAGACCCAGTTATAAAGCCCGGTGTTTCTGTCGATATCATGGTAGAAGTTGCAGCAATTGCATCCATGTGTGTGCAACCAGAAGTCACTCAACGTCCTTTCATGGGTGAAGTTGTTCAGGCATTGAAGCTGGTATGCAGTGAGATTGAGGAAACAAGTTATGTAAGACCGAAAAGTTTTCGAGAAGATGGTCTTGCAACCAGTGTTCCAGGTAAGAGAGTGGGATTTTCTGAGTGTAACATAACACTGCCTCAGCCTGGTTAAGAACCAAGGTAGCATTATCTTCGTAAGAGATTCTCAGTACATGGGGCAAGGAATTTGAGTTGTTCAGGTTGTTTGTGTAGAGGGAGCATGAATTTTCAACTAAACTATTTTTGGGTGGGGGGCTACGTTTACATTTTAGCAAATGATGTTCATATACCCCTTTTTGATCTTGGCTTATCAAGGCTGGACATATTAGAATCATATGTCTTGGGCTCTACTTGTATGTGAAACTTTTAAGTACATAAATTGACTCATACATCAAGCCATAGACAAAACAATGAGAAATCTCAGCAAAATGAAACAAAACTAAATAATCTATCTGTGTCCCATTCTTACTCTGTTGGAAGCTCTGCATGTCAACAACTGATTAAGGGCCATACAGTGTTGGGAAGTCCCACGTCATCTGTTGGACAACTTTAGATGTATATTTGATTTTAAGATGAAATATAACATGGTAAGTTTGAGCTCATCCTTGTTAATCCTCTTAATAGAAGATTACTAAAATTCATTCATTCTTGTTCTTAGTCATCTCAATGATCTCAGTTTTACTAGCTAGCACTATATTCTATATGCTCTGAGAAAACACACCATTTCTGTCCATCCATGTAGTCCTCATAGCAAAAAACCAAATTGCCACCCATCCATATATCTGTGTTAGGAGCCGGTTCTCTAAACTAGTAAGATAGCATTATAGTACTATATTGTTTTGTCTCTTTGCATTGATGAATGGTTCTTCTTCTAATCCTCTTAATAATATTTGGCATGTAATGAGTGGAGGACAGTATCAAATCAACCAAATTCTGAAGGACTTCTACATAAATTAATAGTACTGAACTGCACGTTTTTATACAATCTCTCGGTGGTCACATTTCATTAATATTAAAACTGGTAAATAAATTTCAATATTATTGTCAACAAAGGACCGTAGCTGGATACACAAACAGCAAGTGTAACTTGACAAAAAGAAAACAAGCTACATTCCTCGGTCCAATCCAAGCTACATTCAAGCTCAAACTCGGCTTGAGCATCAACAGGTTCAGGCTTTCACTGTAGCGGCTGAAAATGTCATTCTATAGAAGCATAGAGGATTCTATTACACATTTACACTGATTCTGATAGAGTAAAAATTACAACTACAGTAAATAACCTAAAAAACACCATCAGAAGCTATGAAGAAGAACAAAAGGCTCCTGGAGATATTCCATTTTTCATTGATTCCCTATCTTCATGATATTAACAGTGTGGGAGCCTTGCCTGAGTTTACATTTCTGACCAAAGCCCACATTGAGTGGTATTGTAATAGCAAGCGAACTGGTTACACAATAAAAAGAAAGAGCTGTCAAATTTATATTTATGGAGTCGTGTGATGAACACAAATCCAACTATCGTTTTGCCTTTCACTAAAGAATACCGAGTGGTCATCACACTTAAAGCGGCGTATGCCTATATTTTGAAGAGCCCTCAAGGGCCCTGCAATATTAATTTAAATGATTTTTAATTAATTAATATTGCTTTTGTTGTGTTGGATTGCAGTGTAAGTATTTTTTGTATTTTTACATGAGCATAATTTTAATTCGAATGAAATAGAGAATAAACAAAAAACTTCAGTTTTTCAAGAATATTAGAAGGGGTCTTTGGTCTTCTTGTTTATAAAGGTGGCCTGCATGATGTGGCCAAGAAGATTCTCAAAAAGATGACCATAGAAGTTTAATTAAATTGTACAAGCACTCGGTGCTTAGTCCATGATATTAATTATTAACAGTGTACGTGTCTTGAACACAGAGCCCAATGGTATTATCATAGCAAGTGAACTGGTTACACCATAAAATGAAAGGGCTGTCAGTTCATTACTTAGGGCGCCGTGTGAAGAACACACAGCGAACTATTCTTTCGCCTTTTACCAACGAAAACCGTGTGTTCTTCACTTAAAGCTTGTAGCTAAGAGTGTAATGCGGCAAGTCAAGCTACGAGTGTAAATGTCCGTTTTTTGTTTAATGCCCTTTATTAGACCAATGTGGTGGACTCCTCAATTCAATGTCCTCCTTGTCTCTACGCTTTCAAATTCACTAACACGGTAAATAACCATTCCCATTATTTTCTTTTTTGAATGGTCAAAATTCACATTGGGCAAGATTCAACTAACTTTGGTTTTAATTGTTAACGGCCCGAGTATTCCATAATCCAATTCTTCTAGATCCAAAGCTGACCGTTAGAGATAATGGTTATCCAAGTACGATGTTAATGTCATGTCCAAGCGATGAGGAACAATAATGTTTTTGTCTGCATACACAATATTGGTGGCAATACATTTGCTTCTGAGATACATGAGGAGTGTGCGGATTGCATCACACAAATATTTTGGTGACATTACATGACTAACAAACTATGATTTCTGAAGACATGACAAACATACACCAGCTATCATGTGAAATGAATAATCCAAATTTTAGTATCCTTACATTATCACCGGTTTCAGTTTAATTTCAGTTTAAGCTATTGGAGGACTATTATTGATGTAGACTAAGTTGATAGTTTCGGTTAGTTTAATTAGGATCTTAATTTTGTTAGTATCTTTTATTTGATATCATCTTAATTATTAAAAAAATATTTAATATTTTTTAAAGAAATTCTTTAACTGAAGACATTTGTTAGCAGTTTCTTAACTAAAAATGTAGCATACAAATTTTTTGGTAGAGTGATTGTGAGGGTTTAAAAAAACGTTGGTAATGCAAACTGAAATGGTTGAGATGGCAAATCTTAATCTTTCTATATGTTTCATATAGATTTCCTCACAGATCTTATTGCTCACATGGAAATAGTTTCCATTTTTCTCACAACTTATTATTATTTTTTTTTAAAATTTATATAAAGAGAAAGAGATTAGAGAATGACCACTATCAAGAAGTGTGACAAGACGTAAGGCTCAAGCTGATAGTTTCATTCAATTTAACGTGCTCCAATAAAAAAATACCTTAATTCACCACAAAAAATCGAAAATACATTTAGGATAGAACAAACTTGTTTGTTCAGTAAAAACCACTTTTATGTGACTAGTTACATGACCTCTTCAATTTCAACTTCAGAAGTCAGAACTATACTGTTATTTTTATGTAGGGAAAATATAGAGTGAGAAAGTCATTTTATATTGGTCATACAAATTATACATTGATAATTGTGTTTGGATAAAGTATTTAAAATGGATAATGTAATTTTTTAGGATATTTCAATTAATATTCATGAAAATGCTCTGTTTGGATATTTACTTTTAGAATTTCATAAATTCTCCAAATTTTTAGTCCTTTGTTAAAATGGGGAATTTACAATTTCACTAAAATAGGTGGATTTTCAAATTCTACATGTCACTCACCACATGCTCCTTTCCTCTTGGTTTCGTTGCTTGCTGACGATAGAAGATTACTTTACAAGATTAATTTTTAGTGACCTCCTACAACCAAAAAACTCATCGGAGCACGATATTCTTCAATTGGGATGAGGATACAAATTGAAAACTCAACGCTCGAGCATCCTTTCGCTGTGGGACTCTGACGAACATGGCACACACGGTGTCAATCGTTGTCAGCATGTATGTTTCACCGATGTACAAGTTTTGACATCTTCACTACCACTGTCGATGACGTCGACACAGATCCCCCAACATGGTGGTGTCATGCCTCCTCGCCGTCAATGCTATCTGCAAAACTTCAAACATGGCTAATGCTTGGTCTTTGGTCCATCATAAGAATATTGCGATAGTAAGAATCTTGGATCGTCATCGTTGAAGAAGTTTCTCAAGTAAAAGGATAGTGGAAACAAATCACTTTTGAGTCTTGAAAGGATGACAATAAAATATTAACCAAATGATCCAAATTAAATTGATAACCCAAATAGGTTATTTTGCAATTAAATAGAATTTGATTTCCTTCATTTAAATTACTTTATATTTTAAATTATCTAGTATTTTAAAATTCTCTATCTAAACAATAGGTAAAGCTTTGTTAAAGTTACATGATTGGTTAAAATGTGACTTGTGTATTCTAACTGCGAGTGTTTTCTTTATCAGATTTAATGATCAATATTTATTTTTCTTACTCTTGAAATAAAGGATACATTTCTATAAATATATATATATATATATATATATATATATATATATATAAATTAAAGGATACATTATAGTGTGAAAAGTTAAAAATTAACTATACAAATTATATGCAAATTAAATTTAGGTTTTTCGACTCACTCTTGGATCTTGCACAATCTGCTACATAGGCAATGGAATTGTTGCCGGCTGACAAGTAATTAACAGTAACACTAGAAGCTCCATCGCACATCAATGCCATAACCGAACACTAGACGTGTTGTCCAATAGTTCCGGCAACCAGTATCCCGCACTAGCACAAGTCTAGCATTCAAAGCAGAAGATGCAAAAAATGCAGCAATTGCCTTAACTCAACTACACTATCTCTTCCAAAAAAAAAAAAAAACAAATTCAAAATTAATGGTGGGGTGTGCCAGGCCCATGCTATAGTGCAACACATGGGCGACACTTGAGAGCCACAATAGGAGGCTCCTGTATTGACAAATGCGTGTAGCTATCTTGTCACGTTTGTTAGTGCATAACACTGGTAATTTTGAAAAATGAGTGAATTGAAAAGAAACAACAATTCCAAGTGGTTTTGAGACTGCATGTCCATGCTCTGCATGAAAAGAGAAATAATAATTCTACTTCTCCTAAACAGGGTCTGTAGACAACGTAGTTGTCCTGTTTAATGTGTTGAATCTTGAATTCGTGTCCTCATTTCTTGTTGCTCTTGGCCCCGCCGCCGCCGTCAAATTGAATAACAGCCAGCGACACAAAGCATGTGCGTGAGAGTTAAACGCAGCCTTCCCCATCAAGGATGCGCCACTCCCTCAGTTTTGCAAACAGTAAAAGCAAATATACATAACAGAAACAAATTAACAATTTAGATTGTCAAAACAGGTTATTCAGTATTTCCTCGGTGAGGCTTTGGATAATGCAAGCAAACATAGGGTACTAATATGTTTAATCCTTTACACCTGTTCCACAAAAACAGTTCAAAAATATTTAAAGCGTGCGTGGCATGGTCCACAAAAACTGGCCTATGAGGAGGTTTGGAAATAGTTTTCAACCGGCAATAGACGCGCCTCAGTTAGAGCCTCATTAGCTGCGTCATTGCCTCAAGCGCAAAGATGTTTTGTTATGCTGTCTGACAAGTCTATTGGTATAGTCGATGTGGACTCCAGCCAATGTTCCTGTTGTTCAATGGTTCTTGAATTTAAGAATCTCTTTTTACCCCCATCTATCATTAGATATGCTTCTAAGTTTTCTAGCATGAGATTGGGTCTTAGAAAAAAAAAATCTCAAGAACTATTCTTTTTTTTTTTATTTTAAAAAAGGTTTTTAATGTCTCTTTCTAATTAATTCATAAAATATGTTTAAGTGAAATTTATTATAAAACTAAAAAAAATGTCTCAAAAACTCAAAGTGAAATATATCATTAGAGTAAAAAAAGCAAAAAAAAAAATTGCTTCCTATGTGACATCCTGAAATAAATATAAAAAAATTCAAGAATCTAAAATAAATTCTATAACAAAAAGTGACAATCTCTATGTACCTGTGTTGGCTTCTGAACTTTTACACTTAATCAACCTGTACATGATGACATGTATATTTTTCAGAACTTCAAATCTTGGATTAAAAGAGAAGCCGAAAAAGATGAAAAAGTTTAAGTGTATATAATTCTTGATGACCTTGTCACTAAGGATGAAGAGGAGACCTGCTAAAGGACCGGATGTGGTGGAAAGACTCAAGTTTTCAATAGTCTCTCCCCTTTCTCTCACACTAAAAAACTTCTTAAAACCTTTTTTCCACCCCCACCCACTTGAAGAATGCGAGCCCCTGATCTCAACTTTCTCTTAACAGTTTCAAATTTAAATTTAAAATATTTTTTTCAATTTAATTATAACTGTTTTTGCCTATAATTGGATTTTGATTATTTATGCTGTATTATTTGAATTTGTATATAGACTACATATTAGAGATGTGGCGAGTAGTATATACATTTTTAAAAAAGAAAACTATCTATTAACTCAACCTAATAATTTTGCTTACATAGAAAGCTAATTTACATGTATTTCAGTAATATATATTGATGAAAAGGGAAGGACTAAATTAACTTAGAAACTCACCACTTCTTCTTCCCCCCCATATTCTTCAAGAATGGCCTGAACGAATTGAGAAAGACAAAACAGTGATATCAAGAACTGCCATTAGGCTTCACCTTCACGTGGTAATTCTATTCTTTCATTGGTCTTTTCTTTTGTTAATTATCCTCTTTAAAATCTTTCATATTCTTTCATTGATCTTTATATCCTCTTTAAAATCCTTGATATGCATTGTTCTATTATTATGTGCGTAGCTAGTTTTCGATTCTTTCCTTCCCGTTGATCTAAGCTACATTTTCTTGGTTGCGATGTACGTGAGATTGTTTAATTTATTTTCATCACTGTAACTAGAACTGTAGTTGCGATATTCTTTCCTTCCCGTCACATCGATCACAAATTAATCTCTAAAATTCATTCCCATTACTGTAACTAGAACTGTAGTTAGGATTGTTTCAATTAGAAAAAATTAATTTGTTGTAATTGATTTTATTATATTGTTATTATTATCGTTTGTTTTGTTTTTCATCATGTGATTTTAATTAACATATTTTAATTCAAGAATCTTAATTAAAGATGAACGTTATTTTAGTAATAAGCAATATCTTGGTTAGGATTATTAAATTGAGAATCTGAAATAGAGTTGAAAATAGGGAATACTAATGAATACTATACTGATGTTACTTTAGATATATAATTTTTTTTCCAATATTTAGTAAATTCAAAATGTTTTCTTAGCTCAAGTTAACCTGTTTATTTTATTTTACCTTTTATTTTGCTCTAGTTGATATTAAAACTAGTTGTTGCATGTTGAAATTCTCACAATCATGGATGGAAAACTAGTTTTCATGGAGAGGCATTGAGGTTGATAAAATACTAATGATAATTAAATTTAAATATGCACACTTGCAGGGGATCATCCAACATCTCAATGGATTTATGAAAAATGTTCAGCATGAATAAATTTGAGGAACACTTTTCCTTTCAATTTTTTGCTTTTTTTTTTTCCAACACAAACTTGTGTTTTAAAAAGCAAGATATTGAATGGGAATGAGTTCCTCAATTTTCTTCATGTTAAGATTCATCATCATCTACTAGCAACCATTACTGTGGGGTCAATGACGTGTCCATCTCCATGTCGACCCTATTACAATAACAACCCACTTGTCTACTCTTTGTGTGCTCTTCGTATCAACCATGCTACAGGAATGCGAACATCAACCCTCAATAGGATCATCCCCCTAGTCAACAATAGCTTATCTGTTAAACATCTCCAACTATCTCCAAGGGATTATCTACCAGAGACACACTTGGGAACATTTACTCTGAGACCACTTTGGAGACCTTCTACCTACTTTTTTTATATACTCAATTATTATTCTATAATTGATATACTTATTTGAGCGTAGAGTCATATTCTTTATTTTGCAGATCCTCCTCCTTAACAAAGTTGACTTATCATACGACGTGTAAAGTAAATCTAGAACATACCTGAATCACTTCTAACTCCATACATGACATTTCCAGATTTTGATAACAACTACCATATTTATATTTTACACCATGGTAAGTAAATGTATTAAAGCATTACTTTGAGATAGTATTTTATCTGTGTGAAAGGCATTGACTTTATTAGAATCCTCAATAAAACTAGTAAAATATTTGCATGCAAAATTCATTTTGGTGTCTAAATATTGATAAAGAAATCATTTATAATTAAATATAAGTTAGCAGAGTTAGTATTCTAATATGGATAAAGTTACGTGCTTTGCATTTGATTGAAATATGTGTAAAACTATTTTTTTTTCTCTTCATGCTACATAGTATATCATCACCACGTCACGAATTGATCCTTACAATTCCCAGTTTTTTTAAAAGGCAAACAACAAGTAACATATTGTTTTTAACACCCAACTGTGGCACGCTAAAACTCGTCTTTACAGAAACGGGTTTAAGTTTAAACCCGGCCTTGAGGAGATGCAACAACTTTTCCGTTTAGAAAAACCAAAACTTACTTGATAATTGAACAATCACTCTTCAATGACAATTAACAAATGAAATACATGAATTTCCAGTCCAACAGGCTATAACTAATATAGTTCTTCATGTCTTCGAATTACACCTTTTTTTCATTTTTGTTGAGATAACTTTCATATTACACACTCATCCTTAAATACCAGCCAATTTTCCCAACCTGTCCCTTAAAATCTTCAGTCCCATGTACCTGTGAAAAACATAAATATATTATTAGCTTATACAAGATGAAGATTATTATTTGATTTAATTACAAATTTGATCTTTATATTTATTTTACAAATTTTGTCTTTATACTTGCACCACTTTTTACGTTTTGGTTACTATATCTAGAAACTAGACGTTTTAATATTTACATATGCAGTTTTATTCTGCTTTAATCCTTACTGTTAAGTGTGTCTCAACTTAGATAAAATCATCACAAAAAGAAATTGGTAAAGTAAAACTGTCACAAATTTGTTGTTAAAAGTATAATTTTTGGAGGGTTTAAACTGCCAAAAAATTCGCGGCAGTTTTATCTGACTGAACTAAGACACACATTTAACAGCTAAACCAAATTAAAAATGTATATCTATGAGAACTAAAATGTCTAATTTCTATGTACAAGACCGAAATATAAAAATGTTGCAACTATAAAGAAGAACCTTAATTTGGCACCCTAACTTCTATATATAGTAAGTTAGTAACAAAGTTAATCCAAAGATGTTTACTCAGTGTTATGTTCTATATATGTACATACCTGCCCATCATCATCACAGTAGCTTGAGGGTTGGTTCCTGGTGACTCAGAAAATGTTGAGCCATCAACCACACGGAGTCTATCAACACCAAGAACCTTATGCTCAGAGTTAACCACCTTCCCCACATGGCACCCACCATGGTAGTGCCAGATAGTGATCACAGAGTCTCTACAAAACTGCTCTACTGACTTTGTGTCATTGGGGTGCTTGGGAATGAGGTTGATATTGGCCTTCACACTGAGGTTAAGCATTTTCTCTGCAGTTTCTCTCTCACACAAAGTGTAGTTTGTGACGTGTTCTGACTGGACAACCTTTATCGCCAAGCGAATACCCTCCACACAGCGCTTAAGATCATAAGGGTGGCTGAAGTAGTTGAAGGTAACAGCAGGGTTGTCCTCCACGTTGGTGTTTTTCAACTTGAGCTCACCTGTTGACCAAGGATTCGCAACTTTTGACAATATGAACCCTCCCCTGAATGCTTCAACTGGTATGTCTCTCTTGCTCTTCACATAAGCTTTAACAGCTTCTTGTGATCTTTGCTTTGGTGGAATTGTGGACAACTGCCCAATCTGGTTTATCGTGTAAAAAA
This sequence comes from Glycine latifolia, assembly GCA_013407115.1. Classification (NCBI taxonomy): domain Eukaryota; kingdom Viridiplantae; phylum Streptophyta; class Magnoliopsida; order Fabales; family Fabaceae; genus Glycine; species Glycine latifolia. The sequence continues at coordinate 2,125,399 of CM023955.1, read as the reverse complement.
GAAAAATTGAATTCCGATAGATATTGCTTATTGGCTGCTAATTTACTATGCATGTTTCTGGATTATGTTTAATGCTTAGTATTGCTCTAGGGACCTTGTTATGATATATGCAATTTCATAATTCAGATCAATTTCTAGTTAGTTTTGCTTAGTATTTTTTGGTTATGGTCAATTTAAATGGAATATAGATACTAAGATCATCTTTAGTATCTATCTTTAGGAGGAGTTACCTAAAATTAAGCTATTGCTACATAGTAAATTATAAGGAAGAGAACTAGAGAAGATTGCATTAAAAAGAGAAAGTTACTTGTATAAGCAATTGTTGTCTGTCATAAGACATACTACACATATAAATTTTGAGAGAAAACTATGCAAGTCATTTTTAATTGCATGGATAAAGATGTTCTAATATGAAATAATAACTTGCAATAACACCCAATTGTTAAGCATTCCAATGTGCTTTAAGTCTCTAACATTATTTGTAATTTTGTACCCACAAATACAATAAATAAATTTAGTGAATAAATAGCATACCTCAGCTGACAAGATACCATGGTGGCAGTGAATGCTGTCTTTGGACTGGCCAAACCCACTGCTGGTCTCAATGTAGACACCCAAATTGGTAATACCAACAGTTTCAATGAGTGACTGCTGAACTGGTCTTTTGGAAGGAACAAAAATTGTGTTCATGGGGTTATCAGCCATGCCTTTCCCAACAAATTGGTTGTCAAGCACCACAGGGATGTTCAATTTCTGAAGCTCTGCTTTTGGGCCAATTCCACTCAGCAATAGCAATTGAGGAGTCCCAAGTGCCCCACTAGACACAATCACCTCACTCTGCCTGTCATTTCCTAGATATGCCTCATGCTGCTTCCCATTTTCATCCTTGAAAATAACCCCTGTAGCTTTTGGTCTCTTTCCTGCAACAATAGCATAACCATTTTCACTCATGTAAGTGATTGTAACCCACTTATAAGGGCCTAAAGTGCTAAACTTTCAATTAGGGAGCTTTTTGTTTTTTCATTTATGTTCGACAATTGATTATTTTAAATATAAAATATAAAATTAACTAATTTCATAATTTTTTGTAATTTTATTATAAAAACGGTTCTTTTAAATAATTCAAACAACATAAATTGTCTTAAAATCATTTTTATCTAATATATTTAAATATAATATTTATTTTATAAATTGATTATAATGGTAATCAATAATATCGATAATCAAATACTGAAATAATCACAAAAAATAATTCGATTTAAACGCACACTAATTCTCCTACATATAAAACTTATTTTGTGTAATCAGTTATATTTATAATCCCTAAAACTAATTCAATTCATCCGTACCAAAAAAAAAACCTAATTCAATTCAAACTCACACTAATTCTCCAACATGAAAATTCACAGAAAAGGATATACTCCCATGACCATGAATTTGATTGTAAAAATGTTTGTTATATATACATACCTGTTGTATCAAAAACAATCTTTTGGACAGTGGCATGGATCAAAACAGTAAGTTTGTGAGGGTTGGCAGAAGCAAGCAATTCAGCAGCTGTGTGGCGACGGCCAAATCTGTCAAAAATGGTTCCACCAACTTTGGTTCCGTACTTGTGATCATAGGTGAAGCCATTGAAAGGAGACACACCAGCAGCTAGAAGCCCGTCCCTAACTGCTCTCTGCCAATCTGAAAACTTTGGCCGGTGAACAACCTGCTTCTCAACCCAAGGATATGACTCATTCACTAGCTTTGTATCCCACCCCACCTTCCTTATAAATCTGCATTTTATTATACAAAATGTTAATGTTTTTTGCTTACAAAGTTTGGTAGTAGTCAAAATTGTTTTTTTTTTTTATCTTTTTCAAAATTATCCTGCTCTCTCTAACTTAGTGTTTACTTAGTTTTAATCTTTGAAAACAATACTCTCATTAAAGACATGAGGAAAATTATTTGAAAAATAATGAATAAATATTTTAAATATGTATATATGTGTGTGTGTTTTAATAAAAAGAATCACTTTCTTTTTATTTAGTCTCTTGGTCTCTAACGGTTGTTTGCAACATATATAAGTAAAATAAGGAAAAAAACATAAAAGTGAAAAATAAGAAAAAGAAAAATAGAATAGAAAAAAAGTGTTATTTAGATGGGTAGAAATAAGATGGAAAAAGTGGGGAAAAAATCTTCCTACCTATTTAAAAAAAGTGAAAGATATCATAGCAATAAATAAATAAATTATATAAAAAATAATTATATTTAATTGTATAGTTTTTTACTCAATTCTTTCTTAACATAAAAGTATTTATTATTTTAAAAATATTTATAATTTTTTTTATGTTATGAGAAAATTTCTTTAACTTTTAAAAGCATATGACCCGAAAAAATGAAGGAGTCAAGGAGTAACAGTGCACCCACACTATATTTCCAATTGATGACCAACAGTAATGATACATTAACACTTCTATATTATAAACACTATTAACATTTATTATTTTTACTTATTTTATATTAATATATTAATTAATATATATCACTTATATTTCTCTCTCTTTTTCTCCCTAAATATTAAATAGCATTGATTGGTCATGTAACATCAAACAGCAACACTCATAATTTAAATGCATCCGTTGCAAAATCAGTGGAAACAGTTTAATTGTCGTTTGCAATTTGTGAATTTATCTACCTATTCCAAGGGTTAGAATAGGAGAATAGGACCACAGGGCAAAGGACCAGGGATCCAACGAGCACCTTAATGATTTTACCGAAAAAATAAAACCACCTAAAGACAAATTGAATGACATTGTGGGTGTGGTCGCTTTTTCCACGCTTCCTTTTCCTAAGATCTGACACTCTTACCTAACGACTTCCATGGCATAAAATAGGGTTATGAAGGAACGCACAAGGAGCATTTAATTGATGAAATATCCTTCACCCAAAAAAAAAAAAAGATGTAGTCTTATCATGAACATAAATGGACAGCATTCAATCCATAACTTCAGCTTAGAGCATATTTTCGGATTTGCTGAGGGAGCCTCAAACTCCCATTTAAGAAATAACAACCTAATTTTCTACACAAAAAAATAATGATAATAAAACACAGCTTTATTTTTAAGAATAGGTTGAACTAGAAGTAATAAAATATACTAATTGTTATGTTAGGTTAAGAATTTTATATTAGATTTAAAACTTGCTCTTAAAATAAAAGTTTGCAAACTTCATTAATTATTCAAAATGGTTTCCAATTGAGCCTGCTTTGGGGAAGCAGTGTCGTCAATGCATCTGATCTGCCTTCACCTTGGTCCACTATTTAATAATTATAGGTATTAGGTAACTTGAAAGGGCTACATAGTTATGTACCCTTTGTTTTCTGTTAGGTAGCATACAAAATGTTAATCTCAGTACACAATTTCTTTTGTAAACAAAAATAGAAACAATAATCAGCAACAAAACCTAATAATGATAATGACAGAGAAAGGAAAAATGGAGGAAAAAGTATCCATTATTTAAGTTGAGTAAAATGATGTTTGCACCTAAACATAAAAGGATTCGAGATGTTTGTACTTGATGGTTGAAAGCAGACAACTGGACAAGTCTAAAATTGAGCCTCCTATGCACGCGAGTAATACTAAAAAAATGTCCTATATTGATAGAAAATAATGATTGTTAATCAAATCTCGCCATCGACTTTATTTAATGCGTCAACTATATATGCATTGCACTTAAAACAAAAATGAGAAGAAGAAAAAAACCAAAATTAAGCTTGCAATATAATGATAAAGAAAAAAAAAATGAACATAAACGGAGATTTAAAAAAAATACTTGATTTCAAAAAATACTTAATTTCATATTCAAATTTGGCACATTAAAGTTAAGAACAAGTTTTATAGAATTTAAAAAAAAAAAAAAAGAAACATACAATATTGCATTCAACTTTCATAATTCAAAATAAAGACTAAAAAAAACTAATTAAAAGAGAATTTAATACTTATGCATTAACAATTTTCCAGTATTATCTAATAATAATTTTTCTTATTAAAAGAAGTCAACTTTTCTCAAAGCTCGTTTACCTTCTTTTTTTACAGCAACCTATTTTTGTTTTTTGAAAAAGCTACTTCTTTTACTCTTTTAAAAAAAATAAACTTCTTAATTTTTAGTATGTTTTTAATATATATTTGAATCGTTTTCTTCTTTAAAAAAATACTAAATTAAAAAATGGGGAATAAAATTGGAAGGCAAGAGATTGTTGCTAGTTGTTACCTTGGGTCTGCTCTAGTGTAGAAGCCAGCGTTAATGGAACTGCCACCACCCAAAACCCTTCCCCTTGCATTGAGGACTCCATCTGTTGAAATGAAGTACTGAGAAGCCGAAGTTGGTGAAGTGTCTGCCAATGTAATGTGAAAGTTCTGCAGAAATGACACATTAGGGTTGTTGAAAGGGACTCCTCCTCTTTCAAGCAGCAGAACTTTGAACTTCTGAGACAGGGTTGCAGCCAATGGACACCCTGCTGTTCCACCCCCCCACTATTATATAATCATACCCACCACTTTTGCCATTGGGTGAATTAGCACCCAATGAACTTCCTCTTCTTATAAATGGGTACCTTTCATTCCAGTTCTGCTTACCTGCAGTGCAGCAACCATATTTATTAATTTTCATGTTCAAGATTATCCCTTATCCCTAGCTAAATAATAATAATAATAATAGTGTAACATTTGTTGATCATCATAACAAAAAGGAGTAAATAAAACACAAGTAAATTAACATTTGTTGACTGTGATCTATTCTAGTCTTATTATGTAAATAAAACACAAATCATTGACTATTTAATACATAAAATTGTTTTGAGATGGATTTGTGTCAGTGTTACAATATACACTATGAAGCAGAACTTGGAAAATAGTGTGAAGGTTGTAGACAAGATGGAAATGAATAGTAGTAATAAGAAGGCGATGAGTTGAGCGTATATATATGATGACCTTGAGAAAGAGGTAGATAGTTGAGGAGGCATAATAGAACTAAGTACTGCAGCAAGAATTTGACTGCACCAATGAACGCCATTGAATCTCAGAAAAGCACTCACTAAGAAGCCACTGCTTCAACCTCTAAATGGCTGCCTCTGGTTGGCCTTCTTTCCTCTGTGCGTGTGCACCATATAAATATTCTCGAAATACATTCTATCTGTACAATAAATGTGTAGCTAGAAAATACACTTATATTTTTCTAATACATAACTAGTATTTTATTCATTAAAATGTATTAAAAATTAAATCAGAAATAAAAACATATTAAACAATATTAATTGTTACAGTGTCATTCAATCCCATATTATATATAATTAATATAGCTTTTAAGGTAAATCTTATAAAAATTATCAATCTTACTATATATATATATGTGTGTGTGTGATTATTTGTGATTATATAACTAATTGAAAACTATTTATATTATTATTGTATAAGTTTTTTTCTTATTCTTAATAATATGTGACCCAAATAAATTGTTACAATTTCAACTAAATATGTCAAAAAAGTATATGATAGTGTTAATAGATTTCTCATGTTTGTTATTAGCCTCACACTTTTTTTTTATTATTAAAAAAGGTCTAAATATAATTTTATTTATTTTATTTTTAAAAATATGTAATCTTGATAGTTTATTTTAAAATATACATATTTAGTTTTTTTTAAAAAAATTATAATTTTAATCTCCTATTTTAAAATAGATATATTTAGTCATTTGTAAAATATGTAATTTTGATCATTCCATTAAATTCAAAAACAGTAATCGATAATAAATTAATTTGATGTAACTTAAATTTAATAATGTGATATGAGATAATTAGTGAATCTATGTTATATTTAATTTCTTAATAGTGAACACCGCTTTCAGAAGAAATAATCAAAATTACATATTTTATAAAAATAGAAAATTAAATATTTCTATTTTAAAATAAAAGACTAAAATTTTAAAAATAAAAGAACTAAATATCTATATTTTAAAATAAAATAAAATTATAGATATTTTAAAATAAAATAAAATTATAGATTGAATAAAATAGAAAAACTAAAATTCTCAAATCAATAAAGGTCTAGGACTTTAGGAAAGGCGCCATTAGACATTAATTCTGCTTAAATGGCTCGATTGCTATTCAATGTCAAGCTGTTTCTTTGAGGACTCGTTGTTCCTCAAGTTAAGAATCTTGATTTTCTTTTCAAATTATGCTAATTAGATAAAATAAAAATAATGCAAATTTACAATTAAATGGAAAATGGAAATTAAAAATACTAATAAGTATAATTTATACTGTATTAGTATTATTAAATAGAGATGAAATATGAAAAGTCCAAATTATAAGAAAATGTCAGTTTAAATTATAGAAGTTTATTTTGTTGGTAATAAAAAATACAAGCAATTAAAGTTTTAAATTTTAAAAAATAATTTAGTTTAATTGATAGAAATTATTTTATTGATAATTTATTTTTTGACTTCATTTTATTAATAATTTATAAAACTTATATTATGTAAATAATATTATTAAAAAATATTAAAATGACTTAGAGCATCTAGTTCAATCAATCAACCAACTAGCTAGGTAACCAGTCTTAGTTATTAGAGATGAAAACATGTGAGGTTTTTTATTGAGAGTCTATAATTTAGTCTATATCAGACATTATGCCAACTCAGGTTAGGTCTATTTGCTAAATAAGTGAGATTAAAACTTTCTTTAAAATCTATTTAATTAAAAAGACAGTATTCTAAGTTATATAAAAACTTTTTAATAAACTAACATATTTAAATGAATATAAATAATATAATAATAAAAAAATCTTGATGTAAGTTTATATTATTATTAATTTTTAATGTAATATTTTGAGGTTATATAATTATTATTTAATTTAAATGCTTAAGTCAATTTTCTTACGTTAACTATTAACTATCTAATTCAGACATAAGTTTTTTTTTTACTTATTTAAAAGACTTTATTGCAAAATAAGTATTTAAATAAGTTTTTCAAGCTAAGACATAATTTTGAAAAGGCCAAACAAAAAGTTAATAAATAAATAAATAAACATGGATGCGTGTCATATATACCTAGATTTTAAATTTAAACTCAGTCAAGATGAAGTCTTGTAGACTTGTACCACCTTACCTACCTAGCCCCAGCGCAACCTAACTTATTTCTAACGTATGTGAGACTAGAAATTGAATTGGTGTGAATAGATATAAACTAGTTTTATTATTAATAGCAACTGCTAAACCAGAGCTAATTATTAATCGCACTACTTTTGCTATTATATTTATTGCGTATTTAAATATATAATATAACTCAATTAATTCCATCAATAGTACAGTAATTTAATAATTCGAGCGTATAGATAATTAAATTAAATTTAGTGCATATTTCGTTGAAAATAATTTTAGGGAAACAAATCAGTTCGTTTCAATATCGTGAATAGTATAAGGCAATTAAGGTTATTATATTGGGCTTTTTTATTGTATTTTATTTATCATTATCTAAGCTTTTTACTTGAATCTGTTTCTATTTTTCATATTGTAATGGACAAGAATGTTTTATGATTGGAAAATTGTCCAAAAATTAACTATTTATCTTAATTAATAATTAGAGGTGAAAAAGTTAAATACCAAAATCATATATATAATTGAAAATTGAATTTGTAACTTATTATAAGAAATTATACTATTAATTAGGAATATGATTATTAATGTTAGAGATAATTTTTTGTTTACATTAAGGGCTACAAATATGAATGTATGACTTATCAGTTACTTTAATTAAAAGTAACATTTATTCAGTATTCTCATTATTTCGTTATTTCTTTTTCATATTTTTTAATACCTTAATTTATATCAGATTTTTTTTTAAAAATTGTTTATATTATGTAGTGTTTCTTTATTTTATTTTATACTTTGTAGTAATAGAAAAAAATCAAATAGAAAATAGGAATTTGGTTTTTAAAACTTAAAATAAAAAATTAAAGTTAAAAAATTAATTCAATCTCAATATACAGTACTCTTGATAAATGTCTTACTATTCATAAAAAAAACCATATAAAAATGAGTTTAATTGGTAAAAAAAAAGTCATAAAAAAATAGTTTGAGAAATAATTTATATAATATTATGTTTCTTTAAAAATTTGCCTAAGGTCCTAAAGTTCCTAAATACTGCCCTGGTTAGTTTTTAATTTTTCAAAAATTATATTAAACAAAAATAAGTAATAATTTTGAGCAAGTGTAAATAATTTATGCACTTTACTGTCATCTAGTTATAGTTGTCATTAGTAAATTTGTTACTTTTATTATAATTATTTAATTTGTAAAAAAAACTCAACAAAACTCTAATAATTTTTTAGTACTAATATTTAATTAAATGAATTTACAATTTCAATTTTATTCTTTTTATGACAATATTTTTATAAAAAAGCATTTAATCATAATATTTATGTAGTTAATACTTTTGTTAAAAAAAGTATATATTTTACAAATAACATGAAATATAAGAAATACTTAATATGCTTAACTATATACATGTTTAGTCCTTATATATATTATTATTATTTCGTGAATTTGGTTCTTTTATTAATTTTTTTACAATTTTGATCTTTATTATTTTAATTGTACAATTTTGTTTCATTCGTTAACTTTAGAGTTTTGCTAAATGAGTTTTAAAAGGAATTTATTTTATTAAAAATAATGTGAAATACATTTAAAAATCATTAAAAATATATTTTTATGCATTTTAATAAAACAATTCATTTTACTTTCTTAATCATTACTTTATGACACTTATTAGTATTTATCATAATTTTATATTCACAATTTAATAATGGATGTAAGAGTACAGTAGAGTATTATGTCGGTATACTGTCACATTAGTATTGATTGTAAATACTGTACGTGCGTATTACATACAAAACTAAAGTTTAAAAAATGAATCAAAATTTTACAATTAACATAATAAAGTGATTAAATTTAAAAAAGAAGAAACGAACTAAATTCTCAAAAAGCAATAATAGGAGCAGCAAAGATGGAACTTAATACTAGCAATGAATGTAACTCTCCCGTGCTTGGTTCAGAAGAAGGCATTTAATGAGGAAAATAACTTCAAAAAGTATGTGAAGAAGCTGACCGTTGGATTTGGTTGATCACATCCTCTTCAGACTGATCCACCACTTTTACACCAAGACAGCTCACTCACTGGCAAGAGCAATAAAGCTCTATATTTAATATTCTACCAAATATATGTAACTTCTCTCTCTCTCTCTCTCTCTCCATTCACTGTATTTTATCATCCTATAAAATTTCATGTAAATTCAATATTCTATTTTTTCTATTTTTATACAATTTTTTAAATTAAAAATTCAAAAATTGTAATACCCTTTCTTTTGTTTCAAATTATTATCTCTGTAATATATTAAAAATGTCAATAGGAGGAATTTAAGCATGTGATATATTTTTCTCTTCCTTCGTCTTTAAATTTCCTTTTCAATCACCTAGTTAATTTTATATCTCTGATTAAGTACATGTTTAAATATTAGTTATCAAAAGTCAAAACAGTAAACTTTTCTGTCCATATTAATTTTATATTTTGAAATTTAGGAATGTGCATTGAAGTTTTATAAGTAAATATAAAAACATATTTTCAATTTTTATTCAAACATAGTCTATAAAAGTCAGAGTTCTATAATGCTGAGGTGTCTCAACTCCGACGTAGAAAATTTTGTTGTGGTGATCATTGCCGGTATTGTTTGGTGATCTGTTTATCAGGTTGACTGGTAATTAATATTAATATTGCCAGACAAATGAATGATCCATTATATTAGTTGATCAACTTGGAGCGTTTGAAATAATTAAGCCCTTCGATTACGAGATTAATTTGGTATTTTGGATCAGCGAATTAAACAAGTACACTTCACTGTGCAAATTGCAATCTTCATATATACTAGTACGTACGTTTGCATCTAAATAATTATGGGTTGCGTAAAAGCATTTAAACAGAAATTAAAAAGACCAATCTCAATGCAGAAGCATAGTAGTACAAACTACAATTGCTAGCTAGATGCAATAAGACAAGTATTTATTATACCACCTCCTCCCCTAACAATTACGCACAAATTAATGTAAAGGAAAGTATATATACAACCATACGTACAAAAATTTTCCAGACGATGTGCAACACTCGTGTATTATTAATAAATGCAAGGATATATATTACTAATTATTGCCTTGTGTTATTGTTTTCATTGCTTCTTCAGGACTTACAGTGTCTTGTGTCTGCTATAAGTTCAAAGCCGAAATAGTTAAGGCTTCTGATGCATGTAGACTATGTAGCAGTGTGATTTATCTAGATTTATCCGAAGTGAGGAAGACAATACTACTTCATAAAACATGGATATGGAGATCTGTTGACCAAACTCATATGTCCTATCTCCACGAACAACTGCACAAGGTTGGAAAAAAATAATCAGTAATTCCTTTATCCTAAAATAATAGTCATCGTAATTGTTTTAAACAAATAAAAAATAAATAAATAAATAGATAAAATAGAATAATAGTTTTATAAAATTAATCTTATATGTGATAATTCATTCATTTTTAAATTTTATAATTCATCATTAATATATAAGAAATATAAGTGAAAAAAAGTAATTAGTGTTATATTAAATAATTAAATTAACAATTATGTTCGAATAATTTTTTTATACCACAGTTATAATAAGAACGGAGGGAATAATATAGTAAAAACTTTCAATGAGAAAGTGATCATTTTCAATATAAAAAAAAAATCATATACTGCTGCAAGGAAATTAAAGTTAGTAATTCAAGAGTAAGAAATGGTTGATGATTCGTGGTGCATTAATTTCATTTATTTCAACACTAGCCAAAGGCAAACGATATAAATATATTGGTTGCATATACACTGACACCAAATTGATCCTGAGAATTATTAATATGCACATGCATGCTAGCTACATGCAAGATGTCACATGAAAAATTAAAGTGTTGTTTGGGTGTTTTATTTTTCAAAATAATTTTGATTTTTAAATTTTTAAGATTTAAAAAATATATTTATTCTGATTTACAAAAAAAAAAATTATGTTGTCATCATATTTTTACTTTTTTAGAAAATATTGAAAATATTGATTTGTTATTTTTAATTTTAAGCCTGTTTTTTAAACTAAATTTTAATCAAACTTATTTTCAATTTTTTTTAAAATGAAAAACAAAAAACACTTTAACCAAACACCTAAAATTGCCATGAGAAGATGGGGGCGTGGTAGAGTTATTACTAGCAAAGAAGTTGGATCGATCCTTCTTCCCGACCGAAAATAGAATTGTGCAAACTCTAATATGTCTATGTCACACTTCTAATGTACTATTACGTATTTAACCTCTGCTTCAGAGATGAAAAATAAATGGAGTTAAAAGTTTAACAAATTAATCTTTAAACGCGAATAAGATTGTATTTAAAAGTAGTCACAAAATAGAACAAAACAAAAGGCGAATAATATAAGTTTTAATGTTTTCTTATGGGATACATCGTAAGACTATTAAGTAAGAATTAAAAAAAAAATTTAGTGACTATCTTTTAGGATCGATCGCTAAAAGAAATCTACCTTTCTCTAACAGTTATCTATGTAACTGCTAAGAAAGATTTCTGTGTCTAATTTATTAACAGCTATACAGTACTAAGAAACCTCATTTTTAAAATTATTTATAGCATTTGAACTTATTTTATGAAATCAATATTTGTGTAAGTATTAGAGATGTTATGAAGATATATAATTTACAATAAGTTTTTTTTAGTTTATTTCAAAGTTTTCATGATAACTAGCTTAAAATTTATAAGAAAAATGTTCAATCGTATTTCCTCTTCAACTATGAAACCAATTTATCGTGAGTGCTTATATGATTAACTTTTGAAATAAGAATTTAATTAAATTATTTGCTCATACACACTTTGTGTTTTAGTATATTATTACTCAATAAATTGGATGATAACACACACACAAAAAAAAAAAAACTATTAATTTGACTAAACTCCACGAATGCCGAATTCCCAATAAAAATTAACCAACAATTCTTTTTGTATGATTAGACTCATACCCAATATTGGCCCCAAAAAAAAGACTCATACCCAATATAACAATTCTGGTTAGACTCATACCCAATATAATTTCCTACTCTACTTTCAAACTATTTATGTTGAGCATCCACCACCATGAAATAAGTAACATGAAAAATTATATGCGATTTGGTTGCTTATTCTACATTATTATACTTGTGTTGTCCCCCATTTGTCAATCACATTTTGAAAGGGTCTTCTTACAAAAGTTGGCGTTGAGCCAAAAAAAAGAGAGAGAGAGAAGAAGAAGAGTGTTCACTTATCCTCTTGGCGCTAGGTTGGCAATTGAGTGTATGGATCACAAATTTATTAATTTTTCAAAATTTATTATTTCCCATTACTTTTCTCTTTTTAGATGACAGTCATTAATTTGATTTGAGAGGTAATAATATATATACAAATCTCTTCATATCCTTGCCCTTTTTTATGCGAGTTAAAATTTGTAACGACTAAACTTCACTGAAATATTTTTATAACTGTCATAATTTAAACGTCTTTGCGAAAATTTGTGAATGTAGTAGTGTCATTTTTCTTTATTTCCGACTATATATATTGATAATTTTCCCGAGGCATTCAAGTTAGGGACCAACCGATCATTGGCACCATCACCGACCACTATCGACATGTCATCCATTTGCATGTAACCAACCGCCACACTGGATAATCGTCGTTCAGCCAAAAGGATGCTATTTAAGGATAGGTCGTGTACACGTGCATTTAAGGTGGTCGCGCCACCGCCTTAAGTTAACTATCAAATAAACGAATGGTTGAAATATCAATTTGTTTGAAATAAACATAAATTAATGTTTGAGTATTCAAATATTTACTCTATCACTTATTTGAGTATTATATATAGTATTTACCACAACATATAAAAGAGCTAAACATCTTTACATTTTGCCCAATGCATATTTGTTAACCAGACAGTCATTTTTGTTGCCATTATTTGTTCATGCATCAAAATATAATCCTAAAATTCTAAACAATACAAAACATTGTTTAGTGTCCTAAGTCAAACAAGCTAATTGAAGTAAGCAGTCTATCTTTACTTTCAACCTTGTTAGCATTACATGTAGCAAACATGATCTTACACGCAGTTGCATCAGTCAAATCTTAAGAATCTAATATAAACACACGACTCCAACATTTAACCTTTCAGAAAGATACATTCAGAACACATTCAACTCTTACACACAAAATCATGTAGAATAACCTAAGTTCTCCAATTAACTAAAGAACCTAACTCGAACCGAGATATCTCGAAACAAAACACAGCCCTCGTGTGCAGCACTTGCATAAAAATCAATACCTTTGAATGTCTTAAAAAATGATCATAAGTAAAAAAATTCGTTGAGTAGCAAAAACCCTGCAGAAACCACCATCTTCTAACAGAATAGTTTGCTTTTAAGTAAGATAACTACCGTTACCTACTCATATTTTGATGAACTCGTATACTCGGCTCCATTGCCAGATGAAGTTACACTAGATGAAGCACTAGATGAGGTAACTCTACCATCAGGAATAGCACTTTGATTGTTTTTTGATGGACTTCTTCTAGGATCGTTATTTGCATGGCCCTGTCCCTCCTCTGCTACTTTTCTGATAAGGTTCATGATAGTTGGAACAAACTTGCTAGACAAGGAGATGATTCCTGGAAGCTGAAAGAAAAAGAAAACATTAGGATACTAAACATATCTGGGAAATAAATCACATGGAAAACCATGTGTTACTTATACATAATTTTGATTAGTGCAAGTAAACTGTAGTTGGGAAATAGTTTCAAGAAATCCTTATAGGAGTATGTAAACCTTAGTTGGGGGTCTGTTTTTTACAAGGCATTTGGTTCCCAAGTTACAGTTTGTTTTAATTCTAAATTTAAATGATAAAATGTAAGTAATCAAGCACTCAAGTGCGGGCCTAATGGTTGATTAACATCTCTTTTCTCAAACTAATATTAGGGGAAGTGCAGAATAGTTACATTTCTTATATAAAAAATAAAGTCAACGTTTTAAGGAGTGAACAACAAATCATAAAAGATTTTTAAGGAGTGAACAACAAATCATAAAAGCTACTCACAGCTCCATTGCGAAATTCACCAGTAATGTCAAGCTGCGCCCACAGGGCTTTAATGAGAAGATAGCCAACGAAGATAACACCTAAATACAAGGGATTTCTGCCATAAAGAAAAACAAATTTAGGTGAGACCGGTTAAGTTAGACAGTTGGACAAAAGTTAAGAAATTTCTTTAGGCTTGAAAAGGTCCATTCAATAGTTGATTGCAATTCAAACACAAATTACAGAGAAGATATATGGAGAGTTAAGAGCGAATATAAATAGAGCCTTGTTTCTTCCAAAGGAAAAGGTTAGAAAGATATCAAATGGGTAAAGTTGGCTTGCACCTTAAAAGTGTCATAAATTCATTAAATCCAAGAATAAGCAAAGCCACAATCGCCCATGGTGGAGGTAACCAGTTGCTGCTACGATTGTTGGCTTCCTGAAATTAAAAAGAAACATCATCATGAATAAGTAAAAGTTAGTAAAATGTTTGATCAGTGACAGAAATCAAATGCCTACATAATATGCATCCATGATGTTTTATCAAACTAATTATGTCCACTTGTCAACAAACCATTGTGTAATCTTTACACATGGACCTAATCAAGACCGCAAAAGAAATTCATAGGTTTTACATTTCTTAGAATTTTTATATAATAGATTTTCCTATAAATAGAGGAACCTTGAAAATTATAAAAACTATGGACAGAACATCATGCCTGTGCAGAAATGGCCTGAGAGACACTATATTCTGTCTCCATCTTGAATTGCCTCCACAAGGATTTGCACTGGACGGGTGTGATCAATGTTTTAGAGGGTGGTACCTTTAGAGAAAATTAACCAGAACAAATGATCAGTGACAAGGATATAAAATATACTCAAATCATAAGAACATGCAGGAGATCAAAACACAACATTCTTTAGCCTAAAATATCTATTAATCATTCTTTTCCTTAATAAAATTTCTATCATTCTTCTATTATTTTCTTGCTCACTTCTTCTGATACAATTGTACCAAACTGGTAAAGAGTTATGTCTAGGAACTACGGGTACCCAATCACATGGGATAAAAAGGTTTCAGTGGTGTCTATAAGAACGGAGGTAAGATTGGACTTAATGGAAAGACTATTGGAGAGTTGGAACAGGGACCAAGACATGCAAGAAACTCGGTTCAACATATTTGAAAACGTTTCCGAAAATAAAATAATGAAAATTAATTTTATGTAACTATGTATTTTTCATCCTTATGTTTTTTTCTTCTATGTCATTGTCTTTAATTCTGCAATAATTCAAAATTTGAATTAATTTATTTATTTCAACCATAATTAAGTGAAAGTAAAAAAAAATATAAAAGTGTAAATTTCTTAAAGTGTTTTAGAGTTTCTTTTCATCGTAACAAAATTGTATATGAATTTATTAAAAATGACAATGCTGTGGGATCAAAAAAATAACTTAAAGAAACTCACTTACGAAACATTCATTGGAAATGCTCTTGGACTCAAGAAATTGGAAGAAGTAATGTGATGGATAAGCTCATGCACATGATGTGTGATAGATTGTTGGAGTGAAGATCGTCGGAATTCCTCAATTATCGAGGAGCAAAGTTCAATAGTTTGGTACAACCTTTTGATTAGGGCTCAAGTTTGTACCAGCATGCGTTCATTTTTGTTTCACTTATTGTAATTTCCATACACACACCCCACTAGTTCCTATCTCACTTTGGTATCAGATAGAGAGAAGAGATATACCAGTTAATTATCTTCATAGATTGCATTTCTGGTCTATCATTTATCAAATATAATATAGCAATAATAAAATTGTACCTGGTCCCAAGTGCTTGAAGCTAGTGGCTTAACTGCCGTGATGCTCTTATCTTTAGCAGAACTGCTTGATGAATCTGCCAATGCAACTATTAATGTTTTCTCAACATCATAAATGTCATCACCATCATCCAAGCGAATTACAGCCATTACAGACAGCAACTTTAAGCACTGTAAATTATTAAATTTGGTTAAAAAGGTATCTCAAATCTCAAATGTAATACAAACTCAGGTAACAATTTGTGAATCTTAATTATATGTCATACCGAAGAGCGGGCAGACTTGGTGATTGCTCGAACATCTTCTTTTCCCGTCCAAATACGAGGCATTGAATCAGAATCATGACTAAACAACGCCAAAAACCTGCTTTGAAATTTAAGATGAGTGCCTCTAAAGTAAAACTCAACAAGTCTAGCAAGTCAACTTAAATGTTGCATAAGGTTCATACCTGTCCTTCATACGGATTAGAACTCTGCCAGCTTCTTCCCTAGCCTTGGATTCTATCACACCCTTTGCATAATCATCTAAATTCACAATCATGCTCTTTTTTGTTTGTTCATCCACATCAAATCTGATAAGTTCAACAGAGAACCCAGAACCAGCTGATTGAGTCTCACGATTAAGAAGTTTCCTTATTGATGGCCAAGTATCACTGTTAGCTCCATCCAATAGAGTCTCAACAGGTTCAGACAAGGCCTCTTTCAGTTTTTCCTGCAAGAGTACTATAATCAACAAACTTCCTACGAAGTTAGCCAGTTATCTATAGAAACAAACTTCCACCAAGTGCACAAAGCAGAAAAACTTCATATAAATTTTGACTTGCTATAATTAATAGGCAAAATATTGACATTAGTACATTGTATAAAACTATCAAAATTAACACATTTTCTCCCCGGTAACGATGGTGGAAACTTTTCTAGTTCTAATTTCATATAACCATCTAAAAGATTTCAAACATTGGTCATTTGGTCTATTTGGCACAAACATATATCATCTGCAATATTACAAGTGTTATTGAGCTCAAATACACTCAAGAATTTGTGAAACATGAATGTCAAACTTGTACCTCATATGATGAAACAAGTTCTGACATCTTAGATGCTCGTACAGATGCAACATGTGCATCAATATCACGCTGTAGCTTCTCCCGCACTTTAGATGTATCCCAGTTTGCTATTTCAATAACAACATCTGCAAGGATAATATATCAGTGCCAAATTGTAATTCACTAAAGTGAGTTAGATGCATACTTGCAACAAATAAGTTTAAATCTCAGTTGATTATTGGAATGGACAAAAATGTTAGCAATTATGCTCTCAGCACCAATTTAATAATGATACAACTTCATGTATATTCATCTCTTTGGGTCACTCTTTTCCTTTCCAAGATATTGGGCATTCAACTTTAATCAGTTGATGTCTAATAAAAAAGATAGACAGATTTCTCAATACCTGCATATCCTTCATCAAACTGAGCCATATAAATCTCTATGCACTTATTGGCAGCAGAAGAAAACCCTTCCTCTCCATTCAATACCTTGTCAAATGCTTCCTTGAACTTATCCAAAATTCCGGACCTTATATGTCCCAGCGCAATTTGGAATGTTGGTTGGACAAGCTACCAATTGAAAAGGCATTAAGAGAAATATAACAATATTATAAATCTAAGAATTATCACAAATCTCCAAAAGCATTTAAGAAAAATAAACATGAGAACTCAATATCTCAACTAGTCAGTATTATTTTAACATCATCAATTTTTGTTTCTCTTTCGATAATCACTAGCTAATTCATTTATGTTAACATAAAAGAAAAGGTCAAACAATCATGATTGCAGAAAAATAAAGTTAAGAAGAATTACTTGAAACAGTTTTTCTTGAAGTTGCTTTTGTTTTGCAGATCTCACACCTTCGTCAAAATAGTTGGCTTCAGCATCATACCTAGAGTAAAAGAAAATATCTCAATATACCTTCAATCCACATCAAGTAATTTTCATATATAATGTTTCAACAACATGCATGACAGGTCCCTGGAAGTTAAAGAAATAGTTACAAAGTAGTTATAGAATTAATAAGGTGCTGTTAGTAATAAGGCTCACCTTTAATAGTAGAACAAGATTCATCTTGAATTGCTAGCTTTGGGGAAATTAAGCAGTAGCTCAGTTGTAGAAAGGGAAAGCCCTTTTTTTTAAGGGAAGGCCATTATAAGGAAAACTTTCTCCTTTCTATATGTTAAAATAAAGATTTCTTGCCCTCCTAATTCTAATTGTAATCATCTTTTCTTTGTCTTAATTTCTTCTTTTGTATAATAATAATAATAATAATAATAATAATAATAATAATGGTCTTTAATTAAAAAAAAGTGACAATCTAATCAGCAAAGCAAAGACCAAGTATTTCCAAACAAAAATAGTGTAAAACTACCAAAGTTAGCAGAGTTATAATATAGCATCAGCATGGTATTCAATAAATGAGCCATAAAAGAAATGTCATAAAATTCGCTATACTCACTCTGAAAGACAAGCAGTAAGGAGTGAATTGATCTTTTTCCCAAATCCAGAAATAGGGCCAGATTGCACAGCCTCTTCTAACTCACACCAATCCTGAGTTATAATCACAATGTAATTTCCATGGCTTTAGTACTTAAGATTGTCAAGCGTTGGACAACTATACAAAAAAGAAATGTAAATACCTTATTTGTAGCAAAAAGGTCATATTTTTCGTTAGCAATTTCTTCACATCGTACAGTAGCTACCATTACCTACAGGTGGGTGGATCATGATAATTAATAAAATCAAGATACATGTAAAACAAAAGCAGTAGCACCATAGCATCTAGATATTTACCTTGTGTGCAGGAAGGTCAAGATCTTTGTTCTCTTTAATGATTTTCCAGATTTCTTGAGCACTAAAAGAAAAGCCTGAAGCAGGAACTACTCCACGCCGATCCCCTGCAAGCCCACCTGGAGCGATAGAATGATAGAATCGTTGCCTCAAGTTGGCAACCTACATTTAAGATTAATCAGAATCAACAATATATGCAAATTAGAGTACTTATTTACTTACAAATGGCTAACTTTGTTTTACACTATGAAAGCTAAAATAATACACACACTAAGCCACATTAGCCACCCATGCTGATAATTGATCATTCAATACGAACAACATGCAAACCAAAAGGAAGCTAGTACTAATTCATACCTGCTCCTTAAATTGTTCTTCCTTTTCTTCGAAACTAGAAAGAGCAACAACTTCAACCTGGTCATTTGTAGCCAAGTGCAAAGAATTAGTACTATAAAAGTCCAATACAATTCTATTATGTGTAAGTGAACATTAATAAGGTAAGGGATTCAAAAAGGAATGATGATCTTACAATGAAAAATTCACTTAATGGGGTTTCTTTGTGAGCATCTGGTTTAGGAACAGAATCCCATATCTGCCAAGTAAAAAGTAGAGAAATAAAGGTTAACAAAAAAATTGGATACCTATTTGATAACATCATATAAAAGTGAGATCACTGCATTACCTTCTGAATATCTTCTCTCAAAACAGGCTCTAAATTTTCAAGTGGTGTCTACAAAAGGAAAAGGTTAAACACATAGTAAATAAAGATATATAAACAATAAGAAAATGAAATACAGGAAAATATTTAGAATTATCAAAACAAGCAGCAACATTTTGTTGTCACACCTTTGTCTTATCACGTATGACAAACAACATTGTTGTTTTGCGTGGACTAAACAATCTCATCATGACCTGAAAGCAAATACAAGCATGCAATTAGATAAATAACAACTTTTTAGATTGGAAACTGTTGCTTGTAGTCAATAGGTTATTGAATGATACCTGAAACACAGTTTTTAAAAGCGGCTTATTTGCAGCTTGTTCGCGACCAATGTCATGACACCACCTTTACAAATAATAAAGGAGAGGCAAGATCAATTGCACAAAGAAAGAAGATTTAACTTTAAAAAAAACATTAAAATGAAGAAGTACAACAGTTACACTAACTTTAACTTTTTTAGCATAAGTCTATATTAAAAATAATTAAAAGGAAGGAAGCGTAAAAGAACTCACATGTTTATTAGCACTATATCGGAAATAGCCAAAGCAAATAAAGCACTCTGCTTTTCAAATGTAGTATCATCCTGGAGGGAAAACGATTTCAGTATAATGGAGAAACAACCAAAGGCAGAAGTATCATTTCTCCTTTCTCTTTGTTCTAATATTTCCTAATGGAAGATTAATTACATGTTTGAATAGCCAAAAGTTCTGTATCATTGACTGTTATTAATCCACTATAGTGCAAATGCAAAACCAGAAAGATTGCAGAATTATGTATTCTTGTCAACTTACTAAAATACATAAATGTAATGAATCTAAGAGATAGTTGAATCCTCTCATTTAACATTGCTAACAAAAATTTAAAGTATTATTTCACAAGGAAAAAATAAATAATTAAACATTACCCGTAAAAATCATGAGCAAATAAGAATATTGCAAATTATAATAAAAAAGGTATTATGTACTGTGTTCCCTGGGGCTACAAACACATTAACATAAAAATGCAAAAGGCAACAGACTCTAGATCATGACCGCCATGATCAAGGAAAGTTAAGGTGAGAAAAAACCACCTCTCCACGTTCTCTTCCATCAGTACCCTCCAAATCCATCACAAGTGTACAAGGCTCTATCCCAACACATCTAGCCATCCAAATTCCTCTGGTTGTTTGAGACCTGAAAACAAACACGTCTTATCAGGTTCACCTTGTTAATTGTGATAGCTAGATTGAATTGTTGAAGTGAATGAATCGGGGTTGTAAAAACATGCCTTCCCTTAAATGCATCCATCTCTGTGAAGTTAGTACAAAACAAACTATTTAAGAGCGTACTCTTGCCTATCCAAACCAAAGAAAAAAGTCAACAATTTAAACATCCCTTCATAGAATAAAATGAATAAGATAAAATTCTCAAAGGGGGGAATAAGAAAAGGATCAAAGTGATTGAACTTAATCATTAGAAATCACTGGTATATGTATAGGTAATTGAGTCATAAACCTATACCAAAGATCAACTTTAAGTTATTGCTCACTTATCAGCTGTAAAACACAAGGCACAAACATGAAACATCAATTTTATATTCCCAATTCCCATCAATCTTAATATACAATCACCTCTAGCATTCAGTATCAAGTAAAAATAATATATATATATATATATATTAATAACGTACACATCCTCAAGTGCAAATTGACTTGGTAGAAGCAATTACAAAACAAATTAGCTTGTGAAAATAATAAGAAATGAAATTGAGATCACGAAGCATACCACTACTTTGTGGACCCATAATAGAAACCACGGCATAGGAAAGCCCACATTCACTTAATTTAACCTCTTTCATGAAGTTTTCAATCCCGGCAACATTGAAGGCACCATCTCCATCAATAAGTTGAGTGGAACAACATTTCTCACTGTTCGCTGTATAAGC
The DNA here is from genome assembly GCA_013407115.1 of Glycine latifolia. NCBI lineage: Eukaryota > Viridiplantae > Streptophyta > Magnoliopsida > Fabales > Fabaceae > Glycine > Glycine latifolia. The sequence goes on along the minus strand of CM023955.1, from coordinate 2,103,894 downwards.
ACACACTCAATCTTAGTTGAGACAAAAATTAGAAGCACAAAAGTTGTAGTACAATTTTCAAGCACACATTAAATTAGGTGTCACCTCAACATTTTACTTTCACGTATAAACAATAAAGATCTATAATTTTGCCATGTTACGGATCAAATGGCCAAGATTAATCAAATCAAACCAACATCGATTAATAACAAATTAATCTTAACTTAAAAACTTAAAAAATATTTATAAATAAACAACTGAAAATATCGTTATCCGTTATAGCTAGCCACTAACACCATTAATATTTGATGGCAATTGTAATAAACGGAAATTACCAAAAAAAAGGAGTTACAATAGAAGGCTTTGATGAGTATATTTACGTAGAAAATGCATGCATGAATGAGGGAAATGAAAGAGACGTACCCATTTGAATGGATCGCGATTTGGATTTGAAGCACGAAAAAGGTTAAAGAGAAGGTGCGATCTCTCATCTTACAGGGATCATTGCCATTTCTTATTCGTGATAAACTATCCTTCAAACTGTCTGCCTAATGAAATGCCTTTGCCTCCCCTTGTTTCTGCCATACAACACAACACATTGTTTTTTGGTGTTAAACACTTTTACTTTTCTTTGTTTTTTTGGAAAATAATTCTTGTGGTAACAAAAATATCACTTACGATTTTGGCTATTTTATGCATCTTTAAATTTGGAGTGCCTCCTAATTCTTGTGTGTGGTCTCATTTTTATGCTTAGGAGTGCCTCCTGAACCCAATTTAAGAGCATTAGGACATGTTTTTATGGACCCGGCCGTCCGCAATTAAAATCTTAGTGAAAAGGTGAAGACTATTACATTACGTTATTCTGGTACTAAAAATAATAAGAAGAGAATATACAGCAATAACTAATACAATATAAAAATCAACCCGACCAAAATTGTTAACAAGATTTTGGTAATGTGTACTAGTATTAGGGATTGAGCCCGAGAGCTTAGTGATATGATTTTATTTTTTTTACAAATTTTGATAGTGTTTCCTACTTCCTAGTGTGAATTGAACAATGACAAAAACCAATAATTTAATGATACATAATCATTTATGATTAAATAATAGAAAAAAAAGTTACTTTTAATGTAACAAGTTTTACATAGTTATTCAGACACAACTCTTATCATATATATGATAAATTTGATAACTTTTAAAATAATTATTTTAAAATAATTTAAATCGTGATTTTTGATTGAATAATAATATAAAATTATTTTACGGTAACAATGCATAAAAATGTTAAACTCTAAATAATAAAATATTTTTTTATATTATTAGTACACTTAATTAATTTTTATATTTTTTTTCTTACATCATTCATGAAAAATTTCTATTTTAACAACATTATTTTGTAAATTTTAAGTAAATATTATTATAATCTATATTAAAGAATTTGGATAAAGTAGTTTTTTTTATCGATAGTACAAATTAAGAATTTAAATAAAGTAGTTGATGCACGGAATATTAAATTAACTGAATTATGAAGAGAATTAAAATTTTGGTGGGTGTCCAAGTGTGAACCGTAAAGTGAGGAGAATAGCATAGGAGTGAAAAGTGAAAATGAAAGTACAAATTTTGGTGAATATGCAGAAACAGGATATAAGACGGGAACAAAGAAAATAAAAGATTTAGGAATTTATGAATACCTATTAACTATTTAAAAAATGCTAAATCTTACGAAAGTTAATTTAGTGCGGTTGACACGAATGAGGTGAAAATCTCGTTCTTATTCCCAATTCATTTATTTTTCTTTTTAATTTTTTCAATAAATGTATTCTTCCCGATCTCACAGAAGATACACAATTTTAATTGTGATTTTACCTCGTTGACAGGTATATGCCCCATTTGTTTCACGGTCTCATTCATAAGACTTCAACTTGAAGTATCTATCTTGAGAACTTCTAATATTCAGAGCATTGGAATATAGTAACATGAAACTAACATCTTATTTTTATTTTATTTTAAAAAATCGTGCGTGTGTGGGACGAGAATGTTTTTCCTCGCATGTAATGTAAGCATCATCAACATAATTTTTATTTTATTTTAATAGTATTATTACTTTGTCATTTTTACAAATATTACTATTCTATATTAAAAATTGAAATAAAATAAAATTGCTTAAAAGCATTTTTATTGGTAGATATTAAATTGAGATCTTAGACCACTTTTTGATAATCCCCATAGAACCACATAGGATTGAAGATCTCTTAAGATCTCTCTAATTTTTCTTTAGTGGTAGATTTTATTTTGAGATCTTAAGGAAAGAGAAAGAGGTAAAAAATTTATTTTTTTTGAACTATGTGCAGATCTTGAGGATTCTTCTACAAAAATTCATTCTTCATATTGGAGATCTCTTCACCTCCTTTATTGAGAGATCTAGTGAAGATCAGATATTGAACTCAAGATAATAATCTTATTAAATTTAAATCTAGTTTGGATCAGGACCCGATAGTCTAACGAGACCGATTTTGCTTTTAGACCAGTTACACAGTTAATCCAGATTGACCTTGTTAAACTCGATTGGGTTGATCACCAGATCTCGGTTAGACAAGTTCGACCTAGCCAGTTTTTTAAAAAAATGATTTTTTATTTTTTTATCTTTTGAAAAAAATTGGATTTTTTAAATTTGAATTTTGGAGTATGAATAGACTTTTATTACTCAAATAATGTTAGTTATATACTTTTATATATATATATATATATATATATATATATATATATAATTTTAAATTTTTTATATATAACGGGTCAAATAAGACTAATTATTGACCTATCGATTAGATCAATGATCCATTGAATCACTATCTCCATCAAGTCAATGAGCGGATTGAATTTCACAAATATGAGTATAGGATTTTGGAGTGGAATTGAATAGGCAGAGAGAGAGGAAAAAAAAGCGGGAAGTAAAAAGATAGCAATAGCATTAGTTAAGTTAGCATAGAAAGCAAAAAGTGTCTTCAAAATGAATCGATGAAAGCAGAAAGTGTCTTCAAAATTAGAATATCGTTATGCCTAGTATTTGAATTTTTACCCTCAATTTTGCTGTCAATGAACTAGTCAAAGTTTGATAACTGAATTATAATTTTCTTTTTTGTAAAACAGGTACTTATTTGGGATGTTGAAACTCAACCTAATCGTCATGCTGTTCTAGGGGCTACCACTTCCCGTCCAGACCTGGTTTGTTTTCATACATTCTTTTTCATACAAAATTTGGTTCTTCCACACCTTTATTCATAAGTCAGGCATCTGAAATATTAAGCCATACCTTTTTGTAGGTATTAACTGGCCATAAGGATAATGCTGAATTTGCTCTGGCTATGTGCCCAACTGAACCTTTTGTTCTTTCTGGAGGTTGGAGTCTTTTTTATTGCCTTCTCATCACAAAAGATGTCAAGTTTATTTTCCATTAGTTTAAATTTCTTACAATGTTGTTAAATAATTGTTATTGCGCTGCCATAACACTCTAACATGGCGTTTTTCGATCCCTCTGCCATGGGCAATTTGTGAAGGGAGGCCTGCTATGGTTGCGCCATAGGCCAGAATAGTGGCATATATGGGTGAATTCTGGCCTTCCGCCATTGATAAATTGGATTCTTACTCAAGCATTAACTTTTTGGTATCTGAGAGTGGAAAAGTTATCTTAAAATTTGCACAATATCAATACCACAATAACAGTAATGTTTTTAAGTTTGAGCTTATCAACAACACAGATACATTTTTATTGTTGGTTGTAAATTTCTCGTGCTGTTAATGTTGCTCCTACTCCATTAAACTTTATCTGTTGATTTCCCCACAGCAAAAAAGAAATGGTAGTGTGACTAGTGTCCTTACGCTTTCTGGATGATTTACTGCTTATGGACATTGGTTTTGTTAACTTTGTTTGAATTCATTATGGTAGGGAAGGACAAGTGTGTGGTTTTATGGAGTGTTCATGATCATATTTCAACTTTAGCAGTAGAAACAGCATCCAATGTCAAACAAGGCTCTAAAACTGGGGGCAATAATACAAAAGCTACAGAAAGCCCTTGTATTGAACCAAGGGGAATTTACCAGGGTCATGTGGACACTGTTGAAGACGTGCAATTTTGCCCATTAAGGTAGCTGTTTCTTGCTTTAATGTGTCAATTTATGTCTATCTAAATTGGAATTATTTATGATTTGAGTTTGGTAAAATATATTACCATGTGCTATGTATTTGCAGTTTATTCATTTGCATGTTATTAATTGGTTCTAGAATAATAATTCTGGTCATTTGAATTCTTTGATATTGTATTTTGTTATGATAGGATTTGCAGTGTTAATCAAACCACTGTTTTATCAAAGGGATAATGAGTTGTAAACATAAAAAAATTGAATTGTCAAATTTCAATTCCAAACTATGTTTTGGATATCAGAGTTCGCATCCAACACATGTAATAACTTCAATAAATCAAGTCGAACACGTGTTTTATGGGGGGAAAAATGCTAAACCAAATGTGCACTAAATCATCTACAAACGACGAAACTTTCATCAGCCTACTACTTAAAAGTATTTTAATTATGTTCATGGCACACCGATCAGTTCAAATTTAAAATGCACGAATTGGGAATGTGAACCAATAACTTTTAAAATAAGATTTGACACAAGGTTCATGCACACTTTCTCGAAAAATGTTTCGTTCTGATTAATATTAGCTTTTTGGAATGACACTTCAAACATGATATTTGCCTGAGGTTAGGATTCCAATCAAGGTCTCAATTCCTGTCATGGTTGTGTTTGCTGGCTATCATCTTCGTAAAGAGCTTTTTTTTTTTTTGCTGAATGCTTTGATTTGAGGGGACAATCCTTTCGGAACAATGTTAGGTACTAGTATAGAATATCAGCACCATTAGTCTTTGTGGTTACTTAATGACTTGGGTTTTAAAAACAAAAACGATTGAAGACCGAAAATAGTCTGGGAGCAGGCATGGCATTGCAATTGACATCGATAATCCAAACTCATCTTTGTTTTAACTGTTGGTTATCTAAACATAATTGGTGACAATGATAGTCTCAGCCATCCTCTTTTTCTTGTTTCTTATGCCTTGGCCCAAGAAGGGTAACAATGCATATGTAAAATATATCATATGTCGCATTAATTTCAATTTAACTGGCTTCCAATTATAAATTTCTAAAATAAACTCAAAGTTGTATCATCTATATTCCATTAACAACCAAAATTGGCACAGGCAAAGAACCAAAAAGAACATTCCTGTGACAACACACTACTACAGGTATTGGATGTACATACTAAACTAACTCAGGAGGTTACAGTTAACCAAGCTAGTAGTGTTATTAGCTTGAGCTTAGTCTTGATTTCCCAATTTTTTGCCTGTGCAAACAAAAAAAGTGGTTATTGGAGACTTGAATCCAACTCTTCCCCTCCAAGATATAAACAAAGGGAGAAGAGGCTCCCATTAATTTAAACAAACTAAAGAAAAAATTGAACGGAAAAAAGAGCAAAATGAAACTAACCAAAATGAATCTTTCTTCTCCTGTGCTAACAATTCTTCAAAAGAAATCTCAGCAAAATCATCATATCTGTTCTCTCCTAGTTCACTTGATTTTTCCTTCTCCATGCAAGCTCCAAGTTCAAGCATCTTTGTAGAGATGTTTAAATAATTAGCATATTATAGAAAATGTTAGTCAATACAAGGAAAATTTCCTGAATAGATGAAAAGCAAGTTACAAGAAATCCAAGAACCGTATGAACAAGTAGTGCTTACAGTGTAATTTAAATAACATCAACATATTTTTGCAATAAAATTAAAGGGAAGATGTTTATTAATCCTCCTATAAAGGCTTCGAATTAAGTGTCTACCTTCTGGTAGGCTGGTGACAGTTTAAGCTGTTGTTGAAGCGAGTTATAAACAAAAGCATCCTCTTCTAAACGTTTTTGCTCTAATTCTAGCTTGTATATCTAAAAATTAAAAAATTAGATCATCAAATGTGTCTGCAAGCTTAGCTTGATGACATAAAGGTTCCCTTGTCACAACACATTATCTAACCAACCTGTTGATGAAGGCGGTCAAAAGAAGATCTGTCTGCCTTACATAGTAAAGCCTTCGTTATTACAAACTTCCGTTGAATCACATCAGCTCTGTTACAGTAAGAGGATGTAAAAACATCAGAATAAATGAGCATAAAAATCTTGGTGTTAGGAACCCAGAATAGAAAATAGTGAAAAGAAAATAAAAGTTATATTTCTGGATTGAAAATGAGTAAAACATGGTAAAAAATCTCTCCGCCAAGGGTTTTCCCATTTCACAGCTGAGCATTTGCTCAATTCCCTAATGCTAACAAATCAGAATGATCCCTCTTCCCTTATCTAACTAATCCCTTCCAAGTTCCAACCAATCCTGATATCTCCAACATGAACAAATGGATCACAACTATCATGCTAGCATAGTTGTAAAAGGTAGACAGAAATGTCTAATGCCAAATAAGTTTATACATACTTGTGTTGTAGCTCATTTCTAGAATCAACCAAACTATTAGCAAACTGCACAACCTGCATGATACATGATAAGAGAATTAAATTTTTAAGGGGTTCACATTAAAATAAATTTGACACTGATACCTCATTTTAATAATAATAATAATAATAGGTTGAAACTTGCAAGTACCATTGAAAAAAGAAGAAGAAGAAAAGACCATTCGTGATCCTTAAAGCAAAAACAACCCTCTGAAAGTGAAATATAAAATGAAAACGACCAAAGAAAGAGCACTTTGCTGTCAACATAGGAGTTAAGGGCACCCTTGGACATCCACAAAATCATATGGCAAGTCATGTTGTAAAGATAGACAATATTACCAATCATATACACTGAATTTATGTTATCTGCTCAATTTCACTACGTTTATAGTATGCTTGCTTCCTAACAAAATTCTGTATATTCCCCCAAGCTGCTCATCCAAAACACAACCCAAATACATTCAAAAGGTTTACAGGTTTGTACTTGCCACAGCCTGTGCCGCATATCTTCTTGAATTACACGTACTTATTTCAGAACTATCAAGGGTATGTTTGGATTAGAGTTGAAAATACGTTGAACGGAGAAATTGCACGTTTCAATGCAAAATTTTGAAAGCAACTATATTGTAGCTTTCATCTGAAAGTCCGTTGGCGTTAAATTCAACTGCCTCCCAAACACACACTAACATTAATTGCACGATTTCGTCAATCTATAGACATACCCCGCTCACTGACACATAAATACCACACCCTTTTGTCAAATGCAAACCCCTCATATCCCTTTTTATACACGACAAGACATTACGCAGTTCAGAGGAAGATTTTACTTTTCACTAACTCCAACGTGACTCTGCATCATTAAGAACAAAAAAATCTGCTTCATTATTAGCTAGTGGCTAATGCTATCCTTTCAGCAACTGTTCTACCCTTTTCTTAAAAACATAGATTTCTATAAATAAAAAAATTAAAAAAGGGTAATAAAATAGTGAGAAACGAAGACGTATATGACACAGGAAGCAAACAAAGCATTGAAATGTGACTAAGAAAAACCTGGGGCAGTGTGAGTTTCTTCAAGTGGTTGCATTTGACGAGCTCATCATACTGCTGTTTGATCTTTCTCTGCATAACGCTATTGGAAGACGTAAACGGATACTGGCACGTGTATTCAAGTCGGAACCCCGACTCGGAGCCCGAGCCCGAACCCGAATTGGCGGCGGCGTCACCTTGGGTTCTCTTCTTCTTGGGCTTCTTCCTCTTCTTCTTGGGTCTCTGTTCCTCTCCCAACAAGCTGGGAACTTTTTGAGTATGGTGGTGGTGTTCCCTTTTTGTCGAGAAGCGTTTGAAGAGAGAGAAAGAGAGGAAGAGAAGGGAGGAGAGGGACGCGAAGAAGAGGAAGAAGAGAATGGGATCGTGCATTTGTATCTGTGTGTGGCGCTCAAGTGAGAATGGGAATGGGGATGGGGAATAGGAATAGGAAGGTGGAGGCTCCATGAAAGTGTAGAGAGAAAGAGGAGTGAGAGAAGCAAAGTGAAAAAGAGATAAATATTCTATTCCCTGTTGTTAGCCTCTGCTTCTGCGTATTCTCATTTTCATTTCAACTTTCTCTCTATCTTTGGAAATTGGAACTGTTCACTTCTCTCGTACATCATCATCATCATATTAGACAGAATTTTGTTCTGACCTAACCCTCCAAAAAAAAGAGATGATTTAGTTTTGGATATTCTCTGACATTCAATGTAGCAGAAGTAATTTAAACTTTAATAATTAGTAGTTTGTTTTTAGCCAAGATTTGAATATTGGATCGTCATAAGAAGGGAATTTACGTAGTTGAGACATTTAATTGAGTCTTCCATTCATATTAGATGTAGTTTAAGTTTGATTTTTTTTATTTTACTGATAAATAATATGTAAATTATAGCCAGTCAGAAAAATATGTAAACTATAGTATCTTAGCCTTATAAGAGAATGTGTCACCCTCTAATCTAATTTTTTACCTGCCAAAAAAAAAAAAGATGATTAGTCCTTTCTATTAGATGCAGTACATGTTGGTGTGATGATGAAATGATGTTCCAACTAGGAAATAAAATTGAAAGAAATAGTGTTTTGTGTAGAAAATAGGAAGAATCAATTTAAAAGCTATTTATTGAATAGAAATATATCTTTTTATGTTTATAAAGAAATAAAATCACATTTGAATCTTCATACTACTTTTCTTTTGGTTGGATTCTTTTTAAACTAAATCTCCTTTATTATATGATTTTTCTTATTTATATTTTCACGGATAATAATTATTTGGGGGGTGCATATAGATAACGTGATAAAATACTTTCTCTAAGTAGAAAAGTACATCAGAAAACGATATTATTAAGCATTGTTTGAAATAAAATGATTGAAAAATCAAAGATGGAAACTTCTTATTAAAAATATGGCATTGTCTATATTTCTATAAATCATCAATATCACTATAAAAGGAATAATTAGCAAATATGTATTACCATAAATAAAATTGTTTTGAAGTTAGGCATTGGATTCTCTGTTTCCAGATTTTGTTTGTGGCGCAGGTGACAACTTAAGATTTGACTAGTAAATATATAAGGAAACATGAGGTTGAATATTATTACTAAATTCTTATTTAATGAGGGAGTTCAGCGTACTTACTTAGCTATGATGCATATATAATCCGTTATCATGATTATTTTCCTCTCATACAAGGTATGAATCGTTTCATTCCGCAGTGAGTATACGTGTCCCCGTGTATTTGCGACAGAGAAAACAGAATCACCCAATAGAAAGCAACAATATTCCAAACTTCTCCTTTGACCATAAGTAGCTCTTTAAAAACATTATCTCATCTTCCATTCAATAAATTAAAGATAAGCCTATGTTTTGACATTTAATAATAAGTAAAGTAATACTAGTATGAAACAAGAAGAAATAAAATGTGCTATATCATTATTTCAAAACTTGATAATAAAATCGAATAAAATGTTTATTCTACTATCAGTGAAGTAAACAAAATGACAATTCCACACTTTCAAATTGGTGGGGGGGTAGTTAATTTATATAAAGAATTACTTCACTAAGGAAAATAGAATTGAAAATAAATATGCTGTACATCAATAACTGTTGAAGAATAAAATGGACTAAGACGTATACACTAAAAATTAGTATCGCCTTTATATATTAGTTGAAATTAATGTTTTGTCAAATTTCATCATCCGATCACATTTTAAACAAATCAAACAATAATAAATTAATAGTATTATCTAACCTTTTATTCCACTTCATTTCAATATTTTTCATCAATCCAAAAATATGGCATGCATTATTTGCCTTGGTAGAATCAATATGATCTAATGAAACCCGAAAGAACTCTGAAACAAGAAACATCTAGAAACCAAAAGCCACAATGCATGAAATAACGAAACCAAAATGACTGAATTTAATATGCCTGATCTTATCATCTTGAGAAGTTTCTTACAGGAAGAAAGAAACGAAATCACTATGAATGCAGCTTACAAGGGAAAACTAATATTACAGGAAGCAAGAGGCTTCCACACTAAGTCTAAAACATTAGCACATGGACTCAATTCAGTATTCAGTATCGTCTCATAGTGCACCAAGCAAATCTTCACCTTTCACCTCTGTATAATATGCAGAACACAAGTATGTACACATATCCACAATCATCTCAGCAATCTTTACAGGCTTTCAACCATATGGTGTGTTGTGTTTTCTGCAACTTCACCTTGGTAAAGCCAAAATAATAATGCTTGTGTTGATCAGATTCAGAAGTGTAGACTTTGGTTGACCCAAAAGAACTGTATTGAAATGAATAGTGGTGGGAAAAATCAATCTGGAGAGTTTAATCTATTTATTTTCTGAGGTTAAAATGATCAGGAACAAATAGCTTCCACTGAGAGTTTCTTCAAGACGTTTGGACATGGATCTCCTCCAAAATTTTCAGGTGACACTGTTACTGTGCACCAGTTCTGTCCAACACAATTCTGCAATAACAAAGTTATCATTGATTAATGAACCAAGTAATAAGATAAGACCATAATAATAAATGAATAATTTGACGAGTAAATTAGAAAGCATTCCAAAAGAGAGAGAACAAAAGGCAATACCCTTTCAAAGGCATCATAAGACTTGTGAGCATGACAGTTTCCTTCATGGAAGTTTCCACAAGAACCTGCTGGAGTACCAAAGCTAGCAAATTTGATTGATGAGATTTTCTGTCCCGGGCTACATGATAAATGAACTTTTGGTCTAACAGGTGCTTTGCCAGAAGTTTGCATCTGATAGCTTATAAGATTTGGCTGCCACTCATAAATATCAGCGCATACACTATCTATATCCCTTCTAACCAAAAAGATTCCATTGGGGTCTCCACCTAGCTCTTCAAACACAACCAATAAATTTCCTGTTGGCTTTAGCCATGATTGAGGAACATGATACCTGAAATTACCAGCCAGTAATTAGTTTCTCAGCAGCATTACACATAATTTGAGGGCAAGCATATTTCTCACTCACCATCTTTGGGAAGCCTCGCCACAGTTACTTCTGCATTTATTCTCGTTATAAGTTCCAGCATAGTCACAGTAATCACAGTTACCGGATGCTTTATAAGCAGGCCAGTAGCGGCCAAGATTCTGTCCATTTAACCACACTTGACCTTTGCCCATGCTGTCCATGTCTAAAGCCAATGGTGCAGTCCCAGCTGGTGCATCAAATGTTGTCTGTAATGATATTAAAAAGGATGTTGCTTAAAGACCAGCCTCTCAACAAGCGTGTTGAAATTTTGGGGTTTAGATGGTAATTTAAAAGAGAAAATAGATTAAAACCGATTGACTAGATGTGATGTGTTGCAAAAGACAAAGCACTAATAGTAGGGAGAGTAGTATCCCTACTAAAAGATCATCTGATTCATCTAAGATACTCTAAAATATTCTTATAGGAAATAGTATTATGAAATATTTTCAAGATACTCTAACAAAGTGCAACCCAAAAGGGTCTATCTTGTTTGAACCAGCAAGTTTTATATATTTTTTAAAAATGTTTTTGGTACTTATCTGGTATGTACACACAAGTACCCAACACATACTAAATATTGGTATATACCCAGTAAGAGCATGACATGACTTTAGGAGTACCCATGCTAAAAACAAAGGATAGTGTGGGGTTGAGGAATAAAAAGAAAGTGAAAAAATGTGTCTTTTTTCCATAAGGAACATTCTCTGCTTCCTCTATGATTATTATAATACTATTTATAACAATAATAATGAAAGAGTACTATCATTAGAACAGGTAAATACAAATAAAATTAAGCAAAGCCTACTCACTTTGTACCAAGTCAATGGCTGCCTTTGAGAAACTAAAGATCCCTGAATCCACTCCACTGAGGAACTTCCACTAAGAGAGTGAAGACTCAAAATTTCACCTTTAAGACCAACCTACGCAAAACACACAATTAGATTAATTTCAAGCAACTGAAAGAGAAGGCATGGTGAATGTTTGAGGAAAAACCTTATAAGACCATTTCTGCCAAGACAAGTCCCTTCTCCCTTCGTTGAGACCACTTAATGAAATTGGGCCAAGAACACCAGCATTCCATGTTTCAAAATGAGGACCAACATTCTGCATGTCAAATATAGTCATAATTCATTATCATAATCCACAGTTGATGATACTCAAAAATCAGCTTAGTGTGACGTGCAAGGGTGCATCTGAAATATCTATCTGATATGTGTGTATGCAAGAGAGAGAGCAAACCGGGAGTCCAACTGCAACACTCAGTAGAGAGATCTTGTTAACACCGGCTCTGAGCTTCACTCCCTCGTTAAATGTCAGTTTAGGGAATTCTAAGCTTCCATATGCAGTTCCTGATCAAAAGAAGAATAATAGGCTCAATAACAAAGCTACTGGACAATTATTAGCTTCCAAAATCTAAACTAAAATAGTATATTACACTGTTCTAGAAAAGAAAGGTCAAACAAGCATGACAACTAGATCCATGATGTTTCAGTCCAAGTATTGGGTAAATTCCTCAATCAAACCTAGATTCTAGTATTGTTTCCATGCAGTGTTCTAATTTATTGAACCCTCAAAAGAATACAATTACTAAATTTAAAGAGTCGCCACTTCTTCCTCTTGGATCATACTGAGAAAAAGTACAGCAGATAACTGAAACTATTCTTATTAGTTAAGTGATACTGAAATTTTTAAGCCAGCACATTATGATCCTCACCTGATAGCTGACCATTTATAAAAACATGCAAAGCATGCCCAGCAGAAAACACAGTAAGGACAGGATCCTTTCCGTTTCTCAGAAATCCTTCATTGGGATCAAGCACAACACTAGCAAAAGGAGCAAGACAAGTATAAGATGTGGAAAAACCAAATAAGATAATCAGATTCATCAATTGTTATAACAAAGAATTGTAAGAGGAAAAAAAGAAAGCAGAGTGCAGAGTTGTATGTCACTCACTCTGTGGAGTACCACAAGTAGTCAGATAAATCTCTTGTTGTATTTAACTGCTCCAACAGGCCAGTCATGGTGAAGGAACTATCATCAGTAGTGGTCGTTTCTTCATTGAATGATAGCCAAGAGAATCCACCATGAATAGGAACATGAGTCATCTTCATCTGGGCACTCTGAGAACCAACCTGTACAAAGATTTTGGAATTTTTATTTTGGTTGAAATCTGCTGCCACTCAAAAATCTTGAAAAATCTCACTTTTTTTTTCTCCATTCACATATGGTTGTTTTCATTAAATAAAAAAGCAAAACAATAACGGGAGTATATAAAAGAATATATCCAGTCAATCACATGGGCTTGACCAAGCCCTTCAGTACTCAAATCTTCATTATAAACAGTTAGTTGCTGAAATAAAAATATTTAATTTTCCTCACCCTTGCAGTGTTATAAACAGTGTTCTTGCAGTCAGGAAGAATGCTTATAGACCAAGGAGGCAAGTTGTAATGCATGTTTCCAAATGCCACCGTTGCATACGATTTGGGGTTGTAGTTTGCAAGGAATGCAGCACAGACTCCCGACTTTGATTTAAAGACATGAGCCTGGACATTAATGATGAAAATAGAAATTCAGTCTGGTTATGAAGCATTTTATTTATATAGGATTGATAATTCTCACATCACTTAATCAAGTTATACCTCTTGATAGTTTCCAATCTTTGTTACAGTAGGATCTCCAGATACTAAAGCTGGTTCACAGAGTTTTACTGCTCTGTGTAAATCCTTCAGATGACCCCACTTTGGTTGCCTGAGCAATCCTGCACGGAGGAATAAACAAAAATAAGAATAAATGTATATCAAATATGTGAAGCTCTTCACGTACAGTACAAAGTAATGGAGCATCTCTAAGGCAAGGACACACTAATAGATGTGGGACAAGCACAAGTGCCAATTACATGTATCAGATTTTCATTGCCACACATCAACAAGAAGCAATACATAGAAAATTGATTTGGATTTTTGGTTAACATATAGGAACATAAGCAATGTTCTAATTTGCTATGCCTCACAATATTAAGGAACAAAGGAGGTTTATAGATTATATTTTGAGATTTATTTCTTGTAGATCCTACATAAATAAAAAAATAATAAATAAATAAATAAATATATATATATATATATATATATATCATAATATCAGTACTTATTGGTCATATCAGGTATTTATAATCATTTGCGCTTACCATATTCATCAAGTGGTGCATCATAATCATAGCTCGTAGCAATAAAGGGACCACCAGCAGTTCGACCAAAATTTGTTCCTCCATGATACTGAAAGGAACAAAATAAAGGGATTGAGTTGAATATTTAAAAAGGGTGAATATACACATCAAAATCAATAAATAATGAAGCTACCATGTAATAGTTTATAAATGATCCCCCTTTCTGTATAAACCTTGCAACTGAAAATGCCAAGTCTTCAGCCGGTCGATGAGGAACAGGACCTCCAAACTCAGTAAACCTGCAAGCATAAAAGAGGAATAGAGGCAGTGAATAAATATGTGACATCTCTAGCTTGAATGTTTCTTATTCTTATGGAAACCTACAAAATAAGAAACAAGGCATCAATACCAGCCAGTCCAAGCTTCTGTCCACATCTTTGGCTTGTAAGCCTTATTTGGAGAGAAATAATCACAATAGAAGCCATTGCAAGTGTTAATCTGCGAAACATTTTAAATTTGAAGTTAGAAATACTTGGGAGTCATAAAAGACTACATCAAGAACAGAAAAAATAGACAATATTCCCACCCAGGAAAAAGAGCTATGGATAATAGAGAAACAAGTCTATACATTATACAAGATAAAAAAATGTTTTCTCGAAAAGATGCACTTCATCTGAACTTACAAGAGGATCAGGAGTGTCATCTTGCTTGCACATGACCCATGGAACCCCAGTACCAAGTCCCATAGCCATTTCTGCTGCCCACTTAGTGTAAGCTTTACCAGCAGCACCAATTTCATACTCCATAGGTCCGTATTCATTTTCAATCTGTACGAAAACACCAGTAGTAAAGATAACAGTTTTAGTACTCATCCCCAATCTAGTCAACTAACAAAATACACAAGATAATATAAAGCAAGTGATTGAATCAAGTATATGGCTAACAGCATATTTTTTCCTACCTGGGACATAATTATTGGACCACCCTGAGATTCATATAACCTCTCCGCTTTCATCAAATCAACAATCTTCGTGGTAAATTTTTGCATTTGATTCTTCATTATAGCAATGTAAAAATAAAAAAAAGTAATTAGAAGGTACTCACAATGAAAAAGGAAAAGATTGAGAATATTTACCAATTCTTAAGGTACAAGGAAGATTGGAATCTAACCTTAAATGGTTCATTGTCTGTTCTGAAACTGATTCCAGGAATGTACTTTAGCCAAACAGGGAAACCACTGAAAACCAATCAAAGAAAATCCGTTAAGATATTTCTATTTTGAGATGCACCAAATTTTTTGCAATGAACACGTTCATTACCCAAAGTTCCACTCAGCACAGACATAAGGGCCAATCCTGAGATGAACATAAAGGCCTGCTTGCTGCACCAGCTTTATGAACTTCACCAGATCATAATTCCCCTCAAAATAATACTACAGAAATCAACAAAACAACAACATTGGTTATTACAAATGAGTAGCGAAGAATATTGAATACCAATGAGAATGCAAGAAAGAAAAACTAGAAGCCATTATTTTTCTATTTTGAGCTACCTTGCCAGGTGAAGGTTCGTGTCCATTCCAGAAAACGTAAGTCTGAATCACATCCAAACCTCCGTCCTTGGCCTTTTGAATAAGATCTGGCCACATCTGATAAACAAAGAAACCCCACAAGTTAGGAATGCAAAAAGGAAAAAACTTTAAAGCACCCATTTAACAAACAGAAGAAAACATGAGGACCCTGAAGCACATTTGAGAGTAATAACAATAATATTAAAATTAATATACCTCAGGGGTGCTCCTTGGGTAATGAATGGATCCAGAAATGAGGATCCTTCTCTGGCCAGTAATGGTGATAGCCTTTGAGTCATAGGACACTGAGGCCTTAGCAGAACCAATGAGAGAAAAAACCAGAAGCAGTGCCACATTCCACATTATTATGAGCTTCAAGCAGATAACCATGATTCACCTTTGGTGGTGCTGGTTATTCTATTATGGCTGAAGAGGGAAGCAACTAGGAAGTGTCTTTGGTTTTCCCTTCTTTTCGTCACATACTCTCCCTTATTATTCTTCCTTACTTTTTCTCTTTGCAAAATGATGATCGGAATAAAAATAATAAAAATAACTGGGGCTGCAACATTGCAATGTTTTTTTTTTATATTATATTTTGTAAGTGACTTTAATTTGAAGATGTTTTAGTACGAAGTGGAGGTGTGGCTTTTAAAGGCTGAGGTTAGGACGTAGGAGTGTACTGGTTTGGCTTAGAAAGAGAGTGGGACCCAATTTTGAGTGAACTTTGGGACCCACGCACTTGTCCTTACGCACACCTGACGCGGACCTAGGCTCGAACCAATCCAATTATTTTCAATTTTTGCTTTTTTTTACTTATTGCCTTTTCCATCTTTTAATAATTTATAATTTGTTCGAGGTTAATAGAAAATTAGAAAGTTTAACGAAGAAATGGAAATTGAAGTTAAAGGCGTGTTTGGGAGAAGCAAGTTGCCCGAAAACGATATTTTAGTTACCATTTTTATGCGACAGAGAGATAGATTCTCCAGCCAATCCTAATGTGGTCGGTTCCTATGGGGCTGTATGTTTTGATTGTTTTCTGTTTTATTTGCATATATTTTCATTCCCACGCGCCTCAAACCCTCGTCACTTGCATTGCGTTCAGTTATGGTAATTAGGAGTGTAAATAAACCAAGTTTGACTTGTAAAAAAAAATAAGCTAAACAAATGGTTTATTTAAAAAACTTGAATTTTACTGTTTGAAAAATTGAAATTTCAGCTTAAATTATTTAACTCATTTAAAATTTAATTATTTTTTAATTTGCGAAAAAAACCTTATATTGTTTTTTAAACTATCAATTTAGCAGTTAATAAAATATTTTATATTATATAATAAATAACCTATAAATAAAAATATGTGTTAAACATATGATATGATAGAATTTATATAATTTTAATTTTCTATATTTTATTTATAAACGAGTTATTAATGTCAAATTTAGAAAGTTTAGATTTGATTTATTTAAATAATTGAGTTTAATTTCAAATTTAAAGTTATTTATTTAATTAAATAAATCAGTTTGATTAAATTAAATTGACTTGTTTACACCCATAATAGTAATAGTAATTAGTTATGCAGGCACCCTCTTATATTTGAATTTAAGTGTAACCTGCGGTAATAGTTAGGGTCTTACGTTTTATGTGAAAGATTATATACAAATTTATGAAAACTTCCCATTAATTGATGTTCATTGTAATTAAACAATTTAATGTTAAAAATATAATACATTAATTACAATAATAAATATTTTTTAATGACTCCTTAAATAATAAAACGTAGATTAAAAAAATCTCTGTTTGAACTTTGAAAAATATACTAAATAATTGTTGAAAATAAAATATATCAATTACAATAATAAAAAAATTTCAATGACCTGTTAGAAAACAAAATTTAGATTAAGAAATTTTTTTCAAACAATATTTAATTTAAAATAATAGAAATATTCTTTTTATTTTACTTTTCCATATGATATTTTTTTTTAAAATTTAAAGCCATGATTATAATAAATGAATGCACATATTGAAAATTTTCTTTACTTTATTATATAAAATATTTGCTAGAAATAAAATACATGATAAAAAAAATATTTTTGTACTCAAAAAAATAACCAGATAGTGTGCAATTAATTTAGTTATTTATATTTCTTTAAAATAATTTATAAACAAATACATCGTAAATATGTAAGATTATTTATACACAATTAAAATATTTTATATAATTATTAAATCACAATCCATCATATATATATATATATAATAAGTTTTTTAACTTTAAAAATAATTATTTTAAAATAATTTAAACTATTTTACACTCTCACTCTCAGTACATAAGTATTAATTTTTTAAATATTAAAAAGCGTAGGAAAAAAAAAGCAATGGTTACTTGCTACGAGGACTTGGCAACAATAGGTTACTTTATGTACTATAAGCAGAATCTGATTGCATTTCCATTACAACTCAACTTCCAAATGTATACAAGCAAAACAAAAAAGAAAATTAGATAGAGCGAGTAAGCATGCACTTCTCTCCCAGTCACCCACCTCTCTTTCCTCATGTTAATGCTTGTCAACAACCTGCAGGAGAAGAAATAATTGAGAGTGGAAATTCAGTCATGTCCTTATTGATCCACATATTAAAGACTTAGACATCAAGGATTTTTTTTATCTGTTGCTTGCATTACATATTCCTTTTTATTTTCCAAAGACGCATAAAATAAGTCATAGTTGTTATCATTGCTTTCTATGAACCGCCTCTAACATAAAAGACTGATGTCGGTTTAGTTTGTTGATAAACTAAATTGATGCAACCTAAAATAAATATTTTAATCCATATAACAATTATGTTGACAGAAAAATGCTAAGAATGTTTGTCGTAAAGAACCACAAGATTTAGAAAATGGTGCACTAGGAGTTTGGATAAGTTTTGCTTCATTTGGAAGGTATTGGAGATTATATCCGAAATTCTATATTCATAAAAAAAAATCTAAATTCTATTTTGCAATTAGCAAAATTCATCAATTTGTGTCAGAGAATTACCCAGCAGATTAATTTGTGTTGGAAATTTCCCGATTCCAAATCTAGATTTGTGGAGCTATTTGATCAATCAATCACCTTCATAAGTAAATATTATATAATTCAGATTGCGGAAATTGGTTATAAAGGCAATATTAAAGAGAATATAGGAGCTATTAGTCAAAAACATTTTTAAGGACTCTGATTAAAAAAATATATATTACAAATAGCATTTTAAATATCTGTTCTAGAGCAGGACACTGCCTTTGTCATGAAGGCAATTAGATGTGAAAGTGACACATTAAAAACTTGAACTTGAAGCATTAAACTTCTTTTTTCTGTAATGTAAGTTTAAAAACGTTGAAGAATTGTATCCTAATATTTTATGAAAACATGTTCTATCGACAAATAAACCTGTTCTATTTTACCTACGCACATGAAATTAAATTAGTTTCAAATTTTAAGTATATATTTAAAATTTATTTTACTGACATAAATTTTTTTACACTTATAACTGTTGTGGTAGCTAGATTGGACACTGAACCCTGTTAATTAAAAAAATACACCATTGTTTTTTACTTATTGGTTTATGTATCTTTATTATGATAAACTTAATTAAAACGAGTTGAACTAAAATACTGAGAATAGATGAGGGTTTCCTTTTCAAGCTTCGGATCAAAATACAACCTGTCATTTTATCTCAATATAATTGAAAACAAAACGAGTATTGGGTTAATATGCCTTGTTTGATTAGAAGCTACCGTTCATGGCAGTGAAGGCTTAAGAGGAACTTAAGATACCCTATATCTACATAGTTGGTGATAGCTGTGATCTAGTTATTAGCTTCTAAAGGAAAGATGGACCCAATATTGGACATTTGCTCCTACTTTTTATGATCAACAATACCATTTTGTTGGCTATAATACAAAGCCAGCTCATGTCTTCTATTTCAACCAATAACCGTAAATGTAATTGCCTGAACCTACATAATTCATCACATTTAGAAGCTCCATAGTATATGCTTAATTAAATAAGCATCTCTATACCATATCCACTTGCCGGTGCCTTAATTATTAGACAGCACGTGATGTCCACATGATCCACTCTAATTGATGACAGAGCAATTTTTTTGTGCAATAATTATTATTATTTTGCAGATTTTTGTGCAACAATTATATACAACCAAAGAGGAATTGGGTAGATGCACAACCGCGTGTAACCAATAAACATATTAATTGGGCATAGAGAAAGCACAAGAATAACATTGATTGAGTAGAAGGGAATGGAATTTTCCGTGTTCATAAATCTGAAAAGTTGCAGAAACTGGTGATTCTGCCATGAAAGAGCTCAAATTTGTAAGAATTTTAAGGCATTTTAGTTTGTAATGCAGATAAAAATGTAATGTTACGGTATGTCGATTTCAAGCGATTTTTTAAAAGCAATCTTATGCAGAAATTTCCGGCATTTTAGTTTGTAATACAGATAAAAAATTTCCGTATATTTTTTACATTATCAATGTATTTAAATTAGATCTTAAAAATTAACCATTGTCAGTTATATAACAATCAATAATTAGATGGAAGTATATATTCAATTTATTATATCGACATATTCCAAATAAATACTATTTTATGACAATATAATGATAGACTAATAATATGAAGAGAGGCCTGATATTACTTGAGAAAAGGGGAGGGGGAAGACCATGTATAGTCTTTTCCATGCTCTAAACAATTAGAAGTAATAGGAGTTTAATTAATATATCTGCAGACAACCTTTTATTGGTCATTAACACATCATTTTTTTTCTCCTATATTTTCTTCATCTTTCCTAAACCTTAAATCCCTAATGGGAATTCCCCTATGCCCCATCTAATAGTAGAGTCTTTCCTGTACCTCAATATAAGATTTGATGATAAAAAGGATAACGAGAATAAAAGATGAGAAAAGCAAAAAACCAAAAGAAGGAAAAAACGACATGAAAATGGCATTGTAATCTATTGTCGAACCCTATATCATGTCCTTTCACAAAACAAGAATATATCTTGGTTTTTATATTTTTTTTTTCCACCTTGTAAGGCCTTTGCCATGTGGTGCTAGTTTACCCTTTTTATTGTCTAATTACCAAGATTTTTGTGCATTATACAAATATTTTTTGATTAAGAAAAATATAAAATATAAATTTAAAATATTTAAAATTTAAAACAAGATACATATAATTAATTTAATTAAAATCCAAAATATAAATTTAAAAAACAAATATAATTAAAGTTAAAATTATTTTTTAAAAAAAGTTAAGATATTAAAATATAAATTTACTTTAAAAAATGATTATAATTTCATACATATATAAAGATGAAGTTAACCTATAATTTATAATACTCAATCGCTAATAAACCCCATGCATTTAGAATAACTAGTAAGTTATTCTGCACATTTCATAGATATTTATAAATACGTTATATGTTAATTTTTTTTTTGTTTTTTTATTGTTAATATGAATTTGATTTCAGTTTTTAAAACTAACTATTTTTTATATATATAAAACTAGCTAAATTTTGTTTCATTAATAAAATATTTCTTTAACGATTATTTGTAATTCTCGTTATCCATAAAACTAATTGAATTTTTTAAATATTTATTGAAAACAAATAATTAATTAGAGAAAATATTAATTTAATATAGAAACTCATAAAATGCGTATCATTAATTAAAATTAAAAATATTAAAATTATTTATTTTCAAAAATGAAAATTTAAATTTAAATTATAGAAATGAATAACAATTTCAGAATAAAGTATTAAAGTTATATATAATTGAGCCAGTTGGTTCGTCAAAAATTGACTAAGAAATATTTAAATAGAATTATTATTTTTTAAATATGGCCCAAATAACTTTAAATTTGTATAGATACAAAAAAAAAGATAATTTTTTGAATAATTTTTTCTAAATTATCAAATAGAGATAAATTTTAAATAAATATAAAAAAATAAGTAGTGGAGTATTACACGCTTTCTGAATTTAAAGTCAAAAATTATTTTAAGAATTTTTTTTTCTTTCTGTCTAAAAAATTTTTGACTTCTTAATTTTTTTAAAAATTCGTAAATTATTTATGACAATTTTATTTAAATTAATATTTTAGTTTTAATTTAATTTAATATTTTTTATCTTTTGTATATTATTTTTATTTCATATTTTTTATATTGTTTATTTAATATTTATATATATATTTTTAATGTTAAAGATTTTGATCTTAATTGTAATACATTCTAATATATAGTTACATTTTTATTTTATTAGTGCTTCATTTATAAAAAAATATATTGAACAAAGTAATATAAAAAAATATTAAATACAAAATATAAAATATAAAAATATTAAATAAAATAATATATATAAATATAGAAAATGTTAAATAAAACTAAAACTAAAAATATTAATATAAGTAAAAAAGTATATGACTTTATAAGTTGTTTTTATTTATTTAATATTTATATATTTTTATTTAATATTTTAATATTATTTAATATATTTTCTATATTAGAAAAATTATAAAATATAAAATAAATTATTGAAAAGCAAAAAATATATTAAATAAAACAATATAAAAAATTAAATAAAATATTAAATCAAAACAATATACAAAATATAAAAATTATTAATAAATAATATATATATATATATATTTAAATAAAAATAAAAATATTAATTTAAATAAAATTATTAATTTATGATTTTAAACTTAGAACTCGTGGAATACTTATGATTTATTTCTCTCTGGCTATGTATTTAAATTTACTTTCAAGGTTAACATCATTTTGTTATTTTTAAAATAAAAAAAGACTGCTTTGCTTTTAATACTTATTTTTTCCTGGACTTTGCATTTATATACTGCTTTTTGGTTGCGTTTACGCACTGAACAACAAATATTACAGTTGCAGCATATGGTCCCCCGATGGGCCCTTACCTCATGGCCCATTGTTTATTTTTGTTGGACTTAATGAAACTTTAAGTTACTTAACTCTGTTCGATAGTCTATGGCCTTTCAATAAAAGTTGGATCTAAAGTATTCATTTCGTCTTGTTTGAAAATTCGAAATATGATCAACAATAAGAAATTCTAATTTTTAAGTACCAAAACATTAAACAATCGCCAGTGAACTACGCTGACCCTTCAACCTTTCATTTGTTTCCCGAATTTTTCATTGTATTTCAGAATGGCAGGAAGTGGTCATCATTTTTGCTTTCCTTTCTGATGAAGAGATGTTTTTTTTTTTTTTCAAAACTAAAAAAATTGAGAGTGAACAATTTTAAATATTTTTTTATATACATCTTGATAAAATCAATTCGACTTTTACTAGTTTATTTTGCCTTATATTTACAATAAAGTCGTGAACATAGGGAGTGTTTGATGAGAAAATAAATTACTGATATCATGCACACACGTACAACAAATGTTGAAACATCACGGTTGATTATTTCATTAATGATTGAGATTATTTACTTTAATTTTATTTATTTTGGTGGAGTCATGTCTGAATAATTTAGTATTCAACATTATAGTATATATTTTCCTCTTTTTTTAGGTTAGGTTAGGTTAATAAAAATATGAAAATGTTGTTCCTTGAAAAGACAAAGGGAACGAGGCAAATGACAGTACTAATCTGAATTAGAAAGCGAAAGAATACAAGGGCAGACACAATGCAAGTGATATGAAAATTTGAAGCCACTCAAGGATGAGGTTGACACTAGGGCACAGCATAAACATCATCCATTGTAACAGTGTTGCATTAACTCTTGGCAAAGACAAGTAGTTTGAGATAGAAGGTTGAAGCCATGCACATCCACAATCATCGGAAGCTATCTCAAAAAGGATGAGCTTGCCACATATATTTTGTGGTGGCATTGCCATTGTAGCTCTCCTCAGTCACCATCCTTAGTCATTGGATTTGATATTAGGGTCCAATATTTAATCCAATACCACATGTGATCACTAGGATATGTGGGTCAAAAAAGTGCATGTGTGGGACATATAAAGGTGACTGATAACAATTCTTTAATTTCTTCTCAACATGTGATTTTGATTTTCTGTTTTTTACTCCGGGCTTGTGTTATTTTACCAATCAATAAAAAAAATAGTACTGTTTGAGTCATTTACAATTACAATTATTCCTTTTTATCTTACCTTATTTGTTGTGCAACGTTTGTATATTAATGATGAGACTGCAATGAGTATTACTATACATAATTTTCTCACACTCTTAAAAGTACAAACTATGCTAATATTATTTAAAAGGGTATTTAAATCTGTAGTGATGTAAGTTAGTGTTAATCATTGAGATTTATAATCATCAAATACTTGAGTTATTAATTAATTAGTAACCTGAGAGATTGAATTCTACACGGCAATCAAATGGTCATAAACCGAAGACATGATGGTGTTTGCCACCTTATTTTATAAAAGCATCAGAGCCTAATTAATGGCGTCACCGTGGCTGCTCTGCTCGCATTAAGTAATTAAACAGCAAGATTGTTTAAGGGGATTTCTTTTAGTTGAAAAGTGACTATCATGCTTTTCTCTTTCACACTACCTTTTCTTTAAACTTTGAGCACGCATGTACATTGTTCTTTAAAATATAAAAATTGGATAGAGGTAATTGTAAAGCTTTGAAAATATCATTATTTATTTATTGTAATTCAAAGCAAAAGCGATCATTTTTTATGGTTTTTCTCTTTTTGGTTTCTTTTGAAGTCTTGGGATAAGTTTTCTTAATGCTAAGACAATTTATCTTTCTGTTGTCTCACTCACACTCGTAAACTTCCAAAGCAAGCAAGTCCTGTTTCATAAGGGTAAAAAATCAGTGGCACCAATGAATGTAGATGTTTATTTATTGATAATTAGTTGGTATTTAATTATGGTCACAAAATATAATCAGGATCATCAATTTTGGCTGGTTTGTAATGGGTATCAAGGGTCACTATTCTCATCAATCGCTTGTTTCTGCTTCTTCCCTAATAGATATTTGCACCAATCTTCATCAACAAACTAAGTAGGGAAAGCCTATGCTTATATGTATGACATTGAACTTACCTTATTCTTCTAATTATATTTATCTTGGTTATGTTTTGCCTGGGACCAAAATGTCTGAATGTATTATAGTTAGATCCAGTTGGCATAATACTTGTATTTTTTGTTCAACCATCATTGCCTTCGAATAACATGTTAATGTTCCTCAAAAGTTTTGAAGTTCCTGGGTCAAATGAACTGTTTATGGAAGAGTCAATTAGGCCAATTGTTCTTTCCCTCTGAATCTGACACTGACTCTGACTCTGACTCATGTTGATATGGGGACCAACCCTAAGCATTGTACTTTTTTTTTGCTAAACTTCATTTGTTATACTCACGAGTCACGGGACTCGATGGACCAAATGTTCAATTAACCACACAATTTGTGCATGAGGATAATATTGCTTGACTCCAATTGAGTGGCTATGGCTCCTTTTGGCGGGAAAGAGAGAACCATGTCTCTACCTCTAGATGAAACAAATCCTACAATTCCATTTTTATGAAAAGGTAAATGTTAAAAACACACTTTTTTTAAAAATCACAAAATTTTAGGAGTCTCATCATATTTCGATTCTCTTTGTACAGAATACGTTAATTTTCTTAAGCCTAGAATATAATGTAAACAAATATGTACTCACCAAGATGTATACTGAATCGAAGAATGAGGATGACACTGAGTCTTATCTGCATTAGTAAAAAATGAGTTACTGCTTCCATCACTATCGTTACCTGACCCTCTTCATTTGTAGCAGAAGGCTAGCAGATTCTAGTATCCAGTGATATAGGTTGAAAGGTAAAATTCTTGAAATACAAAAAATAATAATAATAATTCATTTTGCATTTTGTTTGTTCTTATTTCATTATAGTTCAAAAGGAATATGTTGGCACCAGAAGTTCTAGAGAAAACCCAATCCAAGGTGAACAACAAGAACTAGAGTAATTCTGAATAACCTCTATTTTTTATTAACGAAGACAGTGTTATATCACCAACGTGACTACAACCTGTATCGATTACAGAAAGTAAACACAGTAATTAACTGCTCAAAGAAAAGGCTCCTCACTCCCAATGTATGAACCAATTGAGAAATGGTGATCACTAACTACGACACCAGCGAGCTTTTCCTCACTCCAGCCACTACCCTCTTCCCTTTTCTCCTCCATACCCTCACCCCTCACTACTAACTAACTAATATCCCCTTAATCTTTCCTCCCTCTCTCTCCAAAATGGCCCTCACCATTCATAGCATCCCTCGTGTCCCTTCTCGTAACAGATTTACTTTTGTCTTCAGCTCTTCCTTTTTGACCTTGCGTGTGTAAACCTTGTCATAAGCTTTGAGAGGCCCATCAGAATACAGATGGGAAAAACTCTCTTCTCTAATAACCATGAGATTTAATCCTAATTAGTAGATTATGAAGAAGAAAAAAAACTACTTTAGTTGAAACAGCTTCATTTCATTTTTGGCAGCCGCCTACTGTTAATTTGTGAATATATACTTTATTTAAAATGTTAAGAGGATTAGTGGATTGAGAGTTAAGTCTAGCAAAATAGACTAATTTTTTTGTTGTGTGATGAATTAAGATTTAAATTTTTATTGAAAAAGATATCTAGTATCTCACCATGACTCAATCAATATTAGATGAAAGGGAGATAACTGTGGAAAAAAAAAAGTTTAGTGGGTTAATTAATTTTCAGACAAAGCAGCATGTTATCTGCTACCTATCATGTGATGGGAATGGCACGTATTCAGCATGACATGGCCCTATTAAGTATTAATGGAAGCATATCTGGAAAGTTTTGGCCGGTTGACCTACTTCATCCAAATGAGAAGTCATATCCTATATAGTATATACAACTTCAGATGACAACTTTCACTTCAGGACCTCTGTTAATTTGAGTCATTATCCAGTCACCTTATTCATTATCCATGTCACACATTCCCTTCGTGGATAAAGTTTTAGAAATAAAAAATGCATTAAAGATACAGAGAGGGACTATTTATACATTGTTTCCCTGCATATGACTACGTACATCTCAATCAATTTATGAATACTTTGGTAAGGAAGGCATGAGACATTATTGTTACACCTGTCTTTAAACTGTTACAATTCAATCTTAATACAATAATGATTGCACTTATTATCAAGATGAGGTAAACTCCCATAGTCCCATCATATCTTCTTTTCTCCGTAAAACATTACTAACATTTTGTAACACTTTTTTTGTGTTTTCTAAATTTTCAACACTTGGTATTTTTAAGTTTCTTATTTTATATTAAAAATTATTCTTTCTCCCTTAAATTTCATCTGTTCCTCCTCTACAAATTAAATTGATATATATTATCATTAGAGGGAAAATAAACTTTTAGTTTGCTCTTTCTTGGAAACTAGCACGTGTCATTTTTAACTCTTTCTTTTAAATTTAAATTCAATTTTAATTGATTATGCACATATTTTTATAAATTTATTTTTTAGTTTTAACATATATTTTTTAATTGTACCTGAATTAATTATGAATATATCTATTATAGTTTTAAATATTTTATTTAATTTATATACTTCAAAATTATCTTAATTTAAGATACACATGCAATGACGTGATACTCAATTTTCGTTGCAGAACCATGGTCTTGGGTCAAAATAAAATATGAAATTTGTGCAAGAATAAGACAAAAAAACATATTGAATGAAGTAATTTGACTCTGCTCCATGCATGAAGCAATGGCCTTTCTTTTTTAAGACATAGTGTTGAACACTTATTATTAGAACCTTTTTTTAATTTTTTAATTTTTTAATTTTTTATTTTTAGCATATATTTGTTAATTTTACCTGAGTTAATGGGCCTTTCTTTTACGCATACATCACTTATTATTTTGAATATTTAATTTAATTTATATTTTTTTAAAATTGCCTTAATTTAAGATACACCTGCAGACTTGATACCCAATTTTCGTTGTAGAACCATAGTCTCGGGTAAAAATAAAATATGAAAACTTGTAAAAGAATAAGACCAAAATATGTATTGGATGAAGTAATTTTACTCTGCTTCATGCGTGATGCATATTGAGCTTTTCTTTTTTCAAGACATGGTGCTAGAACACTAGTCATCAAAACCTTTGCTTTTTTGAGATAGGGGTGTTTACTCATCACCTATGTTTTAGGAACATGTGCAATCACAAATTTGAAGACATAATTAAATTGATTTTTTTAACTAAGTAACACTACTTATGATCCTTTTATGAGAATGAGAACATTTTAAAAATAATAGATTCCTCCAAACTATTCAAATTGTTAATAATTTGAATACTGTTATCTTAATATCTTGTGAAGTTGTTAAAAGACTAGAGGTAATAATTCCAAAGTAATAATACAAATAGCATCTTGGTCCCTATGTCCTAAGTATTCAGCTAACAAAATTTGCACATGAACCAACCAACTCTACCAAGTTCGAGCAAAATTTGCAAACCCCAACACGAATCTATCACATAAAACCAAAAGTTTCGCTGCATTCTATCTTCTTCTGACTGTACCCCTCTGAAAAAGATACATTGCTAACAAACTACGGTGCCATAACCTTTGTGCAGCAGAAAAATTGTTATGAAGGACCTTGAAGGCTTCTAATCTATAGCATGGAAATATATGCTGTTGGAATGTGGTTCTGATACAGCTTCTCCCGCTAAAGTAAAAGAGGAAGTCATATATGCTTTGCAGAAGAATTCAATGGATAGAACAAAATCTTCAGAAACTGTTTTGCTTGCTCCTGTGGAATTCCGATTGCCTGGAGATCATATTTATCCATTGTTCAACTCACCTGCCTAAAAGTGGAAAGAAAAGGCAATTTGTTATCACCAAGAAACCAAGAATACAAGAGTAGCTTTGCTTGCATGTATAAGCTAGATCATGCTGTTCAGCTAATGCAAAAGCAGCCGCTTTGTTGAACGCCTTCAATGAAATATTTTAAATATTTTCTTTATAACCCATGGATGATGTATTGTGTAGTTTAATGCTGTATTATACAAACATCTTGCTATAGTACTGAGACTATTCCTATTCACAACATAAAAATTATTTCCACAAGATAGCTTTTACAGAATATTATCAATTCCATCCTATGTCCTATCATGTTAGAACATGCTGGTAGGTAATCAGTACCAGGAAAAGCAATTCATCAATTGTAGGCATGAAGATTTGGTGATGTCAACAAGAGGTCAAACATCCAGAAAATAAAAATAAAAATTCAGCTCCAAAATACCAATTAATCAATTACTCCATTTATGTTCCTTTCTTATTTCAGTTTCTGTAGTTTCTTTGTTAATTCCAGTTTTCTGCAATTTAACTGGGAAAGCAAAAACCAAACAATAAAAATAAATAGTAAGCTGGAGGGGATGATATGAAACTTACTACCATTTCCTCAACATTCAAAGCCACAGAAGAGTCAACTGAGAATCCCAACTCTAACATCAGCTTTTCCAAGCGATTCACATTTGTCAAATACAAATAGCCAACCTAGTTCAATGTCCGTGTCAGTTATAGGAAATAATTTGTTTCAGATTATTCTTATGAAATTCTCTGATTTTCAAATACAAATGAATGATGTTAGATTGATATGTTGCAACACTCATGTAAGTAGGAATTGCAAAGCATTGAGGTGGAAACTAGTCCTTACCCATTTATAGTTGATTGCGCTACATATATTGCACAAATAAAAACAAGCACACTAATATTGTCATATAAGCTTTGTTTCAAAGAGTAAAGCTGCAGCTTGGAAATATGTGTATGCGGGTAAGGTGATAACTGTTCTCATGAGAAATACAAATCTTTACCATACAATCATACATTTAATGTCACAATCAAATTTGAATAAACTCAATCATAATAGTCCATGTATATATGATTAAGACTTGTTTGCATAAGAACCGTTTTCAGGCTTAAACATGATCTTTTAAATACCATGATTTTCTCATTTTTAAAAAGTTGTAATTTAGTCTTCATATTTTCCCCCCTTTCCTATATAGTTTCTTTGTTAGTTTTCCATTTGCTTTGTCTGTTAGGTGTTTACATGTCTCCTAGGAATGGACAGTCAAATGGTGAACTTGTAATATTAGAGGAATGAAATGGATAAGAAAGTGATTCATAATCTTTTAAAAGTAAGGGACCAAAAAGGTTAAATTAAAAATTTAGCTTTTCATTTTAGCCCCTGCATAAAAGAACCTTACATTTAAGTCCCTATATGAAAAAGTTTCAAATATGTCCATGCCATTTGCCAAAATTATAACGGTGCCAAGTCTTTTTCATTTACAGATGAAAAAAAAAGAGAAATATCAGGTAGGGACCAAAATGTAAAGTTTTTTTTAAATGTAGGCACCAAAATGAAACATAATATGATTATTTTTGTAGGAGCTAAAAAAAATGTTGTCAAGTATAGGAACCAAATTTAACAGTTATAACATCGACAGATAGTAACAACAAATTTGTAAGCATGTTTTCATGTAAGGACTAAAATGTAAGATTTTTTCATGTAGGATTAAAACAATAAGCAGCATCTATGTCAGAGAAAATACTATCTTGCAGTTGTCATCACCATTTTAGAGTTAAACAAATATATGAACTATAAAGGAAATTCTCAAGAATCAGACAACTACTTTGTGCAAGATTTATATTAACAGAAGAGAGAACCCATAGTTTGAAGGCACTGACTAGTGTTTCTAATGAAGATGCTCTATTATACACAGCTGCACCAGCACGTTTTTTCGTCTTAGTTTTGCTGGAAACAATGTTCTTTCCCCATCGAAGAACATCCCTGCAACAAAGAACATTAAAAACCATAAGCCAATAGAAATTTTAACAGATTTACAATGATCTATGGTCTGCCAACTCCTATCACACTGAGAGTATAATCCCATATTGAACCAGAACTATATTAGCATAATTGTCAATTAGTTCCCTTTCCTTTTCTAACCTCTCCTGATCTGATAAGAAGTTACTCTCAAGAAGTTTCTGCAGCAATGCATCCTGGAATGCAGAAAACATGAATAATTTAATATATCTTATAATCAGATTAGAAACAAATTTTTAATTCATTAGTAACAGTCAATAAAATTCCAGGATATCGCCAGCCAACTGAAGCCAAAATTCATGATTTTATGTACTTTTGTTATATTGACTTCACTTAAGGAATAGTTAAAAAAGAAAACTATGATTAGGATATAAAAACACTTGAAATGAACAGCTAGGATATGTAATTCAAACAATGAAAAAAAACTCTTTCAACAAATTCAGCCTTGGGAGAAAAGCTTATGAAGTGTGCAAACAAAAGTTATTTGGAGAAAAGAAAACTAAGCATATGATTTTATTATGAAGATTTATGTAGTGTTTGACCTAGCTTATTTGGGCTTCACTTCTAAAAAGAAGTTAATCCAAGCAAAATGTTAAGATTTTTTTTTTTAAATTTAAAAAAATAGACCTTTTTAATGAAGTAAACTTTGAAAAAAACAGATTTTTTATTTTTTATTTGAAAACAAACTATTAGGAGCATTTGGCTTCTAGCTCTCCTTTTTTCCTTCTTTATTTCAAATAGCAAGATTGAAGAAGATACTACCCACTGAATTTTAACTTAAATGTAACTTCTAAGCTTTAAAAAAAATCATAGAATTACCAAAAAACTTTAAATTTAAAGCTCATATTTTAAGTTTTAACTTTAACTTTAAATTACTTTTAAGCTCTGAAAATGTTGGGCCAAATGCTACCTCAATATGAAATATGCCTATTTAATTGCTTATGTTCCCTCCTTGAATTGCATCATTTTCTACTATTTAAAGCATAGCTCATTATCATGGTCCATGATTTACTTCTGGAGATGAAAACATTTTCAGCCTAATCATGAGAAAGAATTGTGTCAAACATATTATGTGTGGAGCAAATCCTATAAGCATGTAAAGCAATATGAGTATTTGGAGAGAAAGCCCATGAACAGTACCAAAGTTGAGAACGGGATAAAGTATAGATCTCACTCAAGACAGAAAGACCTAAAAGTCTATAACAGTAAATCAAGCTAGAAAAGTACACAAAATAACTTCCTAACTCCCAATTAGGTGACAACCAAGCCTAACAGGTTTATAGAATATAGATCAGAAAGAAAGAAAAGAAAAATGGCAAAATTATATCCCCATCACTATAATACTATACAAGATCTAGCATGTTACTTATCTAACTTCAAAGCATATATAATACATGAAGATAAAATAAGCAGTAAGGAAAAAAATAGACATACTTGAGCTTCGCAGCGCACAACTGCCATAACACGATCATTGTATTCTTCAATACTAAGGGGAGGGAATAAAAAGTGCCTACGAGCATATAGCTGTACGTTTCAGGGGGGAAATGAGAATAAGATATCTAGAAGTTCAATTGACATAGTTGATGACAATTTATACTTTGCTTCATAAAAAAATAAGAATAGAGTAAATTGCAAGTCTATTGTTGAGAGTTGTAACCACTTAAACACCATTGTATCTAGCCATGGTTTTAAATTGCAATTTCAGTCGTGGTTTCGCCTCAATCCTTGACATTGCAAGAAAAATGCGGTTGATGCGGCCGCAATTTGAAACCATGTTCTAGCTATACTTTTACTGCGTATCAACAAAGTCATAAGCTTCTTAACTTCAGCACTTGAGCTCATTGTTAATAGTCAAAGAACAACTTCCATATGGGAATTCGTTCATTTGATCAAATAGCGAAATCCAAAAAACAGAGTGCTAAAACATACTAAGCTCAGACTTCAACTGGTTAAGCAGAGCCAATTTGTATTCTACTTGTGAATCCTTAAAAGACAAAATTCTTTACTTCTTCAGCCAGTCATAAAGATAGTTTCTTTTCTTTCTTTTTTTCTTTTCAAAAACACCCAGAACATGAAATTTGCAGCAAGTAAACTACTACTTAAAAACAATAATTAATTTATGAGTAGAGTAATGGGTGGTGGCAGAAAAGTAAAGAGACCTCGAATATGCAATCACCAATATAGGCTAAAGTAGCAGCATTAAAGACGGAACGAGGCTTGACCACTTTTGGTGGAGTTGGGAGCCATTTCTCATACCCTAAATAGGTTTCATCTTGTACTTCTTCTACATGCCCTGTAAATATATATATTAAAATAATATTTAACTAAGAAAATGAGAAAGTTGAAGGAAGTAGATAATATAAAGGAAGAAGGGAGTGAAAACCTATAGTGGGGAGAGGAGTGGCGCGCTTGAGAAGATCGGAAATGTATTGCTCCCTCTTGCGCGTAACTGGAGCAGTGGGAGTGGGAGTTGCAACAATGTTCTTCTTAAGCTTTCTGGGAGAGTTGGGGTTGTAAGGGAGTCTCTGCTGTGTGTCCCACGAAGCTCTCACTAAGAATTTCAGAGAAGAAGATGATACAGATAACAGAGACTCCATTATGCCAACAACACGCAGAAAGAAACAGGGAGTGATGAAGTGGCAGTGACCAACCTGTTACCTGTTTGATATAAAAATAACACTTCGTTTGGTGTTGGGCCGATATAATATAGTTTACAAACACTGATCTCAATTTGGATTATCAGCCCAACCCACGCATGTAAATTGTGTCAGAATATCTTAATGGAGGGGGATTTTTTTTATTATATAGTAAAGTCCATTTTAATTCTCCATGCACATATTAATATTCACAACAAAATTATTTTGAATAAATTAATTTTATTTAATTAATTATTGTACAATTAATTTTAGTATAAGTAGAAATTACTCCTACCTGCTTCAACTCTATTATACTTTTTATGCATTATAATTGACTCTACAATGATTTTAAAAATAATTCAAACATACAAAATTTGATCAAAATCAACATTGACTCATCTCACCATGATCTATCATAATTTCGGAAGCTATCCAAACACGCACATATTCATTACTCATTTTTTTATATATTCATTACTAATTCTCTCTTTTGTAAACTGTTCTGTTTTGTTCGTTACCTTCCATTTCTTCAAGTTTTGATTCTTAGTAATTTAGTGCATCTTTGGGCTTGGTAAATTTTTTAAAAAATAATTAATCATTTTTTAAAAGTTTTCTCAAAAGGATTATAAAAAAGCCACTAAATTTTCAAACAAATTCAATTAAATTCGTACTATTTTTATTAATCACATGTACTCAATTAGTATCTAATTTCCATGGGTTCTCCGATTGCTCCACCAAGCAAAAATTTTAGTGGTGTGAAAGGGAATTAAACATAGATTTGTACAATTTGTTTAACTGAAGGGAAATAATTAGGGTGAATTAAAATATGAAAGAGAGAAATAAGATGAATTTAGATGTGTTTTTTTTAAGAAAAATAAAGAAGAAACAAGAAAGAGAGAAATAGAAAAAAAAAATACACAATACTTGAGAAAACACTATTTGTTAGGAAGGAAAAAACGATGTTATTGCTACTCCTAACAATCTACCGTTAGACATCTAAAAAAAACAATCTACCATTAAAAACTACATAAACAATATAAAAAAAATTGATATTTCTTCATTGATCATAATAGACAAATGAGAGGTACAATTTATAATCTAATTTTTATCAAAATCAATCATACAAGTGTCCTCGTATAATTTTAAAAAGTAAATAAAACAAAACTAAATAACATTAAAAGATAAAGTATTATCCTAAGGTATTCAGTATAGTCATTTAACTATTTAGTTTTCTTCCTTTAAAGGTTCTCTTAACCCATCCCAGCATTAATATTTTGTAATATAGGATTATCAATAAAGAAAAAGAAATAAATAATTGAACATTACAAGAATCAAAGCAAAAAAAAAAATATTAGAACATATGAAAAGGTATTTAAACAAAAAAAAAGTATTTAGTATTTAGTATTTACACTTGCAGGAGACTAGGAGTAGCATCTACCAATAGTTCTGGCGGTGAAGGTGCGTGTGTTCTGTTCAATCTCTTGTACATTAGGGTACAGAATTTTCTGCGACTGATCTAGCTGTGTTTTATTTGCTTTCACGGTAGCACTTGCTAAAATTTCCTCCACGCAAAATTTCATCCTTGTCAATAACTATAATAAACAATGTCAGGCTATCAAGCACTCCTTATAAAATGAGCCAGCAGTTACAACCTGAAACAAAGATAAAGTAGCAAGAATATTATAGCCAAACAGTGAAAAAATTATGCTAGCATGAACATAAATAAATTATATATTATTGGACGTAACCCACAAAAAAATACATAGGAGTGATAAGCTGTAATTCGTTAAATTCAGCATGATATGGATAACTAGACAGAAATAATAAATAGTTATAAATTCATGAAGAATGAACAAGTAACTATACCTGAATCTGCTGTTTATTATCAGTTGTGATGTTTGATATGGTCCAACAAGCATCCTTCTTGATGCTTTTTTAATAATTATTGGTCAACAGATTCAGAAGGCAAGGAAGAGCCTGGTGATTGATGATAACCTATGGGGCAAAACACTAGGTTAAAGCAACCAGGAACATAAAAAATAAAATCATAGAAAGCATATTTTGATACCAGAACGCATCATTTTAGAGGCATGATTAGGTCATCTCAGCAGTAACCTTATTATTCTGCAGGATTGTTCATGTGTAAAAAGGAAAATAGAAAAGAATATTGCAACTTGCAATTAATAGTCATGCTATCACTGTTTTCCTTATTCTGTAATGTACAAAGGCAAAGTACATATTACTGTACATAAAAACCATAGAGACATTCCTGAACATAATACTTGAGTCTGCATATTACTCCAGTCACAATATTTCCAACAGTTCGAAGAGCAGGAGTTAGCACTGAAGGGAATGGGTGCCTGAATAAGAGTAGGACATTTAGTATTTGGCATTAAAATGACACATAGGAGCATATATTTTTGCATAGCCATATGTGAGAAGCAGAGTACTCACAGCAGCAGCTCAACAAGTCGGGGACAAACACCAGCTTCAATTACAGCTTGAATTTTATCATTTGTGCCATCACAAAGATATGACAGTGCCCAACATGCAACAGTCAATACTTCTTCATCGTTTGAAGTACAGGTTTAACCTGAAGCAATAAAACAAAGTGTAATGTATGAACTGTGAAATAGAACATAATAGTAGCTTATAATCAATCAGTAAAAGCAGGACACATACAAGAAAACAAATACTGGAAAGTCCAATGATCAAGTCAACGGGTAACCCTCCAAGTTATTTTTTTTCATTGGTGCTATGAGCCCAGGATTTACTAGTGTGGCTATTGCAAGTTTCAACACTATCACTTTTACATGCAACTGATGCAAGTACAATATTTAAGACTGAGATTTGATGGAATGACCTACTCAAGAAGTACATAAATACGTGCACATATATATTCAACAGGCAAAAATGTAGCTTGGCTCCTTACAACAAGCGAAATCTCTCATCAACTAGAAAATACAGCCAAATACAACCAAAACAGAAATAAAACCAAAAAAAACTAAAGAAAATAAGAAAAAACAATATAAGATAATGCATACTCTTCCTGTAGCCAGAACAACCTTTACTTCCAAAATACCCTCTCTTTCTCATGACCCCCCACACCCTCTGATAAACATTTGACTTTTTCCCTGCAAGAACCC
Organism: Glycine latifolia; assembly: GCA_013407115.1. Classification (NCBI taxonomy): domain Eukaryota; kingdom Viridiplantae; phylum Streptophyta; class Magnoliopsida; order Fabales; family Fabaceae; genus Glycine; species Glycine latifolia. Next base: position 2,067,417 of record CM023955.1, on the reverse strand, counting down.
TATCTATTCACACACTACCATCTATCTATTCTGTTACGCTCATGGTTCACACATCAATTTGAGTCCAGTAACGAATACTCTTTCACTACTTCCTCTCCCTCACAGCCCTTCCCTTCCCTATTTATCCTAGCATAGATATTGGTTTCAGTGCTTAAAAGCATACTTTGCAACTTCGTAATAGAAAAGCAAGAAAGATTTTGCTTAAAGAAAATGAAGAAAAAACTGAAGGATGTTCATTAGATCAAAAGACAAACCACGAGGTATCAATACACAATGCAAAAGAACGTAACATTCTAATCCATTGGGTAGATTGTATACTTGATTACCAAGGTTACAACATCATTTAACCAAAAAAATTGAGTAATATATAATAGCTATCTGTTTCATCATATGTGACGGAATACAAATTTCAATTATGATTACTACATAAGTAGTATTTCACCAACTAAGGTAATTTAAAAAAAAATTGGAGCATTCCATCATATTAACAGAGAATACTATAGGCTATAGCTAAATGAAAAGAAATGGTTAACTAGGAGAAGCAACACATATTTTCATACCTGATCAAAAGGAGGCTGTGGCTTCCCCCTGCAGAAGTTTGAAAGTGTGCAGGTAGCATTTCCAAGCATAGAAAGCTTGGCATGTTCATTTAATTGTGCCAAGAAAGGAAGCAAATTCCCATGACTGAGAACAAGATCACGACATCTGGGCGAATCCCCAGCGACATTTCCCAATGCCCACACAGGCACTGCCTGTGAGTACCAAAATACCAAGGGTTAAATGTTAAGTTATTAATAAATGATAGCTTGCATGGAACAGTGCAACAAGGTATTGTTGTCGTCTTCTGATGTCAGCTGCATGTTAATAAATACAAACGGCACAAGCATACAGCTCCTCAATCGGCGACTACGTTCTGATGCACAAAAACCAAATTAACCAAACCACCATTAAAATTCACTAAACAACAAATTAAACCCAAATTATTAATAATAGAATATAAATTTTACGCTAATTACACAATGACCATTGTCGTGCACGGTCGTGTATACTCCCGCGACCCCAATTCCTACCGCAACCGAAGAAGGTAACACCCTCTTCCAGTTTACCTTTCTTTTCCGCTTCTAAGGTTTACTGTTCCCAATTCCTGAAATGCTACGTTTGTTTTTCTGAATTCTCATTTCTCAGTGATTGGGGGCTGGGTGCACCTTCAGGCCACGGTGGTTCAAGCATTAGAATCTATATGTCACATTCATCATCTCATGTTTAGCCTCCATCCTACTCATCCGAGTAGGTCAGGTCACCAAGTTGAATCATCATCTCTAATACTAATTGTTGTGCAACCGAGATTTGCACCAATAGTAAATGAACAATCATATAAGTGAACTTGACACCATACTTTAACTAAAAACCTTAAGTTTCAAGTTTATGGGTCTTATCTTTACTTATATAATGTTCAACCTTTTCATTCATACTCGATATGGGACTTCACCTAACACTTGTATTTCAACAATCTCCTCCTTAAGTGTGAGTCTCTTCCATATGGTAGTCTCCCCCTCAAGCAGAAGTCATTTTCAATCCAAAGTATTTCATGCTAGCCATTAGAGCTCACATGCTCTATATACTTGTACCGTCGTTCCACCCATGGGACACTTTAGATGATAATTGCTATGCATAATTAGTTTGTGAACTTAAATTACATAACAAATGTCTAATTTCTTTTCTTTTGATGCTTTTTTGACTTAAAAAGATAAGAATTTAGATTCTTTTGAGTTTTTATCTTAAGAATGCTAAAATTAGTAAATTTACAATGTTCTATTTTGTAGAGTTTTTGGATACATGAACAAAAGAATAGAAGATGTATGAAGAATTAGAGCAGTGTGTGAAGTCAAGTTAGAAGTCAGTTTTATCGAGCATAGACACTAAGTGCGTGCTTGTAGTGTTAGCTCATGGTTACTTAAGTCAGTTGTACTTTACATATGCGTTCAATGTGCACATACAGACTTAGCGCACAGTCATTTTTAGAAAGCATAACTGTGCATTGTTTTGAAGATTATAAAAGGCTACACTATGTTTTTTGGAGGGAGTTCATTTAGGGCATGCTCTGAAGCAAAAACATCCACTTTGAGAGCTATTCTTCTTCCATTTTTTTGTTTCATCTTTTGTTTTTTAGCCTCTAATGACTATGAGAGACTAAATTATTCATTGTTGGGGGCTTGAATACCAAACACTCTTTGATGTAATTATCTTTATTATCCATTTAATGTTATTTCAATATTAATTCTTCATTTCTAAGTTTATTGTCTTGTTTATGGATTGATCATTCATTCACATGTATGTTATATGATTTTAGTCATTGGAAAATATTTTTATCTATAGCCCAACTACTCAGCCCACTCCTCTGTCTTCCACGAGCTCCTTTGCCAACTTGACCACACTAGCTCCCACCTTTTGCAACTCATCTTCCTCGAAACCTACGCCACCTCCCACTACCTCCATGCCGAAATCAACCCCTTCTTCCTCCTTATGGAGTGCGATTTTGCTATCAAACCCAAGACCCGCTTCAACAACGTTGCCCTCAACTCCTCATCAAAGCCAACATGCTCAAGCTCATCAAAATGTTCCACTCAAAGATGGGTGCTAACACTGTTCCACTTGACGTCTCCACTTTCAATATCACGGTGGCTGAAGATGGTTGCAGCGACGAAAGCCCATGATCGTGACAGAGTAAGGGCCTACCACGGACCAACATCTATGGAGACACATAAGTGGTTAAAGGTCGTGGCACGGAGGAAAAGGTGGTCGTGGAATAAGAGGGAGAAGGATAAAACCTTCTTTTTGTAAAAAATTGAGATCTCTTTCTATTAAAAATGAGATATGCTTTGAAACAAATAATGACAATTTTTAAATCGTTACAAATAGCGTTATCAAATGTTTAATGAACATATCATCACTTAAGTGATGACAAATATTTAAAATAAAATTTTTCAAATATTAGAAAGCATATGTGAAAGAAAAATTTATTAAAAATTAAATATAAAATTCAAGTATATATCATGAATTAAAAATATATTTAAATCCTACTTAAAAAAATAATTATATTGGTCGATGATGTTTTGTAATAAATAAATAAAAAAGAGAGAGATTGCCGATGTAACGACGCCCTAAAAGCCAACGATACAATACAATAGTGCTTTGGGATCAATCCTTTATTCATTCATTTATTGTAGTGTTATTGCTGGGTTTGCCGTGTTCGCGTTCTTTGTTCCATCGGAGCAGACCCTTTTTCCTTTTAGGTTCACTCTTTTCTCTCTCTTTCTTTGTCAACGATTCAAGCCTCCTTCTGAAGCATCTTTTTACTGTATGTATAGTACGAATTGAATTTAGTTTTATTTTTCATTGTTATGGTTATTATTTTTATTATTCTTTTCGCCTTTTCTTCTTGTAATTGTAGTTGCAATTGTAATTGTCAGAATATCAACATTTTTGTAATTGTAATTGCAGTTGTAATTGTAATCGAAATTGTATCTGCGTTTACCCTTTTAGGTCACTTGATATGGCATCAAGGCACCGTGTTCACAGAGAAGCCTTGAATGCTCGAAGGGGTTACCCACCGGAAGGGCCATATGCTCGTGTGCCTCCCATGCCTCGTCCACCGCCTCCTATTCCTCCTCACCCGTCTGTGTTAGAAGAGGAACTTGAATTTCAGCATGCCGAGATGCGGAGGCTCGTGGCAGACAACAGGAGGTTGATTGATGACCGAATGGCGTTGCAGCGAGACCTTGGGGCCGCAAAGGAGGAGCTTCATCGCATGAATCTTGCCATTGGTGACATTCGCGCCGAGCATGAGGCACATTCGAGGGAGCTTGTTGAGAAAGGCATGAAGATGGAGACTGACCTTAGGGCAAATGAGCCTTTGAAGAATGAGGTCATGCAACTGCGATCTGAGGTTAAGAAACTTAACAATCTCAAACAAGAACTGACAGGGAAGGTTCAGACACTCACTCAAGATGTTGCAAGGTTACAAGCAGACAATCAACAAATTCCTATGATGAGGGCTAAGATTGATGGCCTGCACCAAGAGCTAATGCATGCCAGGTGCGTGGCTCAATTGCTGACAGGGTTTCCGTTTTCTTTTGTCAAACCCTTTTGTGGTAGGTATTTCCACATTTGTACGCTTAAACTGATGATGATTTCATGTTTGTTTTTCAGAACCATGGTGGATTACGAAAAGAAGGCAAACATGGAGTTCATGGAACAAAGGCAGTCAATGGAGAAAAATTTGGTTTCCATGGCCCGGGAAGTTGAGAAATTACGTGCTGAGCTTGCTAGTGCTGATAGCAGACATTGGGGTGCTGGTATGTCAGGTATGACTTGTTTGTTATATTGTCCTTTTGCAGAATTTTGTATCCTTCAATAAATAAGACACGTGTATTTATTCGCAGCTCAGGTTGTTTGATAAATTACAAATTGTTGTTCTTTTGTCCCTTTGTTTCATGTTTGCTTCATTTATGAAGGTGGGCCTTATGGAACAAAATTTGGTAGCCCAGAGGGTTTTCCAGCTCCATATGCAGATGGATATGGCGGTGTTCACCTGGTATGTGTTCCTTAATTTACAGGTTTTAGATTAAGCCCTCCTTAATTTGCAGATGGATATGGTGTTCACTTTTCATGTGCTGCTGTTCAGGGTGCTGCAGATAAAGGTCCTGTGTATGGGGTGGGTGCTGCCTCAAGAAAGGGGCATGAGAAGCCACGCATGAATCGTCGTTGAAATTCAAGCAATTGCTATTGGTGATGAAGAAAGGCTTGCCATCACTTTGCCTTCTCTGTTTGCAGACTAGCTGAGATTGAGTTTGATGTCCTTCTGTGTATGCATGCGAGAACAGTGGTTATTTATCTGGAACTCTGGATATATTGAGTCCTAAATTGGCATATGTAGGTTTTAGTGTTGCTTTGCTTTTTTTTTTAAAGAAAACATTGCTGCAGTATCTCAGTTTAATATTTAGTATGATGGAATTCTTTACTTTATCTATCTTCCATTGATACATATTTCATGTTTCAATTATTGTTATGTTTTTGGTTGCTTATTGTTACTTGTCTTTCTTCTGGGTGAAAATTTGTTTTCTGTTCATCATGTGCTGGAATGCAGCATTATAAGGTTGAGGTTTTGTAACTCCCATGTGCTGAATCATGCGGGCTGAAGTTAAATAGATGAGGGGTTTGTCAGGCTAGCATTATTTTAGAAGACTGGATATTTTGTTTCAACTTTCAACTGCTGTTGCATATGCTCCTTGTTGAACTCCTGGCAATATGTTGAATGAGTGGTGTTGTTGAATGCATTTTTTGTCAAGGATTATGGATGTGTGGTTTTGGAATTAGTCTACTGGATAATTACTACTTTGTCAGAGGAGTGACCACATGTAGAGGAAATTGGAGCATAATTTATATTAGGTTATGTTTTCTAGTTTACTCAAGTGAACAAAATGAAAAGTTGCTCTTTTTCTACAATTAGAGTATGTTTCTGTTAGGATAGTGTGATAGATTTAAGTTTTTAACTATTTGTAAGATTGGATAAACCTTGCCCAGAAGTGCTGGAGATGTTGGTGGCATGTTGGATTTCATTTGGCTTTAGCCAGTGGACTTCTGCAACCGGTAAATCAGGCATCCTGCTCAAATTATTGGAAATATAAATTTGGGAATGACTTCTGGGGTGTATATAGGACACCCTTTTCTTGGAGATGAAGTTGCAAGTTCTCAATGATGAGTGGAATTAATTTTTTTTTTCATTTTCCGGAAAAGATGCTTGTATTGAAGGTGACTGTACTCAGTTTTGGAGTTGATATATTTACCTACACAGAACATTTAAGTTTGGGAGTATTCAAGCGTTTTTGTTCCTTATTTTCTATGAGAAGTTTCCGTTTCTGGTAATAACTACTACATTTTCTGGCATGGAGGATGACTGGTGAAATGTGTTGCTTTTTCCATAAAACGGCATTGTTGATGACACATTTGCATTGTAGGCTGTAACAATGTGCTGGGGCATGTGTTTTCCTCTTTAGATAATCTGGCATTCTGTTATGTTTGTTGATTGAGGAAAACCAATAATACAACGAATGCAGATGGAGTGGATACATATATAGATGTATATTGTACCTCGGTTTAGTATTGCTCTAAAAAATCTGAATTGTTCAGTTAGACCTTTTGGGATTTCAACAAATTTTACTTTGACTACTGAGGGTCTAACACAACTGTCCCGCTTTACCCGGAATTAGGACTGGCTATGAGACTTAGGATAAGACTTATGTTGTTTTTGAGTTATACCTTGAGTGCTTTAAGTTGGTTAATACTATATGGAGGTTGGTATCAATTACAAAGTATTGTTTTACATGAGAAGCTGAGTTCATGGAAATTTTACATTCCCTCAGCTAGATAGTAGTGCTATAGGTCTTGTATTGCTCTTGCAAACTATTTATTTGAAGTGGATCAGAAATTGGCTGGTAGGATGAGCTTACATATCTGCCTAGCTTTAGGATTTCAGGGGGACATTATCCATTTTATGCCATTTTTAATATTGAACCGGTAGTGTTGTTTCTCATACCATCACAAAGTTTCTCATTCTTTGTACCGGTTGAGGTGCTGAAATCTCTTTGGTCAAGGTCCTCCATGATATGCTGGATTCTTGTATGTTGCTAGATTCACTGTGGAATATCAGACGAGAAGGCTTCGAGCCTGCGATGTGTGTGAAGGCTAGCTGTTGATCTAATGCTCATAGGCAAGTATTCTACTTCTCTTTTTCGGTCTGAATGATGTAACAAATGTAGAACTTGCTATTTGTTACCCTGCTGCTTACAATCATGTACGGTTTAGTATTTTGCTTTTTATGAAACTTAAATGTTGCACACCTGAATTAGGGTATATTAGTGTTAGATCATCTTCAGGTTTTGTTTCTAGTGATATCATCTAACCAGAAGTTTTAGCGTAATGATCAGGAATTTAAAATCTTAATTCTATATTAGTGTAATGATTTAATATAATGCTAGCTGTCAATCTGTCCTACTTAGAATCTCAAGAACTATGATCTTCTATAGGCTCAATGATAGGTTTCAACTGATACAATGAAAAGATTTAGAAAAGAATAAAGGCAATGAACCCTTATTTTATTGATTGGGTTTGCTGGTCAATGTGACCAGAGAATACAGTGAGATATTCAAGAGACCTCTCCTCTCCTAACAACTTCTGAGTAAATTCTTAACTGCCTAACTACATCCTCTTCTCTCCCTATTTATAAGCTATTCAGTTGCAACTGTGTTTCCCCCTCTATTAGCCCTTACATATACTCTCTTAACCATTGGTCTCCTATCAATCAAATAGTTGCATACTTGGAGCAGTCTGAAGTTGCAGGGTGGAAAAGTTCTATATGCAATGTTCCTATAGGTCTTTTGGTTGTTGTTAGGCTTCTAATATGAGCAAAGAAACATTAATCAAATCATTCAATATTGTTTGCTGCTTTTGGATTGCCAGACCACCCAGTTAAGTTGGATGCATTATAGCTAAAGTTCAGCGTTTACATATTATAGATTGCATTTATTTCCAGTGGTGGGTTGAGTATACCAGTTGTTATTGGTACTTTTCTCTGCATGGGATTCATATGTAGCAGAATTTGGAATTTTGGAGATTATTTTGTTGAAGGACAATCAGCTGCGGCTAGTTTATTTAGGTTATATTTTAGTTATTGTTACTGACTTGAACATGCATTGTATGACTTGGAATCTGCAGTCTCTGGAATAAGCTTGACTGAGAGTATTAAGGGGACAAGATGAATAGTCAGCTTCCTTAGTGAGATAAGGGTCTTGGGATTTGCTATAATGTTGATCTGGTTTCCACCTAGATCAAAAAATACCTGCATTCATTTCTTTTTGGGTAAATGCTTAAGCAATTAGCTTCATGAATCTTTTGAGGTTACTTGAGCACTACTTTATCCAGATGATGGATGCTAGCAGTCTCGTGGCTTACTTATTTAGTTCTCATCAGATTTGTTTGCTTATTATATATAATGATTCTTTTGTTTTGTTCAGAAACCACTGTTTCTATATAATATAGCATTCAGCAGTATATTCTTTCGCTTGTCTTTTATTATGCTTTCTCATGTATTTCCCCTGCTGAACTTTGTATACATATTCAATTAGCTTGCCATTTATTTCATCCTAATCTTATGTTTATTGTGGATGCAGATGGAAAGCTGGGATGAGAAGTAACGAAAAACCCCATATATTTATTTTGAAGAACACTGGTAGGTTCTTTATTATTTCAAAATGTGAAATCAGTTGAAGCTTTTATTTGACTGAAGAACCATTGGTCACTGGTGGATGGATGTATTTTACCTGGCTGTGATGGATTGAGATAAACGCATTAGCATGCTTTTGTTGTGTTGGATCACATTATTGTGAGATTGGAAATGAAAGCTTTAGTGGTAAGCAACTAAGCATGGGTTGTTTCTAACTTACTTCAGATTTTGCTTACTGTGTCGTGTCTGAGGGATGCCTCAGTATCTATCTTGACCTATTGGAAATGAAGCCTCTTTTACACTTTTTGTTTGTTGTTCCTCATTGGATTTGGCATTTAAAGATAGTCATGTTTGCAATGTGTGGTGTAATATCGATGTGAATCCTACACATTGCAGACAACTCAGGATTTCATATTTCTTACCCATCTATTTCAGTTTTCTGTTTCCTTTATGGTTGATTGTGGTGCAGTTGCTTTTGATCGTGTGATTGCGGTTTATTTGTCACTGAACTAGATGGCCGTTACTTATTAGGTTTTACTATTTTAAGGGTTATAAAGTTGTGGCCGAATTTTCTATTTGGTCTTGCAAAAATAGCATGATTATTTTTTTCATTTGGTACCTTATTTAGTATTTTGTAAATTCCTTTATCCATTCTTATGTAGTTATTGTGCTAGTCTTTCATTAGTTTCGAATAGTTTTTGCATACTTTTTAGTCCTAAGTAATTACGATTTTTTCTTGGTATTTGCTTTCATTTTTTAAAGATGGTCTTTCATTATTTTTAAGCCAAGTAGGCATTAACAGACAAACCTGAATGGTAATCGCAAAGGGATTGAATGGGAACAAACATTTTGTATAGAAGACCAAGAACTTAATTGGAAATTTTTTTTGGAGAAGCATTAGGAGAAGAAAATATAAGTAACACGAGTTAAATTGATGATGGGATATTTCATATTTAGGAATGTCTAAATAACATTGCTCTTTGAGTATAATTGTTGAGACTTACAAAAATTGATGAGAGTAAGCAACACTTAAGACCAGAATACACCACCCCATAGACCCCTTCACCCTAAACATATAGAAGCGTGAATAAGGTATGCTTGATCTCAGACAATCTCGTGCATGAAGAATACCATAATTAGAATTCCGCTTTAATGTAATTGCTGAGTTATCATTGTCTTGTTCTTCTATAACCAAATTGTAATTAAAAAAAAAACAACAGTATTTCAGTTTGTACATTGTATAGGATAAATATTTACTTAGAAATAAATAAAATTCATAATAAGTAATATTTTTAAATATACGAATTATATATATTATAGTTAAAAATTATAATAAATAAATATTTTTAGATTAAATAGAAAAAAATCAACAATTAAAATACTAATTTTACTTAAAGACCTAAATCCTTAAACCCAACGGTAGAATAATATAATTATTAAATAACACCAAAAATAAAAATTTTGTATAAATTAATATGTTTAAATTATATCATATTATTGTCAAGTTTAAATAAATTGTTTAAAGATTTAAAACCAACCTATTTAATTAAGGAAACATTTAAGAGGAATTATTTAAATTTACTGAGTTTCTTGTAATCCTATTTATTTTGTTTAAATAAACTTTACTATTAACAAAGTTATGAAGTGAACGCTTTGACTTATTAACCTTCTTTATTTAACGGCTTCCGACGAATCACGACTGCCTGAATGCTGGAATCCGCTTTCAGTTTCACAAACACTTCCAAACCCATGGATGGGAGGTTACTATAAATAAATAAAATAAATAAGAATCAGTAATGAAGGAACCATCGAGATTCCTCTTTCCCGTTTTTGGCAAAAACTTAATTGATTATTATATTGTGAGTTGAGCTTATTTGCTTCATTGCTAATTAACAACCAAACCCCTTTCTTCTAATCAGAAAATGAGAGAGGAAAAGGAGTCAGATATAAAGGATATTGATATGATAACTCAGTTGCCAGACCCCATTTTGCAGCAAATCCTTCTATTCTTATCAGCTGCTGATGCTGCCCGCATGAGCCCTATCTCCAAATATTGGCTTAACATATGGAATTCACTCTCCATATGGCACTTTTCCTTTAACGAAAGTACTCAGAATCTCCTAAGCTTTTTGCCTTTGGTTGATGATTCTTTGTCCTCTCTACGATCACCAGAGGGGAATCCAATCAATCACAGCTTCGTATTGAACCTACACTTAGTCCGGGAAAGACATCCTTTTGACATCAAGGGTATGCTTTACCTCTCTAAAATTATTACTTATATAAATGATTGGATCAGTCTGGTTCTCAAAAATTGTGTCAAGCATCTCAAACTTAGTTTTTCAAACCTAACATACTCTCTGACTCAGGATATTTTTTATGCGAAATTCTTTCTCACACTGAATATCCAGGGTTGTTCTATCATGGGAGAACCATTATTTCCTAGTGATTATGCACAGTTTAATTGCCTTAAAGAGCTAGTTTTGTTGAGGGTTGATGCAAGTAGTTATATGGTTCAGAAGATACTATCTTACTCCTTGCTTGAGAAACTTGTTCTCAAAGAAATTGGTAACATGGAGTCCCTTAAAATTTGCAATCTTCCCAGGCTTAGTTATGTTGAAGTTGAACAAAAACTTAAGGAAGAGCTTAAGATTGAAGCTCCAAATCTTCTGACCGTCATCTTACACTTAAATGGGTCGGTTAAAGTGTATGTTTCCGATTGCATCACATGGACTGGTAACTATGGATCAAAATTTGTTTTTGAGCATGCCCGTTTGGAGACTTTGCACTTGTGCTTCAACTCATGTTCTAGGATAGAGATTGGGTGTTCTAACCTTACAACTATGTCCTTGTCAAACAAAGGTTTTGAAAAACCACTGGATGTTGAGGTTGATGCCCCAAAAATTGAACTACTCAATTACGAAGGTTATGTTATTCCATCTTTCCAGGGCATGACACCTCATGTAAAGCCTACTGTCACGCTCAAACTAAGTCTTGGAGGTCGCCCTGGTTTGAATGTTGCAGTGAGGGATTGTATTGAGATGTTCAACCAACCAACAGTGCATCTAAATTATTTTTATGGACAGGTATAATTTCACCTATATAGTATGCAATGTATTGATGTCTTTTTTGAAGCTTGAAACCTGAGATATTCAAGTGATATTTTTAAGTTTTTTAATTTTTGGTTCTTCAACTAGTTTTTCAAAGCACAGGAGATTCTCTGGCCAGGACAAGTACAACAAGTAGAATTACTTCTCCACCACCTAAAGTAAAATGTCTGATATGGTCTGTCAGCTCATCAACACCAGCATATGCTTACCAATGCCTTTTAGATGGTTCACTTTGCAGCTGCCATCCCGATATTCTACAACTAGAAGAACTTGCCAGAAATAGAGGGTTCATAGAGGTAATATAAAAAAAATCATTTTTTAAAATAAAACCCAAATTCCCTTTAATGTGAAGAAATTGGGCGAAAAAATTAATATATTGCACTTTTAAAAAAAAATTACCAAAATATTGCAGTTTTAAACCTATTTACAAATCTATAGCAATGAATCACGTCGATATAGGACGTGTTTAATCACGTCGATATAGGACGTGACTGGAGCTAAATCACGTCGATATAGGACGTGACTTACCAGGTGGTGACACGTGTCAGTTTAGGCCACGTGTCATTTTGCGGAGCGATGTATATAAACTTCGGAAGATCATAACTTTTGACTGGAATGTCCGATTGAGTCGAAACTTGTGGCCACGCGCTCGAAATTGAGAGGAGAATCTCTTAGCAATGTCAATTTTTTTTTTTCCAAAAGATGTCTCTGAGTACCTCAAAATTACGATTAAATCTTTGAACCTTCAAAAAAATATATTGGTTTCTAATTTTTTATTTATTCAATTAGTGAATTGTATGCTATTTTTTATTTTTCTAATTACATCTCTTAATTTTGAATTCCTTATGTTTAGCTAACCTTTCTCTCCCACTCTCTTTTTCCATGATGTGTGTGGAAACTGCTTGATTATTAAAAAAATTATTTTGTCTTTTTTTAGTTTGATCATTTATCTTAATATTTTGGTTTAGTTTGATCCTTCGATCTATTTAAAAATGATGTCATTAATCATTTTAAAAAAATGAAAGACTAAACTGAACTAACAAAATAAGATAAAAAATTAAATTATTTTTTAAAAAGATAAAAGATCATGAGAACAAAGAATAAGATAAATAATTAAATAGGTAATTTAATTATGAATTAACCTAACAATAACATGAAATAATGATTTAATAGAAACATTGATGATTAAGTCTAATCATTATCTATGTGACCATACTTGCAAACATGCAGAAACCACATCACGAATCTTGTTAAACTGAAACAATTCCCATTTCGAATTGGAGGGTGTGTTAAGAAACTTCCAAGTTGCATGGGGCTTAGTTAGTGAAGTTCACAAAAGCGTAACCGTTGTTCATCTTAGTTATGCAAAGCATGAAATTAATAATTAATAAATAGTTTCCACACACATCACGGAAAAAGAGAGTGAGAGAGAGAAAGGCTAGCTAAACATAAGGAATTCGAAATTAAGAGAAGTAATTAGAAAAATAAAAAATAACATGCAATTCACTAATTGAATAAATAAAAAATTAGAAACCAATAAATTTTTTGAAGGTTCGAAGATTAAATCGTAGTTTTGAGCTTCTCAGAGACATCTTTTGGAAAAAAAAAATTTGACATTGCTAAGAGATTCTCCTCTCAATTTCGAGCACGTGGCCACCAGTTTCGACTCAATCGGACATTCCAGTCAAAAGTTATGATCTTCCGAAGTTTATATACATCGTTTCGCAAAATGACACGTGGCCTAAACTGACACGTGTCACCACCTGGTGAGTCACGTCCTATATCGATGTGATTTAGCTCCAGTCACGTCCTATATCGACGTGATTAAACACGTCCTATATCGACGTGATTCATTGTTATAGATTTGTAAATAGATTTAAAATTACAATATTTTGATAATTTTTTTTTAAAAGTGCAATATATTAATTTTTTTGCCGAAGAAATTGTGGTTACCTCCTTTTGTGTATGTTTGTCATACACAGAATTGTGCAGCAGAAGGATTATTTTTTCAAAATGAGGAAGGTTACTGTATTTTTTAAAACTAGAGGGCAGGTGAAAAGACAAAGCATTACTTGTCGTTAGCTTTTGATGTAACTGAGAGTTAAATTATTATGAACGTGCAGTTCCTTTGTCATAAATTATTTGATAGAGAAGAAAATCCAGGCTGCTGTAAAGATGAACCTGAGTTCAGATGCTGGAGACATTACTTAAAGGATGTCACTGTTGAGATTCAAAGCCAGTCTGAAGCTGAAAAGCCAAAGACATTCACAGGCGAAGCTTTGAATATATTGAAGTATCTTAATACATCAGAGGCAATTCAGTTTCGCATGAACTGGTCACGTGATTTAGTAATATGAGATCAATTTACAAATTAAGGCGACACTCTTAGCGGTTCATACAGCCTACATTTTCTTTTTCTCTAATTACTGATCACCAAATAGCCAGTGCAATACTTCTACATTGGTTCATATTGTGATGAAAACGAACCAAGATATTCTCCCGATATTGCTATAGTATGCAACAGAGATCATATGTAATTATATGTTGACTCTATTCAATGCTTAGAGCAGAAAAGCGTGCGGACTTGTCAGCAAATTCTAGCATAGTAATCATTGCTTAGTATTTAAATTTGAATGAATAATAAGGCAACACAACGCAACTGTGTTTTCAGATTTACTGATAGAGTGCTGTGGCAGTTTATATTGATTTGATTATTACAACAACAGTTAGTTAAATCAACACGTAGATGATGTTTTGCATTAGTTTCAACAAATTAACAATCAATGTAAATGAACAAATTAAGCATGAAGAAGCAGGGGAGCATGTTACCGTGTGTATTGAACTACTCAGCTTCATGAACATTTCGCGCTGCACTTGGAATTCATTCACATTAACTGCGAGAACAAGATGAGGAATGATCAATTCCACAATAATAATAATAGAGAAAACAATGAGTGAAATCGAATGAACACCGCTCACAACTCACCAATTAGCCAAAATAAAATCATGAAAAATCGAATTTAGCGAGATCAATGCAATTGGTGTCCGTTAGGCGAGTATGAAAATGTTCAAAAATAGACGGAATATCCGAATTCACAAGAATTGCAACAGCTTCATTTTCGAGCTAACCTTATTTATACTTAAAATAGTAGAATTAAAAAGTATAAAATTAAAATTAAAGATATATTTTATAATATGTACATTAACACAAGTAACATTAATATAAATATAATATCATATTATGTAAAGTGATATTTATTAAACTAAAATGTCTTATTATTAAGAGTGTAATAGATATTTATTAAATTTAAAAGTCTTATTATCTTTTATTTAAAATATGTTTTTCAATAAGCATGCTATATAGCTAATTGAGAAAATTTTATTGGATGATAGTATAGAATTCTATTACACCAATAATATATATCTATTATATATTTATTTTATAAATAGTATAAATTTTTAGAAATGAGAAGTTAAACATAAACAAAAAAATATAATACGAGTGACATGCTAAGACTTAAGTACACAAAGAAGAAGAAAAAAGACAAGATATATATAATAATTTGTAATAAATATTTTTTTAGACACTATTAAGAGAGATTTAAAATAATTCACTTATTATGTTCAACTATCTGACATAATTTCGCTTGATAGTAAAGATATTATTTATTTGTAAATAAAACGAATAGTTTTGTTAAATGCATTTGTATATAGATTAAATATTCTTGACAAATTTTGCTGTCAACAGCAAATGTAGAGCTTGTATTCAGCTTCATGTAAATAAGAACACTTTATTTCGGTGTGAAAAAAGAAAAGCAAAAGAATGGTCAGTCTAGTCTGTGTGCCCATGTCTTAGTTGTATGGTTAAGTAGTAAAGATAGGGGCTAAGAATTTTGATCTTTTCCCCTTCACTGTAGATTTTGTGTCAGGAAAATGATCTCCACCATCAACCGTATCCTCCACAGACCCTTCTTGTGTTACTTTTACAGGGTAACTTACAAGGTGCACACCTTCCATGTCCACAATTTCTTCACTACTGTAGATTCCCCACATGTGATCCCCTATTGACAGCATTCGCTTAACACATGACAAACTTTCTGGCTCCAAGAACAATTCCTCAGTGATTCCAGTGTGCTCATACCACAGTGACATTCTGTATGCATGAATATCACCACGGCTTATAATGTGGTGATCAGCTCCATCTTGAGATTGGTAGGCCCCAATGGCAATCTCAGTGTCCCTTTGCCCATCCATGGATCTTTGGTTCACATTGGCTGATCCTATTAATATGTATATATCGTCCACTGGTGACACAAGCAACATCAACATAGCGTAGTTAATCTACAATATCAATACAGTTTGTACCACATTTCTACAACTCAATTACTTTGATGCTCATGCATTAGTTATTTAAACAAATTCACTTACATAATATTGAATAAAATTAAAACTAACATTATTCCAAATAAGCTTTTATGCAAAGTGGTGGGGAAACAAATTTAATTGGAGAATAATATAATCATACCTATCATTATCTTCGAGTGAACATAAACCGGGAACCTCCTATTTTTTTGTGCATTCCAGTATTGTGTTTCAGGATGGGGAGAATGCGGTGGAAGATACTCCTCTTTTCCATTCTTTTCCCTATTTGCAAGGCAGAAGAAATTCAAGTAATCTCTTGGATGTCCTGGCTCACCACTTTCTGTTATTGCTTCTCCAATCAACTTATACATCATTGTCATTGTTTCTCTGGTCCAGTGCAGTATATCTTGAACTGGTTCACTTTCAGGTACTCCTTCTGGCCACATTGGTATGACTATGTACACTGCAAACCTCTCTTTTGCTTTAATCTTACTGACCACCTTGAGTGTAATCTCGACCGGAATCAGGTTCCTGCATCCACTATGCCTATCTTTCTGCCACAAATGGCAGCCCCCAATAAAATATTGGTTTTCGATGTACACAAACCTATCGGCACGCCTAATTGCTTCAACATAGGCTTCATGGATGCTTCTCTCCACAGTTAGCTTTCTAAACAACTGGCTAGCAGACACATGGTCAATTGACCTGTATACTTGAACTTTCCAATTCCTCTCTTTGGGAGGGCTTGAGCATGTGGGAACGAGATTTTCTAGAGTGTTGGCAGGGACTAGAAGAGAAGCATCACATTGCTTTGTCCATCTTTGCTCAAAATTGGTTAACACATCCCAAGCAGCATCACCAGTTACACAAGCATGAGCATCATGCCAAGGCTCTCTTGGCCCTCCTTTGTTGAGGCTAGCTCCTGCTATGTTTGTCTGATAGAAGTCATGGTAATGTGATTCCTCGGTAAGTGTCTGAAACAGTGAGTGTTTCTCTGTGTCATACCGGCCATCGCACAAATCTACACCACCCAAAAAGCTCATAATTTCTCTGGCACGAACAGAGTTGGGTGCTCTGGTGTCCACAGTTATGGTCTTCTGATGGTGAGCAAAGAGTGTGGGGAACTCGTGGTGTAACCTGGGACACTTTCTGCATATTACTTTTGTGTGTTTGAAGTAGGCAAAAGCGTCCTCATCATGAGTCTTCATCACACCTTTGTTCTTAATAAAAGGCAAAGATGTTTCATCATCCCAAAGCATAACCCTCACAGCTACTCCTTCCTCTGCCTTCTTCTTTAACAGTTCACCCAGCTTTATCTCCCTAGCATGTGGGATTTCTGTTTGTGGATCTCTAACCTGCACATGTTTGGATAAATTTCTCAAGGCTTAGATATGTTTCATGTATATGCTAAATTAGTAAATTTTGTTTTGGGTTCTTAAAGATCTTGATATATTAAAACTTTTGTTTTGAGTCTCTATGTAAGTTAAGTGATAACGTGTCATCTTGAGAATATATCTTCTCAATATAAGCACTTGGTGGGAGAGAAAATAAAAAGAGAGAATGAATTAAGTTTCTTCTAAATTAGCTTATGCATAACTTAAAATTAACTTTAGGAGAAGCTAAATGAAAGTTGTAATATATTGATTTATGCATACATTAATTTTAACTCATGAGAAAAGCTTAATTTGTTTTAGATTATTATTTTGTTTTTCTATAAGTGTTTCTTGAGAGGTTTATTTAAACATTACCATAAGAATTTGAAATGAGATCATATTTACCAGAACCATCTTGGGATTGAAAGACCAGCCTGCAATATAAATCAAATAGTTTGCACCCTCAATGGCTTTATAGACATCTTCCCATAGCTTTCTTGGTGCTCCACATAGATCAAAAGGAGGGTGGAAAGTAGAGGAATGGTGAGCATCATGATAGAGCTTAACCTGGCAATTGGACCTTTGTGGGAATGTAGCATCCCTCAGCCCTTGAAATTCCCCATTGCTTAGTATCTTTGTCCAACTTGGTTCCATATCTGCTGGTTTGAACCATAACATGAATCTTAATTTTAGTTGTGGATTTGGTTTTCCATTTTCCATAAGGAGAGGGAAGAAACCATTGATCAAACTCTCTTCCTTCAACCGCTTGGTCTGCACGTGGAATTTCCCCAAAACGGAGCATGACGTTTTCAGTGTAATTGTGGTAGTTGAGTCTTCTGGATGAGCACACTGAATCTGAAAGGTTTGGTTCCACACACGTTCATGTTCTTGGGTCGTTTTCGCCACCTTATTGTTGTCTATATTGATGGTCACATAAGCAGGCTTTCCATTTGTACATACACACTGAAAAAAAAAAATAGAAATTGATACATGGTATGAGTACTTTCCACAGAATAGTGCACAATTTCACATGATAACTAACTAAAAACATGTAAATATGTAGATAGCATTATAGTCATGTGAGCTTACATTGAAGGGAAACGAAGGTGAGTAAGGTGTGGCATTGAAGATGGTAGCTTCAATTGTTCCATGGATGAGGAGCTTAGGCTTTTCCTCCATTATTCAATATTCACAAGGAGGAAATTGAAGATAAAAAAAATTTTAGTAAGTGTGTTTTGACTTATGAGGGAATGGAGGTCAATTTACAACTGTTACCAAAGGCATAATTCATATATATAAAGGTTGTAAAGTTTGGTGTTGCAGACGAAGAAGAAAAGGGAACCTTAAAATGCAATTGAAATGTTGGAAGGCAGTTTGGGAAAACTTGTGGAATTATGCATAATTTAGACGTATAGTAACAGCCAACCGTCACGTCTATTCTATCCCAAAACACAAGTTTTCGCTTCAAGCTCAAGTTTCTTCAACTGAAATCACAATTTTTCGGCGTCAGTGACTGTGTGACCAATTCAAAACGTTGGTCGAGCATTTCGTAAATTCTCGGTTAGTCGTTACACATACGAGGAATGTTCGGAATATTCTCATTAACAAAATAAACATTCTTTTATTATCAGATAAAATTTTATACGAGTGCTTTTGTTTCAATTTTTTTGGTTTGTATGCCTTAAAAGATATTGTCATGTGCCAAAAGGAAACTTGTCTCTTTTCACCCAAAAGAAAGTATACTTATCTCTTTTTAACATAGAGATCACGCAACAGGAGACTTAATTATATTTAAACTGAGTTATGCTATGTTAATTGCCCACGTAACAAAGCCTGTTAATCCATATGAAGTGACAAGAGCTTTATTCTATTTCAGTAAAAGTTTAAAATTGAATCTTGTGAAAATTAGAAATAGATGTTGGAAGATTTTTTTTTCTTTTTTTATAGATTGATTTTACTCAATTTAAACTTTTAGAATTTAATATAACTTTTTTTACTGTAATTTTTTTTGTCCTAGGTTAGAGACCATAGATGTTCCCAAATCCACTTGATCATAAACTAATTTTATTCCCTCGTGATGCATGACTGTCATTCTCCAAGGAAATTTCTTTTGCTAGATAGATCATTCTCGTTCATGTAAATGTAATGGGATCTTTCACAACTGTGTCAATTATTTGGATTTGTTACTGCAATTAAATATAACTTTTAACCATCACAAAAATTATTTTAATAAAAAAATCATCAAAAAATTTCACAAAAATATTAGAAAATTGTAGTAATAATATTAATAAGATTTTATGCAAGATCCATTTTTAGGATTAAGTGACTTACTTTTGTTATTGTATAAATATTATAATTGTATGAGTTTAAAAAACTATATATTTTATTTGAGTGAATTTGGTCACAAAATATTGTAATTGTATAATTTTGATCCATAGGTCAATTTCTTATAAATATTTAATATATTTTATTGATGTAACACTAACCAATGAAGTGGTAAATGATGTGTGCTAATGGGTGACATGATGACATGATATTGTGATGGGTAATGTGACAACAAAAATTGGATTATCACATCATTTGTCATTTAACAAAATCTATTAAATATTTGACAAATTAATTAACAGCATTAAAATTGCACATTTATTTGAACTTTTGGCTAAAAGTTTGAAGCAAGCTATATCATTATAATTATAATTTAATACGTAATTGAATTATCAAAATTATTTTCAACAAAATAATTTGCTCACACCTACATCAAAAAGAAACTTACATCAACACTAACTAGGGTTAACATAATGATTAGGGTTGGAATTATATATATGAAGTTGTATCGTCGGTGTGATTATTGTAAAATAAAATATATCTCCTTTAAAAAAAATACAAACATAACTACATTAGGCCAACTTTGTATGTACATGGTAATTTGCAGAAATGCCCTTCAACTTTGAAAAAAATAATGGTTTGCTCTTCCATCGGGACTATAACTAAATAAACGTTTATTTATGCTATAAAGAGAAAAAAGGAAGCTCGCGTGTTTCCCTTTTTAAAAAAGAATATATATTTATTAATAAAATGTTATATTAAAATATTTAATCAATAAATAACACTTACAATAGTGAATAGAAAAGAACAAAATAAGGAGAGCCACATACCTATATACAGAAGAAACAAGGATAAATCCTTGAAGCTTGAATAACATAAACGGTTTCTTTAAGCATTGAGCGCCGAAGTCTGAAAATGTTAAGGTCTGCCTGCTATACCATATTCATCATGTGATTAGGAAATTAGTTTCACAAATAAAGTAAGCTTATACAAGCAAAGAAACAGAAGAACTCGTTGTGACCACAAAATGGCCATGATTATTAATTTTGGCCCCGTTAGATGGAGGAGGAGGAGGAGTACAAGAAACAAAGGTGAAAGCAGGGCATTTGATCCTCAAGCAACACAATAGTTACAACACAAAAAAAGAGTCATCAAAATAATTATTATTTAAGATTATGATTTTAATAAGAATTACAAAATTATTATATACATTCATTCGATTATATGATTCTCTTACTTGACCAAAAAAATTTCATTTTATTGAGTAAAAATATAAAAAGACAATTAAAGTTAAAAGATAAAAATAAATTACTTCAACCTTCCTTATACACATTATACAAAATTCTTTTTATTTCTAAAACTTACACAAACTTACTCGTGTTTTATGAATATATTACACTTAAATTTAATTTTCAATAATATATTTCATGGAATTGTTTGCTGATTATTAATTATATTTCTAGAACAAATGAAAAACTAACCCTTAATATCTGTCCATTTTCACACATTATACATATTTTTATTTCTTAAACCTCCCATAAACTTCCTTGTATTTTATAAATGCATTATAGTTAAATATTATCTATTACAATAAAATTTAAAAGTACTAACTAAAATTTTAAAAATGACGATTATCTAAAAAACGAATAAAATTTAAGTCTTCTTTTGACAAATTACGTGAAAAATACAACAGTAATTATTTTCCGTTGCAATTTTTGCATTTCAATACATCGAAATGATTTTTCTCCTCGTTCTACACTTAAGTGTTATTCTTTTGTAATCACATGGCTTTTTATTGTTCGATCCATTCAAAAAGTTTCAATTATAAAATTGCGCACTAAATCAATTAAGTTATTCCTATATACTCTACACTAGTGTACGGGATCTACCAGATGTATTCAATATTTTTTTTAAAATGGAATCGATCGAACTGCCTTCCTCCACACCTTTGTGTTGGTGTGTGTGAACTTTAGTTTAAAGATTGAGCCAGAAATTAAGAAATTTGATCATATTTTTCATATGATATGTGCGTGTGTTTGAGTATTACTTCAAAGCTTGAGCCAGCAATAATTAAAAAAATGCATTGAGTTGAAGAAAATGAAGCACCCTTGAAGTTAGTCTGAGAAATAAATTAATAAAGAAACAACAAAAAAAAAAAAACAACAAACAAATGCTTCCCCAAACCTACGAGGCTATGATCACTAAACAAATATTATGCAGTATATCTCCATAGGGTTAGTTCAGAATCGTAATATGAAGTTTTCCAGCACTATACTTAACCAGAAATTAATTTATGCTTAAATATTTTTTTTATATCTATAATATATCTCCTTTTCAATTTACTACCTAGGCATCTATGTTTAGCTGTTAAGCATGAGCACCAAAAAATATTGGTGCATCGATCCAATTGCCATTGTTATGTATCAAACTCTTTTCAAACCCCCAGATCTCAATTTTGTAAAGTATTTGACTCCCCTGTGTAACATGTGTTGAATGGTTCAAAAAGACAATTTTATTCTTCAGATATGTATATGTAGTTATGGAATTGATTTGTAAGTTTGTACACATTAAAAAAAAAATCATTGAAAGAAATCAGTTCTATTAATAAGTTTCAGTAATTTCATTTTATCCATTTGACAATGTATATATGCTTATGGCGGCATTTTTTTTTAATCTCAATGGCCGGCATGCGTAAGTGATTTTAGATGAAGCAAATATCTTGTTTGATATTCTGAAGTGATTTACAAAAGGTTAGATAGTAGAGGTCATATTCATAGGTGAATGATGATCGTGGAACCAAATCAAAAGACAGAGAGAAAAAAAAAGGGTTTTATATAATTGTACTTTGATCGACCCCTTCCCTTTCCTCGAAATGGAAAGAGATGTTTGGCAACCTTCTCGTTGTGGACACGTGGCCTTGCAGGCCTAGACCCACGATTCGCCTTTTTATATTTGCCGTCCCTACAACGTTCAATGTGCTCTCATCCACACATGACGGACACAACCCTTGTCCCTTCAACGAGCCTCTTGAGTGTCGGATCCTTCAAGTTAAATATCAAATATAAATTTCCATAAATTTATAAAAAATAAATAATTTAATAACAACTTAAATAATCATTAAAAATAATAACTTTTAACAACATAATAATAACAAAGTGAAATCAATATGTGTTTTAATTAAATTCGTAAAATTATTTCATTATATCATATATTATATATCATAAATTTGAGTGATATTCAACTTAATTCTTTTAAATAAAATTTTATATTTAAGTTCATCGATAAAAAATGATATAGCTGGATGAAGAGAACACCAACATAGGTAAGTAGATAAATTTTATGACAAAAATTAATCATAAGAAAATTAATAAATAAGTTATATTAATATTATGATCGATAACCAACAAATATACAAGCATTCTAACATTATCTTGCTTATTGAGTTTGAATATTTTAGTATTTTTACAAATATATATTATGTAAATATTTATCTATATGAATGAAATATTAAATCATTTAAGATTAATATATTATTTTTATACATAATATATGTTAAAGGAAAATTTAATTTAACAATAATTACTGAGAATATATTATTCATTGAAAACCATTGAGTGGTTAAACTCCTTGATATGTTGCAGTGTCGTATACTATTTATTTCTTAAGTATATGTATAACTTACCAATTTGAATATTACACGGAATAGTCTTGCTACGTGAATGAGATTAAAAGGGAAATTGTTCAATTAGATTGAATTTTGAACACTTGAACGTGTAGTACAAATAAAAGTGTGTAAAACTGTGCCGCCCTTATGGATGGCCATCTTCTGTCATCTCTGTTCTCTAAGCTTATGTCAGTTTGGTTATGATGCGTTCTACACCTTGTGCATTTTATATTAATTTTCTTTTTTAGTTAGATCGTGCCTCATATTATTAAAGAGATCTAATTTAAAACTCTTATTTTTTGTCTAATATGAGTTATATAATATTATTATATTTAAATTGAGTTATTTGACATTCAAGTTAATTGACTTTAAATAAGTCGACTCAATAAAAATTAAATAATATATAATTCTTCAGTGGCAAGTGTTATAACGTGAAGATGTTGAATATGTACTCAGAGGATCAGACGGCACACAATTTCATAATTTGGAGTATGTAAGAAACCAAAACTAAGACTGAGTGAATAATTCGACAGAGCCAAATCTAGAGAATCAAACAAATATACAATCTCATAATCTCAAATACTTAAGCAAAAGAAATTAAGATCGAATAGCTCATTCAATAAAGTTCAATAGAGAGCACCAAAGAATATAATGTCTCACAATTTTAAATGCATAACCAAAAAAAAAAAAAAAAGTTATGTGTGATTTGCAAAGCAACGTATACAAACTACACGAACAGCTTCGTTTGGCGAGGTACATGAAATGATCAAGTCAATGATCCAATTGACCAAGAAAAAAAGAAGAAATCAATAACAATAATCTATAACTCTCTTAAAAAAAACAACAATCTCGAACAATACCCTCTTCCACTTCATAAAATTAATATAAATATTGTATCAATAACAAAATTAAACATGCATGTCAGAAATCAAAGCAAATGTATCGACACGTTTCATTAGTAGCAATATAAAAATATCGTAAAATAAAAAATAGCAATATAAATATAATATATATTAGTTCAAGTGATAATTTTAAATAATGCTATCACATCATAGTTTCCTCCGCTCCTTCCATTTCATCTCTTTTCTTAAAATAAATGGAATATTTTATATTTTTATTCTTGTCATTTAAAACGAAAAATAAAAGTATTAAATTTTGAGTGATACTTTTTTTTTCCCTCGCTTGCGTGTTTCAATAACTTTGACGGGAGTTGTAAATAAGATTATTTATAAATAAGGGTGGAAATCGGCTACATTAAGAGAGATTTTGTTAGATCTGAGCTTAATTTTAGTTAAAAATATATGATTTGAAAATGATTTATTTATCTACCAAAAATCTTTTTTAAATGTTAGGTTTAACTTGCAAAAGTTTATTAAGGACTTACTTTTTGATAACTTAGTATTAAAATAAAAATATAAATATGCATGTTAGACTTTTCAAAAATTGAATATAATTTCTTTATATGGTATAAATGTATTTTTAAAATCATAAGATATTGGATTTAATCTCCTGCTTAAATATAAAGTTGCACCAAGAAGTATCATTATCAAGATCAAACATAAGTGTATCACAAAATTGTGTTTTTTTTTAATATTAATAAGAATTATGTGAAGTTTAATGTAATTATTATATATTTTTGTTTATTTGGAGTCATTATCATGATCAATGATAAAACATAAATATGAAGAGTGTAACTCATATGGTTGAGCATTGAATTATTGTAAAACCTTGTAATTATATTTGATTCTTAAATTAACAACTGATAAAGCAAAAAGCAAAAATATTGAAACACAATAATTGATAATGAATAAAATTAAATGTCTTAAGTGAAATAATGACAATATAGGATATATGTTATTTATATAAAGCAAAATTACATTTAATTTATCTACATATTAAAACATAATAAGAATAACACTAATATTAAGTAATGAAAAAAACACTAATATTAATAATTTCTAATATAATGAATTGTAAAATACTAAATAAAAAATGTGTATCACTAAACTTTTAGAAAAGTTATTTGTAGATAAGGTTAGTGTATGTAGATGGGTGTAGAGTCTATAAAATGTGGAGACTCCTCTACACATGAATGATGAATAAGCAGCACATCTCTTCTCTTTCTGAACTAAATTGGAAAACCAGAGAGAGCAAATGTGAATTGAAAAGTAAAAATCAAACTTGGTTAATTTCCATATTGCATATGGTATGAGAAGAAGGAAGACAAACCCACAGGCACGTTATGATTAAAATAATAATCCATAAAATAACAAATAAAAATTCTCGTCCTATTCATCATTGATTTAGCAAGTATTTGTGTGTGTGTCTCTCTCTCTCTCTCTCTCTGTCTGTAAACTCAACCCTCTTTCCTTCCGCGACGACAACAACACGATGACCAACTACGGCACAATTCCAACCTCCTCCACACCTTCGACCAACCTCGATTTCATCTCACGCGCCAAGCAGCGCGTCAAGGAGGGACTCGGAACCCGCCGTCCATGGAAGCTCATGTTCAATTTCCGATCCTTCGCCCTCCCCGCCGGCGTCAGAGACGCCGTCGCGCGCGTGAGGGAGAACATCTCCTACTTCCAGATGAACTACGCGATCGTCGTGCTCATCGTGCTGTTCCTGAGCCTTCTCTGGTATCCAATCTCGCTGATCGTGTTCGTGGTGCTCATGGCGGCGTGGCTCTTCCTCTACTTCCTCCGCGATGAACCGTTAATAATCTTCGGAAGATTAATCAGCGACCGCGTCGTGCTTATCGTCATGGCGGTGCTCACCGTCGTGCTGCTGCTTCTCACCGGCGCCATCGGCAACATCCTCGTGGCGCTGCTCATCGGAGCGGTGCTGGTGGTGGCGCACGCGGCGTTGAGAAAAACCGATGATTTGTTCTTTGACGAAGAAGAGGCCACTCGATTCTCTCCTCCCGGTGCTCCTCTTTCTTGATCCCAATCTTCTCCTTCTGCTTCTTTCTGTGAATTTCTTATTTGGTCAATTTAGTAAATAATTTTAGGTTCGGTTTGGTTTCTTATTCGGTTTATATGCTTTTGCCCCTTTTCGGAGGGGAAATTTGCATTTGGAGTCTGTCTGTGAAGAAAGATGCTTGGTGAAGTGAAATTCATTTTCTTACGCTTTGTTAATTTAATTTAATTATATCAGAATTTTTATCATCTTTTTTCTCTATGATACTCATCTCTTCTTCTGACTTTGAACCGAAATCGAAATTTATTATGTGGTTAGGTAATTGGTATTGGTTTGGATTTGGAAAGATAGTTATTTGCTTGAAATATAACGAATTGACATGTTGGCAAGAGGAACTGAATTGACAACTCACTAATAAGAATAATGATTAATTTTTATTAAAAAATTTATCTCATCTGGTGTGAATGTGTGATAGAGTTTTTCACTTTTAATTATGTTTTTTTATATTTAAATTCAAGACATTATTCAAGAAAATAAATCAACCAATCATGAATTGCTCGACCCAACTATTTATTAATTTACAATTTATTTCTATATGGGTTAACTAAAACTACGTATTAGTTTGCAATTTATTTCTATATGGGTTAACTAAAAGTTTTCGGAGATAATAAACATTTTTCTTTCAGTTTTATTTTTTCAAATGCGTGATTCTGTTAATGAGTTTGACAGAATAGTATCGGAAGGTATGATTTATTATTGGGCGCAAAGAGAGCTAAACTCTACATAAAGTCATAAACAGTTAATTAAACGAGCTCTTGTATGATTTTAATACCTTTATCAATCTTAATATAGTAATTAATCTTTGTTATTCAAACTTACAAACCTATTATATATTCTGTGAAATAATTATAACTTTTTCAGTCTAGCACGTGTGTCATGTGATTGACGACCTGAAAAGATACGCCTAAATTATTTTGTTTCAAATTACTTGCAACATAATTTTAGCATGAATTAGGCAAAAGCACTTATATCTAAATATTGTTAATATTGAAAAATATGTAAATGAATTTGTAGTGTAAAGATGTCTTACTTTACAATCTAATATATGATAAGTTTTATTGATTATAATAATTATTTAAAAAGTTGTATTAAATACAATTTTACATTGATTGAGAATATAAAAAAAGTTATCATGACAATATGTACCAATAAAACCCTTAAAAAATTCACTTTTCTCAAATTTAAATATAAATTGACCCATTACCATGTACAATTATTTCGTAAATAAAAATTTATTTTTATGTAGTTTGTGATAATTTTTTGTACAACGAGAATTTATATGATTACTAATTTGATGACCCATCTCATGCTCGAGTATATTGTTATATTAATTTACATAAATTTCTAATTAAATATATAAGATAAAGTGAATTTTATTTTTTTCAAAATAATATAAAAGCAATATTCCCATTATATGTTCAAGTACATTAGTCAAATTTTATTTAGAACTTTTTTTGGTAAAAAAATACTTTATTTAGATTTTAAATTAATCATCCATCATGAAATAAAATGGAAACCAAAATTCTAAAATCAACAAAATATGTAGTTGTATAATATAATAATCTAATCTAGTTATATAGTAATAATAATCAAGATTAAAACAAATACATTGATTTAATTTAACATGAGGATAAAAACTTATATTTATAAAATAAAAAATATATATTTTTCAAAAATAAAGGATTCTTAAAATACAAATTTACAATTTTTTGAAATACATAATTAATTTAACATGAGAATAAAGGAAATTTAATTTATACAATGTGCAAGATAAATATTTAATTTCATATAATTAAAATTCATAATATTGTTTTAAAATACATAAAGTATATTGAAGCTAAATATTTTAATAATTATATATTTTAATTTTTTAATGAATAATTTTGATTGCAATATAACATTATTTTTAAATTAAAAACAAATAAATGCTTGAGAGAGAAAAAAAATAACAATACAGATACAAATAAAAGAGTAGTTCGATATAGTTTGAATTTTTTTTCTAGTTATGTAAAAATAGGATGTAAAACGTATCTACCAAAGAAAGAAAAAAAAATATTAAGAATGTGTAATTAAAAGAGAGACTCTCCTTCGTCAAGTTGAGAATTGTTATTCTTATTTAAATATAAATTATTTTTGACATATTGTTTTTAAGTAAACTAAATAATTACTTAACACATTTTATATTTGAAAACGAAAGCTCCTTGTACCACTCAACAACTTAGATCTAAGTGGCTCCGCTGAAATTGGATCAAGAACAAGCCTTGCACCCATTTATGTTTTGTGTCGGTAGTTATAGCCTATATTATAGTGAGAAGGTAGGTAAGTCTTCATTCTAAACAAGGGCGTGTGATTTGAACAAAGCGTTTTAAATATTTACAAAAGCTCCATCATAAAGCACCTATCTTTTCTCGTAATTTTCTTGTCTGGAAGATAACTCGATGCATAGAAAGATATGCACAGAAAATATCATTGCAAATGCTCCATTTCCATAGTTCTTGAAGAAATATGCTTACGATATGTTATGGACAAATGCAATGATCAATAATTCAGGCTAACAATCTTGGTATCAAATCCAAGCACCAACACTTATAATCTGATCTAGACATGGCATAAAGTTCATCTGGTGTGAGGTTGTCAAGTTCCCTAGATATCCAGCTATCAGGCATGCCAACAATGTTGTTACTCAGAGTCATTGTTCCATGGTCTTCCTCCGGATGAAGTTGAGATCGTATTCTCTTGTATAGTCTCATGACAGAAATACAATCTTCATAAGGGTCATGAGTGCCGGATTGGATATCATAACTGTAAACCAAATAACAATAATATTGGATGAGATTAAACATTGTGGGATCTGCAATTAATATAGTAGCTACCGGTTATATTATGAAAGCAGTAGCTATGGCAATTTAAAAGTTAAACAAAAAAGTATTGACGCAGCCTTTTGTGATAGATTTGCTGCTTTAGCCAGAAATGTGGAAAAATAGAGTTGATGTGTTTATACCAGATGATGTTTACTAAGAAGTAGGAGATCAAGGTAAAGACAAAAGAAAAAATATAGCATATTTCTTTATATTGCACTAATACTCCTAACCATGTGGAGAACTGTCCCAACTTACAGGACACATTCACACGTGCAATAACTTTGGGCTTGTTTAAGATGATTGAGTTTTTAATTTTTAATTGTCAAACATAAATTTCAAACAAAATGCATTTGATTGAAATGGAGCCAAATTGTTTTTTAACTTGGATCAGAAAGTTTTGCTCACCAATTTCATTTTATTTTATTATAAAAAGAAGATTCATAGAATCTATTATGATCCTGAGCAAATTGAAGTGATGGTCAATGTACAATTGTACATACAGGAGGAACAGATTAGATCATGCCAAATTGATTTTAAAAACAGAAGGAAAACTTGAAATTGGAAGAAGCAATTTACGACTGAAAAAGGATTGAGGAAAAAATTAACTTACCCGAGATATGTTCGGGTGAGATACTTGAGTGAATGGCTGACCAAGTTTGTTTTCATCAATGGACGGTACTTTGCAGTGTCTCTGCAATGCAACACAAAAGCATAGGCAAAAGATGAGTTCTAATAATTACATAGATCTGCTCTCATATAAGAAACTGTCAATTCAAATAGAAAATTCAATCAACCTGGCATAATTCACAATATAATAAAAATCTAAGCGATTGAATAGTATGGATCTTTAAAGTCTGGAAACTTATTTTGGATAACAAAAAAAACTGAGCAGTATAACAACTATATAGTTCAAAAAGTGAATTCATAAAAACGCATTGTAACCTTGTATATGAAAAAAGGGAAAAAACAGAATTATTGTTTTGTTCATCATCATGACAAATCCTAAAAGTTCTGATAAAGAAGATAAGTGCAAGACATGGTTGTCAAGAATGTTTCTGTCAAGCATGATTTAAGCATAACTAAGTTACTCAAGCAGCATCTACCTCAGCATATGATCAGGATAATTCATTTTTAAACAATCCAAATCGTGTGCTAAGTCATGCCCCACAAGAAGCCTGGCTTTTCCACCATCCAGTCTAACTTTCCCAATGGATTCTCCATTGTGTAGAATTTGCAGTAGCTTTTCTCGAACTTCCTTAAGTGGCATGGCATTTCTGAGATGCTCTTCTGTCAATCCAGTTATATCATATCTGAAAATACCAAACAAAATCAACCCAAACACTCTTTTTTCCTTGTCCACTTTTCTCTTTGACAATAATGCTTTGTGTGGATTAGAAGTGAAAGAAAGAGTAAAGAAATAGGAAGGATAGACATAAAAGAGAAATAGAGCAAAAAAGTACCTGTAATTAGTAACAGGTATTTCAGGCTGCACATATGTATGGAAGATCAATCTCTCATCTTCATCAACCAAACACACTCTAGCACAAAGTTCCAGGGAACCATCACTTCCACCACCAACCATTTCACAGTCCATTGCAACTGCTCCTCCAGGGCCCTCACCAGCATGATTTTCATCAGAAGAATCTTGACAATCAAACTGGGAATCAATATAGGGCAATGCGCTTGTTCCCTGCAACAGTTCCACACACAACATAAACTTCCTAATAAGAACATAAAAGAGTAGATAAGAAACAGTGATTGTAAGCAGGTTTCTTTGATTACTTAGGGTGAATAACACACATGAGACATTTTATTTTAAATATAAATATAAATGCTTTACGTTGCCAATAATCAACTTACTGGACAAGTAGGGGCAGATAAGCGACATGTTTCTCTATGATCAATGAGAGACCCGGGACTATCAAATAGTGCCAGGCAAAGTTGACAGCCCTGTTGAGAGAAAATCTTTGAACAAATTCCTCTTGGCAAAGGACCTAAAACATGGAAGAAAAGAGGCACGAAAAAGGATAAATAATGAGCTAAAACATGAAACCAATACTGTTGACATCAGAGATTGAATGCACAAATGACTAACCAGTAAGATGTTCCCTCAGAGACTCAAAAGATTTGCAGTGCTTTTGACATACCCCACATCTTGGCTGATGAACAGAATGATACGTGGTTTTCATGTGCTCAATAAGATGCTCTTTCTTCTTATATTGCTTATAGCATGCCAAGCATTTGTGTCTGTAGGGAGAAAAAGTTAGTATTCTTCAAAGAAGCTAAGCAAATAAACAATTATACCCAAGGGAATAAAAAGAAAAAGAAAAAAAAGAGTGCTCTGATTTCAATATATTTAATTCTACTCAGAAGCATGGAACATTCCATCATTCATTATATATAGCAAATTCTGGCAACTATATATAGCAGATACTCATTAGCCCCACAAACGGACTGAAAAGTAACTAGAATATTCTTTAACATGAAAGACAGAGTCCTCTAAAGTGCAGTAATAACCAATTTAAAAATTAAATGAGTTTGATTCTAACATTTTTCCTAATTTATTTTATGACAATGTTTGAATTTCCGATCAACGGCTACCTCCAGAAGCAACATGGTGATCATCATGGAAAATAAAAAAATAAAGTGAGGCAGCAAAAAATTGACCTTGTGATAGGGTTTTGAGGAGGGTCCGCTTCGGCGTCCATGTCGAAAATATCGGACGAAGCAAAAGGCTACTCCGACCAAAACCCTGACACCACGGATGAAGAAGACGCAGCTGCGATTATTTCAAGTAAAAAAAAAAAAACCGCAACGTAGCAGTAGTACCCTCTAAATTAAATTCTATAT
Source organism: Glycine latifolia (assembly GCA_013407115.1). Lineage (NCBI taxonomy): Eukaryota > Viridiplantae > Streptophyta > Magnoliopsida > Fabales > Fabaceae > Glycine > Glycine latifolia. The sequence goes on along the minus strand of CM023955.1, from coordinate 2,035,612 downwards.
GAGTAATTTTTTAAGCATAAATGCTCCAATTCAGCGTATCTGAAATTAATTTTTCTAAAATTATAACCACTACTTATTTTAATACACTCTCTTTTATATATTTTTAAAATTAAATTTCAATAGCTTTTTAAAGAATTTTTTAATTGAAAAAATAATCTTATATTACAATTAAGTTATTCATTAAAATATAATATTTCATATTCAAAGATATTTAGTTATCCACCAAGCACTATGGGCCGATAGGTTCGCGGGCCTCTACTTGGCGCTTAAGCTTTATATTTCGTAGTGAGGCTTCGTTCTAGATCAAGAAAATATTTGTAATTGTAATCAACAATGCTACTGTTGTTCACTAATTATTTTAAAAAAAATAATCCAAACATTATTCTGAATTCTCATGTCAAATTTTCATATACCTCGAGTGTAATTTTTGAAAATTATTCCGAGGTTTAAATGTATGTATGTATGATTGAGCATGCGATGATCCAACAGTTAAAGGAGTATTTGATTTTGAAGCCTTTACAAGATCTGATTTTCCAAAAAAGTTGTCGGAACAATGTTGGATTGCATGTTTGTTTGGTATCTTTACGAAAATTTGGTCAGAAATTGAGTACATAATTTTATTCCGGGTATGAGTACGGTACAAAATACTACAAGTTTTGAGAGAAAGCTGAGCTGGTACTGTTTCGTTTCAAAAATTTGACGAGTCAAAATTTGATTTGAGGATTGAGTTTCCTAATTAATATTGATGATTTGAAGTTAAAATCAAACTTACAGAGCTTAATTGAATCTGCCCTCAAACCCATGGCTCTCTTTAAGCAAGTTCTTCATTTCCCGCGAGGTCAACGTGTCACATTTTTTTCTATACTTCTGCTACTAGAAAGACAATGTCATCATTCTTTCCAAGCTTGAATGATTTTAGGTCCGGTAAATATGAAGAAAAAAATAGTTTCAGTGAATCTAATGTTTTTTAGAAACAATTTTGTTTATCGTGAATATAATTCTGTGAAATATTATGTTACTATTTAATGGTCATCTAATATGTATCTAATTATAATTGTTCTAAGGTACATGTAACTAGTGATGATTAAATCATTTTAAAATCTATAAACACATTGTAAAAATTGGAGAACTAAAATTCAATTTAGCACATTTATATGAATTAAAAACAAATCTACATTGGTATATCATACTCAAATAACTTATCAACAAATAAATGCTGGTTCAAGTGAGGAATAATTGAACTTTATGTTACTCTATCTTATACTCTCTTCCCCTCCATTGACACCTAAAATTCTTGTATTACCTTAACATTCGGTCTCCTTTCAAATCAACCATTCTATTTTACTCCGTTAATACAAATAAGAATAAGAGTATAACATACTAGAGTAACTTTGTTTTTTCTTCTCTCTGCTTACAAACTAAAGAAAATTATCTCCTATTCTCTTGAAACAAACTAAATAAAAGGGAGTCTTCTCTCTTCTTTTTCATTAAGATATCCCCTCTCTATTAAACCAAACAATGCCTAAAGAAAAAATAACTTAAAGCTAAGCTGCAAAAATAAAGTTAATTTAAGAAAATTACCTTGTTTTCCCCATTAAATCTAAGTCCTATTATAACCTTAATAGTAATTTGGTAGAGAATAATGAACAGGTAAAAACAGTGCTTATGAAAATAAAAAGGAGAAACAAAACCAAAAGCATAAAAGCTAAAGGAGAAGTTAAACCTCATCGATACCAAAAATGAAAAAGACAAAGCAATAATGGTACCATACGGTTTGCACGTACTAGAGGAACAGATACCTCTGGATTCTGCACCTTGTACCGATGTTGATTTACTACAACATACAACTAAGATCCATGGACCATATATAAAATGGTACGGGTTTCCCAAGGATAACGAGTGTAATCCTTTGTTACAAGATGCCAAATCATAACCCAGAAACAAACATTTGACATGCGACTTGATCACGTTCAGCCTCTCAGCCATGTCATCATCAGCCAAACCAAGGTTTCTTTGTTTCACTTTCGCATGCTTCAAACAATGGCACCTCAGCTTTTCACACTTCAATTAAAGCCACCACACTACCATTGTCTGTTGCTAGTTAAAATCACAATCCTCAACCCAAGTTTTGTTTGTTTCTTAAAGCAAGCATGAAAACACATCCACCAGAGAGAGACTTGAACCAAACCAACCATACAAAAAGCTTTTTGATCCATTTGATGAGCATAGTCATTTAGACACAGGATTACATAATTTTTCACTGAAGAATTTCAAAAGCTTCTATATATTACTTATCCTACTTTCATAGTGCTATACACAGATGCAAAATTAGATTAAATTGCAGAGAAATAGAAAGATAACTACAAATTACAAAATACCAAGGCAAGAAATATATTTAGCATAACAATATTGCAATTTTCATCTGAACCGTTTTAACAGTTCTTATCTCTTCACATGTTGTCTGTCCACTTAGACTTGTTGCTTTCCCAATAGGAAAGGCTTGTACTCAGAGGTTCCCACTGAACGCTTCCAGTCACTCTTACCAAAGGTGGACCTGTTTTAATGGCGTTTTCTTTGCTTATGTTTCTGGCCAAAAAAACAAAATCAACCACCCCGGTTTCCCACATCATAACTGGGAGTTGAAATGTAATTTGTGTCCATGACCGTGTCACCCTCCAGTATTCGAAGAACCTTGAACAAACAAGACAAGTATGCCATCAAGATCAGGTGGGGGAAACCAAGAGTGGTGTAACATCAATGTGTAAAGTTAGTATTCAGCACAATATATTGGAAGCCATTGCTATTCTTAGTTCTCACATAAGAAACCATCAAGGTTGATTTCATAAAAGTTAGTGTTCAACACATGAGGAATTCCTTCAAGTTTCCTGATTGACTATTGATTACAACCTATAAGGCTATGACTGCTTAGATCATGTTTTAGTTTACGAAATATGTAATTGTAGCCCACTCAAGTAAAACGTGACAAAACAAATATCTGTTGAATTTTTTCCTAACCTGTGACATGCGTGGTCTAGAATAAGGATCTCGCCTTATGCATAATGAGGCAGCATGTAGCATGCAATAGACCTCGTGGTCGGAATAGTGATTTCCCAACCTTGGATCAATCAGTTCCTCAATGGCATATTCTTCCAAGAGTGGCCGTGCCTGTTGCATATCCAAATGCTCAAACAATTACTCGAGGCAAGGCTTGAACAAAGAAAGAAACTCATGGTCCACTGTTTATTTATTGAGTACCATGCTTGTTATTAATAGCCTTCATCTCAAAATGATGCCAATATCACACAATTAAAAATCATAATAAATTAGACATGAATACCATTTAACTTACCCACTCAGTAAGACACTGTTGTCCCTTCGGTCGATTGAGATCCACAGCCTTACGTCCTGTAACAAGTTCCACCAATACCACACCGAAAGAATAAACATCAGCCTTTTCAGTTATTTGGCCGCTTTGAGCATATTCTGGAGCCAAGTACCTACATGGCACCAACAAAGCTTAGTTGAATTGTTGATATTGTACCGACTAACTAGACAATGAAACTAAATAGGATTAATGCACCACATACCCAAACGTTCCAATTACTCTAGTTTCTACTCCTGTGTCACCATCAGGCTGCCACCTTGCCAGTCCAAAATCACCAACCTTGAAGAATTTAACACAATTATTTAATGAAGTGAAAACTTTTTGAAACAAAGATAAGTAGTGGTGCCTTTCGTATAGAAACTATAAAACTGCTGGCTGCAAAGTACAAAGCAAGCAAAACACAACCCTACCAGTGGTTCATAATCATGAGTGATAAGAATGTTGTTTGGCCGCATGTCACGATGGATAATGCAACCCACTCTGCACTCTTCATGAAGATATCGTAACCCTCGAGCAGCTCCAACAGCAATTTTTTGGCGGGCACTCCATTCTAATGGTTCTTGCTGTCTCCCTGAAAATTTTCCAAGTAAAATGTCAGTTAACAAATCAAGCCAGTATCACTAAAATGTATCCTATACTATATGATATTTCAATCATTGTATTTAATGTGAAAATAACACAATATCTTTAAATATTCTGCATTACTAGAGTCCTCAACAAGAAAAGTCCTACTACATCCCTATGGTTTGGCAGGCATAGGAAACTATTCAAAATAATTTCAAAAACATAATCACAAACTATTGGAAATACATATGAAACTAAGTTTTATCTAATAGTCTAAGGGCTCGGATCTCATTAGCTTTACAAAAATTAATTTATTATATGAAATCAACTTCCCAAATATTAAGATGATGCATAACTTTTTAAGTAACCTATGACCTTGGCCTCTTATGGACGACTACAAGAATGTTGCATGTTGAATGGCTTTAGTAAATTCAAGCCAATTCAAAAAACATGACTCTGTCATGAAAGAACTTGGTCTGAAAGCAAAAGAAATTACCATATAAATGAGAATCCAATGATCTGTTACATATGTACTCGTAAACCAATAGCCTTCTTTTATCCTCTATACAGAACCCAATCAACATAACAACATTTCGGTGCTGAGCACAGCTCAGGACTTCTACCTCCGAGCAGAATTCAAGATCACCCTGAGAACTAGCCAATTTATGTTGCTTGACAGCAATGACTTGTCCATCTGGAAGTAGCCCTCTGTGAACAGATCCAAATCCTCCTTCTGCCAAGAAATTGGCTTTTGAAAATCCACCTGTGGCAAGCTCCAATTCAGCATAGCTGAACCATTTGGGAGGTTTTCCAAAAACAGGAGCTTTGTGTTGACAGATTGAACATAAGGGAGGTGGACCAGGTGGGGTATTTCTAGATAATGCCACGGCTTCTCTTACATTTCCACTGAAATTGAAGTCAGTCTTATAGGTTGAGAGTTCAATTTCAGCTTCTCTATCAACTCTTGAGAACCTTTCTAGCAAAGCTCTAGAGGTAGATGATTGAAGCTTATTATAAGATCTCTCTGTTCTTTCCTCCTTGGGTTGAGATGATCGATGATGCAAAAGTAAATCAGTGATCCATGGCTGGAATCTCAAGCTTGCTGAAGATGTGGACAAGTTTTCACTGTCTGTGTCTGATATAGAATCATCAAGTTCTGGATTTTCTATGATGGTTTCCTCTTTCTTTAACTCACCACCACCATTCATCTCAGAGATGAAGAATGGTGAAGTTCCTTGATCAGAGCTTGAAACTGAAGAAGTACCAGCTTCAGATGTAGTAAATGGTGTCCCTAGCTCAGGGCTGCTAGTTGGAGTGACAACTGGTCCTTTTATAGAATTTAAAGAACCATGCTTCTTCTTAGTTTGTTTTCCAGGCATCTCATTTTGTTCAGAAGGTAATGGACATAATTCTTCAAAATCCTTCTTTTGTGTTCCAACCAAATTCAAGCGGAGTACCTTGGGTTGGGAATGCTTCATAACCACGATGTTGCACTGCAGCTCTTCCATGCATTGTTTTTCCTCATGTTTAAGCTGTCTGTAAAGAAAGAAACACCAAAATACCAACTGAATTATAATCTCAGATTAATATAATAGTGAAAAGAAATGAATTAATATGTTTCATATTACAATAGCATGCCTTTATGTGGGGGGAAATATTAATGAATATTACTTGTCTAATATGACCCAATTGGCTTGGGATTTCTTGGCTTCCGCAGCCACTGCTCCGCAGGGTGATCCAGAAACAATTTTAATCTTCACATTTATCTGTTGAATAACTGTTAGGTTGGCATATGGATACAAACACAATATTCACCATGTGCGCTTCTTACATCAAGGCCACTAACCTTTTTAGGATCATAGACATCATGGAGCTGAAGGATCATTTGAGAGCAAGAATCAGTGATATCACTCTTTTGTTCTGAACTTGATGATCCTAAAGTAGACTTCTTTTGACCATTGGCACAGTCGCCAGCAAACCTTGGAAAACCCCATAATCTTCGGCCTACATATGTGCAGAATAATAGTAAGGCACACATAATAAAGGAAGAGTGAAGGCTCAAATGCCCAATCAAAAACAACAAGAGTGAAGGTTCTGTCATGAAGATCTAGACTTCAAGCTGAGATAAAGAGACAGGTACACTAGATATAGCAATAGTACATAACTAAACTCATCCACAACCAAGAAAGTAAAACAATCATCAGACCCCGGGGGGGGGGAATTACATGTCAACCTGATATCTATTTGTTCATATTACAAAATGAAATAATACGCATGATAAAGGGAATGACATACTCGATAGGATTTAACTAATTTATTACTTACTTGTAAGAACATAGGCATCAAAATGACCGCAAGGCATTAAAGAATATCTAACAAAAAGAGCACATAGATAAAAAAATGAAGGCGAAAAATGGATTACCTGTGCTTTGTGAAGGTACAACCACTAGCAGTGTAATGCAATCTCCAGGTTGCACAACATGAGTTAGGGACCAAACAAGAGCAGTCTTTGGAATTTCCTTCGATGCCTTAACGGCAACAATAACCTTTTCAGCTCCATCAGAACCTTTTTCTTGCTTCCCTCGCTTCTGTTGTTCTGGATCCGTCATCAGCACCAACAATCCCACAAAAACTGCCTTGCTCAACAGATATCACTCAATAACCATGAAACCCACATGTTCCTATATTCTAAACAACAAGGGAGAGAAACATAAGAACATGTTTAAGATCAATAGTTTTCTCTCACTTTGTCAAGCACCACTAGAATTATTTTATATATAACCAACATGCAACATGTCTCCAAGCAATAACAGAACAACCACTGACAAGACTCTTTTAACTAGAACTCAAACCTTCAGTGCTACAGAATAGCTAGTAAACTTTCATCAAAACCATGGCTTTCAGTCACCAACAGGATGGATTCTGCATGTACGCTACCAAAATAGAATCAAATCTGTGAAGAATCAGATACCCTTTTAGCTCAGAAAGCAAGACGTTGCATCCTTCAAGCTATACCAAGTACTATGTATCAAAGCACTACACGTGAAGCCCCGTGAGACAATCCATTACAAGAGAACAGTTACCAACACTAGCTGTTCTGTGGAGTCTTCAAATCACCCTCCACAAGTCAAAACATTTGGCTTCACCTACTTGTTTTTTTACTTTCGATCAGACTCCAGAGGAACCCCCTGCTAAAGATTCCACCACAGAAATAGTACCTGTCCTTCACATATCAAAAGTTCCAATCACTTATTGATATGACTAATGCTAGAGAGGTCGTCTAGCTCTACGGGACACTGAAAGTTCAGTATCAATTTTCACCCTGCACAGGCCCAGAAGAATCAACTTCAAAAGTTAAAAATAATAGTAATAATCATATCAATAATGCAAAGAAGAAAAAAATGCAAGAGAATGTGAGACATACAGATAGCTAATCACTAGCAACCACCATTAAACATCATTGACTACTAGAAAACAAGAGAGATGCCCCGAGTAAGATACAAACCTTTCTTTTTCTCTATTATTATTATATTATATTCACACGTTTTAGTTTTTACCAATCCTCAGGACACTGAACATCCAGCAAAAAAATAACAACAAAAAATAGAATAAATACAGCAACATGAACAGATAATAACGCCCACTTTACTGTTTATGATTGTCATAATATCATTACCATCAGAGCCTGAAAGTTTTCAGCGAAAACCAGTAGAGTTAACTTGAAAACGGTTCCTTATACAATAAAACATTGCCAAGGAAAAAAAAATCAACAGTCAAACCTAAATGAATAAAACAATGTCATCACAACCAAGCATTGTAAACATAGACATGAAAACAAAGAGCGACGGTTATCGCGCTCGAAAAATTGTTTTCAGAAAAAAAAAAAGAAAAAAAAAAGGAAAACGGATTGTGACCCTTTTGTGATGGTTCAGAAAAGTAGGAAAAATCTCATCAAAGCGTAGAGTTAAAGGTTCCTTGCTTGCTTACTTTGTTGCAAATATGTGTAGAAAAATGGCACGGAATGAAAGGAAAGCATGAAAATGGGTTGGAAAGGGACCGAAAAAGTGAAACGGGATTTGAAGCGTTAAATAGAATGGAGACAGTGGAAAAATGGTTCGGTGAAGGAAAGAAGAGAAGAGGTCGAGTTTGTTGGTTACTTATTGGAGTGGCCAATGAAGACAGACATGGCCAAGGGGAGACGGAATGATAGTATTAAATTAAATACATATTTCAAAAATTGCAAAGTCTAATAATTTATTATTGTATTATAATATTATAATTTAATAAAGCAGGATGGTGTTGCAATATGGTCTACGATCCCTTATAGGAGCGAATGTGAGAGAGAAAAAAATGATAGTTGAAAAGAAAATGAAAAAAGTATATTTTATAAATACAAATTTTAAATTTGTTCATTTTCACTCTGATTCAAATTTTAATTTTTTTTTATTTCTTTCATATTTTCCTGCATGCAACCAAACGGATCATACAAGATGAAATGCTATGGGACATGACATGCTTTGAATGCAGAGAGAGAGTGAATCAGATTTTGTTTGTGCAGAGCAGAGCTACGCTGTAAATCGCCGTCTAGATGTGTCCGTCTTGTCATCTCTGATAGTTTGCTTGTTTCTTTTTATTAATTTCTGAAATGACCTCCCTTTTTCGTTTATTATTATTATAAAAATAAAAAGGTGTATTTCATACTTTATTTTGTAAAATAATGAAAATAGAAAATAGAAATAACTATTAATATAGCACTTCAAAATATGTATGTTTAAATTGAAATAATTTATCATAAATAATACTCCATATTTTCAAGGTGGATGAAATAGAACGAAAAAACCTGTGCTACTTAAGAAAATACTCAATATAAAAAGTAATATTTATTATACATATAATAAAGGTGATACTACATGTTTCCACTTTTTTAAACCATTATCAAACCACTCGTTATTATATTTTAATCTCATTTTTAATTTTTTTTATTCAGACTCTGATTTGTTTGGATTGTTTCAAGATGGAAAATGATCAATTATTTTCATAGTAAATTTTTTTATGGTAATACAATAATTTTTGTGAGATATAATTTATTATTAAACATACTATTCCACACGTAAATCCTTTAACTAACTGGTATAAACTACCCAAAACCTCTAACATCTTTCTCATTTGTCAAATGCAAGAACAAAAAATCTTTCTTCCCCTAGTTAGTTAATAATAGACATTATAAGAACAAAGAGATTAAACTTTTAAAATTATATATATATATATATATATATATACTCTTATATTATAATTAATACATTCATATATATAATAAATGTGATGCTAACATTTTGTCTCCACTTTTTTTAGACTTCTTTACTCTAAAGATTATAAATTACCTTATAGTTATTTTAATTTTTATGTTCTCTTTTTTTTTATTCAATCTCTCACATTTTCCATATACTCATTTCTTGAACTACTAAAAGTCACTAATAACCTCTTACATCTTTCTCATTTGTCAAATGTAAGCGCAAAAAAAGAAGTATAGATAAAGAGATGATGATGTAACACTGATGCAGTACAAAATGATGTAACACTGATGCAGTACAAAATGAGAAAAAAATACAGTAAATTATAATGACACTCCTTTATATTTTTTTCTGATGCACATAATATCTCTTATTTTTCTATTCTTACACTAAATTTCTTAATTATTTAAAAAATATTACAGCGTGTATGTATCTGAATAAGGAAGGTGGTTGTAATTGTTACAAAATACGGAGAGATATGTGCAATCTAAAAAAAGTATCAGTATTGTTTACTTAAAAAACATAAAGGCCTCTTAAGTGATTTGAACATAAAAAAGGGTTATTGGAAGCACATATGATTAAAGTAAATAACAATATTGTTGAGAGACCTTATGATAACTGACTAAGAATTTCGTTTGACAGGAAGAAAGAAAAGGGTGAAAAACGTGATAAATGAAAATAGAAAAGGTAATTAATAAAAATAGGTGATAAATAAAATAAAATAAAATAAAAACATTTAAGAGAAATAGAGAAAAATAAGTACGTGAATGATCGTTATATCACAAACTAGATTTTGGACTTATTAATATTAAACTTAATTCATTTACACTCTTAAAACTTAACCCTTCCCACTAAAAGAGAGATTCAAAATATAAAAATGCATTAGTAATGTGAGACTGATAGGTAGTAAAATTTATACACAACAAGACAATGTGTCTCAACTATGTCTGGTTTAGTGGGGTGGGGGGAAGAGAATGAAGGAAAAGAATTAGAAAGTGTAATAAGGAAAGAAAAAACATTCTAGATGCAAAATTTCATAATACTCTGTATAAAAAATATAATATGATACAAAACAATATATTTTTGTCATTATGTAAGAGATAACACTCTTTCTTTATTTTCTGTCCATATATGGACAAATTATAAAAATCTCCTGGAATTCGATTATTATAAATCGACAATCACCAAATGAGTGAAGTCTTATATGTTTTTTAGTTCTCTTTCCCTCCTCAATTAATCCTTCTCATTTTCTTTTCTTTTCTAAACTAAACACACTCTAAAAGAGTTTTTTTCCCTATATCGTATCAAATTACAGGCATTTATAGCAAGTATAAATTACACTGAAGTAATGAGAGGATTAGTGTATCAAAACGTCACAAAAAAAATGAGAGTTTCATATGAGAGTGAAGTAATGAGAGGATTAGTGTTGGATTAAGAGATGACATAGGAATTAACCTGTTGGCTTGGGAGGATGTTTTATTTTCTAAGCTAAAATAATTTCAGATTTTTTTTTCTTTATATAAGGTGGAGCAAGATAAAATGCACCATAAAATGCGCGTATGAAAATGTATACGACATTATTCTATGTTCTAATCATGCTAGTATAAGAATAAGCATTTCCATTAAGGAAATAATATAAAATAAAACTTAAAAGAACAAACCATGTCCGCAAACAGAATTTTGATGCTTAAAATTAATTTTAATGTACTTTCAATACTCTTACGTTTTAACAATGTTTTTTCAATTTTCAATGGTTTTTAATATTCAATTTATGCGAACGTGACAGTTAGCATGCTCCAGAAGTTATATCATATCATATGCCAATTGAGACCAGAATAATTGGATGGGAAATCTTGTCAAGAGAATAATTCCAATGAAAACGCATATAACAATTCTAAGTAATATTTTTCTTGCTATTTTTTTTTATCATGTAAGATAAAAATAAAGAAGAATTCAATATTTTTATGTTTTCAAAATACAGTATTAAATATTAAATATATATTTTTATCAGGATATTAAGGAGAATCGAAGATAACTAAAAAAAGTACAACAATACAGGAGAAAGGGAAAATGTTGTACCAAATTTTCCCGAATTATATAACCTAGGAGTACTTAGAATTACATTAGGCTGCACAAGAGCGATAGAGTATGCATCAGAATTCAGATCATCATGTTCTGCTTCGCCAGCGTGGTAATACTAACAACTTGGGGTACATAAGCCTGAGCTTGGTGTGCCACGACTCATTGGGGTCATCATGAGTTTGTGAATCGTGCATGGACATCAACTTCATGCTTCTCCACTTTCTTTCTAACTACCAATTTCTATATCCTTATCATATATACTAATGTACTACTTGATCTTTATATTTAATATAATGTACTGCTATTATAAAAATATATATATAATGTACTGCTACTCATTAGTTTAAGTTTATTATGTTTTCGATTTTTTTTTGAATTTTACTTTTAATTTTAATCTAAATTTTGATTTGTTAAAATTTTGAATTTTTTTCATCGTCACTTTTAATGTCTACATTTAAATAATAATATCAACGGATGATGAAAAATGACATTAATCATCTAATAATTTGTCATATTATTGAAAAGTTTAACAACCAATAAATAGACGTGTAGGTTTTTTTAGTAAAACTAAGTTTTTAATATATTATCTATTTAGATTAATCGATGAAAGATTAAAAACAAAATGTATAAATATGTGATTATCTTATTATACTTTTATGATGTAATAAATTATTAGATTATCAAATAATATTATTATATTATCAGTTAATGTTTTTATTTAAATGTAAATTTTAAAATAGTAACCGAGAAAAAAAATCAACCACACGGATGAGAATTTAGATTAGAAAAGCAGAAATATTTACGTATTTGGTGTCATGTTGCAGTCTTAGGAAACATGTTGCAGTCTCTACTTCTCAACAATGTTGCAAATTGAGGAGTTTTATTATTCACTTTTTTTTTATAACTCGTCTACTATAATGCGTACTGTCTAGTGCAATTATTTTTTTTATAAGAAAAAGTTAAAGTAGGTAAAACTTGAAAAATATTTATAGATTATCTTTTCTTTTCAATTTTTTTACTAAATTATCTTAATTTAAATATTTTATTATTTTATACTTTTTTTTTTCTCTTTTCTTTATTTTTCCATTCTCTATCAAATATTTTTTTATTTCTTTTCATTCCTTTTTCCGCTCTCTACCAAACACACTCTTGGCAGTGCAGCTAATTGTATAACTCAGTTACTCGTTTCAATACAAATACAAATGTAATTCAGAAACTAAAATCGAATTATTTCAACTTTCAATTTTGTTTTTACATGAAAAAAAATAGTTTGAAAATTTGAATGAAAGGGAAGGTAGTGGCAACAAATTGTTAAAGCATTGACTGCACTGCACCTGCACATGAAGGGCAGAGATAGAAGACAGTGCATAATAATATTGCCCTTGTTATCTCTAATCCCCAATCCGAAATCAACTTTTTGAAGCTTCTTGTCATAAAATAACAAATGCCACTGCGGTGAAACTTTAATAAAAACGCACCGTCACGTCAACTTAGCATCTTGATGCTTGCCTCATCAATCTTCTTCCAAATCCAAATCCAAACCCAAAAAAACAACGAGCAGAGCACAGAGTTATTCAGTGCTTGCGGTACCACACAACTCCACTGGGGACCCACTTGCCGTTACCCATCCACCACCGCTGTCACCCTCGGATCGATTCCCAATGACTAACGTTTTCCGTCTGTTCTCACTTCCACTCTATTTTGGCGCCACGTGTCCTTGCTTCTGTTTGTTCTGTAGTTTTCCAACCAGCTCAATTTCATAGTAAGTTATTTATCTATTTGGTGTGACAGACATTAGAATTAGAAAACGGAATTAATATTTTTCTATTATTACTATGCTGATGAATTATTTTAAAAAAAAATACTATATATAGACACAGTTTCTTCTGCTCCTAATTTGTATACTTGGAGTATGAAATTTAAACCTTTGTCTTGTTTAGGAAATAATTTTAAGTATGCTAAAAGACAAAAAGAAGGGGTGTTGCTGAATCAGCAAGCTGTTACTTGTTAAACAATTTACATGACAATTGTGAATATATGAATTGGCTTTGGTCAAGCTGTTCTTGCTAAACCACAACGGCTTAATTAATTTTCCTGTCTGTACTTTATAAACTTTGTTAAATGTTAAATAGTAGTACTATAGCAAGCATATTACTTACATGCACGGGATTTGTGAGTAGTCTTTTTGTGTAAGGGAAAATTCACCCATTAATATGTTTGCTTCCGTCCTTTGTTTTTACCTATTGTTTATGTGACGTGATTTGTGGGAGGATGGGGAAAATATTGACCATTAATCAATAATGTATGTTCGGAATATCGTGTACACGACCCACATTCGTTTTAAATATTTATTCACGAAGAAATAGTGTCTACGCGACCCACAAGCTTTGATTAGACATTTTCAGAAGTATAAATGCGAGATTAATTCCTACATTAAAGGACAACAGTTGGACAAATTTCTCTTTAAAATCACGATTTTAATATTTGAAACATTGAAATTAGCACTAAAATTCGTTCGGGTCAGAATTTTTACAGGTGCGTTTTTATCAATATTTGTTTTTACCAGTCGTGCGTTTGATTTTGTTTCGAAATAGGTTTTAGTGAGGCTCAATTTCAAGAGGATGATTCTTCAAAACTACAAGTCACTGAATTTGACTAGCATTTATGGAAGGGCTCTCTAATCTCAGATTGTATCTCAAATCAAGGTGAACTAGTGGTACCATCAACATTATGTACGTTATCATACTCCAAGATCAAGTGAGCTCTTCCACCACAATTAAGATAGCGCAATTAATCAATGAACGTCAAACTAATTAATGTACCTCAAACTGCACTTCAGATTATTTCTGTAAACACACGTTATGAGAGAAAAGGAATTACATTTTAACTGATTTAAGAGAAGAGATAATGTTCCTTTAAAAGGTTCTAAACACTCCTCTTGTCAATCCTTTTGTGTCTTGGATCATTTACCCTAAAAGGATAATAAGATCAACCTTGCCATAGTGACATTGTACAACTTCCTACATCTCACATTCAAATGCAAATACTAGTAATTGGCCACCAACTTGAGTTGGTAATCACCATCAGACTCATGATCAAGATCAACCACTCTCAACTGTAAATATCAGAGCTCTTTTCACAGCCAAGTATCTCATTCTTTTCTCCACCCTGTTATTTTATTCCTTTGCTGAAATTGTCGTTAACCTAAAGTATCGAAAAAAAATGTTTTTGAAAATGTTGGTTTTCTATTTTCTAAAAAACTTTAAAAAAATCCTGTTAGTAACTTAATATGCATTTCTTAAAAAACAAACAATGCAGAGTAAATAGGAAAAGTACTAGTAGTGTGGGGCAAGTGGGGATTTGTATGGTTAGGTCATTTAATGCTACTTGGGCATTGCTTATCCTCGAAGATACTATTGTCTACAGACATCCCTATGCTATGCCCTGGCCTGCCATGGGGGCAACCTGGGAACTCGATCTTCGTTTACTGTTCTTGCATTAATTTGTAACCTGCTATTCTTGATCCTACTTTCAAATACTGAGGTTCAAAAGCAAATGCAATGGCACAATTGCTTCGGATTTCAGTTTCTTTGACGTAAATAGCCAATTGAAGAGAAAAAACACTTAGCATATTTTTACGTCCCTCTATTTTTGTTTTTTTAGGCCGCTTGGGGTTACTATCCTAGAACCTGTCACCTGTACAGTTTAAAATTTTTATTTTAAAAAAATAATACTTAAGAGATAAATTCATTTTTCATTTTGAATGATGAGAGGAAAAATGATTTCTCTTTTTTTTTCAATTTTTGTTTATTTTTATCTTACATGCTAATTTTATTAAACACATCCTTAATATTCAACTATGCTTTAAGCAAGGTTATCCCCAGTAAAGAACACCTATAACAAATAGACAAAATGAACACATTTTAATTTGTAAAAACTCACAAAACTGTTACTTTTTTTTTCTTTTGTTGAATCTTTTTAATACTTTCAATATTCAATAAAAAAGATTTGGTATGTTAAAAGCATAAAAAACCAAACATGGATCAAATTCAAGTCTTATGATAGTTGCTTAAAATATTCAGATTAAGAGATTTATCATCAATAGTAAATAATAATTTCTATCATATTCAAATATAATTGTTTTTGAGTGAAGGATATATCTCATCTAAAAAAAATATAGCATGGTATGTTTGATATTTTGTGCGTATTTAATAATTAACATAATCAACCAAAAAGATTTCACATTATTGTAGTATTTTATTTCTACCTATCATTTTAACATAACTATGGATCATACACATCACATATACTAATGATTTGAACATTGATTTCTAACCTTAAAGTGACTTTTTCCCCCTTGATCTATTTACTACTAGTATTACATTTCAATTTGAAGCACATGGGGCCTTGACCATTATTGAGTGGTTAATTTGGCGAGGATGAAGAAACTGCGCCCAAACTACTACTAGTATAAATTTTCACTGTAGAAACTTTTTGTATTGACTGATCGAACAATTATGTTTACTTGATGATTAGCACCGTTTTTAGCACACAAATAAAAGCACTGATTACATGACAAATCAGGAGCTATTAAGGAGGGATTAGGGAACATGTTAGGTGAACTAGCTAGTTGGGAACTGGAATAAGCTAATCTTCATAATGTAGATCATTTTCGTTTACACTGTAATGTGGCCTACATGTACTACTATGCATGTTTTCTTTTTCTTATCTTGTGCTAGATGCTGGCCCTTGTGTGTTAGGGAGACACGACTGCACGTATGGCTTCAACCATGTAAACTCCTTTTCATAGGAATGCCGTTTGTATTTATATCTGCCTCGATCATCTGTTTCATAAAGTGTGCTGAAATAGTATTTATATATATATATATATATATATTTTCCATCAATGGGAAAAATTGAGCCTAATCATGAATTAATTACCATTTTGACTGATCATAAAGGGCAAGCACACATAACCCCTCTTGAGTAGTTTGTGTGTAATGTATTTTCATATATACTCAGATTAACAAATTTACAAAGTAGTATTTATTGGTTCAATTGATGAATAATAAGTGATTACAAGTCTAAAACCACTATTTAGTTAAAACATTCCACACTGGCTCATTTTATAGTATTATGATTTTTTCTGAATTAGTGAATACTTTGAGAGGACAGAGGAAAAGGTAGGGCATAGGGCAGTGAAGCAGAAGCAGGACTACCTAAGCAAAGACTCACATGCAAATACGTTGGCCCTACAACTGTAATAGACAGCTCAAGGATTATTGTCAATCATTTTTTAAGTCACAAACCTACTTATACAAAATCCACAACCAAAAAAATAAAAATAAAAATTAACCTCTCCAAGCTCTTAACACTTTGTGCTCAAGTGTTTCACAGGCTCAATAATGTAAGGCATCATGGGGTGGGCCACTTGGAATTTGTGCCCACATGCATTTCATACCATGCATGGTGTCCAAGGTACATCCCCATGTTTTACCTTGTTCTATGAAAAGATGAGAGGCTAGGGTAGCCCCCACTGGAGGGTCTTTATTGCTATCCCAGCATTGCATTTGCATATTGCTCTTTGTGTCTGTCACCATTCTGAAGTTAATGATTCCAAGTAAACTGGAAAGTGAGAAGAACCATGTAATAATTGTTTGTGGCCATGAACCATGAACATCCAACATTTTACAATCTGCAAACCCAGTAGACATCGAACCTTGTCTTGTTATGATAATTAAAAAAAAAATATTCTGATTCCAATCAATTATGACATCTAAATATGGTAGATCCATTTCCTCTCTTTCTCCTTTTTAGCTTAAATTTCCCCCGGTCCCTCCCTTCTTTTCATCTGATATCAAGTTGATACTATGGACCTCATTCCCCTATTATGTATTGTACTACTGTATGAATTTTCTTTGGTGCAGACTATAGTACTAGGACAAAAAAATATTATTCTGAACAAACACATGGAATATGTTGACTAATGCATGTCCCTTTAACCAAGCTGATTGTTCTTTTTTACTTTTGCACTAAATCTTGGCTGCATTCATTCGTGTCGCTTGATTGTTTGGCCTCCCCCATAAAAGCTATTCATGTTTTGCAGTTTTTAATTAATAAATTACTTAATTCAGCCTTAACGTAAATTAGATTTCGTACTTTCTCGATGTTTGTTAAAGCCTTACTAAAGGATAGCCTCCGGGAGCAAATAAAGTGAAAAAGCATTATTTTTATTGGTCAGCTTCCCTTATGGGTTATTGGATAAAAATAATAATACGAATACTGCTTTCTTTAAAGGAGCCATCTTAATCCACCCAACTAGCCATTTATCAAGGAGCTAAACTGCACTCTTTTTTTCTCCTGGGTCGTGGTCTCCCCTAATTTAATGAATTAGTGACCAATCTCACTCGTAGTGTGTAACCGTCATTAGTTTAAGAGAATTTTGGACACGCTAAAAATTAAATACAATTCTTTCATTAAATAAATCATTTTTTCTCATATGAATACAAATATCTTACACTGCACCAACCCTATTATTCTCAAGTGCACTCTAATATCTAAATACATTTCTCTTACTACTGGAACAAAATTATAAGCACCACATCCTCCCATATGTGGAATGCCCCTCCGTGAGATTTCTAAAATGAAAACATTATCACTAGGCTTTCGATTTTAGCACATCTATAAGAGGCCCAACTTCATTTGGAATTTTGAGACCGTTTGGGCTTCATTTGGGCCTCTTGTTTATTTCCTTTGTCTGAATAACCCAAAATTTTGCATTTCATTTGCAATATGTCTTCGGCTCTTGCTTCCTACACCAGTCGTTTTTCCAATACACCCAGCATGAACAGTGAAGTTCCAATTTTGCCCTCTACGTAATCCATAAAGATCCTCCGTAAAGGTTCTTACAGATTACGAATCCGTAAACCTCTTACGGATTCACAATCCGTAAGGTGAATCCGTACGAATTAATTTTTTTTAAAATGGTTTTCAAAATAATGGCCCAGATAAGTGTCGAACTTGTGACCTTCTGGTTACAAGCACAGTACTCTAATCAACTGAGCTACTACACCATTTATGTTAAAAACTAATTAATATTACTATATATGACATTACAAATTTTAATGCATATTTAATACACATAAATTTATATAATAATTTTTATAACAGTTAATTTTTATCTAATAATTTATTTTTTTACATATATAAATTTCTAAAGTATACGAATCTATGATTTTATAAAATTTAAAATTTTAATGTATATGAACCTAATATTACCTAAGAATTTTAATTAAACAATTATTTTTATTTTAAATTTATTGTTCTAAAAATGCATAAAAAAATATATGCATATATATTACCTATTAAATTTATTGTTCTAAAAATGCATATATTTTTTTTATGCATTTTTAGAACAATAAATTTAAAATAAAAATAATTGTTTAATTAAAATTCATAGGTAATATTAGGTTCATATACATTAAAATTTTTAATTTTATAAAATCATATATTCGTATACTTTAGAAATTTATATATGTAAAAAAATATATTATTAGATAAAAATTAACTGTTATAAAAATTATTATATAAATTTATGTGTATTAAATATACATTAAAATTTGTAATGTCATATATAGTAATATTAATTAGTTTTTAACATAAATGATGTAGTAGCTCAGTTGGTTAAAGCACTGTGCTTGTAATCGGAAGGTCACAAGTTTGACACCTACTTGGGCCATTATTTTGAAAACCATTTTAAAAAAATTTAATTCGTAAGGATTCACCTTACGGATTACGAATCCGTAAGAGGTTTACGGATTACAAATCCGTGAGAACCTTTACGGAGAATCTTTACGGATTACGCAGAGGGCAAAATTGGAACTTCACTGTTCATGCTGGGTGTATTGAAAAAACGGCTGGTGTAGGAAGCAAGAGCCTATGTCTTTAATGAATTTAAAAAGACTTTTTGAACCCAAAAAAATGACACAAAAGAGCCTGTTAGACCACGACAACCTTCAAATATGCCTTGTTCTCCAAGCACTATCAGTAAGCTGCGCTGCACCTATGTTCAAACCTCATTCTGTCGTTTATGCTTCAGTATGTGGGTGACATTATATGTATCTATAAACTGTATCGATCATTCAATCCTTTTCGTGTCTTCCGTGTAACAAATGGTTTGCGTTTGTCTATGAAGCACCGATACTTCAATTTGCCTCAGGTATCCCTATCGGATACCGATACTTTTGGAGTACTGATACGAAATTGTGAAGTATCCAAACCTATGAAGCATCAATAATTCTATTTGCTTCACATATCCAATACCGATACTCTTTGAATATTGCGCCAATACGTATCGATGAAGTATCCAAGCTTTTAGAGTATTTTATGAAAACTAAATACAACTATATGAAACACATATGTATAATATATAAATATAGAAACATTGTCCCTTAATGAACCAAAAATAAAAATTGTTCTCTTCATGAATAATTTCAAGAAAAGAAGGAGATTGATAGCACTTTTCCTATATGTAAATAATAGAAAGCAATTTATGATAATGATGAATTATAAGTTTTTTGCTTTTACTAATGTTCAAGAAACACATTTTTAATTTGGGTTTGTAGAATTTTAATTATATATTTAAAATGTTACTTTTATGATTTTTTATACAATTTTCTAAATATATATCTTACACGTATAGTATCCTATATATATTTTAAATAATCATATCGTCGTATAAATATGTATCATCAGTTACACGTAACCAATCTGTGCATCATACGTGCTTCTTGTTGCACTAATGTAGTAATACTATTTTCTTCCATAAAAAATCTGCATCATCTTTAGTTTCAAGTCAATTTGTTCAAACTTTGACTTCAACTTGCACTCAAAATAGTATAATAGACTTTGTCAATATATTTGCCTTTTCTATGCACCTCTATTCATTAGTTTGATCAGAAAAATTCTTCCTAGAGGTAGCTAAAGAAAGGAATATGTTTCTACAATTGTGTCAAACTGTTGCGTACTTATTACTGGCTTTGCATTTGTTAGTTATGGTTGGTTTAAATTATCTGAAGAGTAGTTTGGATTTCTCAACAGTTTCTTAATTTGAGAACAGGATCAGGAAGGCAATTTTTTCCCTTAATTATTTTTCCTCCACCAAACATCTATAAGTCCCTGGCAAGAGATGGAATAATTTATATCGTTATTACAACACTACGACATAAGAACTATTAACAAGCATGCTTCTAGAATAAGAAAAAAAAAATCACACTTTTTTCTCCTGCACCACTTGCGCTATAAAGGAATATTGTCTTAGACAGAACTCACTTACAAAAAAGGTCCATTTCATTTTCATGAGATTTATTTATTTAGAAAAAAATTGACAAAAAAAAATCAGAGTTAAAATAAACATGTATTTAATTTCATTAAAATAAAGAATAAATAGCAATTGTGAAAGATTTGGACGATAGAAGGAGAAGCATTGCGAGGAAATTATTTCTTTTTGTAGCTTTTTAAAACATATAGAAAAATATTAACAATATGTTTTTTTTTATTAAATTAAGAATAAAGAATATATTACTTTTAGAAATTTTTTAAGAAAAATATTATTTCAAAAAATAAGGAAACGCAATTAATCATGCAACACTTTCTTGCTTTCTCTTTTCGTAGCTGGTGTGGTGAGATCCAACAACGCCTTGCATTCAAGAAAAAAAAAAGGAGGTTTAGTGCATGGCATAGTAAGCAAATTAAGTGATGCACTTGCATGGAGGCACATAGCTTTTCCTGATCCAATTGCTTATCTACTTTAAACAATTAACTACTCAGCCAAATTCAATACTTTTCTGGGAAAGCATAGAAGAAGATGACAAATTAATTATTAATTATAATAGAAAAGCACAGTGACGGTGAAGGTTTGATTTTTTTAGTTAAACATTGACCACAATCTTGACTTGACTGCCCCAAAAAGCTTTTTTGCTTGTCTCAAATCAAGAGAAATTGAAAAAGTATGGATTCTTTATATGTTTGGTGGCCATGCAAACGGGTGGGGGCGGATTTCACCATTTCCCTTTACTTCTCCAACTTGCTTCTCTAAACTTGTTTAATATTGCAACATTTTAATACTATTAAATTCCAACTAAATAAATGTCAACAACAAATTCAAAGCAGCGAAAATAATAAATAAATAGATAAATAACAACAACCTTGAAATGCCAAGAAAAATCTAAATTCTAAACATTAACAAATTTATATAGAGTAAATTACACTCATTTTTTATGAGATTAGCGTTTATCACACTTATATTCCTTTTTTAAAGTCACATTTCTTTTGTTTCCTCTGAACAATCTTTGTTACTAATGATGTTAATTTTTTATGAAATATTCTAAGAATCCTTATCATTTACGTGCAAGTCTACTTCTAGTCTAAGTTTATGCCTGATTTGACATACAGAAACACCGTCACTCGCTTCTCACCTCACTCGTCAACTCCATCGCCTTCCCCAACCACAACAACTTCATCGTCTCTGCTTCCTCTGAAATCATCTATGGCCTCTTCTAGTGCCATGACGACCTCGCCAATGATCGATGTTCTCATTGTGTGTCACTTGCGGTCACCTAGCTTAACACCATTTGCAAATCACATGTCTAATTCTTGTTAATGTTGATAGTGTTAGTGGGTGAGAGGGTCACAATATAATGGATGGTGTAAAATCAATAGAGTCTTATGTATGATAAAAAAAATAAAAATAAAATTGAATATAAGTGTTAAATAAGAGTGTAATTTGTTCATATATATATATATATACTTAACAAAATTATAAAATTATTTTATTGTCAATAATAATAACAAGGCCAAAGTCTCGTACAATTTATGCAAAAGCAACAATAGCAAAAACAAAGTAGCAATACATAGATGACAGGCCACAAGAAATATAATCATTTTGAAATCCATCTTTCATTCTCTGCAATTTTAGTTACTGAGGAACTGGGAGTGCTTTAGGTAAAGGTTTATGAGCATCAATTGAAATTGACCCCAACTTGCAATCACCGGTTATTATTGGAGTAGAACTACTAATACTGCCGTTTCCTTCACCAATAGCTTTGTTAATAAAATGGACCAGAACATCATAAAGCTCTTCCCCATCTCTCCAAGCATGTACCTCTGCCTTTATGTGATTAGAGTTTTCAGACACTAAATCACACAATGGAAAATTCTTTCTTGGCATCAAATAATCCCTATCTTTGAGCTTCAAACTAGGGCAAAAGTCTCCACTTCCATCTCCAAGATAGATGAACTTCTTTCCTGCAGCATCAACCGAATTTTGGATCCTTTCTATGACCATTCCCTATATGTCATTAGGAAAAGTGTCAATGGAAGAGACTTTTTTTGGTACACTAGCTAAAAAATTTGAATCCTTGCTAGTAATATATTAATTAAATTTGGTTATTAGATTTTGGTGAAAAGATACTATAGACACTACTCTGTGAGACATTATTTTGCCTTTATGTTGTTGGGATCCCTTGGATTATGGCTTATAATTTATATGAATATATGACATACACCAGAAAAGTGGAGCATAGCGTGTGGTCAATAATAGAGAGTGCACAATAATTGAATATCGTCAAAAGAAAATTTGACCAAAGCTAATTCCAATGACAGCCTCTTCTTGTTCATTGGCTCATCTACAACAAATTAAGACCAATTTATTACTAGTACAATTTTACGTAAAAGAATTATTTAAAACAAAGATAATTACATTTTTAATTTTTTATACGTTTGTTTTAGTTTTTTAAAAATAATTAGAACCTGAAATAATGTTAACTTTAATTAATAACAAAAGTTATTTTTAATAGTTTCTCATGGAATCATCTATTTTTTAAGTGATTTTTATTATTGTAAACAAACACAAATTAGTTTAACTTTTTTTAAAATCTCCAAAAATAATCGCTACATTATTTTTAATTAAAATACTTTTTTTAATATAGAAACAATAAATAAATTAAATAAAGTTCATAAAAGTGATTAAGTATACAGAAAGAATAAGTGTGAGAATTCATTATTGGGCTATAAATAAAGAGATAGTTGGAGTTAGTGCAGTTGCCTTGCACATGTTTGGTGGGCAGAGATTGCATCCATGAGAACATTTTAGAAAATCATGGTAGGGGGAAATTCTGAGCCTCCCTTCTTCATTAACATAACTGGGGTTTGCAGTAACCTCCGAGAAACAATTCCACACCCCATGATGCTTCAAAATTGTTTCCATGAAGAATATATTTGCGTCACTTACAATCTTCAGCTCACACCTGAATATAATCCCATCTTAGGCTTAGCATCATTATGAAGGAAAATAAGTTTAAGTACAAAAATGCTACATATATGTTAACCATTTTATTACATGGGTCAGTTCGGTTAGGAGGAAAAAAGAAGAAATTTATGGGAGTGAATGAAATTTCATATATAGAAAATCTACTATGATATTTGTTATTACATGTTTGTTTTCATGTTGACACATCCAAATTATGTTAAAATATTAATTTAACATTATTTTAAATAAATAATCACATAGTCTTATGTTAAAGAATTAATTTTTTTATCAAAAATTGTTTTTCAGTCAAAAATAATTTTAGACACTTTTTATGTCAAATAAAAAAATTTATATTAAGCTTTATTACTAATTTGTTTTTAGAAAAAAAAAATACACAAAAAGAAATTATTTTATTTCAAAACCAATTTTACAAAAATAAATTTAGAAAACATTTACCTAAATATACACTTAATTATTCAACTTTTTTTCCTATTACGCA
Source organism: Glycine latifolia (assembly GCA_013407115.1). NCBI lineage: Eukaryota > Viridiplantae > Streptophyta > Magnoliopsida > Fabales > Fabaceae > Glycine > Glycine latifolia. The sequence goes on along the minus strand of CM023955.1, from coordinate 2,011,484 downwards.
ATTAGGCATATCGTACATGTAATAAAGGGTGAGTGAAAAGATAAAGAAAAAGGTATATACCCAAGGGAATATGATGCCTTAATGGCTGGGACAATGCTGGGATGCATTGGAGTCCTGTTCAGAACTTGTACAATGTTTTCAATGGTTTTTCCTTGTGAATGAAGTTCATTCATCATCTTATCCTGTAAAATTTTAGGACAAACAAAAATTATTTCCCTATCAGGGAAGAAATAAGCTTAAGCAAGAAAGGGAATTTATGAATTAGAGAAAAACCATCAGAGGGTTCCAAAGCATGTTAGGAAGAAGCTGATAGAACTTTTCAGTTAAACCAAACTCATCAAGAACCCAATTATCACTATCACACTCGATGATGGTCGAGTCGAAGTCAAAAACCACAACAATCCCAGCCATTAAAGCTAATATTGTGATAACTGTATGTATATATCCCTAAATGAGTTAATGTATGTGAATGTGATCATAAGACATAGATGGGGTGTATTTATAGGCAAAGAACGCAAGCTTGCACGTAAGCATGCTAGATGGAGTATTTGGATTCCAAGGAATCTTATATTGAACTAGGATTATATTTTAAGGCTATAACATTATTATTTTTTTACTGAATTCTAAGGCCTATAACATAACAAGTGCTATATTTTACAAAGAAAACCATTTAATAAATAATAAAGTTCTTTTCAAAGTGTTAATGAATTTAAGAGAAAAATATGTTTTTATCCTTTAACTTTCCATTAAACTTGGTTTTGATCCTTGTAGTTTATTAAAAAATATATGCTAAAACACACTTTTTTGGATACATATTCTTTTAATGATTCACTATCTTAATTTTATAATTTTTAATCAATTTTAATCAATTAGAAAGTGTATTTGAATGAATATATTCTTAGCATTCATCATTTTTGAATGATCTGACTTAAATATATATTTTCCATATAATTTAACATATTTTTATTTTTTCTTCTTATCTTTTTTAGTTCCTGGAAATTTTATAGCCGTTAAATAGGAGAATTAATGTATACCAAGAAGCATGACAGATGTAATTTAATAATTAGTAATAATTAATTACTATTAAGCTAATTGTTGTACACGTTGACAAAATGTTTATGCATAAAAATATATATGAAAGATTCATATGTAGAAATACATTTTAGTACTATTAAACAATCACTATTTGCGTTTACTAATAGTGATTTTGGATAACAAAGAATAAATTTTACTTCACAAAATTATAGTGACACCGTGAAAAAGTAGAAGTAATTTTTTGTTGTTTTCTCTTCATCGTGAATCTAATCCAAACACATTATAAATGAATAAAAAAAAAAACTCACTATAAATGAAAAATAAACTTATAATAAATTTAAAAAATAACATTGGAGATCTAACCTAGTCAATCAGAATATGTGAATTATTGTAAATTTACTTATACAAGTCTTTAATTTTTATTGATAAAAAAGTAACACGTGATGATATTAACTAAAATTAAAGAGTGAATAACAATAATAATAATAATAGAGCTATTTTTATATTTATACTCCTAAATGTGAATAATTTTAAGAGTTTAATGATTATGTGTTTGGAGTTTAGAATTGTTCATAAATTATACTTTTTTTATAGACATGCTAATTGTTATTTTGTTAATTTTTTTAGGATATAAAACAATCTCTTCTTCTTCCCTTCTCTTTTCAATTACAAAATCACACCAGATATGACATTTAAGGTGATGTTAAGTTTAAGTATTTTTTATTTTCATTTTCAAAGACAACAAAAAATAAGTGTGAAAATACATTTGTTTAAAAAATAAGGACATCAACAGGGTTGGTAAAACGGGTCTGGCCCGGTGGACCAGCCTGTTTAGCCCATGAAAAAATACGGGTTGAATTGATAATGTTAATCTGCTGATAAAAAATGGGACGGCCCAACCCGGCCCGCAAAACTGTGAGCCAAAAGCATGCCAGGGTGGGCCAACCCACGCGGGCTAATTAACATATTTTGAAAGAGGTATATTTGTTTAATTCATGCTCTTTTGCATTTTCAGCGTATTCTAATTAACTTCTAAGTTTTAATATTAAAATGTTTATAATAATGACACTTTCAAATTGTCTTTCATTGTTAGTATATTACACTTTGGACAATTTACATCCATAAATTCCATTTGTAAGTGGTGCAATTTTATGAATTATCACATGACATCATTCATTTAATATTAGTTTTAAATTGTTTACTTCTATTCGACTTTGTATTTTTTTTAATTATCACATTTGTATTTTTTTATAAAATTAACTTTTTCTTAGGCAGGCTGGCTCATTGATCAGCTTTAAAACGTCGCGGACTAGCTTTTCCAGCCGACTTTACAAAAGTGGGCCAGCCAGCCTCTGCCCACATGTTTGGTGGGCTGGATCAGCCCGCCCCACCCCATTTTCGGTGGGCTGACCCACTTTGCCAACTTTAGACATGAAAATCTTAGATAAATAATTGAAGGTGAGCTGAAATTACAATTTAATAAAATAAATTTTATTTAAAAAGAGATTAATTATTTTAATTATTTAATAACTTATGTAATAAAATAAAACATAGCTTTATAATTAAAATTAGTTTCGTATGCTTTTTGCCAACGAGTCTTATACTTTTAACCTAACTAAAAATAGGTTAGATGAGATGATTTTTTCCGGCTAAGGTTGAGTTTAAATAAAAATAGATAATATCCTCTAGCAAATTTGAATTTGATTAAGGATTAGACCCAAATTTGAATTTAAAATAAAAAATTGATTTGGTAACAAATAAAATTAAAAGTATAAAAAATTATTTCTATGATTTTGAATTTTATTTCTTAAGATTAGGTATAAAAAAATGGTCAAAAATATTTTATTTAAATTTGAATCTGGTTTCTTAATATTAGATAATAATAAAAAGTCAAAAAGATTGGTTTCCTTTTTTTTGGTACATAAAAAGATTTTTCTCCTTTGATCTTAAATTTGATTTCTTCCTAATGAGATAAAGTGTCTATTATTGTTTAAACAAATATTTAATTTCTTGAGATTATTAGGAAAAAAATATTAAAAAAACTATATTGATTTAAAATTAAAGATAACAAATAGATTTTCTTTATCAATGATACTTGTTAATTGTTGTCGTGTAGCTTATAATTTAAATATATATTTTAAATTCTTTTTATCTTTTCTCCCAACCAAAGAAGCCGTTGCAACCTCTGTTCTCTCCAAGCGGTGGAAACCCGTTCAATTAAATTCCTGGGTTTGTACCATGTTTCTTTCTGAGTGTCCTAATCTTGAGGACATGGTGGACGGTGGTAATATATTGTTTAAAAGCTATGCAAATGAAGCAAAATTTTAAAAAATTGCCCAAATTATTCCGTACGGTTATGGATAAAGGTCTTATTCCATTGGAAGTTGTTTGTAATATTCATGTCCTGCGCATCAATTGGTACTGAATACTTGATTTGATTGTCATTTCTTTTCATTTTTTATGAAAATTGGGATTTCTAATATTTTGTTGATGGGATGTACAGCTCACAGATGAATTTCAAAGTGAAAATAGTCGGAGACTTGATTCCCCAATTTCACAATTTAATCCGCATTAAATTCGAGTATCGTGAGTATATATCAGGGACTGGCGGGAGGTAGGGATCTTAGGTTATGTGTAGGATTTTATAATATCTATCCTCATATGTAAAAATAATATTTGTATTAGCTCTTATATATGTATGGATAATAATTTTAATTTTAATTTTTTATTGGATATCTATATATCCATCTCAATACCAGTAACTCACATTTTAGTTATGTATAAAATTAATAAAAATATTAATTAAAACAATTATTATAATTTTAGAATTTTTTTAAATAAATAAAATTATAAAGATAATCATTTAACATAATAATTATTAAAATTAATGTTCTACTTGCTTAACAAAAATTCTAATTAAAAGTTTAATATTTTCACTATCTAATAATAATATTATTAGAGATTAGAGTATTAAATCATAATAAATATAATTATTTTTTAATAAATTATATATATAATGTGCAAGGTGAATCAGATTAAATACTATAATACCGGTACATGCATTCATATCTGCATAGCTTTGCAGGTATATACCCCTGCCAAATATAGTTCCAACTTTCAATATTATAAATAATTATCAGTCTTGGTTATGAATATTTTTATATATACGTATAGAATCCGAATATATTCTCTAGGCGAAGGTGTTTAAAGTGTTCAAGTTTTGTCCTAAACTTCAAAATCTTGTCAGGTTTGCTAAGTTTAAAGCCTCCAAGGGTTTTTTTTTTTTTTTTACTAATTTTACGTCGTGTATATTGCTAAACAGGCTACGGCTGATTCTGGTTACGATGATGATGGGAGAGACTAGCAATATCCACGACGTGTTCCTAGATGCATTTTATCGCACCTTAAAACATGCTCTGTTAATAATTATGGTGGCTCTGAAACAGAGTTTGAATTTGTAAGATATATCATGTAGAATGGAAGAGTATTGCAGGACTTGGCAATTGGCATTCAGAGAGGCAGAAATAAATGGAAAAGGCTTAAAATGATATAAATAACACTTTTACCTTAAAAAAGATATAAATAATATTCTTACTATCTATTAATTATATTAAATTATGATTGATGTATATTCATAATTTTTTATTCAATATGCTCAAATTCATGCTATAAACCGTTTTGATTCATATTGAAAATATCACCATCAAATTATAATGATTATTCAAAAGGTAATTTGGTATAAAATGTAAAAAGCAAATAAATCATAGAGAAATCATCTGTTATAGTTAATTAATTGTGCATTTAATCAATTAACTAAATTAATCTCATATAATAATAATAATGTTATTGATAATAATAATTTATTATCTATCGTAAAAATTTTGTTTTTCAATTCTCACATCAAGTATGATGTATCATTGCTATTTCATTATTTTCTCTAAAAATATTCTTTATTTTATTATCTTTTCAATGATTAATAAAATAATATTTTTTGTTTTTTTTTGAGATCACACGTATCATTCAAATTTCAAAGAGATTAGGGTGTGTAAGATCCAGCCCAACCCAATGACTCGGCCCGACACATACCACTTTAACGTGTTGATCATAAGATTTAACAAATGTAGTCCAAATTTAAGATTTCAATAAACCCACAAAATAAAAACTGTAATTTATAGGCATAAAAGCTAAAGGAATGATACTGTAGCGAACTGATATTTGCACGCCCATCTTTGATCAATTCCAATATTGGAAACTTTAGGAAAGGTTAACCCAGAATGAAAACAAGTAATAAAAAGATAAGAGCTCCTAGTACATTAGTTAATAAATTAAAAAGAAAAAATATTTATTATAAAAATCATAGAAAAACATAAAAAAAATTATAAATAATATAATTTTATGCATTTCAATAAATAAAAAATTTCTTTTAATTCCTTAACTAATACCCAAGAACACTGATTAACATTTGACATGGAAAAAAACTAGCTATCTTTGAGGTAAATGAGATTTCAAAATATATTAAACGGGTCTTATTGGTGAGCTAGTAGAACTTGAGGAAAAGGCTCTCGTATAGTCTCCAACTCCCAAAGAAATTTTATTGATTAGCTGCAGCGAAATTCGTTCCAGCTCTTCTCCATCGCTCCATTCATGAATTTCAGCTTTAATGAGCGAAGGGTCTTTGCATATTAACTCCCATACAGGAAAATTCTTTCTTGGCATCACAAAGTCTTTGTCTTTTAGCCTCAGGCTTGGGCAATAGTCCCCACTACCATCCCCAAGATATATGACTCTCTTGTTATCTCCTGAAGATATTGAGTCTTGGATTTTCTCTATGATAACACCCTGTAGTGAAAAAAAAAATCTCAACCACTGTAGCTATCTTCAATTCATAGAAAATAATAAGTATACATCAAAATATTTAAGTTACATTTTAATTTATTTGCCTAAGTTAAAAAGTTATTATTATATTTTGGTAAAGAATTTATTTAAGTAGTTTAAAGCATTCTGATCATGTTTCATTTTCTACATTTTATCATTATTTTTCTTTTATATTATTTTATCAAATAATTTAAATTTAATGGTTAACTTATCAAGTTTCAATTTTTTTGTTGGTTGATACACAAATTTTGTGAATGGAATATTGTCTAGAGTCTTCGATCCTCAAAATTATTATATAATTTCTATTATTTAAAACTTAATGTAAGATCTTTAGGGCACAAATAAAAGGCCTAAACAAGGTGAGGAAGTTCGATTGGTTTGACATTTCTATTTAAAGCAAACTCTGGAGACTTTGATGAATGGTCAATCATTCAGGTCAGGACTTATGAATGAACTCATTGACTCCAGTAACAATGAGCACCCATGTTCTTCAGTGGTGTTTAGTGTGAAGTTTGGAACTAAATTTTGCATGAATCTAAGTGATAGTTTTTAATATTTTATAAGTAAAGGATTTATGAAATAATAGACCTTGCACATGTTTGGAGGACACAGAGTGCATCCATGGGGAGACTTGTTGAAGTCATGGTAAGGCAAAATTCGTAGCCTTTCCTCTTCATTAATATAACCCGGGTTAGTGTTGATCTCTGAGAAGTATTCCCTTATTTTTAAGTGCTTTAAAATTGTTTCGATAAAGAACGTATTTGCATCGCTTACAATCCTCAAATCACACCTGAAAATCACAAAATGCTACCATATATTTCTTCCTCCCCAAAGTAATTATAAAAAGTGGAAAACAAATATCTACATGAAAACCGAAGAAAAAAGAAATTAAGGAAAGAGAAACATAACATACCCTAAAGCATGTGCTGCTTTAATGGCATGGATTATTCTTGGGTGTATAGGAATCCTCTGAAGAACTTGCACAATGTCCTCGATGATTTTTCCATGGGAATGAAGCTCCATCATCATCTTATCCTATTAAAGCCAAAACCAAACCAAAATGCAAATAATAAGAAACTTAAAAAAATGTTGTGAAATGTCAATAACACATTCTTTCAAATACATTTTTTATTGTTAGGTATAACTTCTTGAAAATAACATCATTATGATATTTTTTAACCAAAAGAGAGGAGACCATTCAAATAGATAAAAGCGGAAATGATCTCAATTAGATTAACATTACCAACACGATGCCTATCAGAAGAACCCCGAGATATATATTCATTAAAATAAAACAAAGACAAATACAAAATCATGGGAGAACATACACCAAACCCATGAAGAAACAAACTATTTGAACCTATAATTTGGAAGACCAATTTTATTCCTATAGAACTCGGTTGAAACAAAATGTGGGATACAATCCCACAAAAAAAAAAAAAACCCGTAATCGAATTAGCAGGAAAGACTAACAAATCTGTACATGCTAACAAATCATTATGAAAATTTCATTTAATAACATATAAGACTCACAATTTTTTTCTCTATTTAATAAATTTTAACTAACAAAAAAAATTATATAAAAAAATGTGTTAGACAGTGTGACATGACATTTTTAATTGTTTTCTTGAAAAGAAAAGAAGAAAAAAAATAGGGCATAGAACTACTCACAATGAGAAACATATATTTGGAGCAAATCAAAAGCTTACCATGAGAGTGTTCCAAGACATTGTGGGAAGGAGCCGATTGAACAATTCATTGAAACCCAGCTCGTCAACAACCCAGTTATCACTGTCACAGTCGACGATGGTGTTGTCAAAGTCAAAAACCACTACAATTCCAGCCATTGTAGTTACAAATTAAGCGAATGTAGAAGATAAAATGGCAATGATCCAAGAATCAGATCCTATTAGGTGTCTCCTACTGCTCTCAAAATCGTGTCTTTCTTGGATTCAATATCCAGAGAGAAAATTGAAGGGTATTTATAGTGATCGTGAAGCCTAACAAACCCAAAAGGTATAGATTCCATCGGATATTTATTGTTATTCCTAATGGAAATTGAAGGGTATTTATAGTGATCGTGGCTTTCTTTTGTTTTATAATTTTGTTCTGGTTTATTATTTTGTGTAGTTGCTAAATTGTCAATTTAGCATGTGCAGCTCACCCAGCATCTACACTTGGATATCATCACGTTACTCCCAACCCAACTGATGGAAATCTCCCCTCAATTTAGATTCTGCTTTGTATTTTTCTCCTTGTTTGTTGTTTTGCAAATAAATACACCAATTTATCAAGCTATAGCTCATAAGTCATTTGTTTGTTTATCTTTATATTATAAATAAATTCCATGTTTTACTCTAGTCCGTTGACAATTCTTCTGTCTTATAAATTTTTATGTCAAATTGAAATAATATTTTTAATTAATTATTCAATCAATAATTTCCAAAATTATTTTAATCAACATTTCAATTTCCTACATTAATATCAAATATAATAAAATTACAAATCATTACTAAAATAACACTTTATCTGTGCCAAAAAAATAACACTTCATTAATTATCTCTCGAATATCTTGGCTAAATTTATCTTATTCAACAATCAATTTTAAATAAGAGGACTTTTCGGAATTCTATTCTCTTTGTTGATAAGTCATTTTTTTTCTTTATCTAAAATTTTATGGGCATTTGGTCCTTTAACAATTTTTTTTGTTTTAAATTAATCCCTAATTTTTTTAATTTTTTTTATCTACCAAATGTTAGTTGTTTGTTTTTTGTTAGTGGAGAGATTCAAGCCTACAATCTCTTTCCCTTCTATTCTCCCTTTATTATTAAATCAATCTTATAACTCTATAATTTGTAAAGTTTTAAAACGGTCCCTTACTTATTTAATTAATATCAAATTTATCCTTTAGAAAGGTACATTTGTCATTTTTTACTTTTATGAACGATTTTGAACCATTTTTTTTATTGATTTAACGTAAAATTTGTCTTATTAAATTTACCTATATGAAAATAAATTAATGTTCGAAACAAAATAGATATAAATGTAGTGAAAATTGCGTGAAAAAAATAGCCATTGAGCAAGAAGAGTAAAGAATATGATTAGATTTTTCAGTTTTCGATTATTCAAAAGACTTACTTTTTATATAATTTTTATCGTGTTTATGTTATTTTTAGTCCGAACATTAGTTGGTTTCCATCATTTTCATGTACATGAATTTAATGAAACAATTTATGTCTTAGAATCAATAAAAAAAATTTACAATCCTGCCCGAGAATTGAAAACAATAAATTCGAAATAAAAACAAAATAATTAATTGTTTTTTTCATAGGCTTTAAGGTGTATTGGGATATGAGATTTAAGCATGTGGTGTGCTATTCAAATTCAAAACACACAACTGAGCTTGTTGCGGGGCCGAACACCTATCTAGCATTTTTATAGTAGTGAGATAGAAGCTTTTAAAACAATAGTACAAAGGAATTGATATTGCAAATTGTGTCACATGTGGAGAAAGGGGGACCAGTGTCTGAACTTCTTAGCCAAAATGGGATCATTTTTTTGTTTAGCTTGATGAGGCCCATAGAGATATGAATCACCTGTTGTTAGTTGATGCCAGGGGTTCAGCTTTTCCACATAACTAGTGTTTTTTGTCTCTTTTTTCTTCCTTACCTCTTGTAATAAAAAGAAAATTTTCTTAATGGCTCATTTCTATAAATTTACCTAATCCAACATAAGTTCATTCACAAATATTGAAATTGAAATTGAATAAATTATGTTATATGTCTAATTTCTTTGATTAAAATCCAACCCTTTGAATTATCCCCAATGCTTTAATCTCTTAGAGTCAAGAGGATTGGTTTAAACATTAAATTTAGAAATCCACAATAGCACATACATCAATAAGTTCTATATATTCTGTTGCAAAAAAAAAAAGTTCTATATATTTCTAGATTCATCTCAATATAAAGCAAACTAGCTCAAGCTCAATTACATTCACAAAGATTTCTAATTATAAACACAACTTGAAATCATTCAACTAATGACAAATCAATAAGGAGCATTAAGAACATATAATATCACTCACTATCAAGAATAAAACTTGTATAACAAAGGATTCTCGTAGAGTTAATATCTGTAACATTAAGGACTTTAACATAACAAGAGTTAAAAAAAAATAGAATTATAGAGAAGGAGATGATGTTGGAGGTGAGTGGCTACATTGAATAGAAAAGTTAGTTACTTAATTAAGCATCATCATCTTCTATGTCAAACGCCACTTTGAAAAGAATAATCGACACTACACACATCATGCCTCCTCCTTTCGCTCAGTATCTGTTTTGGCGTTTTCTCTTTCGGTATGAAATGATGTGGATTTAGTTAGTTGAAGTGGGGTACAATTTACTAATAAAATCGCAGTATGGCTATTTATTCTTTTCCATAAGCCTTTGCATACACACACGTAATATATTCGTTCAATTTAGATAAGCTTAAAATTTTGACAAGAGGAATATCTCCATTTTTCGTTCACATGGGCAGCAGATAAAACCCATCAATCAACTCCAAGCATCTTGTTTATATTATCTCTTATCCTTATTGATTTGATTTATATTTTGGAAACAGAGAAAGGCTTGTAATACATTTTCTATTTCACCTTTTTAAATATTTTCTTTATTACTGATTAAAACTTCTTAAATTCACAATTTTTTTTTTATAAGTCTCACTTTTTATTTAATAAATTTTACTCATAATTTTACAATTTTTAATAAGTATTAACTAATAATAAAAAGTTCTTATTTAATAAATTTTACTCATAATTTTATAATTTTTAATAAATATTAACTAATAATAAAAAGTATGTTAAAAAAATGTGTTTAATAGTGTATTGATATTGGAATTTGAGGTACTCGATTTAGTGGCAGCGCAATTACATATAGATATATAGATAGATAAGATTAAATGTATGCATATTAAGAAAAGTTGGGTCTAGAGGATGTGTTCTGTCCTATTTTATTCAACAAATGCTGCTAATTTAACAACAGGGCAAAGTAGGACAAGATTACAGAAAATTCTGTGCATTGCCACTTTATTTTCCTGTGGATTAGCCCATGTCCATTTAAAAAATGGACCATTCTGGTGCATATTGAGAGTTAGTGTTCGTCTTTTTAATTTGATATTATGTACTATTTTCTTGCAAAACATAGACCCCAATTTGGCGTTCAATGCAGGCCCTAACATTTAGCAATTAGTAGTACTACCAACACATATGAGCATAACAAAGATCGTAGGCAGAAGTTAAGCATTCGAACTGCATTTACAAAACAAACAGAATATAACACTGAGTGCTTCATGCAGTTGATCAGCTTCCTTCTTTTTTTGTTTTGTTTAACTTTGAACGAACTCGAAATTCAATTGTAAAATTATCCCTGGGTGGACAGTCAATTAATTAATGGTTACATAAACGGGGAAATGTGAAATTTTAAATTTATTTATTGGCAAAAGAAGTAATAGAAAGATCATATAAACCGTAAGTAATTTTTTTATAGTATCTTGTTTATGTACTAACCTGTATTGATATGATTGTAAGGGTTCTGATCTTTTAAATATGCAGTTTTGCATTTGTTATGAGATTCATGTGTGTCAGTGTGTGGTACATTTTATATTTTATATTTTATATTTTATATTTTATATATATAGCTTAACGTTTAATTAATGTTGCTATCGAAAGAATCTTGCTCGGGTTGTTGGACACAAGACAACTGATGGATAGTTTGTAGTTATTGAAGGAAACTAATTAAAAACAAATCCTTGGTATTATCTGACTTGAATTGTTTGATCACCTTTCTAAACTGAGTTTGATCATTGTAAAGAATTGCATGATTCAATCAGGGCCTTCCAATTTTTCAGCCATCAAATAAGTCTAAGTTGATCAAGAGTGATCATCCATCAAAGTTAAAATATATTGCTTAACATGATGAGTCTTATGGCTATAAGGACCCCTATATCACTGTCAATTAAGTCAAAAGAAAAATCATATTGTGGATTGGAAGGAAAATATAGCTTTCTCATTTTAACCAAAGAACAAATTGAACAAGAAGTATATAGACATGAACCAGAAGGAGAAAGGGACAGGTTACTGTTCAACAACTGAGAACTTTATTAGACAAATAGCCTAGCCTATTAAGCCACAATGTTATTCATTTATTATCAACAGCACAATTAATGGGACAGGAAAGTACAGGTAAAGTAGAATCATCTATAGCAATGCACTTTGAGGTACATGCAACAATCATGTACGTGTAAAAGCAGTACAGTGCCCTTCATGCTCTGAGTCCTGAAGTGGAAAAAATTAGTTGTGAAACTGAATAACAAGAATGACACAATGTCACCCTAATATGTAATAAACTGACATGAAGGAGGTCTACCTGATTTTATGCAAGATTAGAGCAGAAGGTAATTGGACAGTACCAATTTGAGACTATAACTCTAAGAATTATTTGGGAAAATGATAAAATTATTATGTTAAGGATGATGGAAGACGAAATGATGCTAAGGATCATGTTATATTTGAGAAAGAATAGGCTCAATAAAGAAACTTGGAAGATTGTGTTATGATGTAAACAAGAGAGAAAGAATTGAGAGAAGAGACAGGAACTAGAAAACTTCTGATATCATATTAAGACTGAGAAGCTCTGATGTACAAACTTGAAATGCCAAAGCGACTATTTAAACTACTTCACAAGCAAAACCTGTTGTTACTTCCATTTCCACAAATCCCACCAGACATGTCTATGTGTGTGTTTGTTTACACGTTTGAGTCTCCATTCCCACTTTCCAGTGAACTTCTTATGTGAATCTATGCTCCGATGGTTATTCATGTTCAATTGAACTGAACTTTATTCAAACACACCCTACTTCAATATACGTAACTCTTCAACAGGGGCAATACAGTATTAACTCGGAGAATAAACAACTGGGCATATTTGGATAAATTTCTGTAGAAATATTTTTAGAAAAAAATAAAAATAAAATGAGTTTTTCAAAAAAGTTAAAATTATTTTTTATTAATTAATTTATAAATGTCCTCTCATTTTTCACATAAATTATATAAGAAAATTTTTACAAATTAGATTAATTTATAGAAAAATTTTTGTTCTTATTATTTTCTTATTTTAAAAATATTTCTAAAGGAACTTAGCAATGTGAGTGACCCAATGCTTCAGTATATGTAACTCTCTCTAATTCTACTACCTTGTATGGCAAAATACAAAAAGCTGTAACTATAATTTACCAGCAGAGCTTTCGAGCAAATATGCTATACAAGTCCTAAACGTTAAAACAGTAAAATAAACTCCAAATGACAATTAAAATATTACAATCACTAATAAAAAATAATACTAATAAAGCTGCATACTTTGTACAGTCACACAATATTATAATTATAACGAATTCTCTATTATATGCATCAAATGCATGGATAAGTTAAGAGGTTAAAAATATAAAATTTATATTTTAAAAAAGAATTCAATTTATTTGCATAAAAATCATTTAATATATTTAAAGCTTTTTTTACATTTAAAACTGTTTATTTTTTTACTCACTAATTTATATTATTACCTACGCTAAAAAAAATGTAACTATGATTATCAGTATGATAAGAATTGAAAGCAATACAATGGACAAAGCAAGGGTAATCAGAAATCAGTTGTCCAAACAATGACAGACTTTTCTTAACCATTTCTTTTTACATCCTTTTTACTATTAGTATGTATAATATATTACTAGGGAATACTGGCTTTATTCAACTAAAGAAAAAACCATTAAATTTTTGGATATATGAAGATCCAATTGATAAGAGACTTCATGTAACAAGTACCTAAGTGAAAATATATTTGAAACAATAGAATTACGAATAAAACTCATTACATAGAGAAATTTACACAAATTTATGATTTTAAATAAATTTTAATTAATAATAAAAATATGTTTATAGCAGTGTTAAAAAGTTTGTTATTGATGTTTTTCTTTAAAAAAAGATTCCGTTTAGTGCATAAGATATTTACTAATTAAATATAATTTCTTGTTTACTTATTGGTTATCCTTGCACATGGGTTGCACCTAACCTATGCACGATTTGTTCCAAGACTAGCTTCATTTTCTCTGTTTTTCCACGATCAATAGCAATCGTGTTATGAAACACAAACACCCAAATATGACGTCTTCTTCCCCTGCATGATGGTGCCCTGTCAATTACAAGGTTGAACTTCAATCATCGTGAACACGACCTCACGCAGTAAATAGCAATCCTTTAGGTATTTGTCATTGTCCATCGTAAATAATCCTTTCATCCCCCTAAAGAAAAAAAAAATCATGACAAATCTATTAGACAACGGCCTAGGGGTTTACTTTTAGAAATATAGCTTTGTCATTCATTTTGGGTATTTGGGACCCTCAAATCAATTTGCGGAAGCGAAAATAAAATCAAAAGGGAAAGAGAGAGACAATTTGAATTTGTTTTACGTGAGAAAACTTTCCTCAATGTGAGAAAAGAAAGAAAAACTCACGGGACCTAGTCCAGACAATGAATCAAAAACACACCAATGTGGTGGCACACTCAATCTCTTCAACAATGGTGGTCATTCAAGCTCTCACAATGTTTCACTCTAAGCTCTCAAATATGCAGGCACGGTGGCTTGCTCAAATATGACACTCAAGACTATCACTTGAGGCTCTCAAATTTCTGTGTGTCTTGTCTCCACCTTTACTCATCTATTTATAGGATGAAATGGGCTGGACCTAAACCATCAAATATTATTTGATTTATATCTTATCAAATAAAAACAAGATTACATTTTATCAAATAAAAACAAGATTATCAATCAACTAAAAAACAAAAATTATCCAACAATTCATACACTTGAAATCTGACACACGAAGTTCTTACACTTGAAATATTCCACTTAGTTATTGATAATATTTATTTTTTAGTTTCTTAAATCTCGCTAATTAAATGTTGTCTTTATAACTAAGTTTAAGTAAATGATAAAATTTCAAAGGTTTTCTTTGGCAGATAAAATTTCAAATATTGACAAAATAATTTGAACTTTATATCAAAAAGAAAAATAGAAATACGTGCCTATTTTAAAATGAGTGCTGAAATATGCGTAAATACCTATTACACAGAAAATGTAACAACACTAACATCATAAGAGAAGAAAACTCCAAATACTTAAGAGAAAAAGTGTCGCGTGTCTGTATGAGGATACGCCCATCTCATGATCTCAATGTCAAAATCAAGTTATTGGTCATACAGAAGTTTGGAATGGAAACTTGTGCAAGCACAAGTCATCACACACTAGTAACACTACTACTTGCATTGCATGTGTTTTCTCACCATCGTCACATGCAAAGCGATCTTATTATCCAAGACCCAACTTTTGTCTTCTTCTTTTTTTTTTTTGCAACCAAATTTTTTTCATTCATTAAAATGTTTCTTAAAATCCTCTTCCTTTTTATAATTATGGTCTTGTTTGCCGATAAAAACAAGTACGAAAAACAAATAAGACAAGGACATTCAAGTCATTTCATAGAACGACATTTTCTTTAATTGAACAATCCAAACAAATCCTTAATCAACTAATCAACTTCAATCATCTTAAAAAATTATTCTTAACCTCACCTGACTGTACCACACAGCCATCACAGTCCGGCCACACAGTATGCACTCCTCCACTATCACAGTCCAATCAAACTACGTACAACACTTCGTTGAGTAACAACAAATGAGGGTATCACAGACGAGGAAAAATTATAATTATATGTTTTATTTAGGTACGTAAAAAACCAAACAGAACCTATTGTCGAGAGAGAACTAAACACTAGTGTGTGTACGTGTGATTATGTTTTTGTTTTTTTGTTTTTTTCATCTCCAAAGAACCGTTTGCTGAGTAATTTTAAAATACAGAAAATTCCATTTTTCTCCTTGTAGTGAGAGAATAACTTAGATAGAGAAAGGGGTGTCGGAGAGAGAGAAATTTTGGTCTTTTTTGTGTTCCAATGGTTCAACTGGGAACCCAAAAAGAAGAGAAAAGAAATTTGTTTTTTTTTTAGACGGATCTTTGTGAACTTATGATCTTGTGAAAACCCAGAAAGCGATCTTTGATGCACTCATAGGATTGGTCGATTCAGTCGCGTGTTCGGTGGCCGTTGATTTCGTGACAAATGAACGGTGGCGATGAGGTAGTGGCAGCTCCGGCGGCTCCACCGCACCCTCTGGAGTGGAAATTCTCGCAGGTCTTCGGAGAACGCACGGCAGGGGAAGAGGTTCAAGAAGGTAATTGTCCTACCTCGTATTTGTGCATGAGAAAAGAGGGCATGCTTTTCGTCTCTCTGTCGGATCCAATACCCGGTTTGGGATTAGGGTTTGATTCGATCCGTTTCGGATCGTGTTTCGTTGCTCCCTTGTTTCTTTTGTCGAGTAATGTTGTTTTGGCTTTTGGGTCAGTGTTTTAATCCTTGTCTGATTGTGGGTCTTGTTTGGTTTTGGCGTTGTTTATGCTGCAGCCACTTCTGTTGTTGAGGATTGGTTGCTTTAGTTTTGTCAATTAACGTGAGTTTATTGGGTATGATGGCTTAGATCTTGGTGTGGTTTAGTTTGGTGAGTGGCGTTGACGATTGACTGTTGGGGTCTGGTCTTAAAATGTATCTTTGACAATGTAAAAGACAATTTGATTTTGGCAGTGTTTGCTAGGTTGGTGTCTCTTTAATTTTGGTGATAGTTTAAGAATGGGTTTGTGTGGCAATCTTGTCTGTGTCAGTCAGGAAACCTCATTTTCTTTCCAAACAAAAGTGAAAATGAAATGGAAATATCGCTAAGTGTTAGTCAGATATGTGGTCTTATATGAAGGAAACTATCTAGATATGGAATTAGGTTCTTTCAAGGGGAGGGAAGATTGGGACTGACTGAGTGTGTGTCCTAATGGTTGCAAAAGAGGAATTTCATCGGTGCTTTTGTATCTGAATTAGTTTGTGGTTCAAGATAATGTGAAAGTTTCCTGATTATTGGCCTTATTGTCTTTCTACAGTGGACATAATTTCTGCTATTGAATTTGACAAGTCCGGTGATCATCTTGCTACTGGTGATCGGGGTGGTCGAGTGGTTCTCTTTGAGAGAACAGATGCAAAAGATGTAAGACTAGTTTTTGCTTATGAAAGTGTTTTTGTGTAAAAAAAAAAAAACCAAATAGGTTCCTTGTTATGCACTTAATATTGTAACATGTATGTTTTCTGAAACATGCAGCATGGTGGATCAAGAAGGGATTTGGAGAGGATGGACTATTCTATTGGTAGGCATCCTGAGTTCCGTTACAAAACAGAGTTTCAGAGTCATGAGCCAGAGGTAATCATCATTTGGTCAGTAATGTTGCACCAACATCCTATGGGTCAGAAGAGTCAATATTTATAAATGTATGCTCATTGTTTCAGTTTGACTATCTTAAGAGTTTGGAGATTGAAGAGAAAATCAACAAAATCAGATGGTGCCAAACAGCTAATGGTGCCCTGTTCCTTCTTTCTACAAATGATAAAACGATCAAATTTTGGAAGGTATGAAATGAATGATCACCATTAGCATGTTTTTAGTGCTGTCATTTATCTATTGATTGATAAATTGTGCACAAGGTTGCACTTCTTAGGAACTAAGTTTTACCAATTCAACATGTTTTGGCAGTTTTCTGGTTACCGAGATGTATGCTTGAGCCCGTATATCTTTTATCTAATTGGATTTTATTGGCAAGGCTTTGCCTTCTAAGTTACCAATTATATTTTGAACTGTATTTATTAATAGAATGATATAATGCCACTATCAGTCTGCCATGGTGTCAGTCTTAGGCACTGCAGAAATCTTGTTGAGTAATATTTTTGCTTTGCACCTCTCACCCTCTACTGTTACAGAAACCATGGTGATTTGCGGCTGCAACTTTGAGTAGGGGCTTGAAACCTGTCTCCGTCCCTCATTAACCACATTCTGGGGGCTATTTCATGGCTTCTCCCTTTTTCTCCTTAGAGCAAAGAATTTAAAAACCCTTGATTGAATACTCTTTCATGCAAGCACTTTAGCACCCCCAAGATTTCTCTGTTTTGACATCATCCCATTGGCCTACTGCTTGCCAGCATATTTCTGGCCAAGACCTGTAACTCATTGCTGTTTTCTGTGTTTCATCTATGGCTCAACTCAGTTGTCACCCAAGTCCTTTTCATCTCACACAGGTCTTGCCTTTGGTCTACCTTTGTACCATTACAGTGTTGTTCACCTTTTCTTTTTTGTGTACTCTGAGTTGACTTTAAGCCTTAGTCTTAAACTTATATGATTCCTTGACTTCTGTTGTTGTTGAGTTGTGTGTTCATATGAATAATTTGATTGATCCAATCCCCTAGGTCATTGATTCCTATTGTTCCTCATCTGAAAATTGAACAGGTTCAAGAAAAGAAGGTCAAGAAGATTTCTGAGATGAATGCTGACCCTTCAAAATCTATGGGGAATGGATCTATTGCTAGTTCAAGCAATTCAAGTAGTTCTAGGCCATATCTTGCAAATGGAGGATCTCCAGATAGATACAATTATATAAGCAATGACTTTTCATTTCCACCAGGAGGCCTACCATCACTAAGATTACCCATGGTAGTTGTATCCAACCCTTCCACTTGCAATTCTTTACTGTTTATATTCATGAAGGACAAAATTTTCCATGATATGACTTTTACTATGAACATTCGAGAAATTATTAGATAAACTTGAAAGTGTCAAAGCTCTGCAATGCAGTTTTTCTTCTTCAAAATTAAATACAGTTATGTTGTTTCTTGTTGCATTGAAGTTAAAATAGCCTGGCAGAAATATGTTGAACTCACAAAGCTTGGTACAACAAACATATTAATAACGGTTGATTCATAATTCTAGTGAAGATTTCTCAATCTATTTTAGGGTATAACAAGTAACAACTTAAAATTTCTCTATTTAAATAAATGAAATCTTATCAAATGTTTGGTTCAGTTATTTTATTTTATTTTTGCTTAAAAACTACTTTAAAGTATAAGCTTGAAAATAAGAGCATTTAAATTAAAGTAGCTGTTTGACAGTTTTCATGACGGAGTCTACGGTACGCAAGCATAACCCATGTGTACCGTGCGAGAGGAACCGGTAACCGTTGGATCGATTTTAATTTTCATCAAACGGTTATTATTTTTTAATTTTCTTTTTCTTTTTTCTTTTTCTTTGCCTCATTTTCCCTTTCTACCCTTTTTCTTTTTTCTCTTTCTTCTCTCTCCGCATTCCCGTCTCCGCGGCCCCATTCCCGTCGCTGCCGTTGCCCTCTGCCACCGTCGACCACGACGGAATCTGACTCGTCTGTTGATTAAAAGCATTGACAAAAAAAAATTGGAACTCTTCACAGAAAAAACAAAAATGAAAAAGCATATTCTAGATACACCAAAATATTTGTCACAAGCATGTGAATGAATAGTTCAAATTGAAATATTCTCTGAATAACCAGTAAAAGGAAGCATCTTTGTGAAAGGGTTGGAGAGATCGAAAACTGGAAGATAAGGGGAATTTTGATGGAACAAAATTAAACTTGCTAAATTGAAGATAATTGAAAAAAATCTCAACTTTACATGTTCATCTCATAGACACCCCCAACTACATGAAGCAGAGAAAATATAAAAGCAAGAAAATTCCATCCCGACAAAAAATAAAAATGTGAATTTTTTTGCTAACAGAAGAGAAATTGTTTGGAAGGTTCTGGAAGGTGAAAGATCAGAAGGTGAAAGATCGCAAAGTGAACCGTGCCGATCTCGGCTGCATCCTGAAGCTGCTGGTGAAGAAGACTGGTGGCGCCGCCACTGTGGATTCGATAGACTCGGTGGAGAAGAGAGAATGGGGGTGCGGTGCCGGAACGCAGAGAGAGAAGAGAGAAGGGACTCGTTTGTAAGGGTGGTGAAAGGAAAGGGTAAATGGTGGACGGTGTTATTGAGGCTGTGATGCGGCAGCGGCGGCGGCGATGGTTCTGTTGTTCTGGTGGGGCTCGGAGAAGAAGAGAGAAGGGACTCGATCCTTGGTGCCATACGATCGGAGATGCTGAGGAAGATAAGGGCTTTTTTGTAAATGGCAACAAAAAAAAAAAGAAAAAGAAATGAAGTCCATATCCAACGGTTGTAATTTCTCTGGCATGGTACGCATGGGTTATGCTTGCATACCGTAGACTCCGTCAGTTTTCATCTTTTAACTTAAAAGAGATGGCCTGAGAGAGACGAGAGAACTGGGAATGAGAGAGGGGAGCGGAGACAGAGAGAAAAAAATGAGAGAAGCCATTTTTTTCTTCTTAAAAGCTTCTTCCCTTAACTTTTTAAAAAGCCATCTCTTCTCACTTTTCTTTTACTAAAATTGAGCTGATTAATTTTTATGAGCTTTTCAGAAATTGTTTTTAGTCCAGCTTCTCCTTTTAGGAGAAGGGGAGCTAAAAAAAGTTGATCCAAATAATCACACAGACGCATAACTATTAAAACTCAGAGCATGTTGTGTTTGAGTGTGCTTAAGTGCTTTTAATAGGAGCATCTCAGTATATTCATATGGGTAGGAATTTTAGCTGTCCTGCATAGTCCTCTTCATAAAGAAAAGGAAAGTAGAGGAAGAAGCAACAAGAGAATTAGTGAAGTTTAATTTTGTCTTTTGATTATTCCATATTTTTGTGTAGTTTTTACTAGTTTTTATATTATTATGTTCTCTGATCTTGATACTTTAGAAGAGATGAAAGAATTTGAAGTGGTTGAAGTTCTTTCTTTTTCAAAATGACAATTGCTTGTTTGAGAATCTGTAGTACTAACCTGTGTTGTAAAATATGTAGGTAAGTAGCCATGAAACCAGTTTAGTTGCTCGATGTCGTAGAGTGTATGCACACGCTCATGATTATCACATCAATTCTATTTCAAATAACAGGTATTTTAGTTTTCTTAATATGTATTTGCCATAGTCTAGCAAATTTTGGTTGAAATTGGTTCTCATTCTAATTAAAAGCTATTCAGTGTCAATCTTGCATTCATCATTTTATTTCACTTCTTGTTGTGATGTTTCTAAAAAAGATGACTAATAGTTTTCTTTCTGGGGTATTGCTTTATGTCTACATGATTTTGTGCACATTGATTTTTTTTAAAAAAATAAAATTCATAGTTTTCTAGATACTGATCAAATTTGGATGGTGTTATGTTGCTCATTTTCTAGCGATGGTGAAACTTTCATATCAGCCGATGATTTGCGAATAAATCTTTGGAACCTGGAAATTAGCAATCAAAGTTTTAATATTGTTGATGTAAAGCCTGCAAATATGGAGGATCTGACAGGTAAGCTTGATACAAAAAATTATCCTTTAGTGTATACATTATCAGTAGCATGGTAAAACACTATAATTAATTTATATAGTTCAAGAAATAATTGCAATGTATAAGTTGTAGTTGACTGACAGTGGGTGCTCATGGGCCATGGCTTACCCTGCTCATTAATCCAACCTAGCCTGTTGACTCTTCTTAAAAATTGGGCCAAGTCTGGGCTCAAATTTCTCTACCAGACTTAAGCCATTCAAGTTGGGTTGGACCTGGGTTCATCTTAAAAGTTTCACAATAACCATTCTAAATTTACCGTGTCAAAAAATAATTGTTACTTTATGGTGGTTGAAAGCATCCAAAACTATGTTTGTAATGCTATAATTTTATCCTTTGATAATGTATTTTCGTTTCATAGATGTGTAACTTCATGAGTGATGAGACAATTTTATGCAACCAGTCCCATCTCCTGTTTTCTCTTTAGGCTTGCTGTTCGGATTAGGTATTGTCTAAGCTTTGGGCTGGTGTGGCTGGCACAGCCCCACCTAGACTCAATCTTGACCAGCTCTAGGGTTGGGAAACATGATAAAAACATTACCCAAGTCAAACTCAGGCAAATCCATCCCTTGAGCACCTTTTGCCCGGGTAAATCTTTCCAGTCTCAATTTGTTTGATGTAGGACAGTGTAAGGATTAGAATTTAACATATAAGAATTCTGGTTTTGTAGGGGGAATCAAGGGGAAAAACAGGTGGGTTGAAGGTTGGTAGGGAAAAACAGGGGGGTTGAAGGTTGGTAGTGAGAGGGGATTTGCAAGTGATAGACTGGGGTTTTAAGGTTGTATTGATGGCTGTTTTAGTGCAGTGAACATGGTATTTAAGCTTTCATGGGTTTAAGGGCAAAGTGAAGGAAGAATAATTTGCTTTCTATTTTTTTGCCTGCTCAGTTCCATTTTAAAAGTATTGGTTGAGACTTGACCCTAGATATTATTATTGCAGAGGTTATAACATCAGCAGAATTTCACCCTACACATTGTAATACGTTGGCATATAGCAGTTCAAAGGGTTCAATTCGTCTTGTTGACTTGCGACAATCAGCATTATGTGATTCTCATGCTAAACTGTAAGTACATTCTTCTGTTGTAATTTTGTTGGTTCGTGACAAATAAGTATCCCATTCCTCCCATAAGGCTTTCAGATTTTAACAAATGTTGAAACAGTTGACAGAATTTCTGGATAGGTCATCTGTTTCTCATTATTGGTCTGGACTTTGAAGCAGAATTTTTCTGAAGCCTGTTATATATATGAATTTATGTATTTTTTTAATAGCTGGTAGACTCTAATAAACAATACCCTTGGCATTTGATGCAGATTTGAGGAACAGGAAGCCCCAGGGTCCAGATCATTTTTCACAGAGATTATTGCTTCTATCTCAGACATAAAATTTGGGAAGGATGGAAGATACATACTTAGTCGTGATTACATGACTTTAAAGGTTTGAAATTTTCTAATTTCAAAATCAATTCTTTCTGTTAAAGCTTTCACAATATTTTGGACTCTTGGAATTACGACCCTTAACTTTTATTTTTGCCAATCAATCTCTTTAACTTTAAAACAACATCTCAATAGTTAAGTTTTGCTAAAAAAGGGTGAATATTTTGGGAATGTATTTTTTTTAACTACTAGTATTTTTCAATTAGAAAGCAATTTATTAAATATGCATGTAAATAAGTATTTAAAGAAACACACTACTTAGGAAACTTTTTTTAGCATGATTTTGACAAAATTAACCTCAACTTGTTTCTTAAGTTAAAATTTACACCCAATCCACATACAAAAATTAATCTATCATAAAAATAAACTCAACACTCAAAAGAAATAATATTAACAAAAATTCTTCATAAATAACATTGACTAAATACTGCATATAACCCCAATTCAACTACCTACATTTCATGTGCATACATACAGATCATCATCAAAACAGAAACTTCGTGTGAATGACACACAATGGACAGAAAAAACCATGTAAATGGGCAGGAAAAATTCATTCGGAAATGGGCAGGGAAAAAACCATTCAAATGGGTGGGAAATTGACATGGAGATGAACCTTTAATTCTAGTATATATGGGATAATAATTATTGATTTAGGTCTCTGTTCCTTTCAAATTCAAATGTTGTGTAGATAAACATATCGACATCTTTCATTTCTGACTTTGTTTGGGGGATTTCTTCTTGTATGTTATAAATTCTTAAAGCTTCATCTCCTTTAACCAATGACTTGTTTTGTCAGTTGTGGGACATTAATATGGATTCAGGCCCCGTTGCAACTTTCCAGGTTCATGAGTATTTGAGACCCAAGGTTTGATAAGTGATGAATTATGAATTTCATTCTACTGCTTTGTCGAGTTATAACTGGTTATACTTTTTGTTTGAACATGCCAGCTTTGTGATTTATATGAAAATGATTCAATCTTCGATAAGTTCGAATGTTGTCTAAGTGGTGATGGATTGCGCGTAGCAACTGGTTCTTACAGGTCTCTGATACAAACTTAATATGTGGTTCAGTCGTCGTTGGAATTGTTTATCCTGCATCTTACGATTTTGTTTCACTTGTTGACAGCAATCTATTCCGTGTGTTTGGTTGTGCCCCTGGAAGTGCTGAGGCTACAACTCTAGAAGCCAGTAAAAATCCAATGAGGTAATTTTATGGTAGCTCTGACATCAAGTATAGTCTTTAGTTAGGCATTGCAGTAGCATTTATATTAACTTTTTCGTTCCCTCAGACGACAAGTTCCAACCCCTTCAAGGCCTTCGAGATCACTGGGAAATAGTATAACACGTGTTGTAAGACGGGGTCAGTTTTCTTTTTCATTTTCCCTTGTATGATTTTGAGCAAAGATTCCATAAATATTTTTTGGTTTGTTACTATAATGTTGTCACGAGTCTCAATATTTGATATTCTTGAACAGCAGCAGAAGCCCCTGGAGTGGATGCTAATGGGAATTCTTTTGATTTCACAACAAAGTTGCTGCACTTAGCATGGCATCCAAGTGAGAATTCAATTGCTTGTGCTGCTGCAAATAGCTTGTACATGTACTATGCGTAAAGAGAGATGATTGAAGGCACAACATGTATCTGCATGGTCACATCATATTGCTGTGGAGAAGGCTGTTTCTTTTCCCATCGTACCAACCACACTGGGTTGGAGGATACATATACACTATTAACTCTCACACTACAAGTGCCCTTCAGAGAGCTTTTAGAAAAAGGATCCAGAAGTGGCTGTTTTCAAATTCCTGGATAGGCAGGAGACCTTATTTTGTTACTGGATGGGCAGCATCTCTCTTCCTTTTTTCCTTCTTCCCCTCCTTTCAATCCTAATATTCTTTCCCTCTATTTCTGTATCTTCTGAAAGAGAAGGTGCAATCAATGTTTCAAATTGTGTTTGGCTTGCAAGTGAAGAAGAAAATGTGATTGTAGCTCTCCTACAACAGATACTAAAGGATGTTTCAATATCTGCCACTAGGATTCAGATTAAAAAACGTAGTTTTTCTCTTTTTTTCTCCCAGATATATCTGTGGGATGGAGCAGTTGAAACCTGCAGTGCATCATTTTTTTATTGATTAATTTTGTGTTGGAATTTAATTTGACATGTTTCAAAGTCTAATTTTGCTGTAGTACCTGTTCATTTTTTGTTAAGTGGTAATAATTTTAGTCTGCTGTGTAGGATAAACAGGATTATCTCTGCAACGTTTAAGCCGGGGGGTAAGCCCCCATTTTTTGCTGGTTCTCGTTAGTATACATTTGAAGTTCAAATAACATTATTAGTATGTAATATGCATGTGCGGTGTGTATGTATCAAACGGGGATTTAGTTCTACGAATGCAAGACGTGTGAGAGATGTTTAAATTGAAAAAGTAAAACTATATTGTAAAATTGAATTAAAATACTTTGTAAGCTAAACTTTGTGGAGTGTGGCAAATATTGACAATGAACACCGAAGGTATGTTTGGAACAATATACAGGCAGATTGACAAAGAAGATCGATAGATAAACTCAAACGTTCATTTGTCTTTTGACTTACGGAGGAGAAATTTCCCCACTTCATGTTAAATTAACAAGGCGCATAAGCGATAATTGCTTTAGTTTAAATCGTTGTCTAACAATTTATTTCAATTAATAGATAATGGTTTAATTACTTTGTATTGTATATAAATATCTAGCCTCTTAATCCTCTTGATATAACTTTGAACGATAATGATGCACCTATCTGAATTTGCAATTTATTTATTACTATTATTTTTTTGTCAAAAGTTTACTAACCGTAGTCTTACATTTCATTTGGATATCTCTATTATGAGAAATAATAGCAATATTCTATAACACTTTAATATTCTTTCTTCTAATTTAGAAGTGGAATCCATTTGTTATTTTTAATTAATAATGAAGTGTTAGAAAAAGGCTATTAGAAAGAGTGTTACTTGCGTTCCTTCTTTATTATTGTTATTATTATTGTCATTTTTTTCATTGTCATCCAAAAAAAAACATCATAATACTTATATTAAATTATGTTTGTAAACTGTTCAATGGATCAAAGGAAAAGTAAATAATGATTCTAGACTAGCTTTACATAGAATTTAATTAAATGCAGTCATCATATAAAAAAAAGTTTACAATCTCATGTAATTAAAAATTGCCATAAATTTGTTGAATTTTTGTAATAATTACTTGAAAAATTATATTTAAAATATTTTTTATTGATTGATATTATTCCTTTTACACTTATATATAAGAAAAAAATGATTTTATATATTGGACTTAAATATAAACAAATCGTAGTAATTTTCTCATATTTAATGTTATCATTCCTAAAATATCCTTCATTTATTTCTAATTCTATTTTCAATAATTTGTTTTTTTTTTTCATGATAGTAAGTTTTAATGAATGACATTTTAGAAATAATCTTATTTTTTATTTGAGATTAAAAAAATTAAATGATATAAACTTATTTTCTTAATTAATGTAAAATTAGTTATATTTATTTATATATGAGTTTAAATGCAATATTACACTAACAGTAAAAAATTAAATTCCTTTAATTATAATGTAATCTTGAAATTTTCAACTACTTGCCATGTTTTATTACATTTAGTTGATTAATGTCGTTTCATATTTATGTATTATTAAAAAATAAATGTTAAACGATGTTTTAAGGATATTGATTAAAGAACTAAAAATAGAAATATTGTTATAAGAAAGACAAAAAATTATAAAAACTAAAAGTAGAAATATTTTTATAGAAAAGACAAAAAATTATACTATCCATGATCTTTATTAAGTTTTTCTATAATTTAGATCATAAATATTTTTTTTGTTTTAGTCTAAGGAGACCCTCATTAAAATATAAGTATCTTTTTTCTATTTTTTTTGTATAACAAGTAAGCAATCACATTTATAAGTATCAGGGTGAAGCAGTTAAAGTATAGAGGACTACAAGCCGACATAGCGGGTGGAAACGGTAATCCAATTCCAGCCCAGAGTGGAGGCTCGATTCTGCATTCTCCTCATATCAACTTTCTACTAACTACCATTTCCTTAACTCAAACTAAACCAATGTTCCAATGCCAATGTTGTCTGTTTTCACTGTTTCTGTCAGCTCCTCTCTGATGATTCGCTGGTTTTATCTAAATTTTTTACCTTTGTGTTTATATTAAGATCGATAGATGTCTTTGAAATTTTAAGTTACACACCAAACATAGGCCATTTTGTCTTTAACCATTGTGAAATTATGAGTGGTTCATGTTTTTCAATTCCACAACCTAGGATTTCTCTAACAAACCCACACTTTTCACCATACAATGTTGGTAGGTGCAACATGGGTATGAATGATACATAACTACTTGTCTATATAACTATAGACATTCCTGTCCAATTCAGGTTTTTTTTTTTTCAAAATCAAATCTATGTTGGTAGGTGCAACAAGTTTTTATACTCGCCTTGCCAGGTTCGCTCTCTTAGTCCTTATTTCTTCACTTTCTGAATTCTGTTGTTTACAGCTCTGTATACAAAGAACAATTAGAGCTGTATGTCTTCTATTTCATTTTGTTGTGAACATTGCAATTTTGTCTCATTTTAGAATTGGTCAATGTGAGTCTCCTCAATTTATATTCTATTTCGATTAAATGTTTCTTCTAAATTCAACTGTTCTCACTTTTCAAAAATGTCAATAAAAATTGGAAGTAACCTTCAATTTGATAATTTCATTTCCCTTACTAAATATTGAGCAAATGAAATCACATTCATTTTCTCTAAAGCATTAACAGTGCATGTGTTTTGACAAACAGAGTTTCTCGAAAAATGTAAACCCAACAGGACCTACCTTTCAGGAAGTTGGATTATACACGTATCATGTAGATTTTTGAGGCGTAAACATCACTCAACGGATTGAAGTGTTTGTATTGTATTGCATTGAAGTTGCAGCTATAGGAATTGGATGTGACTTTCCAAATGTAAGCTGATATAAGAGAATAAGCAAAAACTTGTTGAGATCCATAACTATTACCATTAACCAAAGATTATGCATTATAAACAATGGATGCCAGGATAAAAGTTCTGGTGGATGATATGAAAACATGGACTGAAAAACAAACTATGAATCATCCG
The DNA here is from genome assembly GCA_013407115.1 of Glycine latifolia. Classification (NCBI taxonomy): domain Eukaryota; kingdom Viridiplantae; phylum Streptophyta; class Magnoliopsida; order Fabales; family Fabaceae; genus Glycine; species Glycine latifolia. The sequence continues at coordinate 1,983,543 of CM023955.1, read as the reverse complement.
ACCAATTTTCATAATGTAATAAAAGTTATGAAGCTTATAAGCCATTTCACAATCCTTTAATAGATGAACTTGCATGTGCTACAATGGTAGTCATAGATGCATGTATGGCAATGTATATATTGATCAAAACTAAGGTGCGTCTGCATTTCACCTTTAGGCTTGACATAGTTTGTTTTTTTAAATTTCAGAATTTTCGAATATCAGCTGCTGCACTCTGCTTTGAAATGCCAATCACTTGTGTAATTAGCTCTTATAAATCCTTCACAAACATTTTTTTAACTCTTGCTGTGCTTAACTTGCCAAAGTGAAAACATTAGTCGTAATGTGTTTTTGGTGTTTCGCTATTTTGTTCAACATTGGACCCATACAATTTACTCAATATGAAAAATCCACACACCAATTTTTTTTATTTTTTTATTTTGGGGCGGGGAGGGGGGGGGGGGGGTGGGTGTTCTATGTGAGATTGAAAAACAAACACAGCTGGTATGTTCTTTCAGGTATTGAACTTGTTACTTATTTTCTGCAGTATTCCTCATCGTTACAATTCATTCTGGAAGGAATTAGATCATGCAAAGAACCTTGTGAACAGGCAGGACCTACACATGGAAAAAGTTGGTTTTGCTGCTTTGTTTGGACTGGAGTGTTTTGCATGGTTTTGGGGAGGTGAGATTGTAGGCAGAGGATGTACATTCACTGGCTAATATGTTTAAGCGGAACTGCTCTATTTTAAACCATGCAACTATTAGCTTTACTATTGAAATTAGTATAGTTAGGAACATAAGGCTTTTGATCCAATTTTACACATTATGATTTGATTCTGATATTTTGATGTATAAAAATGACAAGTCCAGTAGATATGGCAAGCATAATAATTTGTGAAAAATGGTGGAGATTCATGTTGCTTCAATGCTTATTTAAATTATAAGCAACCTCCTTTGCTTGTTAGGTATGTGTGTACTTATTGGATTTTGGTTAATTTTGTCCCGATTATAGAATATTTGAAGAAGCTTCAAGGTAAAGATGCTTTTAAAATTAATTGGAATTAAGCATACTGAGCTGAGCTCATTACACTTTAGAATGTTGCTGTTCTTTTGGTTTCGTTCTCTTTAAGGCGTATTTGGGGGCATCTTCACTTTCCGCGTTAACTAAATGGATTGAGGAACGTGTAGTGTGTTTGCTGTGACGTACTAGTACCCTAACGGAGAATCTTGGGAAGAACCGTATTCTCATTATATGTAGTTGCTCCTCTTCTTTAGTTAAAAAGAATATAATACTGAGCATGCATGCCAGAAATTAATTAGGAAAGAATATGTTCACTCCGTAGGTCAGTATCAAGTATCAGCGGATATTGGGACCTTATATTATATTCCACCTAGGAAACAACTTTTATTTTGCACGAGTTTTTATCTCGAACACACAATCTCAGCCTTACTTCTTAATGTATATAGAGTTTGTTACAGTTAGTTTGGTTAGCAAGTTAGTTGCAAGTAGTTGTCTTTCTATGCCTTATATATAAGAGGAATCTACCTTATCTCATGTAACAAATCAATTACAGATTCAATACACTTTGATTTATTCTTTGTTCTTTCTATCATCAGCATACAACTTTGATATTACTCATATGTGTATGATCATATATACGTGCGAAATATCAAATATGTGTGCTTTAATGTAACGTGATAGAAACCCGAACCTATATCTATATGCAATCTCGTTAGAGCAATATTTTGGGTTCAGTTGCATGTCTTTAGCTGCAAGGTCGATCAGGACACAACCAATCCAAATAATGGACAAACTCTTGTATCAATCCAAATATTACGAGTTGTTTTCTCATATATCACATCACACCTTTTACATATTTTTGGAAATATTCCTTTTTTTGGTTAAAAAAGAAAAAGAAAAGAAGATTATTTGCATCTTAGTTGAAGTAGGAAGCTCATTTACTAACAAGAAACGTGTAAAATTCAAACACTAGTCATGTGACTCACGGGTGGATGGCCATCAGTCAACTCGCGTTGACTACATTTCAGATTTCTTTTGCTGCATAGTATTATTATATGCGCCACGTTCACACCTCATTCGACTAATGATAATTTTAGAGTTTCAATTAAAGATAAGCAAATGCTAACTAACTTGTTAAGAAATTTAAAATATAAATACTTTTATTAAAAAAAAATATATATATATATATATATATATATATTATTCATATTTTTTATGCTCTTATAATTCATATAATAATTATTTTTTACTTTTAATTCTTAAACTAACGTACTTAAGGACACTCGATCATTAGTGAGTTGAAGAATAAAGATATAGGAAATGTATTTGTAGGTATATGTATATAGCATCAGAATTAATTAGAGTGTCTTGCTTGGGATAGGCGAAGCCATAGATGGCGTGTTGCATGGGGAAGAGACACAAACAGGACTCGACGGTGGCCTCTGGTTGTTGACCATATCCTATTTGGCATCATGATCTCACCGTCTCACCGTGTGTGAGAGTTTGTAGTGAAAATTGAGTTTGAGTTAAGGATCCAATCAGCAGTTGAATAGCATACATGTCCATCGAATCAACCCACACACACTCCACCTGTTTGTAATATTTGGGTCCCATTCCCCATGACACTACCTCGTGCCATTGCCTCTTCCTTTCTACTATGCACTGCACCCTTCTACCTTCACTCACTAGTGCTTCCCCTCATGCAACATCCTTCATCACTATCCCACCAATGCAGACTCACCATAATTAATGAGATACAATCCTTTTATTTACAAAACAATAATGCTAGTAGCAGCAAACTCTGTTATGGAGTGGGGTTGGATTGAGTTCATCAGAGTTGAAACTCATCATGCCGTTGCAAATATTTTAATTTTAATTAAAACTTAAATATGTTTTATTTCTATAAGTTATTTTTTTTATCTTTATAATTTCAATTTTTTATTTTAGTCATTATAACTTGATTTTTTTCATTTTTGTCTTTTTTAAAGTCTTTTTGTTTAATTTTAGTTTTTATAAGTTTGTGTTTTTTTTCCTCTAAAAAAATTATGTTTATTTAATTTTAGTTTCTTTTAAATTTTAATTTTTTTCATTTATAATTTCCATAAATTGAGATTTATAGAAATCAAAATTATAAAAATAAAAATTTATAAGGACTAAAAATGAACAAAAATATCTTTAAAAAATCAAAATTAAAAAATACAAATTTACATAGACTAAAATAAAAAAAATTATAGGAACAAAAAAAAATATTAACTTATATAGATAAAAGAAAACATATTTAAACCTTTAATTAAATACATCAAAATACCAATTCTACGTAATGACTCCATCTAACACACAAAAAATACAAATTATTTGGATTTTTGTTTGATCGGGTCAGCGGGTTAAGTAATGCAACCTGCTTAGATCCCTGAGATAAGGGAGAAAAGACAGTGAAAGAGATAATTTTTTTTTTTAATTACAAGAATCATATTAATCTTTTGCTTGATTACCCTTTTTATTCCTATAATTATGGTACTCTTAAAAAAAATTAGAGCATACAATTATATTGAGTTTAGAGGAAACGTTTATATTATGGAGCAAGTTTTTCTTTTGACAAAAATAAGTTCATATCATTTTACTAATAACAAATTATCCCTATAATTTATAGTACTCTTTTAAAAAATAATCAGAGCATAAATTATATTGAGTTTAGAGGAAACCTTTATATTTTGGAGCAAGTTTTTTTTTTTTTTTTTTACAAAAACAAGTCTATATCAGTTTTATTAATGACCAACTGAGCAATACACTGAGGATTTTGCTGAAAAACATGGAGACTAGGACAATATATTGTCACCCTAGCAAGAACATGCACAATATCATTAATTTGCCTCCTAAGAAAACTCACATGAAAGATTTGATTGACAATCAATAAGTCACCACACACACTAACTAAGCTGCGCGCCTAATTCAAATACATCATCATTTCAACCATTTATTTTATCTACAACCAGCTTGCTATCTGGTTCAAAGAAAACGTCATACAACCCCCAACGATATACATATTTGTTTTTATGTTATAGAGCCTTCAAACCAGCGTTCAAGCAAAAGCAAGAAATCCTTGCTTCTCACAAAACATTGCTTTAGAATTTGCACCATTGAGATCTAAGGCCCACACAAACATGCTCATAATAGCTTACAAACTCTTGATTTCTCTCTTTAATTCCTATATATTAATTAATTGATGTCTCATTAAACATAAGGAAATCTCCCGTTCGGATTAGAGTTGTGCCTGACTATTTTATTCGAGGGTCCAATTTTGTTCACTTGACTTTTATCAGTAATGTAGTACAGGCATTTATCCATAGGGTATTCGTAGAAGATTTAAGGGATATAAAAATTAAAATATAAAATATAAATTATCGTGAGGATATGGTAAGGATGCAGTAAGGTTATTTAATTTCATCAACGTTTGATGGAAGTTTGATGATCTAATTTCATTAAACAGAGAAAATAGAAGAGGTGCAATCATCACCGCACACATGTCGTTGAGATCAAACGCAGTAATCGTAAATGGGGGCCACCTAATGATTCATCTATGCGCACGAGGACGGTGCCTCTCTTGAATTCTAATCCATCAACCATATCAAATCACGGCCGTCAAATAATTAATTAAAGCGTTGGGACCCACATGCTCCCTTACCGTCACCATTTCCACATCACAGCCACACCAGTCAACTATGAAGACTCCAAGCAGCCAATTAGAAGACAAACCCGTGGGACCCAGCCGCTTCTTAATCTCACCCGCGTCTTGCTTTAGCATTTCCTGGTATTAAAAAGATAAATAACAAATTAGTTTTCAAAAATATGATGCTGATAAATTAATCTCATACAAATTATAACTTTAATTTTTAAATTTGTAAAATATGTAATAAATTAATTTTATTATTGAATTTATGAGATTATTTTATGATTAAGTTATAATATTTTATATTAATTGATAATAAATAATATTTTTAAATATTAATTTAACATTAAATTATAAAATTTAATAATTAATTTAATATTAAATTTTTTACAAGTTTAATTTATCATATTATATATATATATATATATATATATATATATATAAATTTAAATTTTTAATCTTTCTTATTTCAAAAACCAATTTCTCTCCCCTGACAGTTTTGGAATAAATCCAGTTATTTACCCAGAAATTTACTGTTCAAGCCTATCACTCGAGCACCTTCCACTTGTTAGTGCGTATGCCACTCATGGGGTTGTGCCACGTATCGCGGGTGACATTGGCTGTGGCCTGTATTGGGGTGGCGGTAACTCAACGCAACCGTTCGCACCCTCATCTGACGTCCCTGATTCGCTTCGCTGTATTAAACGGTCCTGATTTGCTGATGAAATCAAAATCATGATGGGGTGGCACTTGCTTTGTTCACGCGCAAGCCTGTCATGGATCACTGGGCCACAATTCCCGGCAGCTCAAACCCATTCGGCTGGCTTTGGTTCCCCAAGCCAAGCTGCGGCTCACAAGCTTGGACATGTCGGTCAAGTCTTGTCTTCAAAATGTACTATATGCTTTATTATATTTTTAGGAAAAAATAATATAAAATGCTAATGAGGTCATTACTTGTCTTTCTTAGGATGATGTGTTAATTAAGTTAGTAGAGACATACTAATATCGCAAATGTTAAAAAGGAAAAAAAGACTAACTTAGTTTACTCTCGAGTAAACGTGTTGATTTGTTTGTGAATTGTTTATTACTAGTTTATAACCACGGGAATACATGTTCTTACGCTTAATTCCCTCCCTCAATATTATTATTTGTCTCTTTACCAATTTTTTTATTACATCATTGTTGTACTTTTATTTAATTATCATTACTTTTTTTGTACAGTTTTGGTACCGGACGTTGAATCAAATCAACTAAATTATTTATTGCTGTCCGTTGTTTTTGGACTTATTGACCAACAAAACAACATTAGTCATGTACAAGTAGTAATTTGTAAATTTTCCTAAGAATTATTTAGTATCGGTGATAGGTATTTTATACCTAAAACAAGTGTTTTCACTATATTTCATATAAAATTAATCAAATAGCATTGTCCGTAGATTAACAAAACTAATTATTTAACTATTGAGTGTCTAAATTAACTAGTGTATGGAATTCAGATTAACAAACACTTTTAATTCAAGTTTTAGATGTACAATGGTATTAAATCTTTAGAAAATAAATAAATTTACTACTCACAATAATTTTATTTAATGTAAGCAAGATTATCTCCTAAAAGTGATAGATTTGTCATTTTAAGAAAATAGTGTTATTTAACTTTGGTTAAGTAGAATATTATAGCTCAAGATTGAAGCCAAACCTTGGAGTAGTGACTACTGACTAGTCTAGAAGAAGAGAGGGGAGATTTTCTCTTTCTATTTGAAGGCTGCGGAGTGTGGTAGAGTCATCACTCGTCACAGTCACGCTCACGCGGACAAACTCGGTTTAGATCATCTCCTCTCCATCAACCTCTCCAACAAAATAAATATCCCTTTACCCTATTTTCTCGAATCTTGTTTGCTATCTCCTGAGTCCGGCTAAATCCTTGCCTTTTCAGCCAGTTTCCTCCGTCTTCCCAACCTCAATCACACTTATCCATCACACCCCATGTAACAACTTTCTGTCTCTAGCTTTCAGCTTTTTCTTTTTCTTTTTTCTTCAAACACACAACAACTTTCTGGAATTAGTTACTTCTGCTCTCAAAAAAGTTTCTTTTTATCTTCAGCTTCATTTATTAGTATTTTGGTCTGTTCTATATCCCTCCTTTTTCTTTTTGTCTTCTTTCCACTTTCCCCTCACTTCTTGTGAGATCTTGACAACAAAGTGCGTGCTTGAAAGCTGAAGTAGCTTTTAGGAATACGAGAATGCAGGATCCAACGTTGTTCCAACCCATGAAACCCCACTTTCCCGAACAGGAACAGCTTAAATGCCCGCGCTGTGACTCCACCAACACCAAGTTCTGCTACTACAACAACTACAACCTCTCGCAGCCACGCCATTTTTGCAAGAACTGCAGAAGGTATTGGACCAAAGGTGGTGCCTTGAGAAACATCCCTGTTGGTGGTGGAAGCAGAAAGAACACAAAGCGATCATCTTCATCCAACAACAACAACACCAAACGCGCTTCCCCATCACCCCCAGTTTCCTCTGCACCCGCTCCAGAAACCGACCCGACCCGTATTGGCCCCACCCCGGTTGTTGTTGGTGGGAGTTTCAGTTCCCTTTTGGCATCAAGTGGCCATTTGGGCCTGGGGAACCTCTTGGACGGTCTGAATTCAAGTGGGCCTTATCTGAAAACTGTGCAAATGAAAGAGTTTGGGGACAATGATAGTTCGGGTCCGGTTACGGATCCGGTTTCGGGTCAGAATCCCGGGTCGGAGATGCAAAGCAATGGGAATGCAGAGAGTTTTCTGAGTTTGCAAAATGGTGATTCAAGCTGTTGGAATGGTAGTAATGGTTGGTCTAACCTTGCTATTTTCACTCCTGGGTCAAGCTTTCAGTAATGACAAATTAATGAATATGATTACTCTGATCTGTATATTTAGACATCTTGTGAAAAGAGTTTAAGTAATATATTTAGACATATGTCGTACTATTATGGAGGATCACAAACCTGAAGGCCACTGCTATAGGATTATTAGGTAAAGTTTCTTTTGTTTTGGATTTTTATGTTTGTGAATTGTGGTTGGTGTTCTTCACTTATTTCAATGATGGAAGAGAAATGGAAAGCAAGTCATTTTTTAGGGCTGGGTATGGGGGGATATGAATGTTGTTGTAGTGAGATTGTTTTCAGTCTCCTCACGTAGAGGAAGTGTTGCCATGGCTTGGAGATTCTAATTTATTTAATCTATATATGTGTATTTTACAAGCGCAGTTTGTCATTTACTTTTTTTAATAATAGCTTTTTCGAGTATCAATGGCTTTATGTATGTATGGCAGTGCCCTACTTGACAAGTTGCTTAATTAAATACTTTTGGTAGTGGATGGAGGGAGGTTTTGTTGAATTTGGTTTGAGATCCAGAACTGCACTATACAAAAATTGTAGACTTTTAAATTTTAATATACCTTTTCAATGGAGGTTCTACAAGATTCAAAGGAAAAAAAAAACAAACCTATAATGCATGTTTGTTATATTTTATTCTTAAGTTTCCAACTTGGCCATTGTTTTTCCAATGGTCCTCCTCATTCTAGAATATTTAGTTTCTTTCAGTGGATTTCTACCAGAAAATGTAGGGTTTGTTTGTGTTCATTCTAGATATGGAATATTTTGGGAAAGAAAGCATCAGCTGCACCATAACTAATTTCAATTTGAACTGGTTGTCTTATTATTGGTCGATCAAGTAGTGTCTGGCTACTTGATGTGTGATCATCTTAAATGAACTCTCAAAGTGAGTTCTTGTGGACCATATATCTTGCTGAATGCTGATGCTGTGTTTAATACTGGACCACTCTGCTATCCAAGTTTCAATATCATTTACGCAACACATAAGTTGGGTTGCTGGGTCAGTTTGACAAAGTCAAAATTTGGATGCAAGTCCTTAAGTGTTTTTGGTGTTGATCTTCAATGAGCATTAGAGATTTAGGGTTATATTTCCATTAATGTAAATGAAATTTCAATTCTAATTAGAAAATATTATTATAAGTACTTATGAATCTGCATATAATTTTCGTAGGTTTGAGTTTAACTTCTGATACTCATTTCCCCCCACGTTATACTCAGCCATATTTTCAAGCTACTAGTAATTTATGGATTCATGTTTTCATGTTTTGTAAGCAGTGACGGATCTAAGAATGTACCAAAGGACGGGTCAATTTTTTTTACATAATTATTTAAACTTTAATAAGTAATTATTTAATAAATAGTAAGTTAAAAAAATATTTATTATTTATTTCGGATAAAATTGGAGATATGATTTACTATTAGAAAAATTTAAACAAATATTAATTCAAAACATATTTTTCTTATATATATTTTTTATTATTAATTTTTCTCTCTCTCTCGTATATGTGAAAAGGTCCTAAGCCCTGTTTGCCCCCCTGGTGTGTAAGTTGCATCACTTATGAGGGTTTTGATGAACTTTTAGAAACACGTTACACGCCTATATTATAAATTAAATGAAATGATTAAAGGACTTTAATTACAGTTAATTGAACAAGGAGTTATTATTGTAAATTTTTTTTATAATATTTTATATTTTTATGAATGAAAAAAATTAGCGTACATTGATTGCGGCTGAGGAGAATTGTAATTGTTAGCCAAGCTATCGTTGAATTAAAAGAAGCAGAGTCTGGGTGAATTACTGTTGAAAAATATTTTCTATAATTTAAAATTTAAAGTAAATATATTTTCTTTTTCTCAATCATTTTTTCTAAAGATAAAAATTATTTTCTATCCATTTATTTCTATCTTTTAGAAATTGTGTTTGACTAAATCTTCAGTTTTTTTATTAGTTGGAGACCTTTTGCACTTATTAATATTTGTTGTTGTGTTTGTTACTGATTTGTTAGTTGTAATACTTGGGTTGGACATTTGATAGTTAATTTTTTTTTTGGCTATATGTACCTTCCTAACATTTTCCTATTTCTTCTTTTATAAAATTATATTATATTATTATAATTATATGTTTTAGAGCATGATATTTTTTAATTCAAGATTCTTTCTGTTGCATTCGATTGAATTAATTAGTATCTTAAAAAGAAGTACATATATATTAATTTATTTTACCAGTGTGACCGTTTATTCTATAAGAACAACGCATAACGCATTTTAACTCAGACTTTTTAAAAAAATTTCTTTGTTATAATATTTATTTTTGTATCAAGTATTGTTATAAAAATTATTTGCGTATTAAGTATATGTAAAATAATTTTACTATTACGTTTGTAATATTGGTTTTCTAATTATTTTTTCTAACAATTACAAATCTGCATTCAAAAGATATGATTTTAGTCTTCAGTGTGGACCGCTGACTATTTATATGCCCTCCAAAAGGATCAAGAAATGAAATACATCTTTTGTACCAAAAGAAGAAAGAAAATATTCGTATTTATTTCCTTCATCTAATTAATTAATGTAGTCGACGTCAACTTTTGGATAAGTTTGGTTTGTGAGGTGGGGATGGATGCAATGCCTATACCATTATGACTTCTCTCATCTGGAGTTTTAGATGTCAAACTCACTTTTAGCTAATTACAGATTTCTTAAATTCATTAGTTTTTGCCAAATGGTGAAGTTGAGATAGATGCATGAAGGCTTAAGTTCCATCCTTATTGTTGCTTTTGTAAGAAAAAAAAATAGATTCCTTACATTTCGCGTTTTTTAGCCTATTATACTAAGAATAATCATTCCAATTTGTTTTGAAGAAGTTTATGTTTTCATTTTAAAATAATTTATATCAATAATGCATTTTATCAAAAAAACATAATAATCAAGAAGGCATTCATATCAGCTGCACACAATGACCATCCACTTATAACATGTTTAATGGTTTTCAACTTAATTTATGTGACTTCAATTATTTTTTTCCAACAAATTTTTTATTAACAATTTTTTTTAATTAAAAATATTTTTTCTATTTTATATTGAATATTAAATTATGTAACTCATGAAAAATAATTATTTATATAAAAAATTATTTTTAATTTTAAACAATTCAAAATTACATGTGATATATAAATATTTTTATAAGTAATCTGTTAAACAACTTTCATTGTAAATATTCTTATCATAGCTTATTTTCGTTACAAGTTTTTTATTAATCCGTCACGAATATGTCTCTCTATCTTAGCTTTCAAACTCATGCATATTACACAACTACAAATTCATGACAAACTCTCTGTCTCTTGTATCCATTCGTTCAATTCAATACAATAAAAGAATATTTTCCCTCACTATTTAAGAAGCTTACTCTTTCTATTCTCTTTGATTCGTTGCCTTCGTCATTTTTTATCCAACTTTAAGATGGCGAGTAAGTGTAAAAAGTATGAGATATCTGAATAAAACTTATATTTCAAAATTTCGTTCATTGACCCTCGTCGTTGAGCTTGTAAAAGTCAAAGCATTAATTACACATTCAATGACAACGAGTTTTAGAAAGGAAAACAAAGAAAGACTGATGAAGTTGAAAGTCTAAACATACAAGCCCTACATCTATTTCCAAATGTAACCGTTGCTGGGTTCAAAGTTTATATAAAAAAAAAAATTGTTTCTTTTACTGCAATAAAGAAAATTTTGTTAGTAGTGAAAAATTATACTTCCTGGTTATCGTCGTGGAGAACATCGATGACGAAGCATAACATTAATTTCTAGTTCACTCGTACAATTTAGAAAATGTAAAGTGAGCGCATTGCACAGATATATATATATATATATATATATATATATATATATATCACATTTATTAAATTTTAAAAAACAATTTTTTATTTATCATTATGTACTAATAACGTAAGTACGTAACATACATTTAAATAAAGTAATCATATTTACAAAAATTAAAAACATATTTAAAAATTCATATAACTAATAAGTGTCAAATTAGAAATTTTCAAGTTACATAGCAATAGAACAAAAGTCTTAAAGACCATCAACGGCTAATTTGACAATTTTATTTTCTCCAATATATTTTAATAGGCAATTCCAAATGCTCATGAAGAGGGAATTTATTAAAATGTTCCAAGTAACTAGGGAACTTTTTTTGGTTTTCGTCTCTATCTAAAAACTCTACATAAAATAGAGTCACAAAGACTAAAATATATATAAAAAAATTGCTTGCATAAGAATTAAAACATAAAGTTTTTAGGTATAGAAACTAAAATGACAAGTTGACACATGTATAGTTCATATGTGTATAAATATTTCCAATGAAATTTGTATCATTTTGAAGCATAAAACACAAAAGATCAAAATTTGTTATTTCTACATTTTATTCATTGGAAAGAGTGAAAATTGGTGGCAATGTGGAAACAAACATACTCATAAAGATAAAAAATAATAATTAAACCTATTTATTTTATCAAATTTGTCGATTATTTCAATTAATTTTTCAGAACGAATGCATTTTTTCTCATCAATTTCACTTTAACATTGGGATATTATCTTTTTGTCTTCAACACTGGAATCTTTTGTGTGTGTCACTTGCTTTGGGCTTTGGGCCCTTTTATTTGAGTGTTTCTTCCTGCACCATTTATTTTTTCTACTACACCGTTATGAATGGTGCATTTCTGAAATTACCCTTCGCATTTTTGCTGCTTTTGTACACGGATCCGTATGATTCACACTTACGGATTCGTCAATCTGTAAGAATCTTACGGATTCGCCAATCCATAAGATTTTTTTTATATATACGGATTGGGCAATCCGTAAGCCCAATCCGTACGTTTTTTTTTATATATACGGATTGGGCAATCCGTACAGTTTTTTTTTGTAAGTTAAAATATTTTTTTAGAAAATAATGGTGCATACAGGTATCGAACTTGTGACATTCAAGTTACTAATATGATGCTCCAACCAACTGAGCTAATAAACCAATTATGTTAAAAATTAATTAATATTGATATATATATATATATATCAATATTAATTAATTTTTAATATAATTGGTCACAAGTTCGATACTTGCATGCACCATTACTTTCTAAAAAATATTTTAACTTACCAAAAAAAAAAACTGTACGGATTGGGCTTACGGATTGTCCAATCCATATATATATATAAAAAAAAACTCTTACGAATTGACGAATCCATAAGATTTTTATAGATTGATGAATCCGTAATATTCTTACGAATCTGTATGCAAAAGTAACAAAAATGCAAGGAACAATTTCAGAAATATACTGTTCATAGTAAAAAAAAATAAATGATGCAAGAAGAAACACTCCTTTTATTTTGTCAATGCTCTATTAGATGAGCCCAGTAATAATAACCAGTAAAACCCGGGCCAGGTCTATTCCAAAGCAATTAGGGTTTTCCATATCGATATATATTGTTGTGACATTAAGAAATGCCTTCCTCTGCATTCATTCAGCGTTCATCTCAATCTAGATTTGTGTGCGGTGTGTCTCCGGTGAAGAGAAGAAGATGGCGACCGTACCAGGACAGCTCATATGGGAGATCGTGAAGAAGAACAACTCTTTCTTGGTGAAAGAGTTCGGAAGGGGCACTCAGAGCGTGCAGTTCAGCAGAGAGCCCAACAATCTCTACAACCTCAACACTTTCAAGTACTCCGGTAATCATATCTTTACCCAAGCGAAAGTTATTTTCAAATGTGTTATTAATCGTGGAAAACTGAAGCGTTGAATTAGGTTTTTACATTGTGAATAAAGCTCATTTTATGTTTGCGGTGGTATGATAGGTTTGGCGAACAAGAAAACTGTCACTGTTCAACCTGCGGGTAAAGACCAGTCTGTGTTGCTGGCAACAACCAAGACAAAGAAGCAAAACAAGCCTGCTGCTTTGCTTCACAAATCTGTCATGAAAAAGGAGTTCCGGAGGATGGCAAAGGCAGTGCAAAATCAGGTAACTTTGATGTTGTATTATTCCAAAAAAATGATTGTATTCCTATTATTTGTTTTCTTTGGTAGCTACATTTCTATTTGATGTCAAATCCAACTGCTTCTGCTTACTGAAAATTGTTCTATGCCATTTTTTTTGCATTTAGCAGTGTGTGCTGGGTTAAATACCTTTTTTCCCCATCAAGTGCCCCAAGTGGATTATTTTGGGGTTGTCTACATGTGTGTGGAAATTTTCGTGTTGCTGCAGTTCAATTGCAAAAGAATTTGATGCATCGAACTTTGTCTGGAATGAGTGATTGTTTGCTGTTAAAGATATCTTGTCTATATAGCTTTTGGTGATTGCTGTATTTTGTTTTGGGCTGCTGGCGCTAGCTTAACATGTTGCACTTGAATGCATTCCAAATTTTTTTTTAGTTTCATCTATTTGATTTGTATTGATTCCAATGAATCTGAAATAATCAAAAAACAACTGGCACAACATAAGAAGCATTTATGTGACATGTTCTTGTACAGTTTTTCACATGTTTTTTTTTGTAAATTTTAAATTTAAATGAATGTGTTGGTTTGTCGATAAATTTAACTGTTGGAACCACTTTGAACCTCTGGCAACATGAATGATTTTCCAACAGCGGTGATGAGCCTATAACATGTAAGAAGGAATCCCTAGTTGGGTTTCTTCAATGATATTTACTTGTTACGCTTGGCTTCTGAGCTTTTAAAATTCAGAAGTTATTTCATGAATTCAATTCTTTTAGGGAGGTGACTTCTGTGTTATATGTTAATATCATGGAATAAATAGTGTATAATTTCAAAAGGCTGATTCCATTCTTATAATTTTTTTGTACAGTTTCTCACATTTTTTGTATATTCTATTTGAATGAGTTGGTTTATTGATAAATGTGACGGCTGGAAACTTGTTCTGGTATATCAAGTTTTAAATGGAAACCGTTTTTAAAACCTCTGCCAACATGAATGAGTTTCCAACAGCGGTGATGAGCCTCTAACATGTAAGAATGAATCCCAAGTAGGATTACTTCAATGAAATTTACCTGTTACGCTTGGCTTCTGAGCTTTAATAATTCACTCTTAATGCTACCACCTGCCGTACAAATTACATAATACCCTCTCAATCTGCATTTGGTGTTTAATATGAAATTAGTTGTTTGGCTGCCACAAATATTTTACTCATTCTCATAAATATCTTTGCTGTGAATAAACATAATTTGCTATTTTGCTCATGCAATTTTTAAATTTCTTTTAATGATGGTTTTGTGATTTTTTATTTTATTTTATAATTTTTTTAACTTGTTACTGGTTCTTTCTCTGCTCGTTGAATTCTTGCTGCTTTGTATCTTGCAGTGCCTATTAATTCTCTAAATCTACGCTGCTAATTTATTGCCTTTTCCTCCTGCTTTGCAGGTAGTAGATAACTACTACAGGCCTGATCTCAAAAAGGCAGCTCTGGCAAGGGTGAGCGCTGTCAATAGGAGCCTCAGAGTTGCTAAGTCTGGTGTGAAGAAGAGGAACAGACAGGCTGTGAAGGTCCCTAGCAGGAAGTGAATTTAGAAGAGTTAAATTGCATTCTACATTTCTACCATCCTTTTCCCCCTTTTGTAGTTTGTGTTCCAGAACTCAAATTTAGATTTTTCGAGTTTTGTTTGGAGGCAATTATTGTGTTTTCAATATACAACAACTGGAACTATGTTATAGCTTTCAACTGGGTTGGTTTTTTTCAAGAGATGATTTAAGTAAGAAGGATGGATGTCCGTATTATGGTATATCATCTGAAAAGGAAGGCGGAATCGCCATAACTACACAAATTTTATCCCTTGAACAGAATAGGGTTCGAACAAGTCCAGGCTCCAATCATTTTAAAAAACAATTTTGAACTGTAACTATATTTTTGGAAACAACTTTAACTGGGTCACAAACCACGGGGCACATAATTAGAGCATGAACAGATGAAGGCTGTAATTTAGTTTGGTCATTGATCTGATCGAGGTAGTGAATTTATTGGTAGGTTAATAATTGATTTGATTTGATTTGGTCTATATTAAAACATTTAAAATTATATTATATATAAGTATATATTTAATATTTTTTGATTAAAAAAAGTATATTAAAAATTTAAAATAACAATTAAAGTATTAAAGTTGATAATATAAAGTAAAATATATTAATGATAAAAGAGAGTGTAAATAACAATTTAAATTAAAATATAAGTCCAATTTTTAATAATAAAAAATGAGTTAGAGTATAGAAAGTAATAAAAGGAATACAAAGCAAATGAATATGTTGATCTGGCGGCCCAAATAAACGAAAACCTAATATATACAACCTGTCTCGTGTTGTGTGGATGTGCCTCATTTTCTCGGCTTTCTTGTGCTACATTGCTTCCTTTTCCTCTTCGATCAACACCGCTTCACAGTGTGATCGAAGTTCAACATCTTCTAGGTCGTAAACATATTTGTTCGCGTTATCGGAGACTAGGCTGGCATGACGAGTTCCCTCATAGTGCGATAATGGTGATGATGACAGCTTGCAATGCAGCGAGTTCCCTTGCAAACGGTGGTGGCGACCATAACGACTTGCAATGCAACATTGGTCTAGTCGGGTGGCGACGACAACGTGCACAAACCAGTTAAGATTTTTAAAACCAGTCGGGTCGTCACGTTTATTCAAAATCGGCCGATTTTGATCGGGTCATCCTGGGTCAGAGCTATCCGATAGTGCACTCGCCCCAATTATGTCACCAAATCCCAATCGGATCGGTACAATCGATTGGACAAAACCAAGTTTTATAACTATGATTTAAATATTTGGTGATAAATGATTTACGTTTTACAAGTTTGATATAGAGATATTGCTTTATTTTTTGACCTAAACTTTTAAGGCTAAAGTGTACAGTTTAAAAAATATTTTTATTGACAAACTACATACTTATCGGAAGTAGTTGTGAAATACATTATATTTAATGAGTGTATGTGAAAATAATAATAATTAATGAGACTTAAATTTAGTTGAACAAAAAATAAAAATAAAAGCTACAACATTAATAGTTTTGGTCCGGAGATAGTATATGCCAATATTTTAAATTTATATGTATTAAATAATATTTTACTTTATATATTGAACATCTAGATGGTATAAGGATTAATTTTAATATCTAAATTTTATAATTTATAATGAATTATTAATTAAATGAGATTTTTTTATATTTTTGGAAAACGCTTCTTCCTCCCTCAAATTATGATTTTAAAAGTATACCAAAATATGTATTATGTAGTCAACCTACAGAGGAATAATTCTAATGCATGACAATAACTCTAAAAAAATATTATATTAGTAAAATATAGTTAAAATAGTTATTTGGCACCTCAAAATATCATACAAGGAAATTGTACGTTTAATGATAAAAAAACAATAATTAATAACTATTAATTAGAAAATCAATTATTGAGATTGTAATTAAGTTTAGATTTATTAGTCTCAGTTTGGGCCGTGTGAGAACCGGGACCGCGGAGAGAGAAAGTAGTAACGATGGTTCGTGGAAGCAGCCCAACCCAATCAATCAATAAAAACAACGGAAGGAGGACACAAACGTACGAAAGGTCTAAATTCAAAATTCGAAATTCCAATTCACTTTTCCTTTCTCTCTCTATCTCTATCTCTGTATTTCTGAATTTTGGGAATAGAAAAGCCCTAAGCAAAGGAAAGCAAAGCGGTAAGGATGGGGAACACGGAGAAGCTGATGAACCAGATCATGGAATTGAAGTTCACGTCGAAATCGCTGCAGCGTCAATCGCGTAAGTGTGAGAAGGAGGAGAAATCGGAGAAGCTGAAGGTGAAGAAGGCGATCGAGAAAGGCAACATGGACGGCGCGCGGATCTACGCGGAGAACGCGATCCGTAAGCGCACGGAGCAGATGAACTACCTCCGCCTGGCCTCGCGCCTCGACGCCGTGGTCGCCCGCCTCGACACGCAGGCGAAGATGACGACGATCAGCAAGTCGATGGGCAACATCGTGAAATCGCTGGAATCGTCGCTGGCCACGGGGAACCTCCAGAAGATGTCGGAGACCATGGACTCGTTCGAGAAGCAGTTCGTGAACATGGAGGTCCAGGCCGAGTTCATGGAGAGCGCCATGGCTGGATCCACATCCCTTTCCACTCCCGAAGGAGAGGTCAACAGCCTCATGCAGCAGGTTGCCGACGACTACGGCCTCGAGGTCTCCGTCGGCCTCCCCCAGCCCGCCGCTCACGCCGTCCCTGCCAAGGAGGCGGACAAGGTCGACGAGGACGACTTGTCTCGCCGCCTCGCCGAACTCAAGGCCAGAGGTTAATTACTCAGTGATAATACTATCATGGTTATTCAAATCACTATCGTTGTTTCTCGATTCTCATTGCTGATGCAGTGGAATATTATATAATATATGTTTGTGTATATTTAACTGAATCCGGTTGGCACTTGTTATGTGGACTCCCCCTTTGAGGGGTTTTATGGCCTTCGCTTCGTGTTAGTGTCATCGTGTGAATACTTATTATTACATTAATAGAATGCTTATATTTGTCTTTTTCTCTTATGTTTTGGAACAATGGATTGGGGTTTGCTTTGCATCTGCGTGAGTTACAGGCTGTGAAGAAAATCTATTAAACGCTTGTCTGTATAAAAAAAAAATGCGTTTCAGTATTTTACTCTCCGCATGGGTGCTTGAAACTGCATAAGAAAAATGCATTTCAGAATGATAGAGGATGTCATTCGGGCTTCTTGCCATAAGAGATGGGGCAGAACCAGACATTTAGTAAAGGATTATTTCTTCAAGTAAGCACTGGTAGCTGCTGAATTTTTTTTTTTTATATTAACTAGCTCTTCTCAAGTTGCAACTTTAATATTTTTCTTGCTTTTCTTCTGGCTATGAGACTCTCCAGCCTTCTGTTTCTCTCCAAATTTAAACAGTTTTATCCACTAGATAGGCAGGCATGGGTTTAGTTTCCAACTTGGGGGCAACTTCTTTGATAGAACAAAAAATGTAGAACAAAATGTGGTTGAGACTTGAGGGAATTATAATAAATACAAGTGATACTCAGCGGTCATGCGTAGAATTTGCCCTTTTAAACCATTCAAATAGATTAGAAATTAGCTCTGGTGATACTATACTTGTTGATATAAACACAGCCCACATGACCTTAGTTTGGTTTTGAATCTTGAAATAAATAATTAGGAAATATTTTTGAACCCTTTACCTATGGACATTATAGCATTGCATGTTTTGCAAATTAGTTAGAGGCACAGACATAGAAATAAATGAATTTGAGAATCTCGGAGATGTGGTGGTATATGAAACACCAATCCAAAAAAGAAGACCCTCTCCACCATAGGTTGTACACATAAATTACCTTAGGGTTCCTATATTCATACGTTCACTTTCTCTTCCATTTCATATCCACTCCATTCTTTTTCTGTCTCTCACTTCACTTTCCATCACATCATCTATCATTTTCTCTCTCTCTCTCTCTCCACCTATGCACCCCAAAAATGGGATGTATGTTTATATTTTTCCATTACCTTAACCTCATCTACATCCACATTCAGAAAGAGAACATCTTGACAGGTGGTGGCCGGTTTGAAGAATAGCTAAAGGTGCACATCAGTAAGTGCAGAAATGAACTGGAACCTGGAAATATTTTGTGGGCAGAATATGAGAGCTTTGAGTCGACCTATGCTGCTCATGACCACATTCATTCTTAATTCTATTTGAAACTGAGTTCTTACTCAAACAATTGTGACTATAAATGAAAGCTGATTTGTAACTAAATGAATCTCCTGAAAACAGTTGAGACTCAAAGGGCAGTCTTTATTGGTAGCATCATTGATGTGGTGTTCCCATGATTTTGGAGTTAGTTTTCACAACCTTGGTAATTTTTGAGCTGCTATTGGCCTTCCATTTGTTTTAAAATTACTCTGGAGGCTGGTAGATCTATTTAGAAACCGTAAATTCATTTATCAATAAACTTGTCTTCTTACACAGTATAGATGCAGATGCTATATCAATCTTATTGTAGGTAAGCTATTTTGGAAGGCACAGCTTCTGTCATGCACGTTTATAAACCACGTTTACCCTCACAAAATACAACTATATGAATCATCTGATCTAAGAGTTACGGGAGTATGCCTACAATTTTTCATAAAAAAAATGATGGGTACATTTTTTGTTCAGAACTTTCCACAGTTTGAGCAACTTGCAGATTTTCACGCTCCTTTGTCTCCTGTGGTTATCAATGTTTCTTGTGAAAATCAAGACTAGCACAAAACTGAAAATATAAAATAATGAGAAAACAAAGGAAATAATCAAGAATGTAGCAAGAGTGTTCAGACGTATAGTTTTCTTTTGAAAGCAGATTTGTTTTAGTGGGCAAAACAAATACTTTTACGCTGCAATGAACTCCAATCCACGCCTTGTCTTAATTAATGTAATTTTGGTTTTCTTATTTATTAAAATCCACAATTTTGATTTTTTTTTAATTTTAAAATAGAGATATTTTATTTTCATATTTCTTAAAAATTTATAATTTTAGTTTTCTTATTTTGAAATAAAAATATTTAGTCCTCCAATTTTATAAAAATTCATAATTTTATCATTTCATCAAATTAAAAAATGTTGATTATTAAGAAATTAATCTAATGTGACTTAAATTTAGTGATTTGATACAAAATTATTTATTTAGTCTATATCATAATCAATCATTGTCAATGTTTTTAGTTTCACAAAAGGATCAAAATATTGTTTTATAAAAATAAATAACTTAATATCTCTATTTTAAAATAAGTGATTAAATTTACGAATTTTAAAAAATAAAAAAATAAAACGTCTCTATTTTAAAATATAAAAAAATTACAAATCTTAAAAAAATAGAAAGATGATAATTGCATTTAACTCTTAATTAATTTGAAGCTTTGTTTCAACCGGCTCCTTTACTTTGTCGTGCGTAAGAAATGTATTGGCAAAAACATTGTATAAGTAGGAAGGGCATATAAATATTTTAATTCAATGCAAAGTTGCTTCAAGTTGTTTCAAATATAATAGCAAATGGAAGTTTTCACTGCGTCATGAATCAATTACAAAGCCACAAAAGAGAGAAATCATATTGAAGACTACTACATTGATAAACACACCCGAGATGATCACTCATCAAGCCAGAGAACTTGTTCATATAGAGCCAGTACTTCATATTCGTGAAAAGCTATAAATCTTCACTCCAGTCCCTTCCGAAAATCTCGATTGTTAACAAAGACCTACAGAATTCATACAAAATGAATGGTACCACATACTTACCATTACACAAGCAAGAGTATAAATATGCACTTGCTGAATATGCAATGCACTTCAGTTTCGTGCCAACATGTTGGGAAGAAATTATGTTATCATATAACGAATAGAAGGGACACGTTATTTTTTAACAAAAAAGTGCGTAGATATATGACAACCTCAAATAATTGTTAAGACAATGTTACTAGTATTTATCTCCCCCAACGATTCTTCTATCTGCTAAGAATGCTTAATGTTACGAAACGATTTTCGTATAAAGCGCATGAATGATCTGGCAACGTACCCCGCTTTTCTTTCGTGTTTCAATTCCAAAAGTGCGAAGCCCCCTTTTTCTTGTTTGTTTCAATAGCAATAGAATACCCCATTACAATTCACTTCAAGACCTACAACTGCAATTCCCTACTTCCCTTGATTCTCTTCAGCGATACCGTATAGAGGCAACTTTGCTCTCACCTCTCAAATGTGTGCTCACCCACCTAATCTTCATACAAATTAAAAAGAAATTCATAGACTGGAATGAAGTTAAATGTCCTCAATCAGAACTGAAAACAGTGCACTGACAAAGGTTTCTGACAAATTGTAATTGAAATGGAACACAACACACTTTTTCAAGAAGAATGGAACATCTGAATGCATCCTTTTTAGCTAATCTGAATTATGGGGGGCACTTGTCCCTCGTCTCCTTAAAGTGGCTCCGCCCAGCATAGCCTTACAAGTCACAACATGAAAATTTAAACAAAAAGTAAATACACTTTAGCTAATCTGAATTGGCAGAGCATTGTATTGTATCAGGAGGAAGAACATTTTGTCTCTGGATAGTAATTGGTAGTGTTTTTAATTTGATTTTGTAGTTTGAGTGCATTTTTAGATAGCTACTAGAATTGATTCTAGGACCCAAACCAGGGTGAAAAATTGAAAAAGTAGAAGCAACTCTCTATTGCTTTGACTCTCAACATGGTTTAGAAATTAATTATGGGAAAATTGAATTTAATCCAAACATGCTAAACGGTTGGGTGCAAGGCTAATATTGGCTAATTTCATTTTAAAAAGTTAACTCGCGGCAGCTATTAACTTATGTCAGGTGGTGAGAATAAGTCCCACATTGCTAAATAGAGATGTTTTGAAAACCTTTATAATAGTTAAAGTTTAAATTGCCAGTTGGAACACGAGGCGATGTGAGTGGGTCTACGCTGATTGCTAGACTCAGGAAAGTCCCCGGGCCACGACTGCAGAGATGCAGACTCGGAAACGGGTTAACTTCGAGCTGGGACTTGTTTCGCTCCCCTGGGGGTCGAGGGGCTGAGACGCGTGTGGAGCCTTTGCAAGTTCCGCCGAAGATATTGGCCGATATCACAGTCATTCACATGGTTTTCTGGACTAACAGAATGGGGCTTATGCCCTCGTGATCCACCTTTTTTTTTTTTCTGTCCGTTTGCTATGAACACACCGTTGTAACAATAATTTTTTTAATCGTCTGGAACATCCTTCTTTTCACTGTGAGAGTTGACATACAAATCAGAACAATACACAACAAGCCAATTAAGTAGACAATAGACGGGGATTCCACCATGGGCACTTTTTTTTTTATTACCATGAGAGTGGATTCTAAATTTTTTTATAAAAATGAGTAAGTTGTAATAAGTGTTTACAATTTTTAACTTAAAAGTCATATTGTGACTTATATATTTTTTAAATTAAAAGTCGTAAAAAGAATTTACTACTTTAATAGTTTTTTTAAGGTATGACTTTAAGTTATAAATTTTTTTTAGTCTCCTAACTTTTTGTTTGTAAATATACTAAGACTTTAAAATCGTAATTATTTTTACCACTTAGAAGTTTCACGTATTTTTTTAAAATTTGTAAAATTTGTTTTTTAAATTGTAATTAATTTTTTAATTTAGAAAAATATTAAATAAAACTATATAAAAATTTGGAAAATATATTAAATAAAAAATATTATAAATATAAAATTAGATAATTTTTAATTTTTTATATAGTTTCAAAAAAATTAATGAAGTTCATATTACGGATGAAAATTCATCTAAAAACATTTTAGAATTAGAGAAAAATAATAATTAATAATATTTTAGACTAAAACATAATTGAAAAATGCTTAATATTGTTTTGAGTAGTAGTCATTTCTTAAAAAACAATACTAAAATTGTAATTTTTTTTTGTAATTTTAGTTTAAAAAATTAAAAAATATATAATTTATAGTATATGTTACGATATCTAACTCAAAAGTTACAACACTTATTACGACTCACTCCGTTTATTAAAAAATTTAAAACCAACCCCCAAACCGTAATAAAAAAATTAGCCCCTTTCGATCGAAACAGTATACACAAATCAGAACAATAGATACACAAAAGTGGGGAAGAAAACAGAAATTTGCAAAAATGTGTATGCAGCATTCCAAACATGATGAACAAGCTGAAAATTTTCTTCTTTTCTTTTTACAGCATGTTTGCAGTAGGAAAACATTGAACTGAAGTCAGACCATCAAACATGGTATGTTATTCAGCACATTAAACATTAAGGGCAACAAAGTGGGTGAATCTGACTCCACCTCCCTTATTTGCCGAAAATGAGACCCACCTCCTTGTGTGTGTGTATATATATATATATAGTCAATTAACATTTTTTTTATGGCTTGTTGGCTTAGAAGAACTATGTGTTTCCTTATAAAGCTAGTAAATAAAAATGAAAGATCAGAAGAAGCACAACTGCATCAGAAATCTACACTCTTTCAGTACATTATACATAGAGAACTCTCAATTTTGTTGGTCTTCTAGCCATCTTTGGAGGATGAAGATTTTGGAGCAGTGCTTGTTAACCAGAACAAGCCTCTCTGCACCTTCTGAAGCAGCGACTTTGATGGTGTATTACACAAAGTGAAAGCGATTGCATCCAAATACCAATCACTTCGCCCCTTAAAACCCACAACATAGCCTCCATCTATTGAAAAAGTGAATGGAGTCCCTTCTTCAACTCCATAGGGTCCAAAGGTTCTGCGGTTGCTCTTGAATGCCAATGATCGAATGACGGGGGTGCCTCCACGAACAACTGGACAGTAGTGGCCACTCACACTGACCAAGAACTCATCTGGGAATTGCAGTTTAATCTAGGATACATGAACAAACAGAATACTTTTTATATTTGTTTGGAATTTGATGAAATGGTGAAGCAAAGAGAAGTAATAATTGAACTTACCTCAGCTGTTTTGTTACCTCCAACTCCTCCATGTTTTTCAGCTGTTAAAGGCTTGCCATTCCTATCATAAACCACCTGGATAGAATCAATGCAATGACCATAAACTAGTTGGATTTCTCTCACCCCTGTGAAGGTTCCATCATCCCAGCTATTTCCACCATTGCCTCCCCATGGTCCCACTATTACGCTCTTCTTCCTAATTTTTCCTTCCTGCAAAATGTATTACCCTATTGGTTTAGCTCTGAAGAAACGTATCTAGAACATAAGCATACCTACACAATTAACGATGGAAATTTTAACAACAGCATATGCTAAACAGGCGATTTTCTACATCGGACAGGACAACTAGTTCTAACGACCAACGTTAAAGAACAAAAGAAAAAAAATTATTATATAAGGAAAAACGGTAGGGATCCATTGTGTTCTTTACCATAAGGCCTATTAACTTCCAAAGGGGGAGTATACAAGATATTGGAAGAAACAACGATACGTTATGATAGCACAGCTACTGATTGGAATGCAAAATGATGTTTTTATAAGCAGCAAATTAGTACAATTATGCAGTATCTGATTCGAACAATTTTAGAAGAATATCACTTTTTCTTTTCAATAAAGTATAGTAATACTAAACGAATCAGAACTACACATTTCAAGTCGCTCATTTTCAATTATAATTTGCGATATATTAGCTGGCCACCATTGTGGGCATCACAGATTCTCACGAGTTATATTCGATGTCAAATGGAACTTAGAATATCAGGAACACTAAAATTGTGCAGGATGGAGCATATATTGGTTTCCTACAAACAAAGTATCCACTGTATCATAATTTGATATAGCAGTAGGGGGGGGGGGGGGGGGGGCGAAAAAAAAAAAGAAGAATACAACGAATAAATTCCACAGCACAACTTTCTTTAAACAATTTTCTGTCAATCATTTGTAATCAAGTCTTCATGTCTCCATGTCATGTTGATGAGAATTCCAGCACAATCTAAGATTAGTAATTTGACACTCCAATGTCGTATACTCGGTCTTCAGCCAATTATACCACGTAGAAGTCCTTTTGTCTTCACTCACTTCGATCTCTTCAAACTTGACATCATTTAGGTCTTCAAAGTTGACATCCTTCAGGAAATGCCGCCAACATTTATTCTTGGAAGTACTATATATGCAACAGTTTGGGTCCTTGTCTTTGTTCTTCATCATTTCATAAACTAACTGCAATTGTCATTTTCCAGTTAATAGCAAACGCAGTTCAAGAAGGCTTCCAGCGGTAATAATATTTTGCTTCATCATTGACGACATTTATTTAAATTCAACATGAATGTATGTATCAATTGGAAACAAAGACAAAAAAAAAGAACTAACATACCTTGGGGAATTTACTGTCGGTGGGAGAAATTATAGATAGAGTCACTGGGTGCAATTTCCGTAACAAACAATTCAAAGCATCATCAATGCAAGCTGATGAATTGATAATTTCACAGCTGAGGTCAGGCACTGGAGGGAATATGACGCTGTTCAAATCTTCATGAATAACAATATTCTGGATCAAAAAACCAGGTAATGAAAAATAAATGAGGCTAAAGAGTTTTTTAGAAATGGAAATTCATCAAAGAAGCCAACCAAATATGACTATAACGTTAAAAGAAAAGTACCTTATTAGAATAGAGAACCAATTTAAATCCTTCACGATTGAACTTTTGAATGAATGATTTCATCCTAATCCAAATCTTGTCGCCATATCCAACAACTCTAGGTTCAGATTTAGGTACAAAAGAAAGCTTGGCATCTGTGAGTCGGAAAGGGTGAATCTCAACCCAGGGCATAGTCTCACCCTTGCACTCAAAAGACAAAAGATTAGGAGCCTCTACTAAAACAATACCCAGTTTCTGGCATCCTTTCAAAGTGAATTTCTCAAGACGAGGATTTGAAATAATAATGAATCTACTGTTATTATTGGACATACTTAAATCCAATTTTTCAAGTAAGGGAAAATTGGAGAACTGATTTTCACAAAAATCACGAGTCACTTGGGGATGCTCCAGTGTCAACCTTTTCAGAGATGTGCACCCCTCCAAACTAACTTTACAGGGACTTGTTTTCTTGCCACAATACCAAAATGTGGCAAGATTAGGAGCACTGATCTCAACCTTCTTCAGTTGAATGCAGTGGTGGATCTCAGCCCTTTTGAGTCGAATGAGATTTGAAACATGCAAATGCTTCAAACCTGAGCACTTTATGATTCTTAAATCCTCAACGGAATGACAGCTGGAAATAAGATTTTGAATAGAGTTCTCAACCAAGGGAATTTTGTGCAGATAAAGCTTCTGCAGATAAGGAAGCATTATATTATTGCAAGTTCCCAGTTTGCAACCACTTAACCTTATGCCAGTCAATGTTTTGGATGAAAAGACAGTTTGTGGTAAAGTATAGCACTCGCCATTCTTGATGCCAACATGGAGATCTAGTTCTTTGATGTTTTTGTAGATAGCAATATTTAGCCAAAGTTCCAGACATGGGGCATCTTCTAATAAGTCAAAGGAGGTCATGTGCAACACCAATTTCCGTATTTGCAAATTTTTTGCATAGCTGGTAAGTAGAGAATTAGATACATAATCTCTAAACATCATTCCCTTATTACTGCTATCCTCATGTCCAATTTTTGCAGAAAACTTTCTTTCATCAAAAATTGAAACAGAATAAGAATACCACAGTTCTCTCCATCTCTTGGACAAAACACTGGTTCGGATTGCATCGTTCACGTTACGAAGGTGTGATAGAATGTGATGGATGACATGATCAGGAAATTGCGAGATACGATCCACGGATCCATCACCACTTGTGTCCATTTCATCTGAATCTTTTTCGCCTGGAGTTTCTTTCAGCCTAACAGCCTCTCGAACACAGTCGAGATTATCCTCTAGGCTGCGTTTCCTTTTGTTCCCCGAAATCATATGCAGAGAGACCATTTGACAGGACAGAATGCAGATATCTGATAATACTCAACAACCATAATTAGGAAAAGAAACACAGAAATCCCAAAAGCTGTATACTTTTCATACCAAAAAATACAGATCATATTGGATTTAATGTTCATTTTGTTTGACTAGCTAGAAACATGAAGAGGCAATTCATTGATATTAATCCGATAATCAATAACAAGTCATTACTAAAGACACATAAGAACAAGAAGTAGGGTTCACATTAAAAACTCCATGCAAAAAGGTGCCGGATTGAAGGAATTACATGAAATTTGGGAATTGGGGAAAGAAAGAAGGCAATTAGGCATAGGGCGTGATAAAATTGAAGAATAAAATACCTCAAATTAGTTTGTTTGCCTGCACGAAGCGAAACGTTAAGCAATAAGCATGACCATGACAGAGATTACGTCATCGCAGGGTTTTCGAAACGGAGGAGACAGAGACAGACAGAAAGAAATAACCAACGAATGAATCGAGAGAGAAAAAAATAGTGGGCTCTGTATTGGGCTACTTCAAGAGCCTATATAGATATTTCCATGGGCCGAAGCAAGGTTTAAAGGAAAGTTGAAGGAATTTTAAATATGTTAAATTAGCTTTAGTGTGTGTTTGGATAAAGAATTTTAATTGGGGAAAATAATTTATCAAGAAATTTAAAATTATTTAATTTAAAATTCATTGTTTGAATATTTTTATATGAAAAATTAAAATTTTTGAAATTTTAAAACAGAATTTTAAATAATTAAAAATGTGGAATTTGAATTTCCTTTTAAAAGGTGAGAAATTGAAATTATCTTCTTTCATAGAAATTCTAACCGCATCACTCTTTACTCTTACTCCATTACCGATTAGTACTCCGACCTCCACTAACCCACCTCAAACGTATCTTCGTGCATGAGGTTCAAAATTTTAAAAGTGAAGAAATTCAATTTCTATATCCAAATATAAAATTTTGAAAATGAAGGAATTTAATTTCTTTATCCAAACAGAATTTTGAAAATAAAAAAAATTTAATTAATATATTTTAATTTTTCTAAATTTTAAATTTCCTAATACTCTTAGAATTTTATTATTATCCAAACAACTTTTGAACTCTGTGTATCACAATATCACATTCACAGTACATTCTCTTCTGATTGGATTACACTGTATCCAAATTAAGTAACATATTTATGGACATTTACGAAGGTTTGGATATAATATATTATAAATCTTTAAAATAATTTTTATATGTTAAAAAAAAACCTTTATGGAGTGTGATGCGTAATGATATATTCTTTTTGAACTATTCGTAACGACAATTGAAGCTGTCTCAATTAACATAATTCTGAAAATAACATTGGTTTCTTTATAATGGAAAAAAGGTGAATAAATTAAAATTGTCCCGTACTGTGACTTAGACCACCCAATTGGACGGAGCCGCCCTTTCAAGTCCACATGTTTATCATTTTCTAAATTGCTCTCTACAAAACAATGTCATACCGTCCATGCATTTTAATTTGTTTATTTTCCAGTTAAGAGAATGTACTATTTTTGTGTGTGTTTATAATTTCAGGCAAACAGTTAATATTTTTGGTTTTCAGTTTTGATTGATTTTTTAGTATAAAATAAATTATATTAAAAAAATTCACTTAATATGTACTCATGATTTCCAATATCATACTCAAAAAAAGATTATACATGGAAAAATAAAATTTATACCATCAAATTTAAATAGATTAATTTAATTTGTAAAATTCGATTAATGTGAACTAACTCAAGCCAATTTAAATTAGATTGGTTTGATTTTAGATATCAAGTTATAATATTTTTTATATTTTTAAATTTTACTTGCATAGATTAATTATTACTAATATTTTAGTTTATATATTATAAAAGATAAGTATTTATTTATATATAATTATAATTTATGATAAAAATGTTTTAATTTAAAAAATGTAATAAGTAAATAATTTTAAATATATAAATATATTTTTGACTTTATAATAAATAATTTCAGTTTTTATATAAAAATATTTTAAATCGTAATGGATACACACTTGAAAATAAAATATAAAATAAAATAAAAAGAAGAATAGTTTGATATAATTGAAAAATATTTTTTTTGGCTAATTATGAGGATAATATGCATAGTACACCTCCCAAAACTAGAAGAGTGTTATAATTTTCTAATTAAGAGAACACGGAGAGTAAAAGTTTTACTACCAAGTTAAAGATTTTTATTTACATTAGAAGATATATATGAAAATTTAATATTATTATAAATTGCAACTTTTCTAAATTTAAAATATTTTAGAAAATAAATAAATAAATTTTTGATATTAATATGTTTTGATTCTCTTAAATTTGCGAATCCAAAACCTCAAAAAGAGAAGACGTGAGGTTGAGCTTTTCAGCCAGATCTAGCTGTTTAATTACTCCTGATACATGTGTCTGTTTATTGTGATGTCTCTGTTTCAGTTCATTTTTAAAAAAAAATTCTCTGTATAATTTACTTTTATAATTATATCATCTTATTCACTTATTACTGATATAATATAAAGAAAGGATCCTTACCAAAAAAAGGTGCCATACCAAAAAAATAATATAAAGAAAGGATAAGTTCTACATAATTAAATACTACAAAATGTTTACTCGCAGTACATATAAATTAATCTCGATACTGAAAAAAACAAAGAACTTTAAAAAAAAATCTCCAAACAAAATTCTATAAAAATGGCTAAAATGTTATCATCGTACTTACTTAATAATATATGCTGTAGAATAAGAACAACAACAATACGACTGCTGCAACTGCACAGTTTGGTGAGTTGTGTAATTTTGGTTGTTCATCTTGTGTTGTTCACTGTTCTTTCCCAGACCCACCTCAAAGTTCAAAGCAGCCATGGGTTTTTTCTTCAAATGGGTCAACTTGTTTGTCTTTTTTCATTTCCTTGCTGCAACACCCATCTTCTCAGATTCCTCCTCCAGCTCAAATGCAATCGTCACCACCAAGTTCCTAGATTTAGCCAAGGATCCTCTGGTTTTTGATTGGATGGTTGGTATCAGGAGGAAGATTCATGAGAATCCAGAACTTGGTTATGAGGAATTTGAGACCAGTAAGCTGATAAGAGCTGAATTGGATAAACTGGGCATCTCATGTAAATACCCAGTTGCAGTCACTGGTGTTGTTGGCTTCATAGGGACTGGACTCCCTCCTTTTGTTGCATTAAGAGCTGACATGGATGCTCTTCCTCTGCAGGTCTACATGATTTCTATATATTTGCTTTCTGTCCATTTATTGTCACCATGTGCTTGTAATTGTATCAGGGTTCTAGCTTTTCAATTATTAATAATTTTATTGTTATCCGAGTGCGTGGATCAACTGAAGTGAAGTTGTTCTAGCTTTATTATTAGTAGGTCTTGGGTTCGAGTCCTGATATGTAGTTGCGATAAATACTTGGAAGAAGAACTTTGCTGTTTGTAGTAATTCTACCCAGCTTGAACAGGATTTCTTCCCATGGAGGATACCTGTAGTCTATAAAAGTATAAAACTAATGTTTTTTGCCTTTAATCAAATTTTCAGGATTAGCCCTCCTACCCTTTTCCAGTTTCTAAGAGCTACACTTGTTGGTCTATTTTTGTTGATTTATTTTTGCTTTCTTTAACCTTAGGAAATGGTGGAGTGGGAGCACAAGAGTAAAGTACCTGGAAAGATGCATGCATGCGGTCATGATGCTCATGTTGCCATGCTTCTCGGTGCTGCCAAGATCCTCAAACAGCATGAAAATGAGATACGAGTATGATTTTTGACATTCATTTGGGGGGTCCTTTACTTCATATAATTTATACATAAAGAACTTGCTGTTTTACTTTTTTTTTTAAAAATGTTTTGTTGAAGTATTGTGTTGGAGTCCAAGTGTGAGTTAAAGTCCCACATCGGATAGAAATAGAAAAGTTGAACACCATATAAGTGAGGAGAAGACCCATAAACCTGAGCCTTAAGGTTTTGGGTTAAGGTGTTGTGTCTAATTCACTTATATGGTTACTTGGTGTAAATCTCCCCGATATTCAAAGTGTTGCGGAGGTAGTGTTGCGGAGGTACAAGATAAATGGCTTCCGCTCGAGGGGGAGGCTACCATGTGAAAGAGACTCACACTTGAGGGGGAGATTGTTGGAGTCCAAGTGTGAGTTTTGACGTCAAAAGTTTGCCATCTCGACAAGAACATAAGATTTGACTCCTCTAAAATGATTAGTTTCCCTTAAAGAGAAAAGTGAGACATTTCAGCCTTTAATGAGAAAATCAATAGAATAGATAAATTTTAACAAATTTATGATTTGTTATGCATGTACTTGTAATACCAACAGTTGATTTTTTTGTTAGCCATTGAGATTCCCTTACTTTTTCATCCAAGATTGTGACTCTTCTGATGGTTATGTACTTTTGCTGTTTAAAATTTCTGCCTTTTCATTTTTATTGTAATCATGTCAAAGTCAAACATTGACAAACTGCTACCAGCTATGACTGCTCATTATGCCAACTTTGTATGTAACAAACTTTCAACTATCCTATCATCCGGCATGCAACTTTAGTCTTAAAAACATAATGCATCTGTGTGTAACAAAAACATAATCTAGAAGAAGACTGGAAAAGAAATGGAAAAGGAAAATAGTTGGCCACTATATCATCTACTATCCCAAGACAGATACTTAAGCTTACTATTTTTTATTATTAATTGTGCTGTTCTATTGTTTTAGTCCTCTTATGGATCCTTGATATCATTCCTTAATTTGTCTCTATAGGGAACTGTTGTTCTTGTTTTTCAACCAGCAGAAGAAGGAGGTGGAGGGGCTAAGAAAATTTTAGATGCTGGAGTCTTGGAAAATATCTCTGCCATATTTGGATTGCATATTGCACCTACCTATCCTATAGGTGAAGTGGCCTCTAGGTCGGGTCCCATATTTGCAGGAAGCGGCTTCTTTGAAGCAACAATAAATGGCAGGGGAGGCCATGCAGCTATCCCTCAGCACTCTATAGATCCAATATTGGCTGC
Organism: Glycine latifolia; assembly: GCA_013407115.1. Classification (NCBI taxonomy): domain Eukaryota; kingdom Viridiplantae; phylum Streptophyta; class Magnoliopsida; order Fabales; family Fabaceae; genus Glycine; species Glycine latifolia. The sequence continues at coordinate 1,951,431 of CM023955.1, read as the reverse complement.
TTCCAATGTGATTGTTAGCTTACAGCATATTGTTTCTCGTGAGGCCGATCCTCTGGACTCTCAGGTAAGCTTATTTCATTTCAATCTTTCCCTTCCTGCCACCGATACTCATGTATTCTTAGTTTATATGCTTACCTTACTGTCCAAGAGCATTCAGTTTGTACCATATTTTGAATCCATGACTACCAGAGTGGCCAGCCTGTCTTGTATATGCTCACTTATGCTATGTGTGGGCATTAGAAAGAACTAAGGGAAGCAGGAAAGTATAAGCTGAGCCTTAGCTATCAAAACAATATCTTTACAAATTCTTTGTTTTTCTTGCTTTCTTTCACTCACTCTTTTTTGTTATCTACACATAATTTGGAAGTATCAGTCCCACCTTTTTGTCACTTACTTAATTTGATACCTTATGCTTTTTTATCATTATATGAAGCGTTAAATGCTTTCTATTCTTGTGGGATCTTGGACATAGATATGTTGCCAGAGAATAGAGATTCTCATTAACTTATACAATAATTAGATGGAGGCACACTGCCTTGCCTACTCTTGTACATTGGAAAAATACTACAGTATAATCTGTTTAAATGATTATCGAATATGATGAAAGCCTTGTTTCCAGAAATAATTAATTGTTTATGAAGACAATCTTCTATGTCTTCCTAACATAAAGAATATTGCACAGGTTGTGACTGTAGGAAAGTTTCAAGGAGGTGGTGCTTTCAATGTTATTCCAGACTCTGTCACAATTGGTGGCACCTTCCGAGCTTTTTCAAAAGAGAGCTTCATGCAACTGAGACAGCGGATTGAGCAGGTCTGTTGTGAAGAATAGATTTATTTATACACTTCAAGTGGAAATAATCCCCTTTTTTTTTTTTGATACTATTAACTCGCAATAATTTGTGTGTTGTAACAATGTGCTTTATTCTTATTTGTTGCTGTACAAATTGTTAATTGACAAACTCCAAATAGATGCATGGATTTTGGATTTGGTTTCCTATGAGTTTTTCATATGATAGGGTCATGGTGGAGACACAGATCCTGTGCATAACAAAATTTGTCGGGCAATTTGCAAGGTCTTTGCATTTATCTCTCTTTATGTGAACTTGTTTGGTGAAAAAATTGCATGAGAGGATTCAAATTCATGGATTAATGAAATTCAGGGAACTAAGTTCTTTTTCTTTTATTGCTACTGTGCTAGCAGATTCGTAAATTACTGGCGGGTAAATAGGGTTAAAATCTTGTAGACTTTTTTTCTTATATTTTCAAACTTATTTGGTTTGTGTTGCAACCAATAAATGAATGTACTCTTCCCGTAGTTTTCACTGCAATCCTATTAGGAGCTAAGGCTGATTCATTTATGTAGGTTATCACTGGTCAAGCCGCTGTGCAGAGATGCAATGCAACGGTCAACTTTCTTGATGACGAGAAACCTTTCTTCCCCCCTACAGTAAACAATGGGGACTTGCATGAGTACTTTAAAAGTGTTGCTGGGAGTTTGCTTGGCGTGAATAATGTCAAGGAGATGCAACCATTGATGGGATCTGAGGATTTTGCATTCTATCAAGAGGTTTTTCCGGGATACTTCTTCCTCCTTGGAATGGAGAATGCCTCTAATGAACATCCTGAATCTCCACACTCTCCATATTTCAAAATCAATGAAGATGCACTTCCTTATGGAGCTGCACTTCATGCATCATTGGCAAGTAGTTATCTTCTCAAATTAAATCAGGACATATCAGTAGTGGGGGGGAAACATTACGATGAATTATAATTTATAACATAAGATTGTTGAAAGCCCTTGTTGGGTTATTTGTAGGTGCAATCACGGCGTAGTTGGGGCATTGGTTGGTTACATCCTTAGTTGTAAATGTATTGCATTCAAATTAAAATAAATCCATAGTGCTTCCACATTATAATCGCTAACCCTGCTTTTCTAGGGGGCAAATCAAATGGGAAAGAACAGACAACTTTTTATTTTGATATTTTCTACAATTTCAAAGTCACTCAAGTGTTATCGAATTCTACTAAGTTGAAATAGAATAGCAAGAGACAGTACAATGAGATATTTCCTTTGCAAGTATTGGAGGATAGTGTGATGATGGGAATCCCAAAACATTGAAACATCTCAGCTATGCTAAATTTGCATGCTATTCGAATGAAATGTGGTTTGGATTCAAAATCCAAGACTTCTAAATCCCGGGAGAGCAAAGTAGTTTCTGAAATAAACTAGCATGCTGCAATCAGCACTGTAAAGATTCACCCCAGAAGCCAGGTGGTTATATGAAAAATATTCTTGAAGAAATCCTGGTTGATGTCATATGTTCCAAAGGCGTTCAGATGAATACCACCTTTTGATTGGTCCACAAATGTACGGAAATAGTGGTCGTCAACATCAAGGCCGTGTTTAGAAACTTTAGGACCTAAAGAAACATAATATTATATAAATGATTAAATTATGTTTTTTAAATTTTTTATGGCTTTTTCAATTAAACTCATTTTTTATGAATAGTAAGACATTTATCAAGAGTCCTGTATATTGAGATTGAATTAATTTTTTATCTGTTATTTTTTATTTTAAGTTTTAAAAACGAACTTCTTATTTTCTATTTGATCTTTTTATAAGAATAAAATAAGAAGCACCACATAATATAAACATTTTTTTAAATATGATATCTATTAAGGTATTAAAAATATGAAAAAGAGATAGAGAAATAATGAAATAGTTGAATAAATGTTATTTTTAATTAAAGTAACTGATAACTCATACATCAATATTTCTAGTCTTTAATGTATAATAAAAATGATCTCTAACATTAATAATGAAGTTCCTAATTAACGATATAATTTCTTATAATAAGCTACAAATTCAATTTTCAATCAGATATATGATTTTGGTATTTAGTTTTTTCATCTTTAATTGTTAATTAAGACAAGTAGCTAATTTTTGATTAATTTTCCAATCATAGAGCGTCATTGTCTATTGCAATTTGAAAAATAAGAACGGATTCAAGTAAAAACTTACATAATAACAAATAAAAATAAAATAAAATTACTTCTCCTATTGTCCATTGCCACAACTATAGGCTGTGTCAGAACTCGCAACCCTTAGTTGCATTAAACTATGCAGGACCCTTGGTCAACATATTCAGTTAAGTATAGTACTGTCTTCGATTCGACTATTCAAAGGTTGACCTCTGGTGCCATGTTTTTGTTTCAGCGTTATCAAATGAAAGCATAAAGCTATACCATGACCGTGATATGTAACGGAAGATAATGCCCAAATTTCGGGAGAGGAATGCAGGACTCAGATAGGATGTATAATCATTCGTTTGAGAGATCAAGCAATGCATTTGCTTCGAGTCTTATTTCAGCATCATCCCTACTCACCTTCCTCGTTCAGGAAACAGACAAACAACTACTTATAGCAGCATGTTTGGATAGAATTCTCAATAGGATGTCACCCGAATTTTCCAAAGCTGTAAATATTATGAAAAAACACACATACTAAGGGTGAGTTTGGCGGCATGGAAAAAAATTGAAAAAAATATATTTTAATTAATGTAAAAAGAAAGAGATGGAAGATTTTGAAGCAAACAAAGGCTAAACTTTAAAGCAAAAAGAAAAGGATACCGTGCGTCTGCAAGGCATTTCCAAAATTCAAACACACATTAATTTTCATGAAAAAACCCTGTGAAATGGCCCAACATGATGAAAATTTATACGATTAATACAAAAAAAAATTGATATTAGTACATAATTAACAACTGACCTTTCTTAAAAAAACATAAAATTAACAATTAACCACTAATAATACTAATAAGACAGGAATGAAATAATTACTATAATCTTCGATACTTAGTGGTATTGTTTTCCACCCATACTATACTTTTCAAAAAGGATTTTTGGGAAAATAAACTTGGAAATATTATATTATTATGTTGGACACAAATTTTGAATGAATATTCTTCAGATTTGTTGATTTCCAAAATTATAAAATGTTGATGTCTATATTTCACATCAGAAAAGTTTTTTAAAGTAATATTTTGTGGGGAAAAAAAACCTGTAAAGAAACAAACCTATCTACAGAGTTGCTAATCCCTCCAACTCCAACAGGCGCGGCGAAAGTCAGCACTCCATTGCAGGGGCAGAGTGAAGCTGCGAAATGATGAGCATTTCAAATCTAAAAAGGCAACATTCTGCTGCCACTCTCTCTTGCTCTCTCGCCGAAGACGTGGACCCCACTCCGAATTCTTACTTCCTCAAACGTGGCCAAACCCTGGAACTGGTGTGCAAGTCCCTTGCTTTCAAAGGCAAGGGCCTCTGCAAGGTCACCCAAACCGGCAAAAAGGGCAATTACGCTGAGGTCACTCACCTCTTCTCTTTCCATTTCCATTCACAAACAGCTTTCTCTTTCTCATTTAATTCACTAAACACAGGTAACTAAGGTCAAGACCATGACTCCTCCTCGTGACACTGTCGATGCTCCTTGTGTCTATTCTCCTTATTGTGGCGGCTGCAAGACGCAAAACTTGCCCTACGAGGCTCAGCTCAGAGCCAAGGAGGAGCAGGTTCGCGACCTGTTGATTCACGTCGGAAGGTTTTCTCGCGAACAACTCCAATTGCACTGGGTTATGAAGCCCATTGTTCCTTGTGATATTCAGTTTCATTACAGGAATAAGGTTAGTGTGATGCTGTCTGTGCTACTTCTTTTTTTAACCCGATATCGCCCCCGAGGAGGTCAATACATGGCTTGTGTTGTGTTTTTTTTTCATGCTCTGTGTATGCAGATGGAATTCTCGTTTGGTCCCCGAAGATGGTTGCCTAAAGAATCACTGCAAGACAGACGTGCCGATGATGATGTTGGTAACAATGAAAATTATGCGCTGGGATTGCATGCTCCTGGTTTTTTTGATAAAATTCTAAATGTTGACAACTGCTTACTGCAATCTCATCCTGCTAATAAGGTATGCACTGTTTTTCCGCAGCTTTATCCACTGCAGTGATTTTGCAAGATATAATTGTATCTGATTGGCTGTCATATCTTGGAAGCTTATTCAATCACTTCTGTTTTTACTTGGAAATCTGAATAGGTACTTGCAGCTGTCCAAGAATGTTGGAGAGATCCACAACTTGGTTTTTCTTCCTACAGTGTTCATTCGCACAAGGGATTTCTTAAGCATTTGATGCTGAGAACTGGAAGGTATATAAGTTATATCTTTCGATCCCTCAATTCTTTTAGGTAGATATGGATACTGTAGTTCTTGTAACTATACTCTCGGTCTTGGATGACTGCTCAAACATTGCATTGGACCTGGGTACATTCTACAACAAATTTTCTAAAAACTAGTGCATGGATTCAGAAATAGCAATTTGAAGGATGGAATAGCAATTTATTTCATTTTGCAGCAAACAGATTAACTTGGTAGCAAAACTTGGTGTTTTGCATGGCCAGGCTCATACTCTGAGAGTTAAAGAGTGTTTATAATTATTTGTGCTCACAAATTACGCTTGTAGTTGTACACTTGTACCTTTTGTACATTCTTAGATCTTCGAATTTGAAGGATACCTTTTTTTTCATATCAATATTAATATATGAGTTTTGTTCCAGGGATCTAACAACTGATCAGCCTGAAGTTATGGTCAACTTTGTGACTTCCTCCTACAAGCCAGAGCTGTTGAAGTTCCTAGTTGATAAAGTTTCTGTATTTCCTGAAGTGGTTGGTACTTAAGTTTTTTAATTAATTTTTTTTTTCCTTATAAATGTGCTTCTTCCTTAACTTTTCAAACTGTTTGTACATATTGGTTTTAATACCATTGAAGTTTCTTCTTTGCATGAATGATAGGTATGTGTCGTTAATAATGTAAATACTTCTGTTGGTAACACATCTGTTGGGGAGGAAGAATACACTTCGTATGGGAAATCTAGCATAACAGAGACCTTAAGAGGGTGTACATTCCAAAAATCAGCCAACTCTTTCTTTCAAACAAATACTTATCATCAGGTTTGCAATAAGCCCAAAAAATTTGGCATTCTTTTTAGACCCTGTCGCATATTTTATTTCTTGAATTTAGTCATGGTCATCTCTCAAGAAAAAAAATCATTTTTATTTTCCCTTTTAGGCAGAGGTTTTATATACACTTATAGAAGATTGTGCTGGAGTCAGGGGTGACGGCTCAGAAGTTGTCCTTGACCTGTTTTGTGGAACAGGCACAATAGGTCTGACGCTTGCAAGAAGATAATCTTTAATCTCCATCTGGTTTTAGTATTTTAGGATAAACTGTGAAACAATGAGATTAATTTCTTGTCTTCCAATTTTGAACAGTGTTAGACATGTTTATGGCTATGAAGTAGTTCCTCAAGCCATCACAGATGCTCATCTTAATGCCAAGATAAATGGAATAAAAAATGCAACATTTGTCCAGGGAGATCTCAATAAAATTGATGAGAATTTTGGGAATTTTCCAAAACTTGACATTGTCATTTCAGGTTTCGTTGCTCTAAGTTTCCTCACTCCTACTTATTCTTTCGTTATATTTGTATCTCTTAATTAATTTGGCTTGTGCTAAAAGCTATTTACTTGAATATATTCTTAATCAGGAGTACATATGGAGATATTCTTCTACCAATTGGATTTGCCACAGTTATTCAACTTGTTTTTCAATCACTTGAATTTCGTTTGGTTAAATCAAGTGGATAAGTGTCAGGCAAGCAAATTTGAATTTGTCATGCTTTCTGTACTGATTTGTATACAATTGAGAGGAACTTGCTACATTTGACTTCTTGTATGGAGAAATGTGCTAATTAGTAATTTAAACTGGTATATTAAAATGTGCGCTTCAAGATTTCAACATACAGTTTCCATGTCAAGAAAACAAACTTAGCTCCATTTTAGGTATTAACATGCTGATAATTTATTTTGTTCACACTGGCTGAAGATTATAATTCACAATATTTGTTGTCTTTTTGTGTGACCCAATGCATTACACTTCTCACCATTGTAAACTTAATGCAGTTCCCAATCGCCCAGGAATGCACATGAAGTTGATTAAGTTCCTGCTAAATCTTAGGGCACCTCGCATAGTGTATGTTTCTTGTAATCCTGCCACATGTGCACGCGACCTTGATTATCTTTGTCATGGTGTGGTATGTGTCATCTTATTTTATATTATTAGGCTTTGGGATTCAATTATTTGAGCTGTTAAAGGTTTTGTGCAGGCGGAACAGAATATAAAAGGATGTTACAAGTTAATAAGCCTACAGCCAGTTGACATGTTCCCACACACACCTCATATTGAGTGTGTTTGCCTTCTGGAGCTTCAGTAATCTGTGATAAATTAAAACGTTCCATTTCAAGGTCAGGAACTATTTCATTTTCTTTGCTACATTTGGAACTACTTGGGAGTTTGCACCTTGGATGTCTGATGAATTTTTAGAGACTGTTTTGTTTGAAATATTTAAATATATCAATTGGTTCAATTTATTTGAACTAGATTTGGTAGAAAGACAAAGCAATTATCATAAACCTATATGTTGATTATTTGTCAAATATAGATTCCATTTGTAATTACTATTTCTTAATGAAATGACTAAAAATTGCAGAATTCAGTGGATAACTGGACTTGTTCAGCTGGCTTAACTGAGTTGTATCGATTGGCCCATGGTGGCTTTGAGAAACTGCTATAAAATTTACCATTTCTCATATTCTCCATTTCTATTCACTGTTATCAAGTCTTTATTAAAGCAGCTGCAGCTAATATATTAATGCAGTCATGGGTTATAGCCTTATATAGGCCATCTCTGTAACATTACCTATTCCTGAATTTGTATAATGCTTTATAGGCCACTGATAGTATGAGTTGAAGTTGCTGAGTGATAAACAATCCACACTAATTCAAATTATGTTTCTCTAAAATTGTACTGTGGTTTGTTTTCTTGTTTTCTTTTTCCTTCCTTTTCTTTATTTCACTGTTTCTGATATGGCTTTCAGGGGATTACAAGCTTAAGATGCAAGTCAAGGTTGGGTTTTCAAGGTGATAGATAGGAAAACTCATACTTTTATGTTGCAAAATGTGCCTAATGCTTTGCCTACCCAAAACTACTGCATCAGTGTACAAATTACAAAATCATTATGAATGGTGGTAGCATTGGCAAGCATGCAGGGATCACATTGTTGCAACCTTGCAAAAGTTTCTCATACATTTCCATTCATGCAGAGCCCCAAAAGGTTTTGGATTCATGCTTGGCAACCTCCAAATGTGGATTATTGTTGAGTGTTGATCCCACTTCATATGATATGACAAGTTCATCATGAAATAGATCATATGCTACACTTGTCAGATCCTTGTGTACTTGAGGTGGAAGTGCAAGTACATCTTGAAACATTAGATGTTTAACTGGTTGAGTAAACAGTATTTAGGGAATTTTTCTTTAACCAAAGCCTAATGGTGTTGTGTGATCCCAGTAGCTGATTTTACCTAATGAGATAATACTTTTGTTGTTGTAGTTGTACTTTTATTCTAGGCCTGTTTTCCCTGAGATAAAAGGGTGCTAATCAACCGAAAGCAGGCAAGAAATCTTGCTGGTATAAACAGAAATTTGTACGCTAAACAAGACCTGTACGTTTCGCAATACTCAGCCTATCATAGAATGTATCATAATGAAGACTTAGGACAAGACTGGGGTTTCTATATTCCGAAAATACCTATTATAAATTAATAAGATAAAATGGTTAGATACTTTGATAGTGTTCAGGTTTTAGGTTGCAAGGCATATTATTCAAATGTTTCCTTTCTTGTATTTACCTCAGAATTTGGATTGCTGATCTAGAACTCATCCACAACGAAACATTTGGAACATAATTATTTATTTATTTATTTATTATTATAAAGCATGTCAAACGTGGCATATAACCATGATAAGAAATAAAATGTTAAAGCCCATGAAATACTAATAGACATGTTATTGATGAAAAGAAGTGCTTATCACGGTTATAATACAATTTCTAACAACATTATTAATAAGTGATGCTTATTGCACCCTACTCATGTCAAGAACGATATAAAGTCCTTGTTCCTGGGCTCGTAGGCTTTTCTAGTTTTAAGAGTTACATACTTGGGTTTTACTACATATAGTATATAAATTTCTAATAATTTAAATAATGGCACATGCAGGTCTTCTTGAACCTGTGAGATTTTTGTTATTAACGCAACACTCCAACCAATTGAGCTAATAAATCAATTATGTTAAAAAAATAATTAATATTGATACATATAACACTAATTTTTTTAATATATATTTAATACACATATCTAAATCTTTAATTGTTTAATTTATCTAATTTCTTTATCTTTTCTTATTTCAGGTTCGTATTTTATTAATTAGGGATATTATATTCATTTTATCAATTAGGATAATTGTTAGTTATGATCCTATCAAATAAGATTATTTTTTATTTTAATTTTATCAATTAATGAGTTATATATAATTAATTTAATTTAAATTTTATTTTGATTATTGAGTTATTTCTCATGTTATTACTTTAATATTCTTAAAATAATTTATTATGTAAACTTATATGTATATTAAATATACATTAAAAAATTTAGTGTTATATGTAATAATATTAATTATTTTTTTTAGCATAATTTACTTATTAGCTCAGTTGGTTGAAGTGTATTATTAATAACATGAAGGTCACAAGTTCATGACTTGCATATGCCATTATTTTAAATTATTTAGAAAAATATATTTTAATTTAAAAAAAAATAATACTTACGGATAAAAAAACTTACGGGTCTAGAAGTCTTGATCTTAACATTAGAGAGGGACTCAAGAAACCTCCACAACCTCTATGGGGGGTATAACACATTTTTATGGCATGTTTTCTCTAAAGGTCTTGTAATTGTTCCTACCTTTTGTAAGGGTGGTTTGTGTAGCATAGTTCTCACTTTTGTAAGAGGAATGATGCTTATAGTACTTAGTCACATGTGAGAAGGATCTAGAGTCCTACTTTTTGGGCTCAATGGCATTGGGGTTAATGGGATTTTCTAATTCCAATGATTACATGCTTAATGCATGTTTGAATTTCAGGTAAAAACTTAGGTTTGGATCAACTTTTGTTTCTAAGAAGTATTCAAATCATTCCTTTTTCAAAACGGAATTTGTGGATCATTAAATTTATCTTGGAATTCGTACACCGCAGTTTGAATGAACATCCAAACATACCTTTAGTCTATTATGTTGTAGAAGCTCCAGATAAAAAATCCTTTGATATTGGAAATATATGGTTCCTTGAGATGCGAGGAGTGACAAGTTGGAACATATTTTATATACCAGGAAAGAACATGATCCTGTAGACACTTGAAGTCAACATCAGGTTTTGTATTTATATGCATACTTGGAATGCAGTAGTTTGTGTACGTATGAGAGTAGGGAAACTTGGCTAGAGAAGAATGACAAAGTAAAATAACTGTAACGGTAATGAACAATGATGAATAATATTCCTTCAACTAGAAAGAGAAAACAAAAGAAAATGACACAGATGATTGTGTGGGACTGGTGTCGTGTGCACGTGGGGGTCAACATCATCATCTCCCCCCATTGTAGGGTCTTTTATTTGGTTGTTGAGGTAAGGCCATTGAATGTGACAAACCCGTTGTCTATGCATGCATGGGATTAAAAAAATAAAACTCACTCCGTGCCATAAAAGAGAGGGGGAAGCTTTTTGCGACCATGACAATTCATGGTTGATGTAAATCCTTTCATTCAACGATGGTGATCACACTCACATCACTTTTCCCTTTTCCTATCTGATCTTTGGTCGACATGTTTGTTTCATTTCAGTACCAAGAACTTAGTTATTTATGGTATGCATGAGAAATTATTAGGATTCGAAATTATTTTGATTTTCACAAATTTTCACATAAGATATAATTAAACCTTATTAATACTTTCTCTTTAATTAAAAACTTGAATATACGTTAAGAGTAGTCAGAATTACAAACACATGATGGTTCTAGACTACTTAATATATAATTTCTCACTGAAACAAGGATATATATGAAAGATCTGGCAATGGGCCACCTCTGTTTAGTTGACATTATTCGAGAATTGAAGTCAATGAAGGCTTTGAGAATAATTATGACTAGAGTGCAACTTCATACACCAGCAAAAATTCTTCTACACCATTTAACTAATAGTGCAATTCCGAATATACCCCTGGCTATTTAATTTAAAAGCTTTTCATTTTCCTTTCCCTCCTCCGCTCCTCCGCTCCTCCGCTGGTGATTGTTCTTGGTGGTTGATTGTTTTGAATCCTTCGTTCTGCATTTCGTGCGTGGTTTGTGTTGCTTGGTGGTGGGACGGTCTGCAGTTGGTGGCGGCGCCGGTGTGAGGTAAGTTATGGTCATTTTGGGTCGTTAATGGGAGAATGAGCGTTGTACGGATTCAATAATCCGTATAACCTATACGGATTGATCAATCCGTATGGGTTATACGGATTGAATGATCTGTATAACCCATACGGATTGATCAATCCATATGGCTTATACGGATTGCTTGATCCGTATAACCCATACGGATTGATCAATCCGTATGGCTTATACGGATTGTCTGATCCGTATAGGGCTATTTTGTTTGAAAAAACTGTTTTTAAAATAATTAGGCACAAGATTTTTCATTTGAATATCCAAATATTGATAATGATATGCTTGTGGAACCCGAAATGGGATTGTTTTGGTACAAATGAACATGGTAGGTGACATTGCTTTTGAATCATGCTTGTTGAACCCGAAATGAGATTCTTTTGGTAGAAATGAACATGCTAGGTGACATTGCTTTTGAATCATGCTTGTGGAACCCGAAATGGGATTGTTTTGGTAGAAATGAACATGCTAGGTCACAATTGCTTTTGAATCATGCTTGTGGAACCCGAAAACTTTGCATGCGATTTAGTTTGAAGTGATAATCTAATATATAAACAAATGTTGTACAGGTTATGGCAAAGACTAGAGGAGGAATGCAGCGGCCAGTTGATGGAGATCATGAGCGGCGTAGGCCGACAACATCTGTTCGTCGAAAGAGAGCGGGTGCTAGTGTTGCTGAGGATCCTCGTAGTGTCAGGGACTACAGGCTTGTCTACACTCGAGGGACCCGACCACGAGATACATAGCGAAGGCGCCTTTGAGTAGCCCATTAGGCACATATATTACTTTTAGACAGTCCGTATATTTGTATTAGTTTTATGTTTGATCTGATGTTGGACACGTACACATTTATAAATATATATAGATATTCTTCGCTGGTACGGTGACTACCCCACAAGAATGCAGTCAACGGCAAGGGACAATTGTCTTTTAAGGAAACATATGCCACACAAAAACAATCATGCGTTAAATCTGTTAAAAAAATTCGATGAACAAATCAACAAAATACTGTCATACCTGCACAAAGTGGTTACCAAAAACATGTCCAATACACAGAATTCGATGAACGTTGGGATCTCTGGGCGGTTGACTTCTTAGGGAGAAAAACGTCATGCTTTGCTTAAGTGAAAGAGATACCACAATCACATTATATCTTGATGCAATTACATGACCCATGTCTGTAATATCCATCCACTTGTCCATAGAAACCTGTAAATAAACAGTAATTAAAATATGTTTTATATGTACTATATGCGTTATTATTAAAGGCATATAATGATTAAACAAAACAAAGGTTTACCTTCGACAATCCATCAACCAGTAGGGACTGCTTTAAGGTTTCAAATCTATGTATACCACCAAACAACGCAATATATCCATCCGTCCAGTCTCCAAGTTCTCTGAGCAAATGATTGCAAACCAAAGCCCAAGATTCTTCACCATAATCCAATAAGGCAGCAATCACACGGTACCCGCAATTACCATCTGCTTTGACATCAATGACATTCAAGATAAACTTCTGCATGAATGGATGAAATTGATCTAGCATCGAAACTATCCCCTGTTGCATCTGAACATCACATGAGGCATTGGACTGTTTTGGAGTTGAACAACTACTTTGCATTGAATGAAAGTCGTCTACATACTCAAAGTAAGACGGATCTCTTCTTGTTGACCTTTCGTGCTTTGTCATCTTCTTCTTTGGAGCACCTTTCGTTTTAACCTTATCAGGGGGAGGGCACATGGAATTTAAATCAGGGTACGCAATTTGTTTAAGCTTACTCTTAAGAGTCATTTTGCCACACAAACCAAGTTTATCAAAACGGTTGGATATGGCTTCAATCTCTTCAGTTATGGTAACCTGCAATTCATGCATATCTTGACTTTCAAAGCTTAATCTCTGCCAAAAAAAAATGAACGGTGTTCACTGGAATGCTCTGAAGCACAAACTTAGCTAGCTCACATGCACAAGGCAAACCGTAAGCTGTTCTGAGAACACATCCACAACGGTTTGGGTTTTTTCCTGCATAATGAATCCGCTCATACTCAGAAGCAATATGGTTTAAGGCAACCCTGGACACCATGCCAACAAGTCTGTTGTACAAAATAACTTTAAAGGCATGCCCTACAACATGTGTGCTTTGCTCCAAAGATGCCTTGATTTCAGTATGTTGCAAGGTGATCATGTTGTTCATGGCATCCCAAACAGTGCACAAGTCTCCAACACTATTCTGCAGTAGGCGCTTTAGGGTCGAATGTGCAGACTCCACCCTGCAGTGTATCATGTCATCAAATAAATTTAAATACAATAAACTTATGCAAATGTCAATGTAAGCAATGTAAAGCCGAAACTTACCTGTTTGTTGTTGTATTCCCAAAATACATAACTTTGTTTGTCCATGCTATCACAAACTTTTCTTTGTGGGGATTCAACCAAGTGTCCTTAACGTAATCAACAAACATAGGCCACGGTGCACATGCAACATCGAACTTCATAAGATATTCATCATATTGCTTTTCAGTAACACAGTCAATAACACATCCCCATGCTTGCATGACATGATCCCATGCATGACTCTGCCTAACATAAGTTTTATATTTTGCTTTCACATTTTTGTTAATGTGAAACCGACACAATAAATTAGTTGAATCGGGAAAAACAGATTTCACAGCAGTCATCAAAGCTGAATCTCTATCAGTAACAATAACCTGTGGGCTAAATTCAGTTTTCAAAAAAAATCCCTCTAAAGCATTCAAGGGCCCAGACAACATTGTTTATGCGTTCAGCCTCTAAATAGGCAAATGCAGCTGAAAATGTCATCCCAGTTGGTGTGACACCAACAATGTCAAGCAAAGGAAGTCTGTACCTGTTTGTTTTGTAGGTACTGTCAATGAGGAACACCATATGATATGCATTACTCAGCTGTACTGCATCTGGATGTGCCCAAAACAAGTCATGTACAACATTTTCATCCTTCACTCGATGTCAATGAATATACATGTCACGTTCAAGAAGTTTCATTAGCTGTTGCATTTCAGTATTATTGCCTCTTGTACGCGTTCGGTACCTGTATCTTGCATTGTAAACTTGCTTCAAACTTGTTACATTATCCGCATTGTGCTCCTTCAAAGTTAACAGAATATTTCTTGGTTTCACCATAGACCTTGTCATATCACCAACAATGATCTTCTCCTCCTCAGTTATTCGACCAGCATATGGGTGTCCACAGAATGACTTAGCCAAAACATGGTTATGATTCCCACATATTAGCTTCACCATCCACCCTTGTTCTCCCGGGATTGGTTTACCCCTCAGTTTAAACGGGCACTCACATTTTCTAGTGCTAGTGGTTGAAGGTGTGAAACCTTTTTTCCATGCCCTATATTTTCCACTCCTTTCACAACCAATTAACACAAATGAAGATCTTCCCATTTTTCCAGTTTTTGTATCACTCCTCATTATGACCACTACAAAACCATTTTCAAAAGCAACGGTACGAGCCCATTTCAATATCGTATTACGCGATTCAAACACCTACACAAATGGATAATTAATATTTAATATGCTAAACCGTGTCATATAACAACTTTAAATACATTCATATACAACTAATTACCTCGTTTATTTGAAATGCTGCAGAACAATCAATTAAACAACCATTATCCTCATACGCATCCGGGTCTACACCATTGTCTTCATTGAATTCAAACGCACCATCGTCTACTCCAAGGTCTTCCTCCATGTTAACTTCTTCTGACATTATACTGTCATAAATTCATTCATCGTTGTCCATCCTAATAAATAACAATTCAATTAAACATAATAAAACTCCATGTGGAACAGCATATAAATATACACACGCTTATAATTAATTTCTCCTTATTTATATTGTTTCATTTTATCTATTGTTATTTTTATACAACAATTAAATTTATTAACTTCAATTAATCAATTAATTTATCAAAACAAACTCAATCTTATGCAAATACATGTTCACAACATTTTTCACATTTTAAAAAGGCTTTTTTTCAGCAATTTCCAAGCCATACGGATTGCCTAATCCGTATGACCTATACGGATTGATCAATCCGTATGGCTTATATGGATTAGGTAATCCGTATGGCTTATACGGATTAGCTGATCCATATGAGCTATACGGATTGTCTAATCCGTATGGATTATACGGATTAGCTAATCCATCTAATCCATATAACCCATACGGATTAAGTAATCCGTATAACCCATACGGATTACCGAATCCGTACGATATCAACGAGCAACACTCACCTTGGCACACGTCGCCGACGGCTTTGCAACTCCGGCAACCACCAACAACCACCCGAAAGGAATCAAATGCCACCCAAAAACACCAATGTTGTTGCAATGAAGCTATACGGATGTTGCCCAAAGCTATACAGATGTTTTTTGCTTTTCAAATGAAGCTTTCAAATGAAGCTCAGTTGCTTAACCTTGCATATTTGTGTCCAAAGCAGCAGGGGCATTTTTGGGTTTTTAAAAATAAAATGGTGTAGGAGAACTTTTTGCTGGTGTATGAAGTTGCACTCTTATGACTAATAACATAACTTGGGCCATAAAAGGTTATGGGTTTACATGAATTGGGGCAGAAGCCTATATCCTCATGGTCCATATAATGACCACTGCATGGGTAACGTGTTCAGTTTCTTCAATTCTTCTCCATCGTCTTCTTAATGTGTCTTTAGCGATCCCCCCTTTTCCAATTTTCTCGGGTGTTTATTAGCAAAGGTTAATTATTGTAGCATAATAACGGACCGGGTTTAATTAATTTTACAACTATTAGAGAAAACGATCACATCTCTTTTTTATTGTAACTTGATTAGGAAAGCACTAAATGCATGTAGTCCGTAGCGTCATCCATGAGCCAAGTCAATGTTGTACCGTACAACACAATACAAATTTACAAGTGTTAAAGATACATAAGTCAATATTGTATGGTTTCAGTCGTGCCTTGAACTACTCAGGACTTCGAACCTTTTTGTGTTTATTTGTTTGAGATTGAAAGACTGTATATAGCTTTCCAGTTTTACGCTGACTAGTTCCGGACTTTAAGTCTCTTTGTGTTTACGCATTCGAGATTAATAGACTGTGTATCGATCCAATTGTATGTCGACCAACTCAGGACTTTAAATCTCTTTGTGTTCTGGTCATACATCGACGGACTCAAAACTTTGAGCCGCTTACACACTCGAGATTGATTGTTCTAGTCATATGCCGATCGATTTGAAACTTTGGGTTACCCCAGGATGTGGTCGATGGTCGATCAGAAAAATATTGTTACCATTATAACACTCTTATAACCCGTCTCTAAGGTCGTAATAATTATTGAAGAAATACCTTTACAAGACACCTTTATAAGTAATATATGGGTGACCATTATCATCTTGGAAAGAGAGACATGTGAATAAGAATCCCTTAATCCAATCTTAGGCGAGAGATTACATTGGTTTCAGTTGAATATTTTTGGATTAAGTCTCTTAAATATTAGGTGATACTTAATTACAATAAAAAGCATATAAATTAAAAGACCATACTTATGTTCTTTCTACATATTAAGTTTTTGAGAGAGTTGATAATTATGATATATAATAGTAAACGTCTCATTGATGTTCGAGTCAAGGCTTCAAACTAGTAGTATTTTACTAGTCGTGGGGTTCATCATCTTTATTCAATGCTTTAATTAATTCCAATTTTGCTCAACCATGTATAACCGTCAATTTGTCATAATTTTCCATCCTGACGTAGCGGTTGAGAAGACTATGCGTCTGCCAAAAATTTAAAAACGCTAAAATAGGAGCTGGTTGAAAGACTTTTGCACGAGACAACAATTTAAAAGCTGACTTTGAGTTTATTATTGAATTTCCATATCCAACAAGCAACATTGTGCATTGGTTTATGTGTTGATTCCATATATGACAATTAATATCTCCAACATCATTCTCTTTACCTTGGTTGCTTGTGGTTATACTTATCAGTTTTAATATTTTCCTTTTGTAATTAAACTTATCAGTTTTATGTTAAACTTTTTAATTATGTGCAAAAGTTGTATGAATTATGCTATCTTTATAGATTGTCTTTATATTTTTCTTTGCCTTTTCATTCTATCTTAAACTGTTTAACCCGATAATGTACATTTAAATATGTAACTAGCACGTGCGTATGCGCACGGGTATAATACTAGTTGAAACTATAGGAAAATGAGTAACATCCATCCATTGGGGTCCATGGGATGAATGGAAGAGTGAAAAAATTATAAAATGTACGTAATACAGTAATTAATATGGTGAGTAAGTAAAAGAAAAAGAAACATTGAGTGAAAAATAAATGGAAGAGAAAATAAGTGTATTGTTAATAACTCAAAATTGTAGTAAGTGTGTTCATATAGACTGTAGATTGAATACGATATATACCAGTCATGTTAGATCAACAATTACACTACTCACTAGGATTAATGTTAAAAAAGCAGGTCTCATCATATATCGTATTCAATCTCTGTTTTTTAAAATAGTAACATTAATCCTACTTAGTAGTGTAATTGTTGATGCTTAAAAAAGCAGGTCTCATCATATTTTTAACCATTTTTTGTTGTGTGATACTGAGAGATAAAACTTACAATTTCACGGTTAAAAACTCTAGTATGAAATGATGATAAATGGATAAATTCTCCCAGCTTTCTTACAATGAAAACTCATCCTGTTTGGTCATTTTAAATTTCTTTAAAATATATATTTTATTTTCGAACGAAACAACAAAGGAGTTAGAATTTTATGAATAAATAATTGTACTAAGTACGTAGTTATTTGAACTTAATCTAAGTAAAAAGTTTCTTTCACTTCATGATCCATGTTATAACTCTCCTATTTTGAAATTTGTTGATGAAAATTAACTTAAGAATGTGATATGAGATGAAGAAGAAATATGCAAAACAAAACATCCACATCTATAGGATAGGATAATAATAATGTCAAGGATGGACGGTGGTTGGATGAGATGTTCTGGTCCCCACCCCAGTTATAATTAAACTCCCTTGTTTTTTAACCTTTTTGATTTGCTATGTGGACGATGTCTATCTAATCAAAACTTGAACCAATGAAAATTCGCCATGTCAAAACAAGAGCGTTTAGTTCACGTGTGACCTGTTATTATTGAAGGTCGTGGCTCGTTGGGCCTACGTTATAAATTAAGATTCTAACTTGGGGACCATAAGCTATTGAGCCGAACTGAGCCGATTCGAGCCGAGCCGAGCTGACAAGCCAACAGCTCAGGTCCCATAATCTTGGGCTGGGCATGCATAAACTGAGTGTAGGCCCAAAGTGGGGCCCACCAAATTGTCAATGGACGGGCTATGGAAGTTTCTCCATTCATTCATTCACGCTTCAAAGTCCAAACACATTTTCCATTTTCAATTGTTTAGGAAATTACCATGAATAACGTTTAAAATTAAATTGATAGCAAAGTTTTTAATTTTATCTGCTTAATATGAGTATAACTATGAAGAGGAAAAAATTAGAGACATCATCGGGATGGAATATTTTCACCATATTGGACCGAGACGTTATTATTATGGGAGAAGAAAACAAGACTAGATGAAAAAATAGATAAGAAGCTGACAATGACATCTGATTGCAGGATTCTGGTTATAATCGTTAAAATGAGTTCGGTATTCAATTCTAGATAAATTTAAATACCGGGTCAATTTTTTGAACAATTCCTACCCACCTACTTTCCTACATACTAGAATGTACGTTACGTTATATTTATTTTGCTTTATTAGATCGTGAGGAAAGTTTACAATATTCTTTGAATATGAAATTAATTTTGACTTGAATATCAGTTTGACTCTCACCATAACATCAAGATACTGCATGTACATTACAACAAGTTATAGAAAATAAAGACATCTCCAATGTGACTGGCAAAGCACCATAATATATTGGTTTAAATATAATTTTTATTTATTTTATTTTATTTAATTTGTAATTTTGATCATACATTTTAAAATAGAAATATTTAATCTCTCTATTTTAAAAAAATTGTGATTTTAGTTCTCATATTTCAAAATAGAGACATTGATTTTTTTATTTTAAAAAATTCACAATTTTAGTTGTCATATTTAAAAAAACGTAATTATGATCAAACCTTCAATGTTATTTATGTTTTATTTCTTATATGATAATTAATTAAATTATTTTTTGATGATATCTTAAATAAATATGTTAAGTCTAGAATGCAATTGGATAAAAAAAAATAGACAAAATTAATAATTTGACTAAAATTGTAAATTTATAAAAAAAGAGAACTAAATGTCTCTATTTTTAAATATTTGATTAAAATCATGGATTTCTTAAAATAGAAGAATCAAATATCTCTATTTTAAATACAGGGACCAAAATTATGAATTGAACAAAATAAAAAGACTAAAAATTCATTTAAACTTAACATATATTGATGCTAGAGGCTATTAGAAGCCCAAATGATGAACATTTTTTTTTTTTGGTTCAACCACTATAATTAGTACCTTTGGTTCTTAAGTAGGACTTTGAAATATCCTTTCCTACAAGTTCAACACTAGTTGTCAACAGAACTAATACTCATTGACTGCCAAAATGATGAACTAATGACAAATAAAATGTATCATATTAAGTTAACATATAAAAGATTAATTTATAAGGAAAAACTAAAATAAATGTATTTTTAGGGCACTTGCTATAATTATCAACAATACTTTATTGTATACGAATCTAATTGCCATTGAACATTTTAATGATAGCTTATATTTCCAGCCAAGGACACAAAGTTGCCGCCAAAAATGAATTTTGTTGTATTGTAAAATCTATTCTCAAACACCTTAATTTTCTAAGTATGTTATAGTTTATTATCTATGTTATTTTTTATCTGTAAAAATCATATATAAATAATAGAGATTTATAATAATTTATATTTACTATTACATCAATTGAGTTAAATTCCCTTATTTCTATGCTAGATTTGTCTAACTTATAATTTAACCTACAACATTTTGATATGACTTTGGTATACAAACAACATTTTTATAATTTGCCAGTAGAGTCTAGTTCATTTGATAAAATATGGTAAGTTGTTGGAAATTTTAGTGTTTGACTTTTTCTTAATTTGAATAAAAAACAATATTTTTTATTATTTAAATAGCTATATATACAAAATTATATATATATATATATATATATATATGCTATCAAATGGATTTTAAAGTTTAAACTTGTATTAATCTATTAATTCTCCTACAAAATCTGTGTTACCATTTTTGTACTGGATGGAGAAGGTGAGTAGAGAAACATAGGAGTTGTTGACATGATAAGAGAAAGAGATGCTATGGGAACCCATTCACTGAGCTGTAATGATGGATGGGGCGCATGTGAGGAGCTGGCTATAGCTATATGCCTCATCAGAACTCAGACCCCTCACTCTCACTCTCCGTGGGAACAATGAAACCA
Organism: Glycine latifolia; assembly: GCA_013407115.1. Classification (NCBI taxonomy): domain Eukaryota; kingdom Viridiplantae; phylum Streptophyta; class Magnoliopsida; order Fabales; family Fabaceae; genus Glycine; species Glycine latifolia. The sequence continues at coordinate 1,930,497 of CM023955.1, read as the reverse complement.
ACTCAACTCATCCTAATAAAGTTCAAAGATAAACTAAAACATCACCAGACAATTTGGCATACCCAACTTGCTTTCTCTTTCTCTATCTCCTAATTTGACTGTCTTTGCTACCCTGCCACCACGTTTCGTGTTCCATTATATGCTTAAGAATAATACTATGCTGGATACATTTTTCTCACGCTCACTTTTTAACAACTTTGTTTTCTCTCTCTCTCTCTCTATAGTATTACTCCATCATTTCATTTCATACCTTTTCTCTTCCTATCTCGTCTTATTATAAAAGTTACTCTGAAGATCTTTGCGTCGAAATAGTGTTACATTATTGTTGATTACCTAAAAGAAATAATCCTATTCAAACATATTTGTAAGCCAGATCCTTTCCATGCCCAATTGTGTATTGCATATTTTTCTTAATAACAACTGTTTCTCTTAAATCACACTTCTTTATTGCACAATTCACCTATTACAGGAAATTTCAGCTGTTGTTATATACAAGAATCGACATGTTATTATTTCAAGAGAAATTCAATTTGGATTTCTTAAGTAAAATTTCAATTCATGCATAAAAAAGAAAAACATGATTGAAAAATGAGATTTTACTAAATATAATAGTCAGATTTCTTTACAAGAGATTTGATAAAACATTGTACCTACCTATGGTATGACAAAAAAAACAAAAAACACATTTGGTCAAGGGATTAGAGAAGATGAAATTGGGGTTTCCTATCCTTAATACAACTGGTAAAGCATTTACATAAAAAGCAGAGCATAGATGCAGAGGAGTCCTATATAATATATGCAAGTAAAACTCATAAATTTGACTCATCCAGTTCACTAAGTTTTCGATGTAGAGCATTTCAAATTGCAAAATGTTGAATCTTACATCAGTACTGTGCTTCTGATTTAATCAGTAGATTCCTCAAAGAATTTACCACGCGACTTAAACAATTACGCTAGTAGAAAGTGAAAAACATCACAAGGCTATGATTAAAACTATGATTAACAAAAATCTTTGAAAAGAGAGTGATGCTGTAACAGATGCTCTCACTTTCACTGTAACTTTACAGTGCGCATGGAATATCCATAAGCAACCAAAAAGAGGTCAGAGCTTTCCCCACTTAAAAAGAATACAAAAAGATAATAAAATATTCAATCAGCTGAGATTCAAAATTTTCATGTTCCCCGTCTGCAAAAATATAGTCTTACACACCCATTAGCCTTATCTTTTCCAAAAACCATTGTACTGCTCAAAAACTGTTAAAGCATATTATATACCCTCTCCTTTTTCTTTCCTCACTATACATGATCAATGTCTATTTATTATACAATTTCCTGACATAATTGTTCAAGTTCCAATAATTTTTTTTTATTGTAAAAGCTTATACCTTTTGTTCTTCCAATCTATATAAGCTTCCATTCAACAAACAAACACAGACTGCATCATCAGTACTGGTATTCCATGGCATCTGAAGGTGTACAACCTTTATTCTCTCATCTGTTTGTTAAACGTATCTGGTCAATGTTTTCAAGCACAGAAGTAAACTTAAAGTCATTGTGTTACTGTTCATAACGAAACAGTACATAAAATTCAGTTGCCCCATCTGACATAAGCTTCGGTTGTTTTCTTTCTCTCTATCTCAATCTCCATCCTACTCAATTGAACAAGGCAGTTAATGTAACTACCAGATTGTACGAAACTGCAGATGCATCTTCTTCTGTTCAGTTACTGACTCAAAGCAAGGATTCTTCTCATCCTGTTGGCTCTTGGGTTAGTGTTCTAGTTTTGGAAGCACCTGGATCTAGCGTTGGTAAGCCCTTCATCACATAATCTATATATGTACCTAAACATATATATTATTGGTTTCCTCTAGTCACCTGGGCAATCCTGTTCCACACACGATCTGTAACTAAATATATATAATAATATAGTTTGGAAATATATATGTTTTGGCCTATATATGTATGTTATCTAATATAGTCTTCAATATGATATATAGGTAATTAAGAAGGATCAGTTTGTCATTCAGCTTTCAATTGGATCTCTTTTAGTTTCACTTCATCAGCGATTGTTGTCAAAGTAGTATCATCAATGGATGGTCTAAGTTGGGATGCCTCATCAAAACTTGTTGCTGACACACCGGTCTTGTGGAGCCCTCAGCCTCAAGACCTTGAAGGAGACTATCATCATTCCATGCCCCACCTAAGTTCAAGTGTTCTGAATAATCAAACAAGCTATGCATATCCCAGTTCTGAAAAGGTGAGGGGCATGGTTCAGTTATCCACTACTTATGAGAAAATGAGTATGATGCCAAACACAAATCTGCCACAAAGAATTGCAGCAACCATGCCTGTGAAATCAGGAGCAGCTGGAGCCAGTTGGGAAGAGGCTTTAACATCCCAATCATGCCCGTCCCTTTCGGTGAATATGAACCAAACTAGCAATTATGTAGCAGATCTCAACATGGCCCACCAGCAACAACACCACCTTATCAATGGCACACAAAACGGCAAGGCTACCACCTGCTCTCTTGATCAGTCACTTCATTGCTTGCTTTCAGCTACTAATAATAGCAACACAGACGCGTCTGTCGAAGATGATGGAATTTCCATGATTCTATCTGACTGGAGAAACCTATGGAATAACTTCAGTTATGGCAGTGCAGCTTCCTCTGGTGAATCTGAGAGCAATGCTTCCATTAATGCTAGAAACAGTGACATGCCGTATCCATCAGTCAGTGAGCTGGATGAATCAGTGTCTCAAAGTTTCTCTGATCAATATCTCAGTCAAGGAAGAGTCATAGATTCTGAAGTTATTTGCACTAAAAGGAGCAGTAGTTCATGCTTCAGCATTGCTCAGAATTCTTCTGCCACTGAAGGTGGTTTCAGGCTTATCTCAGAGACTTCACAAAAGTCCAAGAGACCCAGATGGAATTATAAGCATCCTGGTCCATCAAATATCAACTTCCAGCAGCCAAATTCATCTGTGACACCTTCCTTTGAAGAACCTGATCCTGAGGCCATAGCACAAATGAAGGAAATGATATATAGGGCTGCAGCTTTTAGGCCAGTGAACTTGGGTCTTGAAGCGGTGGAAAAGCCTAAAAGGAAGAATGTTAGGATATCAACTGATCCACAGACTGTGGCTGCCAGGCAAAGAAGGGAGAGAATAAGTGAGAGGATTAGGGTTTTGCAAAAGATTGTGCCTGGTGGAAGCAAGATGGACACTGCATCAATGCTTGATGAAGCTGCAAACTACCTCAAGTTTCTCAAATCACAAGTCAAAGCACTAGAAAATCTAGGCAACAAGCTTGAGGCAATGAATTGTCCTCCCACTAACATAGCCTTCTCTTTCAACCCTTCTTTTCCCATACAAACACATTTCCCCATCCAAAACCCTTGCAGCCACATCCAATATTCCAAGGGTTGAAAACTTGACATGATTATTATCATGAAAGAAAAGATGTAAAAAGGGATATGAGAACCTATAACCTCTAATTTTATTCCATCCAGTGACCATGATAAACATATGCTCATGTCGTAGCCAAAACTACAATTTTGTTCATTAGTAGTCATTCATGTAATTTTCTTTTCAGAATATCTACAGGGAGACTTGTTTAAAATTCTCATTAATGATCTAGTTGCTATTTTTATTATGGGCTTGCACGAGTGAGTGAATAAGGTACTTTTGGTTACGCTAATGCTTTTGATGCTTCCACGGCAATTACACTTTATTACTTTCACGAGCGAAGATGGTTATAGTAAAAAAGTAGTGAAAGTAATGCAAAATGAGTTACATAACCTTTTAGCTCACAGAAAGGTCTAGCAATTATAACACCCATGATTAAGATCAAGGGCTAGAAAGTGATTTCCACTTTAAGTTCGTTTTAAAATAGTTTAATTCAATCTATGTACTTAAATTGTTTTTTTCTTTGCAATCTTCAAGAGTTATTTTTTTAATAAGAATTTTGTTAATTAGCTAACCTATGTGAGAGACATTCTCTTAAGAGTAGTGAACTGAGTCAGTGGTCCGGTCTCCTTGATTCAACCCAAAGCGTGCTCTTGAAAATCATTCTAAACTCGTTGCTCAGCACGTGTATATTCTTTTTTTTTGGCAGGGGTGTTTGTCATAAGCAATATACAAATAAAACTTCTGTGTCTTGTTCAAAAGTTCCGAATAGAAGTTCTTGAATATTAGTGTAACTAATGATATTGTTAATGATGATGAATATGATAACCACGGCTACAACGAAACATGATGTGGCTAGAACATGGATTATTTTAATTTGGCTCGAATATCTTGGCTAAGCACATGCCTCTTTGATACTGTATCTGCATGTGGCATTTTCCAGTACAATATGAAACGCTTTCGGCCTTTCGTCTGTCATGCTTTAGAATTATTCCCACTTTTTGTTCACCATTGATCGATCATCAGCATATAATATCTCCCACTAATTTTTCTTTTGATTCCAAGTTTAAGATAAAACTAGTTTTTTTAGTTGTATATTATATGAAGTAAACAATTATTTTTATATGATTAAAATTTACAATGAATAAATGGTTTAACATAAATTTATATATTATAATTAAAATTAATAATAAATAAATATCTTTGAATGTATAAATTATGTATTTTAAACTTATAGTAGACAATTTAAATTGTAAACTAGTATTATTAGGCAAAGATGTGAAATTATTAAATTAATACTCACGTTAGTTAGGTAAAATATCCATAGAATGATTTCATGATTTAAATCCTTATCATTATCCATTTGTTTGGTATAATGAAAAAAAGTAGAAGAAAATGAGGGAGAAAAAGATTGGATAAAAATGCTAAATTTTTAATGCTTGTTTGAGAACTGAGACAGAAGTGGGGAGAATTTTTTTTATATATATAAATAAAAAAACTTCTCCCTTTAATACGAGGAAAGTGATATATATTCTAAAAAATTAAACAATTTTTTGGTAACATAAAAATAAAAAATTTATTGATTCAACGAATTTAAAGAGGCTATGGTAGTTGGGCTCATTTCTAAATGTAAAAATTCTGTTGTGGAAAGGACTAGATCTTCGGCATTGTTTGGATTGTCTCCGTTGAGTTTGATCTTTCAATCAATAGATTGCGTGTCTTGGAAAAATGTTACTGTGGATATAAAAAAAAACAAAAAGATGTTACTATGAACTCCTTGGTTGTCTTGTTGACTTTTATGTTTTATTTGTTATTATTAAAATTAAAGAATAAATTGTCTTATGTTTTATTTGTTATTATTAGAAAAATAAGGGTTAAACTGTCTCGGACTTTATTATCGGTGTTATTCTAAGGCAAAAATATATTTTTTGTTTTCATAAATATGAAAATGTTTGGAATATATTTTTGTAAAATTTTTAATATACTTTTTTTTCTCACAAAATTGAAATAAGTTTTTTTTTTTTACTTTGAGCAAAGTTTAGACATTTGAACTTAAGTGCATGACTTTGTTGATAGGGTTATAAAAAATATCACATTTTACATCAGTTATATATATAATTGATGTAAAAAATGTTACATTTATATTGATTATATATATAATCGATCTAAAAAAAGTTATCATCATAAATTTGAATTTATCAAAACCTATGTCTAGGCCAAAAATTATACATTTCAATTTTGCAAGGACGAAAAATAAACTAAAAATTTTATAAGGATAAATTTTGAATATTTTCATATTTACGAAGACGAAAAATATATTTTAGTCTTATTTTAATGACAATAATAAAAAAGGGGTGAGTGTAGTGAATAGTAATAATTGAAGGTGGCTGAAAAATATTTTCATTTTCGTACTTGTCATTTTTGAGAATTCTAAAACTTTGTGCACAAATGTTACCGATTTTGAGGTAAGAAATTGTAACATCTTATTTTAAATTGCTTGATAGATTTTATTTTGCCTTGTAATTCCCATATAAAACTTTTGAATTGAATTAAAATCATCTCATTAAATTTGGAATGAGATAACTCACTCTTCTCAAAATAGTTAGTAACCACAATCATTAATTCATCAATGAAACATATAAATTGTGTTTATCATTTGACCATCAAAAGAAGATTCATTAATTTTCTATATGGAAGTGTACTGTGAAAGACATAATATATATCCTCTTTACAATCTTGAGAAAACCCAACTAACTCAAAGCTAACTAATCATAAGTTATAACTATTGGCCTAACTAACTTTACAAATCAGTTACGAGATGGTTATCAATAGACAGTGTGATAGTTACTGATAGCCTCTCACCAATTCCTCCGAGCACGAGATCCCACCCAAGATATCAATCAACCTGTTGGTAACCGACTGAAGACATGTGAGAAGCACATGTTCCATAGTCTTGGGCCAGTAAGGAACAATGTTCATTCACTTATTACGAGCACAATGCACAAAGTAAAAATAGCTTATTTTATACAAGGAAAAAATTTATAACACTGATTTTCATTCCTCTTATATATGTAATTTTACTCTGTTCGCATACTGCACTACAATCACCACACCCAAGCAGAGTCACACGGAACACAAGTGGGCGAGTGTTGCATACATATATATACAAAGCATCACTGGGAAAAAGTACGGGCAAAGTAAATCACCTACTGACCAACATCTTATATACGCAACATATCACTTTGCTTGATCCCATTCTGGAATTGCACGAGGAAGACTAATTACCTAACTTATATCCATCTTTGAACACACTTTAATTAGTCATTTATTACAACATTTTTTTTATTCTTCTTATCGTTTACCTGGGCAGGTTGAGTTCCGTGTCCAGATTCATGGAGATTAGTTCAACTGAATCTCTTAGATTCATGGAGACTGGTTCAGCTGATGAACCTCTTGTTATTAGATCGGCATCAATGTGTTTAGTTCGAGCTAATTCGGTTGCTAAAGCGTCCTTTAGTTCAGTCACTATCATTTTCATGATTGGCCTTTCGTTGGGCTTTGGAGAAAGACAAGCCATTGCTAGTTTTACCACTTTCCAAGCTGAGTTACTATCAAACTCTCCTCTTAACCTTCAACAATGGCCTTGATATCCCCTTTCGCAATCAATGAGCTAACCCTTTCACTTGTGTGAATATTTACTTGAGTCCTCGCTATTACAGATTCACTTGTGATTATCTCCAAAAGCACAACACCGAAGCTATAAACATCACTCTTCTCTGTTAATCTGTTGGATATGCAGTAACTGCCGGACAAAAGCATGTAACTCAATTCATTTTCTGTACGTCAGAATTTGTTAGTAGCACATTTCTTATTTTAAACGAGCGCATCATATATATTTAATATAATTATATTATCTCTTTAATTTAATTTAGCTTGCCTGTGTTTACCAGCAGAATCAAGTTTTAATTAATGTTTTATTACTTTCTCTATGTGTTGTTTTCTGTTGTCTAAAAGTCAGTCATATGACTCTTACAATTATCCAATAAGAAAAGCTCCACATCTTTCACAATACAAAGCAAGTTTTGAAATTGATTTGCACAAATTTTTAAAAAGAAATTAATTTTATTTGGGAACTAACCAGAAAGATGTTCTTGTAAGTTACCATTAGCAATGTACTCATATATGAGGCCCTTATTGGTTCCTTCATTACAATAACCAACAAGGGAGGTCAGATTTCTATGATGAACTCATTAGAAGCTTAACCTGGAAATCAAAATTACAACCATGTTTAACCATATATATTTATTCTTGACCTCAGAAACCTAGTGTAAAGAGATAAATAACTTACTTCAGCTTGGAATTGTTGGTAACCATGAACAGATGACGGGGAAAGCATTTTCACTGCAACTGGAGCGTCATTAATATTGCCCAAATATACTGTTCCGAACCCACCTTTACCAACAATTGTATTGAAGTTGTTTGTGATTCTAAGGACATCAGAGTATGAAAATATTTGTTTTCTGAATTGATGCAATGAATCATCTTGTTCTGAGAATTCCCGTGACATCTCACTTTGATCTTTTTCAACCATCAGAGCTGTTTGGTATCATACGATATTTTTTGAACACTAACAGGTCAATATTGAATTTGTTTGGAAGATTTTAAATTAAAAAATGATTCTTCTATGATTGTAGCATCACCTTTCAATTTTCTGTTTTTAAGATTCCACACTATAGCTGCCACCACCAGAAGAACTAAACCCCCACGAACTAATAGTACTATGGGAAAAATATTTTTCCCTTTCTTCTCGTTGCATTGACCAGATTGACATAGATATGGATTTTGTCCCACACTAACATGGAAATCACAGAAAGATTTATGTTTTAACTCATTAAACCGTACAAGTCATTGATAATTTCAGTAGATACTTCAATTTATTTTAGTTGTGCCGAGATATTCAGTGGATCAACAACTAACAACTGCCTAGGGAAAATCATAGGTGACACCATTATTTAACATTTGAACCAACATAAAGAATTCCAGATTCAATTTTGTGATAAGTCATGGGAATGAAGGTCTACGGAGAGGAAAGGGGGGGGGGGGGGGTATAATTTGGTGTAATCAATGATCAGATGAATACTGAATTAAAAACTCGAAACAAAAGTAGCAAGTGTGATTAAGATAACTGCAAAATATTGGACAGAGATTAAGAAGATTTATGTAAAAAGACTAAACAATAACCAATTGATAATCATCTAAATAAATAATGATATTATGAATTTGAGAACTTTCAATAAGATCCATATCTTAATGAGAGGGAACCTTCCTTAAGTGACGACGGAATTGAACCGGAGAGGTTATTCTTCTCCAAGTTTCTGCCAAAACAGAGAAACTATAATATCCTTTTTTTTATTTTTTGATACAGAGGATCGCAGTTCTTTCATTAACTGACTAAGCAACTTACAAGATCTTCAAGTGTTGTAATTGAGACAGAAATTCGGGAATTTCACCGTTTAAGCTATTGTTTGATAAATCCCTGGAAAACAAATAAATTCGCCTTTTAATTATGTTTAAATCTTGACACATGTACCAAACCACATCTTGACACTTAAGTACTTAACAAAAAGAATACAAAGATTTAGAATTAGAAGTTTTTTCTGATCTCATCATTTATCAGACCAGTTGAAAGAAAAAAACTCACAACTTCTCCAACTTGGTGAGCTTTGATATTGAAGGGTCTATCTTTCCTGACAATCCACTTGAAGATAAGTTCCTGTTTTGCACAACCAATGTTATCATTCCAGTTTTGTAAAGCAATACTATTGATATGAAAAGCATGGCTTACAAAGTCGTGATTCTTGGGGAACCATTGCAACCATAAATACAATTTAGACCATCCCACAAGTAGGCTACAGGGGCACATGGATCACCTTGCCAATCTCTTGTCACCACATAAACTGACTTGATAGTTGTAATTGCATCAACTATTTTATTTATTTATTTTGAAATTAAAAAAAAATTGTAAAGAGTAGCTTAGATCACGTATATTAGTGTAAAACAGAGAAATGGATTTTGACTTACGAGAAATCATATTCTTTCTTGGCATACCATTTCCTTGGAATGTATCTGATTGCTGGAACTCTAATACTCTGTAAATTTCAATAGCATTGATGATGGGAGGCAGGGTTGAATTCTGGGTCATCTCAAGTGATAATTGAATTTCTTTCCAACTGGTGGCTGACGGGGTATATAATATATAGTGGTGGCTCTCAGGTATTGTGGTGAAATTTTTTGATACCATAGCTCTCCATTCTGGGTGATGCTGAATTCTCTTGTCTGATTCTTTGCTAACACTTGAATCTCCATGAAGAGCATGTAAACATAGAATTGGTTGCTTTGATCTTCTGGCTCCTCCATTTTTATTACCAATGGAGCACTAGCATTTACTGGTGCAACTGCGGTCTGCGGTGCTCAAGACAATTGCTGGCGGTTTGTAAGAGTTCTGGCTTATAGAATCAGCAGGAATAGAAACACTTAACTGTGTCCAGTCATTGTTGTCGTTGGGGGTATACCAGAAACGATCATAATCATCATAGTTGTACCTGTGAGAAAATCAAAATAAGTCCAACAGAATCAATCAATCTTTTAATGCAAAAGATTTAATCGAAACGTATGACTTCACCTGTAGCTTCTGTTTGAACCCAAATCCCACCGGTAGTAAAATTCCAATGATACAAATTCAGTGACATAAATATCATTTGTCAAAGTTCCCAATTCTATGGCTGATATAAATGGTGTCCCATGACCTGTGTTAACCAGACAGATTTGTACGTAATCTAGTGAAGGTACTATATAGAAGTGTTCTAATGAAAAATTAGGATCTATTTTGCATTAAAAATATACAACAAGAAAAATAGATTTCTATAACTGAATGTATGTTCTTGAAACAACAAAAATTTTCTTTAATAGTGTAAAGACACTACATGTATTCACACAGAGACTTTTATGAGTGAAAATCTAAAGAGTAATTCTTCTTTCTACTTTTTAGGTCTAAATCTAGACTTCAACTTTTATAATTTGTATATGATGCATTTTGTCTCAGTTGGATTGGATGCTTCTATTTGTAATGTTAAAGAGACGTGGATTTGAAGATTATTTCAAAGATAAAAAAAAAAAGATTAATGTAACAATAAAATTATTCTTATTTTATGAACAATTTTCACATTTATACAATAATACTCTTTTTTTATATTAATTATATTTTTTGTGCTAACAAAAAATATAATAATATTTCACTAAAATATTTATTTGATTAAATTAAATTCTCTAATTTAATTATTAAATAAATTATTTTCTTTTTTTGTAAAGATTGGAACACTGTGACCCCATAGGTTTAATACTAAATCAGTAGTAAATTAATCATAATTAATTTACTAATCCTAATCAAAGTAGACACCTAACAACACTCTTTAACATCTGAGCAGCATGAAGTAATTAACATCTTTTACCTTCAAAAATCAATAGAATAATAATGTGATATTTTCTTGCATCATCTACAACTCAAGGTTAGCTCTAGAGTATAGTATTAATTCTACAAGAAATGAAACTATTATATTTCTTCTTGAAAACTTCCTATTGATCAAGATAATATTAACAGTTAGGAATTCTCAATTTAGTTAATTTAATGATGACATCCACATGTATATCATCTATACATGCAATTTAATAAATGAGATTTATTAACATTTAATTTATTTAATAAAGACCATTACATATATATTAATTTATTTGGATTATTGATATCCTATTTACAATAATCCATGACCAAGAATAATTTAGATTAAAATTATAAAAAATTTATTTCTCATTATCATAATTTCTATCATGATAACAAGCCTTTAATTTTAATTAAGGATTTGTCAAATTAAGAATATAATAAAATAATAAATATAATAATAAAATAAAAAATATTTTTTTACTAAAATTGATAATATGATGAATTAAATATTTGTACACATTTATTTCCAACAATTACTACATGATCTACTGCTTTCCGTCAACAGATGAATCATATATAACCACTGTACCCCACCGGTTAGCTCCAAGAAGAAGATCATCAAACCGTGGTAACATATCTTGGCCATCGTAATTTCTGTACAAAAAAGTAGTGCCAGATATAATTGCAATACAACGGTAACAATCATAAGTGTGTTCGGATACCAACTTGCAACAGACACATGGAGCAAATCGTAGGTCGATCAATAGACGACCATTATGAATTTTGAGATAACCACGATCGGCCGACGACCTAGAAGGGCACATAATCCTCCACGTCAAGTGCATCAGCATGAAAAAGCTTGAGACCATAATGGTCAGCACATTTTTTTACAATATTATCTAATTATATATATATTGTCATATAATAATTAGATAATATTGTAAAAATCATATATGGAATTATTTCAAATGAATTGGACAAAAATCATAACGAAAAAATGGTCTAAACTCCTACCACTTCAGTTATATCGTATCTATCTGAACCCCAACTCAACCTATATCTGTAAGAGTAAACTCAATGTACCGTGTCCGTGTGGTCCTTCTTTGTAGACAGAGGTTTTGTTGCTGCGATGGAGAGATTCGGGCTCAGTCGTTGTTTCGCAGCTGCTAGCTCCGGATTTTCTCGAGGGTAGCAGCACGTACTACTGACTACTGAGACATTATATTATATCTTTAATTTTGAAGCTCAAAACTGGCCACTTAACATGGCAACAGTTTGTCCCTTACAAGTCTAGTAGAAGGCGATCAATGTGGAATATGCTGTACCATTTATTACATGCAATAACTATGGAGAGTTATTATTGTGCCTTTTTTCTTTTGTTTCTTGTTATTTTTATTCTGCCCTTACAATATACTTATTTTTTTCATTTTGTCCTTGTAATATTTGAATAATTTGCTTTTAGTCCCTAGCATTTTTTTCAAAAGGGACTAACTCAAAATGAACAAAATATTAGAAACCAAGACAAAAAATAGATATATTACAAGGATTAAAACAACATAATAAGGACTAAAATAAAATAAAAAATAGAAGGACAGTTTTTTTTTTAAATTATAATTTTACAAGGACCAAAGTTAAAATAATGATATATTATAGGACCAAAAATATAATTCAAATAATTAATATATTATAAGTAAGATTAATTGTCCAATAAGATAAATATAATATGCAGTCAATTAAATAAGGTATAATTGAGAAAAAAAATAATGGCTATATATTTCAATTTCTCAATTTTAAAATATATTTTATCAAACAATTATTTTATATGCAAATTAAATATTTCTTTTAAGCATTATAGGTAAAATTAACTATTAAATAACAACAGAGACTATATTTATTAAATATAATATGTAGTCGAATTATTGGATATAAAAAAATTAGTCTATTAAAACATGTGTTTTTATAATAAAAATAAAAAATAAATAGTTAATATGCATGCATTGTCATCTTAATATAATTACATTATCAATTAAATTAGAAATGTATTCTTTAAATATTTTTTTATGATAGTTGTTAAAATAATCAATAAATAAATAAACTTATAATACATGATTTGATGGCAATTGGATGATAACATACATAAAAAGACTTTACACTATAAATACGTTTGCAATTGTTTATTCATAAATATATTATATTTAATAAATATCATAATTAATATATTATTGTATAAAATAGTTTATAAGTTAATGAGAAAAAAATTATATATTAAGAGTTTCAATCAAATTGATATGTATAATAAGTTTAATTTATTGATTCTTATAATTATTAAATTAAAATATAAATAACATATATGGATTTTCATTCTTCATTGTTTATTTTTACACCATTTTGTACTTTAATTTGGACTACGATTACTACTTCCAATTACAAATTAGCATATATATATATATATATATATATATATATATATATATAATTTGTTGACACTTCTAATAATTAACTTAAAAAGTAAAATATAATTAACATTGGTTTTCATTTTTCATTATTTATTTTTACACCATTTGTACTCTGCACTACGATCATCACTCCTTAACGCAGATTCACATGGACGACAACTGAGGAAGTGCATGCATTTATACAAATCTCCCTGAGATAAAGTACAATCCTACTGACCAACTTCTTATGCAACATCACTTTCTTTTTGAGACTTGATTTTATTAACTTATGTCCATGTCCATCATCCAACACAGTTTAACTACTTATTTTATTTTATTCTTCTTATCTTGGCTAGTTAAGCTTTCACCTAGCCAGGGGAAGGAGTTCGGTGTTTAGATTCATATTGACCGGTTCCACTGAAACAACACCACCATTATATTTTGTTCGAGCTACTTCGGTTGCTAAAGTCTCCTTTAGTTCAAACACTATCACACTCATAATTGGCCTTTCGTTGGGATTTTGAGAAACACAAGCCATTGCTATTTCTACGGCTTTCCAAGCTGAGTTAATATCAAAATCTCCTTCTAACCTTGAGTCAACAATGCCCTTGATATCCCCTTTCGCAATCAAGGAGCTAACCCTTTCAATTATGTTGCCCTTTTCTTGATTCCTTGCCATTACAGGTTGATTTGTGAGTATTTCCAAAAGAACAACTCCAAAGCTATAAACATCACTTTTCTGTGTTAATCTATTGGATGAATGGTAGCTGCAAGAAATTAAAGTCATGAAACCCAATTTAGTTTCTCTCAGTCTGTGGTGATAATTAACTTAAATATCCATGTAGAAACTCACTATATTTTCCCAGAAAATGATGGATAGGACCATAATTAAAGTACTTACTGAGGGTCCAGATAACCAAGAGTACCAGCAACAACAGTTGACACGTGAGATTCCCCATCAGTTGGGATAATTTTGGATAGACCAAAATCAGATAATTTTGCTTGGAAGTATTCATTCAACAAGATGTTTGTAGATTTCACGTCTCTGTGTATTATTGGAGGCTTGCAACCATTATGCAGATACTCCAATCCTGAGATATTAGATTTGCGGCAAACATATTGAGAGGGTAAAAGGAAAGTTAACAAATTAAAACATTCCAAACACACAATTTGAAGTTTAGTTTCTGACCGAAGGCTGCATCCACTGCTATACGAAGTCTGTCTTCCCAGCTCAAGAATTTTGATTTACTGTGTTTACCTGCAGGAACAAGTTTTGTAAACTTCTATACATGCCTATTTTTGTTTATTAGAAGTCAGGCATACAACTCATACAGTTGGGTAATATGAAAATTTCCATATCCAGAGTTTCAGAATACAAAACTAACTTGGAATTTGATTTGCACAAATTCGTAACAAGAAGTTCATCTTATTTGGGAACTAACCAGAGAGATGTTCTTGTAAGTTTCCATTAGCCATGTACTCATATATGAGACTTTTATTGGTTCCTTCATCACAATAACCAATAAGGGAAGTCAAATTTTTATGATGAACTCTCATTAGAAGTTTAACCTGTAAATCAAAATCACTACCATGTTTAACCATATATATATACTTTCAGCTCAAAAACCTAGTGTAAAGTGATTAATAACTTACTTCTGCTTGAAATTGTTGATTACCATGAACAGACGAAGGGGAAAGCATTTTCACTGCAACTGAAGTGTTATCAATATAACCAAGATAAACCGTTCCAAATCCTCCTTTACCAACAATTGTATTGAAATTGTTGGTAATTTTAACGATGTCAGAGTATGAATATATTTGGTTTTTAAACTGCAGTAATGAATCATCTTGTTTTGTGTACTGCAGTGAGATCTCACTTTGATCCATTTCTACCATCCAAGCTGTTAAATATCATACAATAGTTTGAACAATTACATGTTAAGATTTGATTTTTTTGGCAAAATTATCAATAAAAATTACGAATCTTTTATCATTGTAGCATCACCTTTTGATTTTCTCCTGTTAAGGGACCACAATATAGCTGCCACGGCCACCAGAAGGATCAAAAGCCCGCAAACTGATGCTAATAAGGGCATAACAATGCTCTTTTTTTGGTTCTCCTTGCATTGACCAGATTCACATAGATATGGATTTTGGCCCACACTAGCATAGTAATCACAGAAGATTTATGTTTTAGGTCTTAGTAAACCTTACAAGGATTGATACATAAATATTTCAATATATACTTCAATTCATTTTGCTTGTGCCCTAGATATTCGATCGATATCAGTGGATCAATAACTGCATGTAGAAAACCATAGATAACGCCATTTTGTAATATGAGAGCTAAAGTTATTTTTTCTTCTTCTTTATCAAAATTAAGTTGCTTAATTTTCAAGAGATGTTCAGAAAAATGTGTTGGACCCAATTTCTCCTTTCTAAGAGAAGAGAAACTCAGAAAAAGATAGATGAAGGATGTGTTTGGATCAAGAGTTTAATTAAGTGTTTGCCATGTACACATTTATATAAAAGAATTTCCAAAATTGAAGAAGAAATACATGTTAAACTACTTTTATACGAGTCGTGAGTTATTTTCATAAGCTTTAATTCAGACCTTATTAAAAAATAAGTTGAAACCCAGACTCACGAGGATTGGCTTATTGGTAAGTGATTAGGTAATATGTATGAAGTTGTAAGTTTTAGCGTTGCTTCGTGCGACCATTGCACAAAAAACGAAAAAAGGAAACAACTTATAAACATGTTATTCTAAGTAATAAGTTTTCTCAAACACTTAAACAAATAAACTGCAAATTTAATAACCTCTAACACGTCACAAATACAGCCTAAAATATAACCAATTAATAAGATTCATACCTTAATGTGAGATAACCTTCCTTATATTTTTTAACAAGTGCGGAGGGAATTGAACCGGAGAGATTATTCTTCTCCAACTTTCTGCCAAAACACGGAAACTATAAATATCCTTTTTTCTATTTTCTAATACAGTGGATCACATAGTTGTTCCAGATTTCCAGTTATTGATGGAGTAACTTACAAGATCTTCAAGTGTTGAAATTGAGACAGAAAATCAGGAACCTCATCGTTTAAGCTGTTGTTTGATAAATCCCTGGAAAACACATAACTTAGCCGTTTTAAGTATGTTTAAGTCTTGACACATGTACCTAAAGACATCATGGTTCTTGACACACATAAGTACATATGTAGTAGAAAGAATAAAAATTTAAAATTAGAGGTGTTTTCTGGTCTCAACATTTATTCGACTAGGTGAAATAAAATAAAAAATAAAAAAACTCACAACTTCTCCAACATGGTGAGCTTTGAAATTGAAGGATCTATCTTTCCTGACAATCCACTCGAAGATAAGTTCCTGTTTTGCACAACCAGGCAAATACTTAAATACGTATGATCCCAGTTTTATAAAGTTATATATATATATGTGTGTGTGTGTATTAATTTGAGAAGCATGACTTACAAAGTTATGATTCTTGGAAAGTCATTTACGGGATAAGTACAATTAAGACCATCCCACAAGTAGTCTACAGGGGCGCATGGATCACCTTGCCAATCTCTTTCCACTTCATAAACTGACTTGATGGTAGTAATCGCATCAACTTTTTTTTTTTAATGCAAATTAAAAAAAAATAGTTTAGATCACGTGGTTTTTTAATGGATTTGATTTATAAGAGAAATCATATTATTTTTTTTTCTTGTCATACCATCTCCTTGGTACGTTTCTGATTGCTTGAAATCTATTAATCTGTAAATTTCAATGGCATTGATGATGGGAGGTAGGGTTGAATTCTTGGTCATCTCAAATGAACAATTAATATTTTTCCCACTGGTGCCTGACTGGTCATAGATTGTGGTGACACTCAGGTGCCCTGGAGACAAATTTTGATACCATGGCTCTCCGTTCACGCTGATGTTGAATTCTCTTGTCTGATTCTTGGCTAATTCTTCAATCTCCATGAAGTGCATGTAAACATAGAATATCTCAGTTTGATCTTGTGGCTCCCAGCTTATTACCAATGGAGCGCTAGCATTTACTGGTGTAACTGCAGTGCTCATGACAATTGCTGGCGGTTCGTAAACGCTCTGGCTTATAGAATCAGCAGGAATAGAAACACTTAACTGTGTCCAGTCATTGCTGTCACTATTGTTATGCCAGAAACGATCATAAACATCATCCTTGTACCTGTGAGAAAATCAGAATAAGTTCAATAGAACCAATCATTATTTTAATGCAACAGATATAATCCAAAGGTATGTATGAGTTGACCTGTAGGATATGTTTGAGCCTAAATCCAACCGGCGGTAAGTTTTCAATGATCCAAATTGAGTGGCATAAATATCATTTTTCAAAGTTCTCAGTTCAATAGTTGATATAAATGGTGTCCCATGGCCTGTGTTAACCAGACAGATCTGTACGTAATCCAGCGAAGGTACATATATGATCTCCTTCCATGGGTCGTCCAAAGATGAAATGTTCACTGTACTCCACCAATTAGCCCCGAGAAGAATATCAAACAGTGGTGACTTATTTAGGCCATCGTAATTTCCATACAAAAATATTGTCCGGATGAGATACTTAGAGCCTCTTGTGATGTTGATTTTGTAGCAGTTCCTTTTTCCTTCCGGGAAGCTTCTGAGCGTCCACGTTGGTCGGGAAAAGCTACTTCTGAATTCATCTGCTATTGTCCCACTCACACCAGTATTTATGAATTTTGCATCTGAAGTATAATCTATGCCTCTGTTCGGCTCAGTATAGCTGACATCTGCAGGAGCTCCGCAATCTATGCTGATGAATTCTAAAACATAAAAATGCATATTATATTTATGGGACTAGGGGTAGGGGCTTCAGCTAAACTTTAACTAAATAATGATATAATGAAGTTGGCCGTTTTCCTTTATCAAACCTGTTTGATCCTGAGCTTGAATAAGTAGAGCACCTAAAAAACCAACGAAGAAAGTCAACGACATTCTGTAGGAAGACTGATACACGAACGCCATGATGTGACTTTGACCTGAAACGGAATCGTGTTTACTAGGCGACATAGTTAATAACATCCGGTTTCTTTCCATGTTTAAAAGAAAATGCGCAGTTATATATTGGAATTCTAAAATACCAAGATTATGTTTAGTAAATCTAAAAATTTAGCTGAAATTAAACTCAAAGTTAAGAAAATAATTTATTAAAATATAATTATTTGATAAAACTAACAGTTAAATGGTTGAAAAATGTAAGATGGTCGAAAAGTAATAAAATTATTATTTATTTGAAAATGATAATAAAAAAATTAATAAATATATTATAAATAAAAAGAAAAAAAATATAAAAAGTTATAAACTAGCATTCTAATAAGCTATTTGAAGTTATGTTTTAAAAAATACTAAAAAATTACTAAAAAAAGTTGTTTGTTGAACATTCAAACAAAATTTTCAACTAATAAAAAAAAATTAAATAAAATGTCTTGTCAAACATAATCAAAGATTAAAAATAGATAAACTATTTAAATAACAATATATATTATTTTTTGAATTCAACTATATATTGTTAACAAATCTTAATTACATTTATTAAAGTTGAAACACTAATTAATTTATCATATTTAAGTCAATTCAAACAAACAAATTTAACTTATTTCATGATTTATTTAACTCATTTATACTTTTATATTTAAAAAAACTTATTTACACTTTTATATCATATTAAAAATAAATTAAAAAATAAATGAATTCAAAGTCATCAAATCAAGTAATCAATTTATTAAAAAATCATTACATTGTGCAATGTAAAAAATGACTAAATTGCACCATTACTCCTCATTTAATTTAGCAAACAAAGTCTTATATGAAAACTGCCTTGATTACAGTTATTCTTTGTCCATCTTAATTGTGGCCGATAACCATACATGGATAAAAAATGGTATATTATAGTCTCATATTGATTAAAGATAGTATCATAATAAAGTATATAAAAAAGGAATAATACTTACTTTACAAGTCAATTTTGTATATTAAGTTAGATCCAAAATCAAATTCTAACACTCTCAAATACAAGCCTTTAGGCCCCATATCACACTTAATCATAATTATGTTGTTTTGATTATTTATCAGAAAAATGACACCTCATTTGTTAACTGTAAACTTAAAAATTTTCTCTTTTTTATGTTTTGTCTCTATAAGTTTTTTTTTTCATTTTTAGTCTCTATAAATTTATAATTTTTTAAGAAAAATTGGTTTCTATAAGTTTTTCTTCAGTTTTAGTCTTAAAAGTTTTGCTTTTAGTCTATTTAAGATTCTATTTGTCATTTTTAGTTCCTACAAGCTGGCACATTAGGAATTGAAATTTGAAAAATGTAAGCATTTTAGTTTGGATATATTTTTTTAGTCCTTAAACTTTTTAAGATTTTTATTTCTATTTCTTGAACTTTTTTTTATTAATTAGTTATAGTCCCTTAATTGTTTTTCACCCTTACTTTTATTAGTCATTTAAAAGTGACTTACAGTATCGATGCAAAAAGCTAAGAGACTAAAACTAAGGGAAAAAAATTAAGACAGTGATTAATAAAAAAATTAGCAACTAAAAAAAAGAAAATTCATTTACTCATCTATCCCTTTTTATAAAACCCTTTTTAGAAAAATGTTTGTCCATTTTATAAGATCATTTTTTAATTTCTTTATGTATTAATTATTTTTTCTAAAGTATCCTTAATTAATTAACAAAAATTTTAACTAAAAATATTAAATGCTATAAACTAATGAAAGCAAAAAAAGTTTTCTTATTAAGACAGGAGAGTTCATCCATCCGTATTAATTATTCTCTCTTCAAACAAAATTAATTAAATGAGAAACAATTAAGTGAAAAAAGAAAGAACATTAATTTCAAAAAACTTAAGGATAGTTTTTGAAAATAATTGACATATTTAATTGATTAACTAAATAAACTATGTTTTCTAAGAGATATAAATTAGTTGAAAGAATTTTATAAAATTGGACAAAGACAATAATTTATAAACTAGCTGAAAGCTTATAAGTAAACTAAAATTTATGGGTTAAAGCTTATAAGCAAACTAAAATTTATGGGTTAAAGCTGTAAGCTACAAAAATGAGATTATTTCAATAATTGATTATTGTTATAATTTATTATTATCAAAATTAAATTTTGTTTCGGTATAATCAAAATCAAGATTAGCTTAAAATTGGTTTGAAAATAATTAAATTTTTTATGCAACAAAAAAAATCAGATTTTACATGATAAAAGAGTACGAAAATAGCTGAAAGGAAAAAATAAGCTACAAATTGTCAGCTTCATAAAAATAACTGTGCCTTTTAGAAGAAGAAAAATATTCTAAATTTAAGTTAGGATCTAAACATTTAGTTTATATGAATAGATGAAGAATTATGATAAGTTAATATCCCTTTTTCCTTTTCATGAAAACAAGAACTCATCATGTACTGCATGCAATCTGAAATCTCTAATTAATCAACTATCCGGTTAGTGAAACATCACACTTTGAGATTAGTGACGATTATATGTAAAAAGATTCAATATTGCATTGCTTCTCTTGATAAGATATTAAAAATACCTAACAAGCTAGTTTGATAGATATAAAATGAGGGAGAGGGATATATGAATGAGAAGGAAATCAAATACGAAGAGAAAAGAAACAAATATTCTACCACTGCATACTGCAGTAGTGATAACAAAACATAAGTATATGCTGAACCCACCGTGTGTAAGACAAAGTATTTTGACTGGTTCTGTTGCCTCGGGCTCAGTTGTTTCTAAGCGCGCGGGTGCTATAATATCCGAGGTTCAGATATTCTTGTACCGTATGTTTTGGTGGTGGATCGATCAAAAACCCATGCATTTAACATATGGTAGTTTGTTGCGTACAGCACAAGTCAATGTAGAATATGTTGTATCGGTAGATTCCATACAAGAAACAGACGACGACTATAGACTTCCTCAGATTGTGATTGCGGCGACCGGCGACCGGCGGGACAAAACAAAAGCAATACCTTGGATTATTTGCTTCCAGCGTACGTCCACAACCACACACCTATACTTCCCGTTCCCCAAAATATTATCTTACCACTTATTATTATTCTTGAAAATTAAAAAGATGTTTCGTGTCTCAATTTCACAAATGAGAAATTAATATGTAAAAGGTTATATATATAGTAAAGGACTTGCGACATGTTTGGATACAAGAAGCCACAAATACTTTTAAGAATTTTTTTATTAAAAATATATAATTTTTTTCAATAAAGAAGCTCTTAAAACACTTCTAACCTTATATCCAAACAAATTCTTGTTAACTAATGTTTTAAGGATATTGGATAAGAAACTAAAAAGACGAAGTATTTATTGTGGAGATCTTGAGAGAACGTAAAAAAAAATCATTAACAACTCAATTTTATGCCTACCAATAAAAATCTTTATCATTTTAGTTCCTTAATCAATGTCTCAAATGTACTAGTTAGCCTTTGGCATATAATATAGGTGTTTTATTGTACCTAAATGGTAAATATCTTAGCCATGCAAAAAGTCAGTTTCATATAGTAGGTAATTATTTTCTTCTTCATTCCTATTTATAAGACTCAATTATGTATATCTAATTTATCAAGATTAAGGAAAATTATTAAGTTAGTTGATAGTAAGAAATTTGTCTTGAATTTATGACTTTTTTTAAAATTCTCCTTGGTATTAATATTCTTCTCTTTCTTCTAATTGTTTGCCACAATATTTTTTTTCTCTTCTTTTAAATAGGAGTATTCTAGTATAAAAATAATTAATATAATGGATATTATTAATATTGGTTTTATTATTATTTAGTATAGATTAAATGCCAACAAGTCATTGGTCTGAGTGGTACTGGACTTGATCCCCTTAAACAAGATGTCAGGTTTGAGTTGCGTGAATGGGAAAAACATAGTAGGGAGGAAAATTTTCGTTAAAGTTGACCAATCAAATTTTTCAATGAAAATTAATCATAAGCAAAATTGATGAATAGGATTGGAAATGAATTGAGTTGAACCAAGCTCAATTAAACTTGACTTAACTTGTCAATATTTAGCTTAGCTCAAAACTCTAATAGAATTCAACAAGAATCTTTTTTTCTAGCTTGTGAATAAGATTTAACTCGAATGACATGAACCAAAAGTCAAATTTTTTAATCTTATACATTTAAAATTTTCAATTTATTAGTAGATTTTACAAAAAAATGATTGTTTAATTTTTAAAAGGAAAAAATTGGACATATTCTATTAACTTTGTAAGACCACAAGGTATGACAATAAAAAAACATAATAACAACCAAAGTCTACATAAATAATCCAATCAATTATATAAATATATCGAGTCAATTCATGAATCAAACGAGTCGAATTATACATAGCTGAAGTTTGACTCATTTGTTTAACGAGTTCAATTTTTAACTCAAGTTTAGCTCATTTGGTTTATGAACCAAGTTCAACGAGTTGATAATCGAATTGAGTTTTGAATTAGGTCAAGTATATTTGTAAAAAAAATGAAAAGTGAAATATTTGATATATACATATATATATATAATTTACTTAATGAGGTATTAATTAAGGGAGAGTAAAATTAAAGTTATTATTTCTGAAAAATTACAAAAATAAAACCAGAAAAAATATCATGCAACATAGATTAAAAGTTATATGCTATTTTTTATTAGTTTATCCTATCATCAAAACTTTTGGTTAATAAAAAAAACTCTAACTCATTAGGGAAAAAAAACTCTAACTAAACACCTGTAAATTAATAATTTTTTATCGAATAAGTTTAGTTTTTTTTTAACTGATAAGTTTAGTTTAGTTTTTTTTACTCATAAGTTTAGTTTAGTTTTTAAACTGAACAATTGATTTGTCAAACATATACAAACTAAAGACTAATATATAGTAATAAGTATAAGTATATATGATGAGATAAGATAAGTAAAAAAAATAAAGATTAAATAAAAAGTAAGTATTTATTGACTTATGCTTATTACTATTATTGACTTAATTTCATTTTTATTTTTTTAAGTTTGAATTAATGAATTGTGTGTAATTTTGGATCTTCAAATTCTTTTCCAAACTAATTAAATATTTCTATATTTAAAGTTAAACAATGTGGTCCTTATATGTCAATTTTTTTATATTTAAACCCTATAAAGTCTCTTTTCTACTTAATTAATTTATAAATTGAATTAAACTAAACCATCTTTTTCTCATAACTCATCAATTAAAACACAAAATTTCTGATAACTTAGGGTTGAGTGAACTTAATTATAGAGGTAAGAATACCGGTTGAAAAATTTAATAAAGAATACTGAATTCATGAGAACCTGCCTCAAATGTAAAAATATTGGCCTCTAAGAGGTGAGAACACTTACCTAGAAAAATGAGAATACTCGGTGCATACCCAAAAGGTGGCAACATTGGATTCGTGGACTTATTAGGCCTCTGAAGTTAATTTTGTATAACGATATGGTGAAAGGACTTAATTAGAAAACAAATTTAAGTTCAAGAACCTAATTAACAAATAGTTGAAGAACTTGATTAAAATTTAAAAAATATTTCAAGAACCTATAAATTAATTTACCCTAATTTAAAACCAAAGCAGTGATGAGATAGGTTTAGAAATTTGGAAGTTTTAGTACAAAAGCCAAATATAGACTTTTTTCTTCAAGAGGTGAAGTCAAACTCCAATATCAGGACTTACAACAATTTGCACACACTTCTCAAATTGTAGACTAAATTTAATTTAAAGTAAAAAATAAATAAATAATTTATTTTTTAAAATATCAAATTACGTTAATTCATGGCATATGAACTCAATTTTTTTTTTACCAAATACGAACTCAAGGTAAAAATAACTTATTTTATAAATTTGAGAAAAATGATTATGCATTAATAATGTAAAAAAAAATACATAATCATCCAATCATAATTCATTTTGTATGGTCAATTTATTGACTTTTAAAATAATTATTTTAAAGTAATTCAAATATTAATTTATAATTGAATTATTTTACACTATCAACTCATAATATTAAACTCTATAAATTTTATAGAAGGAAAAATAAAATAACACTGGTTTTCATTCTTTCATTATTTATTTTTACACCATATGCACTTTGCACTACGGTCATCATGCTGATTTTTCTACAATATTGGAAAATTAATAGGTCAAGAATGAATTTGTTTGGCAAATTGTTGATAAAAAATACGAATCTTTTAAAATCGCAGCATTACCTTTTGATTTTCTCCTTTTAAGGGTCCACAATATTGCCACGGCTACTAGAAGAATCAACACCCCACTAATTGATGCTACTATGGGCGTAACAATGTTCTTCTGTTTCTTCTCGAAATTGCATTGACCAGATTCACATAGATATGGATTTTGGCCCGCACTAGCATTTGGAAATTAATCACAGAAGATTATATATATGTTTTTAAGTCATCGATAATATCAAAAGAGGATTCAAAAATAAAAAGAGGATTCAAAATCACCTAAAGAAAACGAGGATTAAAAAATTTCTGTATATGTAAGGCAGTATTAATTTGGTAGGAGGAAATTTTGTTCTTACTCGAGAATCATGGGATTAAATAAAATTTGTTTGATTTATCATTAAAAATCTTTAAATAAGTTTTCTAAGAATCAAAGAATTATATATATTTTTATCAATTATTTTAATTATTTATATTATATAATTTTATAAAGAATAATATGATGTTTCTAAAAGAAAAATTAAACTAAAAAATGTAATCACTCTCATAAAAAAGTTTTATGTGAGAAACTGATTAAAAACATTCCAAAAAAAAATATTCTATCCTAGGAATGTTATTTTTAAAAAAATACATATCAAAACATGTAAAATTAATTTTTTCAACTTATGATTTCTCTGAAAAATAAAAACTTTTCTTCTATCAAACCCTCTTTTGAGTGTAGAAATTTATTTTCCCTCCACGTGTATAGAAAAGTCTATTGTATGCAGGGGCGTTTATCAAATTGCATTGACCAAATGAGCTTGACAATTTAAATCAAATCAATTAATTTGATTCAATTAGTTATTTTTTAAATTTGAATCAAATAAATTATAATTAAATTTTATTTTTAAATAAATATATATTTTTTCAATTTGAACCAATATGTTGATTCAATCAATTATTATTTTTTGAGTAAATTATATTTTTAGTCTCAACTATTCAAGAGATTTTTGTTTTTAATCCTCAACTAAATGTTTACTAATTTTAGTTTTCTATCTATTTTTTTATTTGATTTTTTGTCTCTACCATTAAATTTTTCAAGTTTTTCAGTTAAAGGATAACCTGATAGTGTTTGGCCTCCAGAAGGATCACAGCCCCGCTCTTTTACTTCATCAAACAAAACCACCATACATTTTGACATATTAATATGAAAATATATTTTATTTACTTTCTTATTATAATTAAATTTATATTATAATTAAATTTATTTTATTTACTTTCTTATTGATTATTTATTTTCAACTATATTTTTTATTCATTTTTTAGCAACAAAAAAAAATTCCTGCCTGTTTTCTCACCGCAGGAAACGCATCGTCTCGAGTGTGGCAACTGGCAAGGACTTGGAAGTGGACGCGCAAGAATCTGTTTCAACTTGCAACTTGATCATTCAAAGGTATTAATTTCCCTATACATTTCCACAACTTGATGGTCTGCGTCTGACCAAAGGGTTTCTTTTTTTACATAATTTCTTATCTAATATTTGTTTGTATATATGTAAATATTTTTTTTAATCTAAATTTGCTTTGGAATTTGGATCGAATTATCTAGTGAAGTTCTATTAGAATACGATGGGAAAATATTTAATATATCTTATTCTTATTATAATTTTAAATTACTTGAGTCTTAGATGATTTTGTCAGCTTGATAAAAAAAATTTATTTTTTATTTCTTAATTTATGTTTCATAGTCTAAAATCATGACATGATTGACATCTGTGTGCATGTATCAATGTTACAGCCTTTTGCATATAAAATGATAGATAAAACTTAAATACACTATATCATGAATTTTTTTTATTTTATTTTCTAAGAGATTTTCATTAATAAATAAATAAAAAGTTACTTTTTTAAGAGACTTTCTAACAAAAATTAAATTTTCACCGTAAAAACTTGTGATGACCTTTAATGTTATTCTTTCTTTACAAATTACTAGAGTGAAATTCTAAATTTTGAGGTGGGTGGGAGGGTGTGCGTGACAATGCAAAATTGATATTTATAGTTGTCCACGTATTCATAAATTTGATTGGGTCATATATTGGTTTAACTTGGCAATGGCGCAATGCTGCCTATCAATTAATTGGCCCCTATAATCTCCATTCTTGACTATAAACTTGGAATCTAAAAATAAAACAACCATGGTTGAAAACTGAAGGCTCACAATACTCGACTACAAATTATGGTTAATTAGTTCTGGACTTCTGGAGTTGGCTTCATGAAAACACATCCTACCATATGACTTGGAAATTGGGCGCTGAACAAACTACTACAACTTGATCCTTCAAAGTTAGTTCTTATTTACTCTTTTGCTTGATACTTCCTAAGCCTAAAATTAATTATGGCCTTTTTTATATGAATTTAATTAGAAAATGCTAACAACAGGAATGCTAGTAATATCTTTTCAATAAAAAAAAGTCAGTTCAGTTGGTAAGGAATTAATTAATATCACACAAAAATATGAGTTTGATTCTAGCGCGCGTCCGATATGAGGACTTTGTTAATGAATAATCTATAAAAAAAACTCAACTCACTTAAAATTTCACTCTACAAAAAAATTATTTTTCTAACATTTTTTATTGGCTAATTTTTTTTAAAAATTAAAAAATTTAATGGGTTTCATTTCAGTACTCTCCTAATTTAAAATTAGAACCATCAAAAAAATTTGTTTTCAATAAATTTTAATCAATAGTGAAAATATGTTAGAGAGTCAATTATTAGCATTGCTCATATGGATAATCTGAAAAAGTTATATTGTTATTCAATTATAAAATAGGTTAAATTTACTTTTAATGTTTTGTCTTATCATTTTTTATACTTTAGTATTTTTTTTTTAAATTTAATTTAGTCTTTTATATTTTGAACCACTTTAAAACATAAAAGGATTAAATTAATTTTTTTTAAGAAATAAGGGATCAATCTGAATAAAAAAGAGATAGAAGATCAAAAGTAAAATTTAACCTATAAAATATTATGATAAGATTGTTTATTTTTATAGTAATAATTTAAAATTTTAATATAAGATAATTTTTAATTATGTAAAATTATAAAAATTAAACTTGTTTTATACATACGTCGTGTTATATTTATTTTCTTAAAAAAATGGTGTCGTATATCTGCATTGATCTTATTGTCTTGAGTATTAATCGAGTATCTATCTTCATCACCCCTTCTTGACTATTTACTAGTATCATCCAATGGCAATTTTGCATCGCATTCAATTGAATAAAAGCTGAAAACTACCAACAGAACCGAAGTCAGCAGAAACTCTCAATTTTAACTAATTTTTCTCATTTAATTAATTTCCGTTCCTATCAAAAACTTTGGTTAACACAAGAACTCAGTATGACAGGTATTAATCATACGGTGTCTATAGTCACCAATGCACAAGGTATCTCGTAAAAACATGTATTATTGATTTATTGGTGACTATACAGAATTTTACTGACACTTTTTTTCCCTAGTAGCTATAAACTTTTGCTCATTGATCTTGAAATATATCTGGTCCACGGATTCAATGCACTTCTAAGTTTAAACATCAACATGCTTTATGTCATAAATCTCCTCCTATACATGTACAGTCTGGTATTATTATAAATTCCCCAACCACTCCATACGACTTTCTACAATAAATTCCTTATCGATTCTTCTAACACAAAATATCTGCTTATAGCATAATTAATATCTGCTTATAGGCTATAGCAAATAGTGGTCATCTCTTTCTGAAATTTCATGGATGGAAAATGGAGATGCCATTGGGCTTGGACCTGCACCTTGTGGTGTGTCCTTGCATATACCATTTCAGAATTTACTGGAACGTCCATAGTTATGGCCACAGAGAAGAACTCTATGCATCACAAACAAGGAAGAAGGAAACTAGATGATGGAACTTGTGAGGATTTTCTCCTACTGCTCTAAGCTTGCATCAAAATTCTCTGACAATTTATACGTACTTAAATACTAAATGAAAGAAAAAACTTTTAACAGGTTAAAGAAAAGTACTAAAATCTTTATTATTATTAAATTCTTCTGATGTCAGCTTGTGTTGATTCTAGGTTCTATTTGCGTTGACTGTGGGATAGCAGAAGGCCTTGACTATACTGATGACAAAACTCAGATTCATTACACTTCAGATGCACAGTTCATTGGCACTGGAACAAGCAAAAGCATATCCCTCAAGTTCATTTCTGACACACCCCAAAGAACTTTCACAAATGTAAGAAGTTTCCCTGAGGGGGAAAAGAATTGCTACTCGCTACGACATCCAGAAGGCAGAAATACTATTTACTTGATAAGAGCTTCGTTCATGTAAGGGAACTATGATGACTTGAATAAGCTGCCACAATTTGATCTCTATATTGGGGTTAATTTATGGGACTCTGTGATGTTTGACAATGCCACTCATGTGGTAATCAAGGAGATTTTACATGTGCCATCCTTGGATGAATTATGTGTATGTTTATTGAACACTGATAAAGGAACTCCTTTTATATCAGCACTGGAGGTGAGGCACTTTGATCATTCCAGTTACAGAACAAACTCTGAACTCTTATTATCCCTCTATAGGCGTTTTGACATGGCTCAACAACCAATGGAATAGTGAGGTGAGTTAGTTACTTATTAGCAAAGCCTGTCAGAACTTATAAATCTGTTACATATGTAAGCCATTTCACGGATATTAAACCAAGTTTAAATTTTTATACAAGTCATGGGGATTTAAATTCTGTTTGTCTAGATAAGAATTGAATTTAGCTTCATTTGTTTTGGTTTTATGTTGTTTGATGACATGTAGGTATGACAAAGATGTTTACGATCGAATGTGGTATCCATACAACTTACCTGATTCTACACCACTCAATACTTCCTTCACCGTCGACTCCTTGAACCATACTGCATATCACTTGCCATCAGCAGTAATGAAAACTGCTGTGAGGCCGACAAATGAAAATGATTCCCTGGAATTTGAATTTGACACTGGAGAACCTACTTCAGAGTCTTATGTTTACATGCACTTTGCTGAAAGCGAAGTGCTTAATGAAAATGAAAGCAGGACATTCGACATTACATTGAATGGAAAATTATGGGCTGAATATGTAACTCCCAAGTATTTGCAGTCAAATACAATAGATAATAATCAGTCCATTCGGGGAAGTAAGCTCTAAGTTCTCTATGCACAAGTAACCAAATTCCACCCATCCACCCATTCTAAATGCAATGGAGATTTACATTGTTAATGAATTCTTGCATTCTCCTACTAACCAAGATGATGGTTAGTTGTTTCTTGCCCACTCTTCGCATTTTGCTTTTGGTTTTTGTTCTTTAAATAACTGTCAGAAAGTTAAAAAAGTATAAATCATTCATGTTCCTTCACTTAACCCTTTAAACTTTTACTATCATTTATCCATAACATTGGTATCATAGCCCTCCCCATGATCTAGAGTACAATCATTGCCATTGTCATTCTAAGTAAAAAAAGTTGAATTTAATTACTAGATGTGTGAGCATTGATCGCACATCATGCCCAAAAGGTTCTTGTATTAAGGAATATTAGTTCAAAATTTTGGAAAAGCCGGTTAACGAAAATAACAGACATTAACATTATATGCTTGTGAGAATTGTAGTCAAGGCTATCATGGACATCAAATCGCATTACATGTTGACATCATCGGTGGGTAAATCCTGGCAAGGAGATCCTTGCGCACCATCGAAATACTCTTGGAATGGACTCAACTGCAGCAATAATGGATATAATTCACTCACAATAACTGCATTGTAAGTTTTATTTTCCAAAATTCAAATCTGCATTCATTAAATAAAGGCAGACCAACAATTGACCGACATAATTGAACTGCATCCAGCTATATATCTGGCCTCAAGTGGATTAGGTGGCACAATAATTGCATCATTTTTGGAGCTCAAATTCTTAGAATCCTTGTGAGTATCAATTAGATAACATGACAAAATTCTAATCCTTCCAAAAAAGAAGGGGGTGAAAAACAGAATATTTTTTCCCTAATGAGTATACTTAACATTAAACATGGATCCTATTGGAATACAAGTGTAAGGTGAAGTCCCACATCGGGTAAAAATAAAAAAGTTTATCACCATATAACAGAGAAGAAGATTCATAAACTTGAGTTTCAAGGTTTTGGGTTAAGGTGTAGTGTCAGGTTTTTTACTAACCATATAACCATCTGTTTATGCCTTTTATACAAATAACAAACTAACATTTTGCAATTCAATTGATTAAGAAATAGTGTAATTAATAAAAATGAAAAAAGTCACATATATGTAAATTACAATATATAATGAATGGACATGACTTTCTGAAAATCATTAATTTTGATTAATTTGTTTAGCATCAAAGCAAGCTGTGAGATTAAATCAAGAGGTTGTGCTGAAGACAAACAATACACAGTTCACTTACGCTCAGATATCGACTATTACCAATAACTTCGACAAAATGATTGGGAAGGGAGGATGTGGAATTGTTTATCTTAGTTCCTTGCAGGATGGCACACAGGTTGCTGTCAAAATGCTCTTGCCAAAATGTCCTCAGGGATCACAACAGTTTCAGACTGAGGCATGCTTCTCACCATAGAAATTTAAGATGATATATTTTGAATTTAAAGAAATGTTCTAGCTAAAATACATTCCACATATTTGCAGGCTCAACTCTTAATGCTTGTGCATCACAAGAACTTGGCTTCCTTTGTCGGATACTGTAATGAAGTTGGACACACAGGCATCATCTACGAATATATGGCTTATGGGAACTTGGAAGAGTATCTTTCAGGTGTATTAATTTGTTATCCTGTATTAATTTCATGCTTGCATACTTACTTGATTAAGGACTATATACTCAAGTAAAGTAGAAATCATAGTCTATTTTGTGTCTTAATAGATGCAAGGAGAGAACCATTGAGTTGGAGACAGAGGATTCAGATAGCAGTTGATGCTGCTCAAGGTTAGCTGTGACACTGACTGCGTTAATTACGTAGTCTATTCCTCACTTTTCTGTGACTAAAATGGTACTGAATTACTGCACTGGAACCTATATGTTTAGGTATCGAGTACATGCATCAAGGCTGCAAGCCGCCAATAATCCATAGACATTAAGACTGCAAACATTTTGCTGAATGAGAAAATGCAAGCAAAAGAAGCTGATTTTGGTTTCTCAAAACTTTTCTCAGCTAAAAATGAAAGTCATGTATCGACTGTAGTTATTGGCACATTTGGATATCTTGATCCAGAGTAAGTTATGTCAAGCAAACATGAGGCCGCTTCTTTTATTTTCGAGGATTTAAGTTGAATATATCTTTTTAAACCTATTTATGCTTATTACAGTCATGATACCAATGAGTTCCCTTTTACAGATACGACACATCCAGCAGGCTAACCGAGAAAAGCGACGTTTATAGTTTTGGCATTGTGCTTTCGGAGCTAATTACTGGGCAACCAGCAATAATAAAAGGTCATCAGAACACTCACATTGCGCAATGGGTTAACAACTTTCTTGCAAAAGGAGATATAAAACAAATTGTTGATTCAAGGTTGATGGGACATTTTGACTTTCGCTCTATGTGGAAGGCCTTGGAGGCAGCAATAGCTTGTGTGCCTTCAATTTCTATCCAAAGGCCATCAATGAGTTACATTGTCGGTGAACTGAAAGATTCCTTAGAAATGGAAGCAGCTCGTGAAAAAGAAGGCATCAACTCGATTGAAATGAATGTTGTTGATCTTGAAGCTTTGTGTGGCCCAGATGCAAGATAGTGATCAAGAATGTGCTTTCTACTTTGTTTTTTTTTTTCCTCCTTTTTGTTATATTTAATTTTCTCATTTGTTGTCCTACTATATATAGTCTTGTGGATTTACAAGAGAATAAATCCATTATCAAAGTAAAAAGGCTTACACACTTACTTTAAAAGAGGGATAAATACTCATATCCTTAAAAGTGTGAGGTGAAAACAAATTGGTCTTAAAAGAAAAAAAAACTTAAATTTAATCTCCAAATATGTTAAAAGTATGACAGATTGATTTTGTTATTAAATTTATGATATCATTTTGTGATAAGTTGTGATGTTTAAAAATCAATTTAACAATAAGTTATATTTTTTATAATTAATTTGATATTAAGTTACAAAATTTAGGGATCAATTTATCTTTAAATTATTTACAAGATTAATTTATCACATTTTTGTATTTTGGAAATTAAATTTGAATATATTATTTTTCAAGAACCAATTTATCACTATTCACATTTTCATGTACTAAAATGGGTGTTTATCTAAAAAAAGAGGGATAAATCTTTGTAAAGTATCTATATTGAAAAAAGAGGTGTGAATTATATTTTTTTTCTTTATAAGTATGAAAGAAGAGGTGTGAAATATGTAACATGATTAGACGGTGATATAAAATCATTTATATTGGTTGTGGATCAAAATTAAATCCGAAATGAAAAACGTCCATCTAAAATTATACGTTTTTTTTTTTCAAAAAGAAAAGGTACCGCTAACTCATCAATGGGAAATAACTCCAATACATGCAGCTCTCTCGTGAGTCGTGACCAAGATTATTATGCTGCCTCCTAAGCACAAATTTTCAACAACTTTACTTATCGACCACCAGTCCACCACCGTAGTAAATAAAGAAACAACGTTAACAGACACGAGACGAGTGTGTGTGGTTAGAAAGCAAAATCACGCGCAAGGTTAAGACGAATGGTCTGAGATAAAGGGTCTCCACGTGTTTTCATTTAATAGCCATGCCAAACTTCAGTCCTCCTTCATCAATAGATCAGTGATAAAGGGTCATTTCAGTTACCATATTAGTTCGACAATTCGACTTATAAATATAATACATACACAAGCAGAAAACCTCGACAAGCTTATTGTTAATTGGCCCTACAAAGATGACTATCAATAGCACAGAAACACTTCTTTTGCTCTTAGCATTTGTCTTCTTGGCATGGGGCAATGCACAAAATACCCTTGTGCCAGCAATCATAACATTTGGTGACTCAGCTGTGGATGTTGGGAACAATGATTATCTGCCTACCCTTTTCAAGGCTAACTACCCTCCTTATGGAAGGGACTTTAGCAACCATCAACCCACTGGGAGGTTCTGCAATGGGAAACTAGCTACTGATATTACTGGTGAGGAAATAACATCAAGCTTGGAACTTATTTAGCTTGGAGAGAAATAGTGCACATATATTCATATATATAATTTTCATTCTTGTTGAAATGATGTTTCCTTTTGCAGCTGAAACACTGGGTTTTAAAAGTTATGCACCTGCATATCTTAGCCCTCAGGCATCAGGGAAGAATCTTCTTATTGGAGCAAACTTTGCTTCAGCTGCCTCTGGTTATGATGAAAAGGCTGCTATTTTGAATGTAAGTTTGGAATAAACAGTACACTCCCCACCTCCACACACACACAAACTCATATCTTCGAAAATTAATGGTTTTTTAACTTTGTTTTTTTTGCAGCATGCGATTCCATTGTCCCAACAGTTAAAATATTACAAGGAATACCAAGGCAAGCTGGCCAAGGAAGTTGGCAGTCAAAAAGCAGCATTGATTATTAAGAATGCACTCTACATATTGAGTGCTGGCAGCAGTGACTTTGTGCAAAACTATTACGTCAATCCTTTGATCAACAAAGCCTTTACTCCTGATCAGTATTCTGCATACCTTGTGGGTGCATTTTCAAGCTTTGTTAAGGTATGCTGTTATTGTTACTCTACAAACTATGTCTATTAATTGGAATAATAAGTCAGCTCATAAGCATCACGAAGTAATATAACTTCACCAAAGCTCCAAAAGAAGAAAGACCTTTAAAAGTGGTTTGTTTTGAACATAGGACTTGTATAAATCGGGAGCTAGGAAAGTTGGAGTGACTTCACTCCCACCTCTGGGTTGCCTACCTGCTGCAAGAACACTATTTGGTTTCCATGAGAAAGGCTGTGTCTCGAGGATCAACAATGATACCCAAGGATTTAACAAGAAAATCAAATCAGCTGCAGCAAATCTCCAAAAGCAACTTCCTGGTCTTAAGATTGTAGTCTTCGATATTTTCAAACCACTCTATGACCTTGTTCAGTCCCCTTCAAAATTTGGTAAGCAATACTTTGGCTAGAATACAATGACATGGCTTTCATCTCTTTGTGCAAAAGGGTGCTATTTATTCTTCTAAACTGTCTTGTGATATATTCAATCAATAGGTTTTGCGGAGGCAAGGAAAGGTTGCTGTGGTACTGGGATAGTGGAGACAACATCTTTCTTGTGCAATCCAAAATCATTAGGAACTTGTTCTAATGCAACCCAATATGTGTTTTGGGACAGTGTCCATCCTTCACAAGCTGCTAACCAAGTTTTAGCCGATGCATTGATTGTACAAGGCATAGCACTTATCACTTAAAGGCTCATGAGGCCATTAACGTTCTGTGTACCACTATTCATTATGCACAAGTTTGTTATTTCTACAGTCCGTAAAAGCCTGCTGTATTTTAGACTTTAGTGTTTAATAAAATCTTAGGAAATTTCATTTTAACTTGTTTCGGAGTACACTGGTTATATTAATTGGGTTTTTTTTTTAATCCTTATTCCAAAATTTAGCCATGGTTATTGTTGTGGTTATGGAGGTGCGCTTCTCCACTCTACCAAACAACAAACAGTAGGGAGTTTCAAACTTAACCCTCAATCGATCAAACAAGAAAAAAAAGGTGCGGAAACGTGAATAAACAAATGTGAGGAAGAGCAGGAGAGAAAAACACAATAATATGACTTAACGTGGGAGAAAACCAGAAACTGGAAAACCCACGGGACCTTGTCCAGAAAACAATCCACTATTAACAATAATGGTTACAAATACTCCACGGCCTCTCGTCGGAGTTACGCTCAACCTCACCAACAATGGAGGAAACACACTCTTCAAGGGTCACTCACAACCTCTCGGAGTCACTCACTCTCAACAACATTTTGCTGGAGAACCTCACAGAAAACTCACTCTTCTTTGTGCTCTGGTGTCTAGGTCTGGTCAAGTCCTCATCCTCCATCTATAAATGTCATATTTATAGATAGGAATTAGGTTTAGATATTTCTGTTCCCTAAACATGGAATGGGCTGAGGTCAGCCCCTCAGGAATTGGGCCCAAGTCAAAATTTCCCTTTTTAGTGCATGGGGATTTGGGCCAAGCATTAAACGGAAACTTATCCAACAAAATCTCCCCTTTCCGTTTCAATGCGACGCAAATGGCAACCCGGCATCATCCGATCTTCCACTGAGGTCCGGGGTCTTCTCTTCACAACCCAGCCTCCATGCCTCGGCTTCATCATGCCGAGTTCACAAGCCCGGCCCCTTCACAGCAATCTTCAAACTTCATTGCTGGCACCGGCTTCGTCATCATGTCAGACCAATTCTGACTTGTGTGCACTTTCCCAAGTGTGAGCTTTCCGGCCTCTACCACATCTCGTATCCAGTGATACCTTACATCAATGTGCTTGGTGCGGGAGTGATACGTGGAGTTCCTCGCCAAGTGAATAGCGCTCTAGTTGTCACACTTCAGCTCATACTTGTCCTGATCATGGCCGAGCTCCTGGAGAAAACACTTCATCCACAACAAATTTTTGCACGCCTCGGTAGCGGCTATGTACTCGGCCTCAGTAGTCGATAGTGCCACACAATTCTGCAGTTTTGACTGCCACGAGATTGCCCCTTTTTCTGGTTGCAGCCTTTCACTACAATCCGGACTTTGAATCTCGGCCTCTTGCCGTTCTCTTGCTTGATCTTATACAGCCACTTGTTCTTCAGAGCTCGCCTCCCCTTGGGTAGCTCGGTCAGCTCATACGTCTGATTCTCATGCAAAGTTTCATCTCATCCTGCATGGCCTTCTCCCATTCTCCACCTTCTGGACTCTCCACCGCCTCCTCATAACTCTGGGGTTCGCCCTCCTCAGCAATTATGGTATATTCATCAGGTGGGTATCTTTTAGAAGGTCTTCTTTCTCTTATGGAGTATCTCGGCTGTTCTTCTTCTTCATCATCAGAACCCGGTTCTTCACTTTCATCCCAGATCCCGGTATCATCGGCTTCTTGCTGGTCATCATCTTCAACATCGCCTTCAGCGATTTCTTCATTGGCTTCTCCCCCTGCACTTAAGGGATGGGTTCTTCACTTCGGACAGTAACCCAGACTTGGGACTTCGAGATGTCATGGATGGTCTCATCCTCATGGAAGACTACATCTCGGCTTCTCACAATCCTCTTGTTGATTGGATCCCACAGTCTAAAGCCAAACTCGGTTTTCGGCGAACCGAGGTATATGCACTCCTTCGTCTTAGCATCCAACTTTGCCCTTTCATCTTTAAGGACATGCACGAAGGCTTGGCATCTAAACACCCTCAGATGATCATAGGTCGCTCTCCGACCCGTCCAGATTTCTTCTGGAATCTCTCCCTTCAGCGGTCGAGATGGTGAGAGATTTATCAGATCGACCACGGTTCTTACTACCTCTCCCCAATATCCTTTCGGCAATCCTGCATTGGACAGCATACTCTGAACCTTCTCTTCAATAGTCTGGTTCATCCTCTCAGCTAACCCATTCAACTGAAGTGTCTTGGGGGGGCGTCTTCTCCAGTCTGATCTCAGCTTCTCTACAGTAAGCTTCAAAGGGACCCCTGTACTCACCACCATTATCTGATCTGACCACTTTCAATCTTCTTCCAGTCTCCCTCTCCACCATTGCGTGGAACTTTTTATATGATTGGAGAACCTGGTCCTTAGTCTTCATAAGGTAAACCCACACTCTGCGGGAGTGGTTATCAATGAAAAAGACAAAATACTGCGCACCTCCAAGCGATCTCTCTGAAATGGAGCAAACGTCAGTATGGATGAGGTCAAGTATGTGCCTCCGTCTCCTGGGTTGATCCGGTCTTACAAATGAAACCCGGTGCTGCTTCCTAGCTAGGCAGTACGAGCAACTCTCCAGCACTTGACCCTTCAACCCGGTCAATAGCTCTTTCTTCTCCAAAATCTCAAGTCTTTTCTCGCTCATGTGGCCAAGGCGCTTGTGCCACAGCTCCAGACTTGAACCATCAAACACCGTGTTGGCTTCACCGCCAATCATCTTTCCCTGCATCACATACAAGGAGCCTTCCTTCTTTCCTCTGGCCATCACCAAGCTGTTCTTGGCCAGCTTCCATCTACAGCCCTCAAAGCTGTTCACTAATCCGGCATCATTAAGTTTTCCCACCGAGATTAGGTTCAACCGCATATCAGGTACGTGCCTCACGTCCTTGAGCACAATCCGACACCCTACTTTTGAGGTCAGGGTCACATCGTCGATACCAACAATCTTGCTGGTTACCTGATTCCCCATCTTCACAGTTCCAAAATCTCCACTCCGGTAGGAGGAGAAAAACCTTCTGTGAGGGGTCACATGGAAACAAGCGCCTGAATCAACTATCCAGGTACAATCATCAAAGGCAACATTCAGGGAATTATCCTCTCCGAGAAGAAATATCTCGGGATTAGCACTAGCAACCACCGTCGTGATGCTCTTTGCTTCTCTCTTCTTCTGCATGCTCTGGTCTGACTTCACAAAGCCATTATGTTCATCTTTCTGCATAATCCAGCAGTCAGTCTTCTTGTGTCTGGGCTTCCCGCAGTAGAAGCACTTCAGTTCACTCTTCGGTCTTGACCGATCTCGGGACCTATCCCGCCTCTCACGACCCCGGCTCTTGCCTCGAACCCGGAAGTCGGATTTACTCCTCTCAGCCACGTTGGCATCAAACGTGTTGGTTACACCTCGTTCTCTTCTCCTGGCTTCTTCATTCAGGAGGCTGTTTGTTACGACGTTCATCTCCAGTTTCCCTTCAGGGGTCGAGTTGCTCAATGTCACTACTAGAGTATCCCAGCTCTCTGGCAATGAACTCAGCAACAACAAAGCCTGCATCTCGTTGTCAATTCTCATATCGGCCTTGACAACTGGTTCACAATACCTTTGTATGTGTTAAGGTGCTCGATCATGCTCATCCCGTCCTTATACTCCAGCTTCACCAGCCGGCGGACGAGGTGTGCCTTGTTCCTAGGAGTCTTCTTTTGAATCATGGACTCTAACTTGTTCCACAATTTAAACGCATTTGTGAACTCGGACACGTGCTCAAAGAGAGACTTGTCAATATACTTCCTAATTGTGGCCACCACCTTCCGACTCAGGATCTCTCAATCCCTGTCCGATTTCCCGGTCGGCTTTTCTTCAAGGACAATGGGATCATACAAATCTTTGCAATACAGATGATCTTCCATCATCGGCCTCCAATAGGTGAAGTTATCTGCGGTCAACTTGAACATATCCCCGTCATGGATAGTAGCACCACTGGTCTCCATCCTGTCTCCTTCCTCTGTCAGAACCCATCGAACCTGGGGCTCTGATACCACTCTGTTGTGGTTATGGAGGTGCGCTTCTCCACTCTACCAAACAGCAAACAGCAGGGAGTCTTAGACTCAACCCTCAATCGATCAAACAAGAAAAAAAAAGGTGCGGAAACGTAAATAAACAAATGCGAGGAAGAGCAGGAGAGAAAAACACAACAATATGGCTTAACGTGGGAGAAAACCAGAAACTGGAAAACCCACGGGACCTTATCCAGAAAACAATCCACTATTAACAGTAATGGTTACAAAATACTCTACGACCTCTAGCTGGAGTTATGCTCAACCTCACCAACAATGGAGGGAACACACACTTCAAGGGTCACTCACAACCTCTCGGAGTCACTCACTCTCAACAGCCTTTCACTAGAGAACCTCACAGAAAACTCACTCTTCTCTCTGCTCTGGTGTCTAGGTCTGGTCAAGTCCTCATCCTCCATCTATAAATGTCATATTTATAGAGATGAATTAGGTTTAGAGATTTCTGTTCCCTAAACATGGAATGAGTCGAGGTTAGCCCCTCGGGAATTGGGCCCAAGTCAAAATTCTCCTTCTCAATGCATGGGGATTTAGGCCAAGCATTAAACGGAAACTTATCCAACCGTTATTATGAAAATCAAGGAACAGTGAAGTCCAAATTTGAAATAAAATTCTTGCTGCTGCTATGTTTTCCATTTTACATTCACAAGCACATGCCTACTGAATCACCTAAAAAAGAGAATATAAAGCATTATAAATCAGAAGCACAGAATAGACATAAACACTAAAATTAGATTTTAATATTTTCTTATTACAATGATATCATCGATTAGCTATATAGGCTATTGATCATAACAATTAGTTGTGATGTTATTCAATGCTAAGCGCACATTAGGCAAAATATTAACAATTTGTGAGCAATGATATATTATACCAATACAGTTACGAAAGTCATAAAAAATGATGTGGCTCATGATTCTCGCATTGCAAATTCACCTAATCTTAAAACGCGTTAGCTGGTTAATCATGTCACCCATATAAGGCCTGACATTGTGCCACGTCCAACTTCGTAAACCAATTGCGAGAAAAAAATTGTGACAAATATCATTTTCCAAGATAAAAAATGTTGTACAGTGGTAATATGAACTAAGATAATATTGAAGTATACCAATGTTTGAAAATGCATTCTTATTTGAAGTATGCCTATGACTAAAAATGCATTCTTATTTAATACATGGATGGTGTCTGAACTAACCTAACGGCTAATTTACATTGTCTACTGTACCACCTATATTTCTAATGCATGATATTCACAGTTCAAAAGGGTAAAATCTTTGCATATTGATGATAAGTTACAATAAACTAACTACATGATGCTGATCTTCTACGTCTTTGATGTCTAGCACTCACGCTAGAATCTTTTAAAGCTTCTGCATATTTCTCCAAATTATTGTTTTCCAAGCCTAAGGAATCTGAAAAGGAACCTTTTTTTTCGTGCACTGAATTTATTTGAGCTTCTCATGACACAACTATCTGAATTTCTCCTATCACCTTCCTTCACACTCGTCAAACTAGAGAAATCAAAGGAAGTTCTAGAGGTGGCAATGGGAGTTGCAAACTCACTCCTAAGACCCTCAGTTCTGGTTGATGTGCTCAAACAAAGAGGATCGCTATCTTCGTATCCAGGTTTTTCTTGTGATGAAACATGACTATGATGATGACTACTACCTTTACCTTGTATCAGTTGCCTGAGCTTGCCAAAAAGTTTGGTCGGGTTTGTGTTAGTTCTGGCAGCAGATGAATTATCAACAGAAGAAAAATCATCACACTCTCCAAAGTCAGTGATAGAAGAAGCCTGTGAGGAGGACCATTGGTCTATATCAAAGTCCACAATGTTCCCTGGTCCATTAGCATTTGCATATTCAAGTATAAGCTGCTTGGCTTTCTTCTCAGACATAGGACTTAAGCTTCTGCTTAAGTCCTTTGCAACTGTTTTACCTGGTGGAGCTTGATAATTTCTTAGTTCATATCGCAAGCAAGCATTTATCCACCGCAGATATACTAATTCTTCAAGATCTGAACATCGATCAGACTGAAATTGCTCAATTTCCTTCATCAAGCGCACATTTTCTTGTTTAAGACACTCACTTTCTTGCTTCACAGCATCTGCCTGCACCCCAAAAGCATAAGCTAAAAATTTACTGTTAACAAGCAGTGACTAAACTAAAGGAAAAGAGTACGTAACTATAATCTCCCTACCTCTGGGTCTTCCAGAAATGCATTTGCAAGGATCTGGGTAGAATCCAATCTTCGAGCTAAGTCAGAATTTTCTATCTGCAATCTTAAATTAGATTTCCTCAACTCTTCTGCTTCAGACTCAAGATCCTTTAGCTTTTGCATCTTTATTTGAATATCTTGATCATAAGCAGCATCTTTGCATTCTTGGTCTTGCAACCTGGAAACTTTCTGTTTAAGAGTTATGATCTGCTCCCTATTCTGGTCAGCTTCATGCCTAATTTTCTTATTGAGCAATTCAACTTGCGCTTTTGCAGTCTCAAGCTCAGTCAGCACTTTTGCATGATCAGCAACCTGTTCCTTTAATCTCCAATTCTCAGACTGTAAGGTCTTAACCTTTAGATTGAAGATCTTTAGCTCCATGGTACTTGCTTTCAATCTATTTTGGAGCTCCATCACTGCTGTTTCTTGCTCTCTAAGACCACAGTACTCAAGCAGTTGAACCTCAAGACTTTGTTCCCTGTCTTGAAGCATTCTAATCATGTTCCTGAGTTGACTTACCTCTTGCTCATAGTCATCCTTCTCAGGACCAGAATATGCTATAGAAGATCCTACTTTTAACCATGGTGCTCCCATATCTTCTTTAAAAGAATTTCT
Source organism: Glycine latifolia (assembly GCA_013407115.1). Lineage (NCBI taxonomy): Eukaryota > Viridiplantae > Streptophyta > Magnoliopsida > Fabales > Fabaceae > Glycine > Glycine latifolia. Next base: position 1,888,560 of record CM023955.1, on the reverse strand, counting down.
GACAACAGTGGCTCCAAAGTCTACATCCTTAACAAGATCATTAAATTCAGGTAGGAGGAACGCATCTTTATCTCCATTTTGTGTACTGTCAGGAGAGAGAGAAATAGGAGATTTGTCACTTATCACCTTGTTGATGCATGTTTCTTCCTGCATTAAAAGGAAATTTAATAACCCTATCTTAGTTTTTATTTTTCTAAAACAAAAAATCTTAATTTTTTTTCCAAATTTATGATTTTGCTAATAGCTAGTAACCAAAGAACAACATGAAGAGAAAAGCTGTACAATTATCTGTTTACTCAAAAGTGTCACACAACGACTATAACAGAGAAGGTTTAAATGTTTGAACTCAATTGGCTGACCAAATATTTTCTGAACTCCTTACTTTAGTTTATTTTACTTATTTTCCTATTACAATTTTTTTATTTCTATTTTGCAGAATCCTTTCTCAAATTGACAGAGATGTCTCTCTCAACCTCTCCCTCTTATTTATAGACAACATGCCTTATTCAAACTATTTTAGTCTATTAACCTAACTAACTAATGGCTATGGATACCTATCTAACACTACTAATTCACTAAAAGAATTACACTTCCTAGATATTTGCTTTTCTTTTTGTCCGAGACCCTTGATGTCTAGAAGTTACATAAATTCCAACTTATAGAATAAAGCTTGGTGGACCCATTTGAGAGGGACAAGGCTCTCTTAGCACCTATTTTTTTTCCATTACTAAAATAATTACAGTTCCTAGATAGTCAAGTTTTACGTTGATACTAATGAATCAATATTAAATACTAATTAAAATGACAGCTTTAAAAAAATCAGAAAAATACTATTTTCTCTTGTAACAGAGTACATACTTGTGCAACAAAAGAAACTTACAGAACATAGAAAATTTCCCTCTGAAATGGCGTTGCAAGTACTTAATGCTGCCCCTATACCTCCCCCTAAATTAACTTCATTCTCATGATCTGAGAAAGACCAAAAATGAAAAAGACACTTAGGTTCACCATCAAGGAAACAAATGGGCAAAAGGAGAGATAAAATATTGGTGAGAGGCAAAAACAAACCGAAAGAACACCCCTTGCGTGACTTGGAGGGCTTGATTCTTCTGATTCTGAGGCGTGAGTAGATAAATCCAGCAAATGAAAGAGCCAAAGCCAAACCAAATTTTAGTAGAACAGGCTTCACACCCTTTTCCTCTCTGATCATCATCGTCACAATTAATCTAATTTCCCTTTGATCCTTGAAGAGAGAGAAAAATCACATAGTTTTCGTCCATCATCATCCTCATCCAACTCAAACCCACGGGAAAAGCACAAGATTCATTTATGGTTTATGCCTAGAAACACAACAAAGTCATACATAAGCAAAGAGAGTCAAAGTCCACTTATTTATTAGGAAAGTCGTACAATTTTACCAGAAGCCATTCATTCATACGAATCACATGAAAATCAAATCATGCGAGACCTACTTGTACCTAGCGGGTTAGTTTGATTGATTCTACACATAAGCTAAAATCAATAAATAAATAAGCAAAACTAATAAATAACTATCAAAAGTCAAAACTAAATGTCTCAAAGGGAACATGAATAAGCAAGACATCAAAAATAAGCTGTAAAGGAAGATAAATACTCAAAACCCAACACAAATTAACATGAGAAGGCAACAACTCAGGTGTGGAGTACAGAAAAATCTGAATTTGGAGATTTACTTAAATAGGATTGACGTTGTCTTTTGGCAAGTAGCTTGGGTTGCGTGTCAGGTTGTCCCTCTCATGGCCAAAACAACAATTGGGCATAAACGAATTCTTTGAAAAATTATGTCTTTATACCAGCAAACTTTGGCCACTGATTCTTGTCGTGTGTAGTAATGGTGATGGCAACGTGGAAGGTGAGTCATGTCAGAGAGAGAAACAGAGTTGAAATTAAATAAATTGGAATTATCAAGAGAAAGAAACTAAGAAAGGATTAAAATTAAGATTCGATTCGATTCTGATTCCACCGAGTTAACAGAGAAACCATTGTAAATTAGAAAAAGAAACGGCAAGATTACACACAAGTAAAGACGTGTTTTTGCCACAGCAGTTTAATTTTAGTAATAGATGGAAAACAACAATTTCATCTACGAAAGTAAAATAAAAATAAAATGATACATATGTAGATAGTAAATACTAGGTTAGATTATCATTTGGGTTGTAAAAAAATAAAACTAAAATGTATTTATGAGATAATATATATATATATATATATATATAATGGTGAGATGCATTTAAGATATTTAAAGAATAAAAAAAAGACAGTGGATTGAAAAAATTAAATGTTTAAATTAAAAAAAGTAAAAAATGGCCAATTCGTGACCCCTAGATATTTAAGATATCCTTAGGATGATCTTGTAGTTTCTATATGGTGAGATGATGAGGTCGGTTCATAATTTCTTTTTTCACATTTCGCTCAAAAAATTAAAAGGATATAATACATCAAGCTATTCACAAGGGCTAGTTTGATTATCTTTCTCAGTATTCCGCAGAAGGAAACCTTAAGAGAGTTGTCGACTCCAACTACCATTCATGTATTATTCATATTAGATTTGACCAATTTTTTTATCCTACCTCCTCTTAATTTTGGATAAAAATGATGTATAGATACTAAACTTATTTAAGCACTCTAATAAGTTATTTGACTTTTATCCTTAAATTTGAAAGATAAAATATACAAATTTTAACCCAACACAAGCTGAAATATTTTGATGAGGTAATCCAATTTATGTACAAACCCTAAAAAGAGAGAAAAAAATATAATAAATAATATAATATAAAAAATAAAAAAGTGCAAAAAAAGTGTTCACATTATATGAAATATCCATAGATAATAACATGTGTATAAAAAATGTCCACACCTAGTTCCGGTTGGACAAGGACTCGGTGATTTACCCGGATCGATTTTACTATTGGATTGGTTATGCAGTTGACTCGGGATAATCCGATCAAACTCGTCCAATTAGGTTATCGAATCTCTGTTAGATTGATTCGACCCGATCGATTCTACAATTTTTTTAAAAATAATATTTGATTTTTTTTATAAAAATTGAATTTTAAATTTTAGATTATTATCGATTGTTATTTTGGATTTTTGAATATGAATGAATTTTTCTTATTCAAATAATATTAGTTATATACTTTTATATATATATATATATATATATATATATATAATTTTAAATTTTTAATATATATCAAATGAAATCAAACTAATTAATAATCAATCAGTTAGATTAATAATTTATTATCTCGGACTAGATCAATAATGGAATCTGACATGGGTTTTTTTTTTGCGCGGGTGTTATACGCTTCTTCCCTACCCCATTCAGACAAAGGATCTACTAAATACACTATATGAAGTCCTTATACACCATATATGAACAATGCATGGACGAAAATACCCTTCACAATTTGAAGGTTACACGATTGGGGGAGGGATTTTTTATTGTTTTATTGTTGAATTTTATTAAATAATAAACTATCTACTTCATTCGACTAGTTCCAGGTTCAAGTCCCGGGCAACCCACTAGAATTAATATATCGAAGTTCTATATATATAATTATAGCGATCATAGAAAATTAACTTTTTTTTAATGAATGAAATGAGGTAAAAAAGGAAATTCAGATAAATCTAAATAAGAGCATACTTACTTTGGATATTGGTATTGGTTGACACTGGTATATAAGTCATGTTATACTGTTGAATAACAAGTCCTCAAATTTTCTAATTCTAGATAATTTTGGTGCTTGGAAGTCCCTAATGATTAAATGAACCAAGATTTTACCATGACTAACGTGAGAGCGAAAGTCTATGGGGTCACTTTTGTAATTGGATAACTTCTGTATTTATTATTGCTTTTATTGTTGTCCCGTATGAACCTTACAGATTAGTAAATTCATAAGTTTTTTTTTTTAAGTTATACGGATTTGATTGGACAAAATAAAATTTAAATTAAATTAATTATATATAACTCATTAATTATATGTGTATTAAATATACATTAAAAAAAATTAGTGTTATATACATCAACATTAATTAATTTTTAGCATAAGCTCAGTTGATTGGAGCGTCACGTTAACAATATGGAAGTTACGGATTCACGAATCCATAAGAACCTTACAGATTCGTCCATTCATAATCCGTACGAAGGTTATGAAATCTGTAACCTTCAAACTACGAAAGATATTTTTATCTATACATTATTTATATATGATGTATAAGAACTTCATATAGTGTATTTAGCATTAGGCATGACAACGGGGCGGGTCGGAGGCAATTTTTACTTATACCACCCCCGCCCTCGCCCCTCAAAACCGTCCCTACCCCCACCCCCGAAAACCGATGGGGCTAAAAAAATTGCCCCCATCCCCGACGGGGGTCGTTTTCCCCGCCCCGCCCTTGAACACTTAAAAATTGCTATTAAAAATTTAATTTTAAACAATAACCATAGCATAAAATTTAATCGTGTTAAGTCTCAAATGTATGTAATTACAATAAAATTTCAACATTAGATGTTTATTGCTGGAAAATAAAATTAGTTATACTCCTAATTCTTGAATAAAATTAAGCCTTTATCCCAAGGTATTCCACATATATAAAGGTATTTTTGTAAATAATTAAATATAGCATGGCGGGGGCGGGGGCGGGGCGGTTATCAGCATTACCAAAACCGCCTCCACCCCTGAATTCAATCGGGAAAAAACCGAACCCGAACCTAAAACCGATTAACTCAGTTTTTCTCCATTGACATCGGGACGAATTCGGACAGATGCACACGAATGCGGGTCAAAGTTACCATGCCTATTTAGCATATGACTTCATACAATCACACCTATTACATTTTTTGGAGCGAATAAAAGTCCTCTTCCTGCTGCGCATAAACCTCAGAAACAAACGAGGAGGGTTTATGCAAAAGCTAGATTCTCTTCTCACTGTCCAACACCATGACGACGAGGCTCCTTAGAACGATCTTCATCGCCCACAAGCTCCACCTCCGTAACCCCAAATGTGTTTTCCCACCTCTCCTTTCCCGCCACTTCTCCACGGCCACAAATTCCTCCGAGGCCCACGAATCGGCAAAGGAAACCACCACCACCACCACCAGTTGGAGCATGTACGGAAACGTCTACGACCGCCCAGTTGCGCAGCGCGAGCAAAGCGACCACAGCGACGGAGACGAAAACCCTAGCAGCGGGAGAGCAGCAAAGAGTGTAGCAGTAGTGACGAAGATAAAGGGAAAGGGGAAGGTGAAAACTCAGTGGGTGTGCTGCAGTTGCGGCCACTCCACAGGAAAATGGTGGGGGCAATGCCCCGAATGCGAAATGGTTGGCACAATGAACGAGTTTCATGAGAGCAAATTGACTGACAGCAAGTCCAGAGGTGGGTTAGAAGTTTCCGAGAATGCAGTGGGCTTGTGGCTCCCGCCACGACCCGAAGAGTTGCGCCCCCTCAAATTGGAAGAGGTGAACCGTGGATTCAATTACCAGCAATGGAGAATACCTTTGTAAGTTCCCTTCTTTTTACTTTTTTTCAAATTCAAAATTTGTCATTTGGGTTTTGTATGTTTTGGATCATGTGGTAAATTGTAATTGCTGGTGAGGCTTACTCTGGAGTAAGTAACAGAGAGTGGTGGTTGATTTAAATTTTGGGGGAGTAGTTAGGAGCAAGGGAAAAAAAATAATGCGATGATTTGTGGGTATTTATCAATCTTCTGTTTGTATGAAAATTTGTCATCTTTGGGAAGGAGTTAATTAGGAGGACTTTTTTATACCATGCCTTGGTGTGTGTGTGAGAGCACATACTCTTCTAGGCTTCTACAAAAGATGTGCTGTGGTGCTTTTCCCAAATTTTATACTGTGCAGTTTGCTTTTATTTCAGGCCTGGTTCTTTTGGAAACGAAGTTTCTACAGTGCTTGGTGGAGGTCTTGTACCAGGTTCAGTCCAATTTGATTATTGACATTGATATGCCTGTGAGAATTCAACTATTGAAACTATTGATTTGTATTTTGCTTCTTATGTTTGCCTGGTCAAAGATATCAATGCATTGTTTGACATTATGCATGTGCTTCAAATCATAAAATTTAGTTATGCATTAGCTGCTAAAACTATATCAGTTACTTCTCAATTTTAGTTCACCTGCTATGGTTGTGTGAATTAATTACAACTGATATTGTTGAAGGGTCATGCATTGAGATTTTTTACCCCCTTAACTACGCTTGTTTGTTTTGTGGGTCAGATTAGTTCAAAAGAGTTGCTGCTTTTGGTGATTGATCTTGGTGAATGAATCACTATTGAAACATTATTTCTGTTTTCCTCCCTATATGATCTTGAATATTGAATTTTCATAAAAATGCTTCCAGTTGATTGTCTGATAATGATATCTTTCTTAATTCAAGTTTCTTGATGCTTCAGTAAAAATTAAATATGGTTATCCATGGCTAACTTTATCTTTAATTGTTGTTTTGAAGGTTCTTTAACTTTAGTTGGTGGTGATCCTGGTATTGGGAAAAGTACACTGCTATTGCAGGTATGGATTAATTTTGGATGGTAAAACTGGATATAAAAGTTTGATGGTCAACTTTCTATGATGGTCTGGTCAACTGTCATTAATGCCTGATTTATTTGTGATGTTGAATTGGAAGATTGCAGCAATGATAGCAAATGAATGCAGTGATTATGAAGGACCTCCAGTTGTATATGTCTCTGGTGAAGAGGTTTGCTTTTAGTGAGCCTCTTAATAGTTTTAAGATTTAAATATGTTTTTAGTCCCTGCAAATAGGGTAATGTTCATTGTTAGTCCCTCAAAAAATAATCATATTCTTTTGGTCTTTCATTTATGGAAATGTGCCATGTGTAGTCTCTATTTCCATAACCAAAAGGAGATGATTTCTTTTATACTTTCTGATCATCTTCACATTGATCTGATAACTCCCAGATAACATAGAATAAGTTAGAAATTTAAATACAGTTCTGAACTTGACAATACATAAGGGCCTAAGGAGAATTTCGTAAACTAAAAATAATGTCCTCGTATTCTTGCTTTTGATTTACAACTGTTCTTTAGGGTTTCTGAAACTTTTTTGATTTATTGTGCATTTCTTCTCTGTTATGTGACAGAGCCTTCAGCAAATTGGTATTAGAGCAGATCGCCTTGGGATTAAGTCCAATATTTATTTATATTCAAGTACTGATATAGAGGTACATTGTCTTGAATTTTGCTGATTAGTTTTGCTTCTAGCATTTTTTTATGTTAGTTTTGATTGTGAAGCTATTGTCTCAACACTATCAAGCAACATCACTTAAAATGTTATTCTTAATTGGCTATATTGGAACAATGTGTGATGAAATCTCAATAATAGTCCTCTTTTATTTTACTTCATATTTGTCAATAATGCACTATATCTAGCAGAGAGGCCATAGGCTGCTCCAAAGTTATAATAACAGTGCATTTTTTAATAGTGGTTGTTGTAGCTGCGGTGACAGAGTAATCAAAAACTCATTTTTTTGCCCTCAAAATAGTGAAGTTTTTTGTGTTTTTTTTTGGGGTTGGGGGTTGGATGGGTAGGGTGTTAACTCCTTGGCAAGTGCACCAATTCATCCAAGTAGTAATTAAAATGGTAAATCCGAGTGTCAAGTCCACAGGGGACTTTGACTGTACTCGAAGTTTGTATATTTCTAATTTTAAGCAAACAATGAATTAAATTTGATATTTGTCTAATGCTAATGCGGAAACATAAAATTTAATATAAATAAAGATAATTAAGCGGAGCACATTAAAGAGATAGAACACAAACACTCAGGAGTGAATTGTCAGTTGATGCAGAATTAGGTAACGTGTTGGATGCTCGGCCTACCTAAATTACTCTCGATGCAATGTTTGAGATTTTTCACCATTTAATGTTATTCCAATTATTATCTTCATCCGCTAACCTACCCTAACCATGATCCTTCATGTGAAAGAGTCTAAATTACCTAATTTCGCTCCTAATCCCTTAAGAGCTACATCAAATAATTTGCATTAAGAGTGAAGATGCATACTTTAGGCTAAATAATATCATTCTATTCCTATATATGAATTACCTAGATGTTCTTTTCAGGTTCTTAGAATGTAAACATTTTCCAATGCATAAACCCTATAAAGTTTCATGTGCATGGATGATCAGGCCACAAACATGACAATAAACTCAGAAAAGGAACAATAATATCAAAATAACATTAAATAGATAGTGAGAATCATTACATCAGTTTGATTGTTGAGCTCCCAACAATTGATGGTTTAGCCTTTCGTTGTCATGAGAGTCTTACAAATACAAAAAGGGAACAAGAGGAATGGGAGACAATTTAAGAAAATAGAGGAAAAAGATCCCCAAGTGAGTGGATTTTCTCTCTATTTTGTGCCCTAGCTTTTGTTCTATTTGTCTCCTTTTTGCACAGTGCTCCCCCGTTTTATCTTCAAAACGCTGCACATTAATGTTTTTCGACAATGACTGTGCGCTAAATTTACATGCGCGCACTAAGTCTGCATGTGCGTCCTAAGCGCACATGCAAAGTCCAGCTAGATTAAGTAACCGTGCGCTAAGCCACCATATGCGCGCTTAGCGTGCATGCACCAGTTCTTCAACATCTTTCAAGCCTCCTGCTGAGTCACTTCTTATAAAAAATAGAACCAAAACACTGTTAAATTGACTAAATTTAGCATCTACTAGATAAAATTCAGAAGAAGCTAAATTCCTAACTTTTTTACTCAAAAGAAGCGTTAAAAGAGAGAAAATTAGATAATTGTTATGTTATTTAGATATACAAATTACGTATGCATGGCAATTATCATAGGGGCAAAGCTGTTATACCCCCTCTTTTTTAGAATACTCAAAACCCCTAATTGAATGTAGTTTCCCACGCTTTTTACTTATTGTGCGACACCCACACTGTTTGACTTCAACCAGCACGCAACCATGTCATGCAGTATTTCTGGTGACACCCACCCTCCATTATTTTCTCTTCTGCTCTGAAGTTTGAATCACCTCTGTTTTGAACTTTGAACCCTCAACCCTTCTGTTCTTCTCTCTGAGCAACACCCACACTCATTATTGAATGTTTAAGATGTCTTGTATTTGAAATATGAATGTCTTTTTGGATTTTGTTTTGACTTGTTATTTACTTGTATGTTTTGCTTAAAAACTATGACCTTTGATTGTTAATTATGAATACGCTGTGAATTTTCAGTTTTTTTTAAAAAAATTGAGCATTTATATGTATATAATATGAATATAAATATAATTATTTAATCTATATATAAATGATTCAGCATAGAAATCATCCCACCATGTGCTATACCACTAAAGCCTTTTTGGGTTTGACTGCTACGCCTTGCTATCCGAGACTGATAACTATGTTTTACTTTTTCTCCATGGTGTTAGGACATATTGACGAAGACTCATGGTCTATCCCCTCGTGCTCTGGTGGTTGATTCAATACAAACTGTTTACCTGAAAACTATAATAGGAAGTGCTGGAGGGATTATGCAGGTTTTGAATCTACCTTACCCTCAAGAGACTTTACATTTTTCTTGGATGTTTTAACTATGCTTGACAGAGTACATATAGGTTTATGGTTTATTTCTCTTCTGTGTACAGTATATTGTAGTTATATTAGCTGTCAGCTGTTTGCCAGCTGTGCGGGGTTAGTTACTGCTTGTATTTTCTGTTGTAGGCAGATAGTGACTGCATCACATTCGTTGCACCCTATAAATACTGATCTCGGTTTTAGAGAATCAGAACTTTAATGTGAAATTTCAGATTATCAGTTTTTCTCTCAATTTCTCTTATTCTTAGAATTATTTAATGTTGCACTATGCACATCCAATTATATTCTATTGAAATGATATGTCATGTGATGCTGTTTTGCAATTTCTTTTTGGTATTTAATTAACTTCTTCCCTTTTCCATACTAACTCCATCTTCATAGTATTTATTCATTGTCAAATAGAGGACTTTTTTGGTCATTAAGATGCATGGTGTACTTTTCCTGTCACACCTTGCTTTTGTGTGCTCCTTTATCAAAAGTTTCCGTAGCCATGTGCTGATTCTGTGGTACATCATATATGACTTTTTATTGGTGTGTGACAGGTGAAGGAATGTACTGCTGCTTTGATGCGATTTGCAAAAACAACTAACATCTCAGTTTTTTTGGTGAGCACACCTCTATCAATTTTGTGAATTATATTTAAATGGAAATTTGATCTATTAAAGCACTATCATATGATTGCCCTGTAAAGGCAGATCACATGCTTACTGTTGCTTGTGTGGATTTCATTTGTAATTTATCTGTGGGCAGGTCTCTTATTGTGGCCTTTGAGTTGTTGGCATTAGTGTTTTTTTTTTGTTTCATATTTCAGATTGGACACGTGACCAAGTCTGGAGACATAGCAGGACCTCGTGTCTTGGAGCATATTGTTGATGTTGTTTTATATATGGAAGTTGGTACCTTGTTACACCCTTCTTTCTTTGGATAGCTGTTACTTGGTAAAAGCTGATGTGTGCCCATTGTCTAGTTTCAAGTTTCAACTACTTGGCATTTAATCTTTTTTGGGCTTCTTTTACCCTTTTTTTAGAATTTTAGTAAGTATAGAATCTTGTCTGTAAGGCATTGTATCATGGCATGGCAAGATATGGACATTTTGCCAAGGAGTATTTATTTCTAGATTTGCATTCTGCTAAATCAAAATATATTTTTTAAAAGGGTGGGAGAAAGATCTCTTGTTGATATCATGCTGTTGTGAACGTTCATTTCAAATTGTACCTTATTTTCAGGGAGCAATGTTAATGTATTTGGATTTGACTCATCTAATGCAAAGGGACACACTTTAGAAGATGAAGTGCTGTCACAACCATTGATTAGAAAATCAATGATTGAGATTTTAACAAGAGTTTTTTATGACTTGTATTTAATTACAATCTCCACTGTTGATTAGAAAATTAACAGTCGTGAGTTGTGACTCCACTTTATCCTCTAAAGTGCAACCCCCTCACTTGAGAGGAGCCAAATCCAATGCATTTAACTTGGGGATTATGAAGGAAACTTGATAATATATTGTTCACTGCATCTTAGAATTTGGGCTTGGGGCATAACTCAACCCTAAAAAAGTGGCTTGTAAGGTGAGGGCTTCCCAAGCCTTATAAGGATTACATTGTTCATATCTCTAATCAATGTTTATATAAAGAGTTTATTTGTTAGATTTCTTTTATTTAAAGAGTTTATTTGTAATCATGAGTAAAAAGAGAATGATATTAACATTGACAATAGTTTTTTTATTCCTTTCTGAAATCTGTTACAATATTACATTTCAACTAAATGTGTAATTTTATCTGTAACATTTTTTTCTGCATAGTACTTGTATTTGGATTGTTGGAATCACCGGATTTCATTTCAATTTTCTCCATACTAATTGTTCATACTTCAAAATAATGCTCAGGGCGAGAAGTACTCTCCATATCGAATGCTTCGAGCTGTGAAAAATCGGTTTGGATCCACTGATGAGGTATGCTGTGACTATTGCCTATTACATTTAAGATCCACTATGTCTTCCTTGGTTGTAACTATCTTGTTTCTACTAATACTTTAGAAGAACTGGGTTTACGATACTCTTAATATATAAAGCGTGTACTAGCATTGATTTCTTGCTCTTTTCTTCTGGTTGTAACTATCTTGTTTCTACTAATACTTTAGAAGAACTGTGTTTGCAATACTCTTAATATATAAAGTGTGTACTAGCATTGATTTCTTGCCCTTTTCTTCTGGTCTATCTCTATTACTGTTAGTATCTTTCTGTGATGCTTTAATTTTGAGAATGTGTGTGCGTGTGTGTGTGTTGCAGGGTGAAGGACTGAAACTATATATTCTCGTAAAGGATTTAACATGTTGCCTTTTTATTATCACTCCATCTAACTAAATATAGAAGCTCCTTCTTTGTGTATATTTCCTAATGGTATTTGATGTTCTGTACTTTTTACCTTCTATAATTAGGATTATCTGAGAAAATTGATGTTTGATCTGCATTGTCTTTGATTTACGTGATCAGCTTGCAGTTCTTGAGATGTCGCAGTCAGGACTCCAGGTTGTTTCAAATGCCAGTGAAATGTTTCTCACTCAACAACACTCCGATTCAAATGTTTTAGCTGGGCTTGCTATTGCTGTAATAATGGATGGTTCAAGAACTTTTTTAATTGAAATCCAGGTAATTTTTTTGTATCACTGTATCAAAAGCTCTAAGTCCATTGTGGATTTTCTTGTATATCCTACATCTTGAGGATCATCACCATTGCCCTTGTCATTATTGTGGATATTTAAAGCAATTGCAAGTAGTGATGCATAAAATGAGCTTGGCTTCATTATTAGCTGATAAACAGCAGATTCTAGATTTTGGATGGTGAAGAAGCCTAACGATCTTTACTTGTCATCTGGAGACTTTCTATTGGAAGTTATTGGGTTGAATCCTCAAAAAGCTCTAATCACATCATTGTTTCATGTATCTATGATAGAGATCTAAGAATACACATGAATTTTCATCATTCTGTATTGTGCTCGTCTTTATTATTTATACTCCAATATCCTTTTAAGAAAATTATTTTTATTGATTTTTAATTTTATTTTACAGGCACTTTGCCTTACACATTGCCCAGTTTCGAGTTCACTATCTAATGGGATCAATGCCAACAAAGCTAATATTATTAAATGTGTAAGCCATTCTTGATGATTCTTTAACATTATCCTTGCTTTCATAATCACCCCATATAGTGATTTATTTCTCCTTTATCTTAATGAGAAAATGAATGACTGAAAGGAATGCTTGATGGGGATATGGATTCTCTTGTTTCAAATAAAATCTGTCACAATAAAATTTGTTAAATTGTGCATTGATTGTTGCACTATTTATTGAACTGTAGGTACTTATAAAGCAAACAGGCCTCCATCTTCAAGATAATGTAAGCTGATTTATAAATAACTATGGTATATCCTTTTGACTTGTTCTTCTATCTCTATGAAATGCTTCTGAGCAGGTTTCGGTGTTCTGTTTCATCATATACACATCACATAAATATTGATGTTTACACATAACTGACTAAATAAAAAAAGTGAGAATAAACAGAAGAATGCTAATGTTAAGTATAGGGGTGCCAACAAATATGAACCATTTTGGTGATGAGTATGTAGGCAGATGATGTAATTAACTATTCCACATTAGCTAAGCTATGGTCCTAGGGAGCGAATTTCTCCACCACCACCAGTTTGGTGTTGAATTGCACTTCAATTAGCTCCTTAAAGTGAGGGGGGGATATAAATATCTGATTTAAGCTTAAGAGGAAAGGGCCATGTGTACTTGGTATAAGCATCAATGCACATAAGCATGTAGTGATAGCCACAAGATTATGTAACAGGTGCTGGTCCACACAAATCACAGTATAGAAGCTAAAAAGATGAGATGTAAACTATGATGGATGTGTGGGAGGAGTCTATGCACTTTACCAAGACAACATGCAGAATAAAAATCAACCATTGTTTTATAAAAGGGACAGCAATATTACAGTGAGAGAGCCACTTTCAAAGCCTCATAATGAGGATTTTAAAGTCTATAATGCAACATAGTATAAACAGTGTTGCCGAAGGGTGTATTAGAGCCAATATTACATACTGAGTTGATACAAGGTGAAGGGTATGAAGGTCCAGCAGCTGGTGTAGTGGAGAAAATATTACTGAAACTGTAGAGTCCATCTTTGCCAAGAGTACCTCGCAATAGAACCTCAGAAAATGCCTGAGTTTACTAGAATTCAAAATGCTGGGTGGAATTCAAAATAGACTGAATTATCTCTTGCAAATTGACTAACACTTATTAAATTCTTAGTGATGGAAAAATCAAGTAATAAATTCTTCCAACTCAAGTGGGGTGCATGGTTTATTGGGAAGAGAACACCTAGATGAGCCAATGAGAGAAATTGATAAACCTTGGCAATTTCCAAGGAGTGCTTGGTCTGAACCAGAGAGAGGAATGTTTTCTATCAAGTTGGCAGGAATATTTGTCACATGAAATGTAGCACCAGCCACCAGAATCAGGGTACCAATGGGAGGGTAGCTGAGCAGCTGAGAAATTAGCATTTGTTGGAAAGGCATGGGGCTGCCACTGTGAGGATGAGCATGGTCAGCTCCCTAATACCTGGAGAAGGACTGAAGAAGAGGGAGATTTGTATTGTTTGGGCCAGTAGGTGAGTTTGTCCATTGAGGAGGCCAAACCAATTTGAGTGTGGCTATTGAGATGAACCACCTGAAACGCCAAAGGAGGGAGTGTTGGGCCATTGGCTAGGCCAAGACCAAGTTGGGTGTGGCCCAATGACATGATACTGGTAGCAAACACTTGTGTCAGGCCATTCTTGTGGCAAATCTGACATTGGACTTGAGACTGGCCAGAAAAAAAACGTGCACCTATTCCCTTGAAGTGCCCAAAACAGTTTCCATGGCACCACAAGGAGCTCAAGAGTGGTGGTAGTTGAAAGATTGATCAAACACCGGTAATTCCTGCAGGGTTGGTGCCTGAGAGATGTTATTGGGAGGGGCTCTCTGAGTGGTCAGCTTTGTTGCTCTTTTCGATCTTATTTAACCTCAAGAATATCACAAGGTTCAGATCTATACTTAATAATAGCTGCAAGAGCTCTGTATTCCTCAAGGAGGTCTTCAAGAATTGCTTCTAGGTGATCATGATGTGGGAAAAAGGTTGGATGCACGATTTTCCTGATTGAAAACTGAATCTTGTCTAGAAGACATGGCTTGGGTTGACTACAAGCTCATGATACCATATTAGAGAAACAAAACGAGAGATCAGAGAGTCAAACAGAAAGAGAGATTTGAGTTTCTGACAGAGTTCCATTATATCTCATGTATAGCAATATTGGAGTTTATATAACATAGCTGTATTCCGTATAATTCGTTGCTGAATGAGTAGATAACTGAGTCATAACAGAAAGCCCAATAGAAACTAAAACTGTCACATATGAATGTTAGATGAAATTATAATGCAAATGAAAATTATAACAAGTACATCTCTAATATGTATTTCCTCATCTTGCCATTGTAAACAGGCCGTGTTTTTGAATGTTGTTAGTGGAATGACTGTGACAGAGACTGCTGGAGATCTTGCAATAGCAGCTGCAATTTGCAGCAGGTTTGTTCTAATTTATATGAAATGATGTTCATTCTTGTTGGTCTGAAAATGCCCAATGTAATATGGGGATTAAGAAGTTGTTAACCATTTTATGCTTCTTGTTTGGAGAAATGATTCTTAATAATACCAATGTTCAACAAGTTAACTGGGACTGGTAACATGAATGCTTTCCTTTATTCCAATACAATATTCTAGATTTATTATTTTTTGGTAGCATTTATTCATTATCTTGTCTTTTTTCTTGTTTCCAGTTTCTTGGAGTTCCCAATTCCAGAGGGGACTGCATTCATTGGTGAAATTGGCCTTGGTGGAGAGCTTCGCATGGTAAGCCTATTCTTTTTAATGTTAAATGTTTCTACTTGCTACTCATTATTAAGATGTTTGACAATCAATTAAAAGTTTTCAATAGCATAGCGATTTGCTATTTATTATATTGAAGGGTTAAAGATTTCAAATTTGCTTTGCATTTCAATCTATGAAAGCCTTCTGTTTTGTATTTTCGCTTCTAATGAATATATTTGAAGGAGGATCATTTTGGGAGGTTAGGGTTGGGGTGCCAACATAGTTGGGATGGCAACCCTCATCTCTCCTTGATCCTTCCTCTTTTCTTTAAAAAAACAAAAATCTATGAAAGCCTTTTGTTTGTGAAATTTTCAGATCAGTTGCCTGTGAGATTTCATGTGTTTTGACTTCATTGGCATTTTCAAATTTCGTAGTTACGAAAATGGTGCAAACAATTGTATTGTTGATCTTTTTTGTGGAGTGTAGAATTGAATTAAATGGTCGGTTTATAGTTCTGATAAGCTATAACATGATACGGCTAGTTTAAGTATTTTACTGCATCATCTTCACACTATGTATTAGGGGTTGCGAAAGGCTATGGACTTAATTTGCTATTAATTACTAAAGTTGACCCAAAAAGGCACTACAAGTGTACTCTCACTGGCAGAAAACTAAATTAGGAGGAAATAACTTGTATGAAGCATCTAAGGAATGAGATCTAGTAAGAAGAGAGAGAAAACAACACTTCTTGAGTTCTTGTGCTTAGGTCTAGGTTCCATCGTTATTAATAAATTGTTTTGGCTTATTAAAAACAAGGAAAGGAGAGGGAAAACAGATGTAATCGGATCTGTCTAGAAAGGGAAATTTGCAATGCCAGGGGTTATGTGGTTTCTTTCAGTCTTCAAGCCTTGGGCCAAAGGAATTTTCTTTGGCTGGGAGCATTGCTCTTGCAATTCTGTATTCTAAGTTTTCCACAATCTCCCTTTGTTAGATGGGAATTGGCTCCTTTCGGTTGATTAGGTCAATGGGTTTGATTGAAACCATGCAACCTAGAGTAAATTCTAAGACATCATATCCATTTGTTTCAAGGATCTTAAGCTTTAATACTTTGCATTTGAAAAAAAAATGATAATTCAAAAAACATCTTTTTGTTGTTTTTTAAGAAAAACTCCTTGCTTTTGTATTCATTAAGTCATAGTTAAATGGATTGTTTTATAGCCTTAGCCTGGTTGTTTGTTTATTTTATGATACAGGTTCCTAGAATTGATAAAAGGGTTAACACATTGTCGAAGTTGGGTTACAGAATGTGTGTAGTACCAAAGCAAGCTGAAAAACTTTTAGAAACCGAAGGTCTAGGAAAGATGAAAGTTGTAGGTTGCAAGGATCTGAAAGAGGTTATTTACGCCGTATTCAGTAGAAGAGATAATTAAGAGATGCTGGTGATATTAAGCAGATCTCACTTTTGATATTTAAGATGTAATTCAAAAGTTTGTAAATATAGATGTACTCATTGTGGCTTAAATACTGCAATAGATGTACTAGATTTGGAATTATCCAACGTCAATGATCAATCAGTTGATCTTACGTTAATTAAATTTGATCATTTAACTTGATCACCCATATTTTAAAGGCATTTTAACTTGGTGTTAATGCTCTGTATATGCCCTGTTTAGTCTGCTATTTCTGAATGGTTCTGCCCATCTGTGGTTTGGTTTTCCGTTCTTTCCTCTCTTTCACCTGTGATATCTTTTGGATTCAAGAAGCTAGGCTGATGGGTTGAAGATAGTAACCTTGCCCACATCCGATCAGTTATCACAACTCTCTTCTCTCCCTCGTTTATCAGCTGCACGTTCAAAAACAGTATTCCTCTTTAAGGTGAACTAGTAATATAGTGCGAGAATAGCATCTTTACAAAAATGAAAAATTAAACAATACAGAAAAAATGTTCAATATTACAGGTCCAATCAAGATAAAGGGGGAATTTCGGATAGGACTAACAACCAAACTGCAAGTAATTTTTTTTGTGACACGTTTGAATTGAACCATACTATTGTTGCATAGCAAATAGATTTGGTCAGAGTGCAAGAACTTACATGGAATGGAATGTAACAATTTCTGCCATTAACTGGGCCCACGGTGAAGCCTGTGTATCCTGCCATTGCACCATGAACAGCACTTTGGGCAAGGAGGGTGCAGTATACATTATCAGATGCATTACTTGGGATAGCACGGATCATGTAAGTAGGATCTGCGAGACAATTTTTTTGATTGGTATCAATTTTTTGTTCTTCAATAAAAATACAGTTTAAAAGAGAGCTTACCTATGTACTTCAGATTTATAGCCATTTTTTGACGTTTTTCAAAGTGATCCTACAGCAAATAAATATTTAAATGTATAAATAAGAATAGCAAATTCTGCAGCATGAAAATCTAGTAAATTAAATAAAGGCATTGTTCTATGAATTTCGATAGAATTCACAATTCCAAATGTTGCCTAAGCAAACGATATCATATATGATCGTGATTCTTTATGCCTGCAACATTTCTACAATTGAAATAACTTCATTTATCTATCCTGCTACCTTGAAACTTTTCAATGAATTCAACATTTTATCACAACTTCAAAACTGTCCACTTAAATAAGTTTAAGGTTACACAAGAACAATAACACGCTAATATAAGCTAAACTTGCATAGTTTTTACCTTAATTTTCTGGGACAACCACAGGCCAACATCTGGAAATAATTTGTCTGCAGAAGCATCTGGCTTATTAACAATGGAGGGGTTGCCAGAAAGAAGCTCCTGAACTGCACCTTCAGCTATGACTATAACCATGTGGCCTTGTTCTTTGAGTCTTTTCTCAATGAACTCCAACAGTCCTCCTGGACCCTCCAGGTAAAAGGGTGATTCTGGAATCAAGCAACAATCCACATCGCGGCTGGCAAGAGTTGCATACATGGCAATAAATCCTGCATGAAATGTCAATATTTGGTGACTGTAACAACTAATTCAAAACAGCAAGATTTCTTCTTGTTTTGCTCAGCAACAACTTTCTCATGATTAATGATAAATAATGAATAATTCAATATGACAAGTCTCCTATGGGAAACTCTAGGAGGAAGATGTCATGAAACAAAAAGTATGGAACTCTAGAGTTGCAAATTATCAGAGGAATGAATGAAGCTTACCACTGTAACGCCCCATTAATTTTACAACACCAATTCCATTCTCCGCGCTTTCTGCTTCCACATGAGCAGAATTGATTGCTCGTTGTGCCTCTTCAACAGCAGTGTCGAAACCAATTGATTTGTCAATAACCTAAATCAAATACAGAATGACATTAAATAGGTGACACTTTAAACTCAAATCCTTTTTTTCCTTTTGAGTACGATGGCATAAAAGTATAGCAATTTCCACATATACAATTTTACAACTAAAGCATCATTACTGGGATATCATTGTCAATAGTTTTTGGAATTCCGACCACTGCAACTTTCAAGCCACGCCGTCTAACTTCCTGCATAAATAACTTAATCTTCTGAGTACATATTTAAATAGTGAAAATTATAATATCCACCAAACTTTTAGAGCATATGTTATCATCAAGTTAGTTTGTCAGTAGATCATTATAACAAAATACAAAGTTATAGCAAACTGAATATCAGCACTCAAACCTAGTCTATTTATTACCTCAAAAATCATAGCTGCTTCATACTGAGTTCCATATCCTCCAAGTATGTAAACCTGATTAATTCCCCGGTCCTGAATGCTATCAACAATCTTTGAGGTGTCATGGCCTCCATATGATGTCCCAAGGATGCTTCCACCACGTTTGTGGATATCATTCACAACCTTTGGTGTCAAAGGAACTGTATTTCGAGAATAAAAACCTGGATATCCTCCCTACATTTAACCATTTACACTTTAATGATACACCCTCAACATAAACTATCCAATACCCATCAAAAATTGCAAATAAAGCTCCTAATTTGTCACAGTTATAAATACATTACAGACACATACATAATAAGTGATGTTAATTGGTACATAAATGATACCTGTATTCCCAAAACTTTGTGCACCCCATACATATGATATAAGCCGCATACTATTTCTCTTATCACTGTATTTAGACCAGGACAAAGTCCACCGCACGTGACAATACAAGCGTGTACTTCCTCTGAATCAAAATATACCTGCCAAACATTCAAATCACTGTTGTTTTCCCATAAATTACATTGGTGAAATCAAGGTCTCAGTTTTGACACACAAGAAAGATAAAACCTTCTGAGCAGGCCCAGCACGACGAAAATGGGTCCCTCTTGGACTATTTTTGTGTACAACTATCTGCACAAAGGAAACCAATTCGTATAAATAATTCTGAAACACTGCAAGAATGGTATAAATAGAAATAGAAACCTATGTATCTACAAAAAGGTGAATCATTACTAACCTGTTGTGCAATTGTATCATCCACATTCACGTAATATTGCCTGTGCAAGCAAAAATTAACCAACTTAATCCCCAATTGAGTTACTAGAATAATTCCAACAGTGACTATACAGCATAGAGTAAACCAACAGATTGACTTACGCAACAACAGAATAGGAAGGATTGTCTTGCAACGGGTCAGGATATGTCTGCATGATTAAAAAAGGAATTATTATATGTTGAAAATCAAACAAATAATATAACAATAAATTTGTTAATTTTTACAACAACTACCTTAAAAATCACATATCTAACATGATTTCTTATTGATTGACCATATAAAAGTTATTACAATGACTACCTTAAAAGTCATACCTAGCATGATCTTTGATTGATTGATAGTATAATTGTTTACATGTCAGTGCATAGAACTTACATAAAAAGTAAACTGGTAATATAAAACATCCACTTAAACCAGGACATGAGTTCATTTGATTGCTGAACTATAGAGGGCGAGTAAGGGCCTTACTTGGAGGTGAGGGATGTAATCAGATAGATGAGGAACATCCTCAAGTACGAAGTCAGAAGCTGCTGTGGTGATTTTGTCATGGGGAGTGGCAGAATCCAGCATGGTGCTGCTGTTGGATACTGTCATAGCACAATTCAATTTTGTAAGGTTTTCGTGGGACACGGAGGTTTCAGCTACACACCTGAAATCCTAGCAAATATCAAGTACTACTACTACGTATGTATCGCAGGATAAAAACATTGGTAATGGCGCAAGGAATTAAATAGTAGGTAGTTATTCACGAGAGTATTTAATTTGCAATAAAATATAAAGTAACAAGTGGATGGTATCTTTTCTATAGATAGAAATAGAATACAAGAAATTGAAACTAGCTACCAGGGATGGACGGATATTACGTTAGAACCAACTGAGTCTCCAGAGCTAAATTATTGTCTGAGTGAGATCATAGTACAGTATTTGATTTCTATCTAATTTTTTTGTTTAGGACCACCAATTTGGTTTTTCTTTTTCCGGAAAATACTTTATACTTATTTGTTAACTTATTCTCCAATTTACGTGAACCACCAACCAGAAAGTTTTCACCTTTATTTGAGACGAAGGGCCACCAATGAATGAATGATCATGGATCAATAATTTATGAAATAAACTTAACGAAGTGTTGGCTGCTAATTTCTTAACCACAAATTAAAGTTACCAGCTGTCGTGGCTCTTTCTTTTCTTTTTCTCAACCAAAGTTAAATGGCTCTTCCATGAAAAAGAAGCTTATTTATTTTCCCCCAGTTTTTGTCAACTGCGTAGGCGGCAGCCAATTGGAAATATTCGTTTACATACACATCATGTAAGAGAAAAAGTAGTTATAAGAGTCAAATGTAAAGATTGAATTTTATTCGAGTGACGTTGGTTAATTGAAAGAATTTAATTTGGACCAAGATCTTGGACCATCCTAGACTCTTCCCCCCACTTCACCTTCTTCAAGACTTTCAGGGGAATCTTTTATTCTTGGGAGTTGCTATTGGCCCTAATAGATTTTGTTAATGACCCCTACAATCCCTTAAAGTTCAAAAATTACCTCTTCATGAAAAGCATTATGGAATCGTGATTCTCCTGTAGAATAGCGGTTGCAAAAATTTTCAAAATGGAATCATAATTCCATTGTACATATATATTGTGCAGCAGAATCATTATTTTGTAATATTTTTTGAGGTGTAGGAAAAAGTATATAATAGAATCAAGATTATATTGTGCAAGGGGGTTAAGATATGTCAATACAGCATAAGTGTGATTTTTTCATATGATGTATAACCAAATCACATTTTCATTGTATATTTTTGTGGAAAAAAATGCACAACGAAAATGTGATTCTATTATATACACTGTACAATAGAAGTTTGATTTCGTTGTATATTGTTTATAATGAAATCATACTTTCGTTGTACATTTTTTTTTTTCGGAATTTTAAAAGTCTACATAAATGACATGTATTGCATATAATTTGATAAAAATGTCAATTACATATTGAGGTTCACATCCATAAAAATAATGGAATACACATTTGATGTTTGTCATGAACAAAATATCTATTACATATTTTAAGAAAGGTCTACTACATATTAATAATACATATTTCAATCCTCAAAAAAGTTTACTATATAGTGAGTGTAGAAAGTGAAGAGAGGAAAGAGAAAAGAGGAAGAATGAATGAAGAAAGGGAAAAAGGGAGAGGAGAATGAACATAAGGGAGGTAGGGAAGGGTAATTAGGTAATTGTTCTTGAATGGTAGGGACAAGGAGCAATTTTGTTGGAGCCAATAGTAAAATATTTCATTATTTGTCCTGTTTGCCCCCTTCCAACATATAATCTACATAAATCTTATTTTTTTGGCCCAACCAGGCTTGATGGCATATGAGATTGAGTCAAAATGACCTATTTTACTTTTTTAGTCTAACTTTATATAAATTCAAAACAAAATAAATAATTTTTTTTACAAATATCAAATCAAAATAGGTCGAGTAGAATTCAAACATATGTTTCTTGAGTTTAGTATGACCTGATAGGCCCATCGAATTGGCCAAAGTTGGACTGGTTCTATTTGGGTCAAAAAAATTTAGTTCTGTCTGATATAGTCTCACAAGCCAATGAATCTGACCCATTTTGTCATCTTTATCCTTGATACCAACATTGTTATTACTTCAATGATTAAAACAAAAAAATATATATTCAAAACACTAAAAAAAATCCTTTAATGAACTAAAAAAACTCATATTTTATAAAGAATAAAAGGTTATTTAAGTCAATAAAAAATAAGAATATTTGTTCTACTTCTATAAAAACTATAGTTTTTTCACAATTTCATTTTTGGGAAAAAATACTTTTTGGTGCGAGTCCCGCAATGTTTTTTTTCTCTCTTCATATTTTAATCTCACCAAACAATAAAAAGATTATAAAACGTAACCTTATGAAAAATGGGAGTAAAGAATATAAGAGAACAAGAAAGAATGGAAGGACTAATCATTTCTATAATAGACTTAACCTTTTTTTACAAGAGAATAGACTTAACCTGTTTATGGGTGCAATATGCAATTGAAGGTTACAGTTGACTTAATAATATTAAGGAAAACATAATTACTTATAATATACGTAAAAGATGGACAACCACGATAATTATTCATAAACAACACTTTATACAATAAAAAAAACACTTTCTTTTCTTTTAAAATTCTTTCTCTTCTTTTCATCTATAAAAGTATAATTGGGTCGATTTAGTCTATTTTAAGACCCAAATTGATGAAAAAGTAATAAGTTTGGGTTTCTTATTTTAAGATAAAAATTCCAAATCAAAACAATCCGATTAATGATTTGAATCAAATAATCAGGTCAACTAATTAAAATATTATTATATTTGAAAAGTTAGAAGAAGAAAAATCATCTAAACAAATATAATACGAAATAACTACCAAATATAATGCGAAAGAAGTACCTACCTATAGCATTTCATCACAATCACAAAAATGAAAGGAAAAAAAAAACTAATTAGTTCAATTCAATTTAAAATGAAGGCGATGGGGGCGAGAAACAAACATATTGAGTTAGTGATTACGAATAAATAAGTTAATATAGATTTGCATAAAGGAAAATTTAATATTAGATGCTGCTTGAGTTAATTGATTTTGGAATTCATCAACTCAATATTTGAGTGCTGTAATCAGGTTAACCAAAACAAAATAAACCCGAACTGATGATCCAATTAAAACCAAAATGAAGTTGGATTGGGTAGTGACTTACACCTTCTATAACAAACATGTGCATGGGCACTAGCATTACTAGTTAATGGTCCGTTCTAATTATTTATAATAATAATATGAGCTTAAAAGCAACAATTTCAGCGTAGGTTTCTGAATGAATCAAAAGCCTATTTTTGGGTTCTCTTCATTAGACTCGGATTCATAAGTATTAGCATAGCAGCCACCTTTGGTATCTCAGCGTTTCATTCTTTTCGTCATGTACAGAGCAGTAGCTTCACGTCTCACCCTTCCCAAGGTCCCTATATTGCCTCTCTTTCTCTTTGCTCTCAAGATCCCAACCCCATTTTTATTTTTATTTTCAAATTTTCCGTCTTGATTGGTTTTGTGGGGTAAAACATATTATTGCATGAAAGTTGTTTTTGTACCTGGCTGTTTTTGGTTTATTTGTACGTTGTGAGAATTGTCTGTTTTCTTGTTTTAATGATGTACGTGAATCCAGCGTAACCGGTTTTGATGACTCCTACGCTGTTCATAGATGACACATTTCATTTCATGCTAAGTTTTTTGTTTCGTGTTTCAATCAGCATTTATGGTTCTTTTCTAGCGAGACTCTATTTGTTGAAATTCAGTTTGTGCGATTAAAACATGTGAGTAGGGCAATGGGAGAACCTTGGGAACCTCCAGAGGTTTATTCAACTGGCTTACTGGGGAATCTTCCAATCCTCTTCCTCCTCTTGACACCCCACTTAGAGGGGTTTCCCTGCCACCTTCATTGCCAGATTATGTTGAACCAAGCAAGACCAAGATCACAACTCTCCCCAATGGTCTAAAAATAGCATCAGAAACCTCACCAGTATGTGTTTGCTTATAGTTTTCTCTACTTTGACATGTTTAATCACAGTATTGTTACTTTTATTAATAGTATAAATGAGGTGTGTGTTTTGGTTGGTTGTCTATCAGAACCCTGCTGCCTCAATTGGGTTATATGTTGACTGTGGTTCCCTCTATGAGACGCCATTGTCAAGCGGGGCATCACACCTGCTAGAAAAAATGTCTTTCAAGAGCACGGCAAACCGAAGTCACTTCCGTGTTGTAAGGGAAGTGGAAGCAGTTGGTGGCAATGTAGGAGCCTCGGCCTCTCGGGAGCAAATGGGCTACACTATTGATGCTCTAAAAACTTATGTTCCACAAATGATTGAGTTGCTTGTTGACTGCGTAAGGAACCCGGCCTTCTTGGATTGGGAGGTCAATGAAGAGGTATATATGCACTAAACTAAAGTGTTGTTTTCTGCCGTATATATAGCAGTTCTTTCTGATCTTGTTAAACCATCTATTGGTACAGCTTCGGAAGGTGAAAGCAGAACTTGGAGAACTATCAAACAATCCCCAGGGCTTACTTTTGGAGGCAGTTCACTCTGCTGGTTATTCTGGAGCATTGGCTAATCCACTTTTGGCTTCTGAATCAGCACTGAACATATTAAATAGCTCCCTTTTAGAGGAATTCGTTGCTGTAAGATTTGATATCCTTTTTGATAATGCATGAAAGCTATTGTTATTAATTGTTCAAAACTAAATTTCTGACAATCAGCAGTTGTTTACATGTCCTGTTTTGCAACTGAACTCATATTAATAAGAGTTTGCTTTTCACCTTTCAAAAAAAAATAAAAATTCTGACAATCGATTTGATTATCTGAATGTTGTTGGATGTGGAAAATCAGGAGAATTATACGGCATCTAGAATGGTACTTGCAGCATCTGGGGTTGAGCATGAAGAACTTTTATCTGTCGCTGAACCACTTCTCTCTGATCTACCAAGTGTTCCCTGTCCTGAAGAACCAAAATCTAAATATGTTGGTGGAGATTTCCGTCGTCAAGGTGAACCAGGGGTGTGTATTAATTTGATAAAAGGCTAATTGCATTTACTTATATTTCTCCTTTTTTGCTTGTCCCATTCCAAATGATGTGTATAATTACTTATCTACTAAGAACTGTCACAAGGGCAGGTTGCGCATGTAGCTATTGCTTTTGAAGTGCCTGGTGGCTGGAAAAAAGAGAAAGAAGCTATTGTTTTGACTGTTCTACAGGTACTCACTTTGTGTGAATTCTGATTTCAAGAGATAGCATGTCTATGGATTTGCATATTTTTCTTTTGGTGGCATTCATGCACAAGAAAAGGAGGAAAGAAACAATTGAATAGAAGTAATATTTCTGGGTCGTGCAGATGCTTATGGGAGGAGGTGGGTCGTTCTCAGCCGGAGGGCCTGGAAAAGGGATGCATTCAAGGCTGTGTAAGTTTTACCTATATCTTCTACTTTACGGCTGACTTTGGTCAATGTTTTTTTATTTATTTTTGCTAGGCATCAATGATTTGATTTACCTTTGCCATTATACTTTTGTATTTATAAACTTTTCCCATTTGAGAAGAGTTTATTCTTTTCTTGGCTAGATGAAGTCAATTTCACTATTTTCTGTTCATATATTAGTATATAATCTCTGATGCTTTAATTTGTGCTTATATGCAATGGAATCCAGTTCTTCGTGTCTTGAATGAACATCAACAGATTCATTCTTTTTCTGCATTCAACAGTCTCTTCAACAATACAGGGTTATTTGGCATATATGCAAGCACGGTAAGGCACAATCTTTGCTGAACATAGATGTGATGCATCTTTTTTACTGTTTTTTGAGTTTTTTGATTCATTTAAAGGCTGGATTACTGTGTCTAGAAAAATAAGTTTCCTTATATGATCTATTGCTAACGCAACACAAGATACTTAAAACGTACTTCTGAGTTGAGGTGGCCTTGAACATTGATCCAACTGTAAATTTAATTGTAGAATTCTGCATGGTGTCAATGACCCTTCAATCTCTTGTTCATATAATTTGTCATAATTTACATAAACTAGTTTTCCTATCTACTACTCTGTCTTTCTTTTCCTCCTTCTTTAAAGCTCTTTGGAATTTTTGACAATGTACTTTAGTAGTTACTGCTTTATGTACCAATTTTGAGCGCTTTTTCTTGTGTGTCAATATAGGGCTCTGATTTTGTGGCAAAAGCTGTGGATTTAGCAGCCAGAGAATTAATAGCAATTGCATCACCAGGACAAGGTTTAATCTGCATTGCTTTTTGTCTCTTGCTGTGAATCCTGATATGTGCCAAATTAAATATAGGCTTCCTGCAATGGCAGTTTCACAGGTACAGCTTGACCGTGCTAAGATATCCACGAAGTCTGCAGTTCTAATGAATTTGGAGTCCAGAGTATGCTCTCTCTAACTCTCACTCTCTCTCCACTTAAACTGGTAGTTTGAATAATATGGAATTTCTTTCATTTACTCTTCCCTCCCCACCTGAATTAAAAATAATGCGTCCCTCTTGCATCTTGGCTTCTTTCTATATTATCTATTATGGATTTCTCTACACACTTTGTCACATGTAGGAAGGGGAATTGATTTCATATAGTTTGTCATGTGTTTAAAAATTCATTGCTTTTGCAGATGATTGCATCAGAGGATATAGGAAGGCAGATATTGACTTACGGAGAAAGGTATTTAATCAATCAGAGTCCTTTCTTTTTTTCTTTTTTTTTCTCATTCATCAATCACAATTTAATTTTTTTCCACTTAAATCCTCCTGGTGCTACTTCAATTCAAGAAGCATCACTTAAATCATGGACTTAAACTGTAATATGAGAATTTGTGAGGTGACCCATTTCAGGAAGCCACTGGAGCAGTTCTTAAAGGCAGTAGATGGAATCACTTTGAATGATATCACTGAAATTTCTCAGAAGATTATTTCCTCACCTCTCACTATGGCATCCTATGGGGATGGTAATAATCAATTAATAAGTAGTAATTTAATTCAAGCATTTGGTTTGGTTACTGATACATAATGCTATTGCCATGTCTTTGCCTTGCAGTATTCAATGTCCCTAGTTACGAATCAGTTACCAGGAAATTCCATGCAAAATGAAATTGCTTTTTCATTCTCACCAAGCCAAAATAAATCGCGGAGAATTTTTATTGCGGATTTGAGATGAACCTTTTCAGTTTTGTTTTGAGTAGTCATTCCCTTTGAAATATAAGTGTATGATCTGATCTCACGGCATTTTCCTTCTTTTGCCAAGTAATTGATTTTCTGTATTTCTTTTATTAATTATTTTCATGAATATTTGATTTGGTTTCTACTTCTGCAATAAAATTGCTTTATCTGTTGTTGGTGCTCAGTAAATTGCTGTATCTGTCATCTTTTAAGAAAAGATATATAGTTAAATTTAAAATATCTATTAAAATAATAATTAAGAATAGAAATTATTAGATAAATTATTATAATTATTATTATGATGTTCCCCCACGCTTTTTAAATATTGTGTTGTTTTGTTATTTTAAAAATATTTATTTACAAAATATATTTTAAAATGAAAAATTAAATAATATATATATAGAGAGAGAGAAGGGGATGAGATTCATTTAAGAAGTTATGTTTAATGTACATGTATCAGCATACATTTATTAAATTCAATAAATATATTAATTCATTCGATTTTGTTCCATCAAAGAGCATTTTAATTACTTTAGAGAACATATTAACTAAACTCATCTTCTTAAAAATAATTAAACTCATTCGATTTTGTTCCATCAATGTAAATGAATCTATTAATAACGAAGGTACGGAAAGAGGGTGATAAAAAAGAGAAGGGTGGCCTGCGAATCCAAAAGTGGTGGTGACTTGCGATTAGTGCGTGCGTGCACATAATCATGAGGGAGACGTGAAGGCCACTTACATTCCAACATACCATTCATCATCATATGCATAAGGAAAAAAATCAGTGAACACCAGCCATGTCTATAATATGAATCATTCTTCTATTAATATATGCATAACTCACTCTGCCTCTGCTCTTTTTTTATTTATTTATACATTACAATCAATCAGAGAATTAGCTTAAGTTGAGTTGAGTTCAAGATGTCTTGGCAAAGCTACGTGGATGACCACCTCATGTGCGATTTCGATGGCCACGCCCTCGCGGCGGCCGCCATCATCGGCCATGATGGCACTGTCTGGGCACAAAGCTCCAAATTTCCTCAGGTCAGTTTATTAGTTATTTTCTGTTGTGTTGTGTTGTGCTTCCTATTTAAATTTGAAAATGAATAGTATATATATAATTATGGTGCAGTTTAAGGGTGAGGAAATTGTAGCCATCATGAAAGATTTTGACGAGCCTGGCAGCCTTGCCCCAACGGGCTTGCACCTCGGAGATACCAAGTACATGGTCATCCAAGGTGAACCTGGAGCTGTTATTCGCGGCAAGAAGGTTCTTCTTTTCTATCCATCTATATTCTATAATACATAGTACACACTATATTTTTGCATAGGATAGGTTAAGATAAACAATAAATTATTATATAGTATGTTGGACTAGCATGTGTCTATGGTCCCGTAATATTTAGTTCATAATACCCAAGTGTCTATTATAGCACTGCTCTTAAGATTCAACCTTCCGGTAATTGACACTCTACCATGCTTTACTCAACCTTTCTGATCAACTCCTTTTTATAAAGGATAACCCTCTCTGAGACACAACAACCAGTTCGATCTAATATCAATTAGTATTAAAACTGGTTGTGGTGTGTCTCTTAAAGGACTACTACATGTGATTCCAATTAATTCATTTTCAGTGATATAGTTGAGTTTTATTAGTTATTTCTAGTTAATGTTACATGTACAAATAGTATATCCGTGCGATTTAATTTACTGGGTTGCATTGATTTGCACATTATATTGTGCAGGGTGCTGGTGGGGTCACTGTTAAAAAAACTAATCAAGCTCTGGTAATTGGTATCTATGAGGAACCTCTGACCCCAGGACAGTGCAACATGATTGTTGAGAGGTTGGGCGATTATTTGATTGAGCAGGGGCTCTAGATCTTTTCTATCAACCTCTTCAATTCCTCCTTGCATCTTCTTTTCCATGCCTACCAAACGTACTCAAGTTGGATATTGCTGAAATAATCGTGTGACGAAGAACCAAAAAGCTTATATTTCTTGTACAATGTATTGGTGTTTTAATTAGTTCATTCTTTTTATTAGTTAAATACTGTATTACCATTTTCTGAATTCTTATTGCTGTCAAATGGTATTTTCCCCTTCCCATTCCCATTTGGAGTTAAAACAATTCACGGTGTTTTGGCTCCTAGAAAATATGAAAACTGCATGTATAATATGATGGGCAAACTCAGCAAGGCCTCATAGTTACATGAATTTGACATTCTCATCTTGAAAGGCAACAACAATGTGGTCAGAGCAGTTGAAGCGTATGAAATCACGTTATAAATTAGCAGAGTAAAATTAAAATTTATAATGATAGTGAAATTGCAAAATGTGTAGGTCGTTGTTCAGAGATGATTACGATCCAGAGGAGATCAAGGACTTGTTTAGGCGAACGTTTTCACTAAAGCAGCTAATGGTGCATTAGATTTTCATAATATTTTTTAGGGAGTAGGGTGATACTTGATAGGCTCAAAAGAGATCTCTATTCTATCCTACTTCTGAAATCTACAATTAAAGTTACATATAAAGAGTAAAGAGAATAAAATAAAAATCATATTTCTTCATTGGTTGATGATAGTAAAATAGAGATACAATATATAATCTAATGATTGTCACTTATTGTTATCTCCTTTTAAGAAATTTAAAATAAAACTAAATTTTTATTATTAGTTTAAATCATTGATAATATTGAAAAGATCAATTTATAAGATAATACGTCATTATTTAATTGGTGACAAAGACTCAAAATAAAAATTATTAATACATTGGAAACTCAAAATAACAAAAAATTTAATAAGAATCATTTCTCCGAAACATTAAACATATTTAATTCAATTAAATAATATTAAAATACAATATCTAAATCACTTAGTATTTAAACCATCTATTTGGGCATTTTAGGCCCATCTTATCATGGGGACACAACATTAGATGTTTCTTAAAGCAATGTTGTATGCTACTGGTTTTCAAGTTAGGTGAAAAATGTGATACACTACACTAAGCACGTTACAGATGTAGGAAAGGAGAGGAGACAGTGGCCAGACTGCCACAAATCAAAAAATGAAATGGCCATAATGCCACGCGTGGGAAAATATTTCCTGGAATGCCACGCGCAAGTTCGTTGGCCGCTTGGGCGAATTAGGCAAAGACACGTGGCAAGTTGTGAGTGGATGGGCATAATTCGCTGACACACCTGGCGAATTAGGTGCTGCTGACGTGGCACGGACTGCAGAATTCACTTGGCAAGGCAGCGACTTACGTGAACTTTGGAAACCCATAACTTTTGACTGAGATGTCCGATTGAGGCTTATGATATGTTAAAACGATCGTAATTGAGAGGAGATGCCACTACTAAGTTCCCAAAGGGAACTTGGCCAAAAAAATTTCCCAAAAGAGACCTCTAAGTGCCTTAAAATTACGATTTAAGATTTAATCATCAAAAAATTTATTTTTGTCTATTTTTTTAATTATTTAATTAGTTTCTTGAATGTTATTTTTTAATTTATCAATTACTTCTCTAAATTTCGAGCATTTTGA
Source organism: Glycine latifolia (assembly GCA_013407115.1). Taxonomy (NCBI): domain Eukaryota; kingdom Viridiplantae; phylum Streptophyta; class Magnoliopsida; order Fabales; family Fabaceae; genus Glycine; species Glycine latifolia. The sequence goes on along the minus strand of CM023955.1, from coordinate 1,857,245 downwards.
CATATCGTATGTCTCCATCGGATATTTCTATCAAAAGTTATGATGTAAAATTGATAGTGCATATAAACTTCAAACAGTGATATTTTTTGTTAGGAATATCTGATGGAGGCGTACGATATGTCAAAATGCTCAAATTTTAGAAAAGTAATTGATAAATTAAAAAATAACATTCATGAAACTAATTAAATAATTAAAAAAATAGACAAAAATAAATTTTTTGATGATTAAATCTTAAATCGTAATTTTAAGGCACTTAGAGGCCTCTTTTGGGAAAAAAATTTAGCCAAGTCCCCTTTGTGAACTTATCGGTGGCATCTCCTCTCAATTACGATTGTTTTGACATATCATACGCCTCAATCGAACATCCCATTCAAAAGTTATGGCTTTCCGAAGTTCACGTAAGTCGCTGCCTTACCAAGTGAATTCTGCAGTCCATGCCACGTCAGCAGCACCTAATTCGCCAGGTGCGTCAGCAAATTATGTCCATCCACTCACAGCTTGCCACGTGTCCTTGCCTAATTCGCCCAAGCGACCAGCGAACTTGCGCGTGGCATTCCAGGAAATATTTTCCCACGCGTGGCATTCTGGCCATTTCCTTTTTGATTTGTGGCAGTCTGGCCACTGTCTCGAAAGGAGAGTACGGTAAGATGAGATCCCGATTGAAGTATAAAAAATTGAAAATGCATTGGAGAAAAAAAAGGATTTTGAACTTAGGACTGATAATAAACTGAATCAACTAAAATATAAAATTAGGACTTAATTTATAATTGATTTGTTGAAATTAGTTCATAAACTAAATGAACTGAACTTAAATTAAAAATGAAGCTCATTAAATTAAATATTATAATGTGCCTCCATTGGTTGAGGAAAAGGAAAGATAAAATGGTTTTTTTTTTTTTACTAGGAAGAGAAATTGGTTAAAAGAGGGAGAGAAACGTAAAGAAAGGAGTAGGATAGGAAATTCCAGAGAAAAAAAACTGGGGAGTAAGAAGAGCAATAATGGGGGCGAGAATAATATGAGGCTTACTTTTTTGAGATGGAGCATTATATATTCACTCCAGGCCCAAGGACCAAAGTCCAGTAAAGGTTGATCTTCGCAGCCACTCTAGGGTTTGATTGTTTCCCTATATATACACAAACACACAGCAACCATACTTCATCTATGACTGACATATGTGCCTCTTATTTAGCTAGCTCTCTTCCTTGGTTTCTTTCTGTATCCCTTATTTTAGAACTTAGTGGTTTTGGTTTGAATATTTCTTTCATATTTGAAGAGCGGGGATTGTGTGTATCGGTGTTGTGCTGCAATCAATGCACTCTTCCGAAAGAGTTCCCTGCAATATTGTTTTGAGAAAGTGGGCAGTTGTGTTTCATCTTTTGTTGAAAATCACAACAATCATTTTCCCTACATCTCTATCTTTTTAATCCCTCTGCCTCTCTTTCATTTTACTTTTTTTAAAATAAAAAAATTGCATTAATTCAGGCAACTTACGATATAGTCCTATACTGTTGCTACTTTGTGGATGTTTTATTTTCAAAATGAAATTACCCATGTCAGCGAAACTAGAGCAATTTTGCACTTTTTAATTGTTAGTATTTCACTAACAGGAACATGTAATTGTCGACCGAGATTTTGAAAACTGGGCATGCAGCGGCGATGGGAGATTGAAGTCTTTGCTCTTAATTTTTATAAGGTATATAGGATTATATATATTTTGACAGAGAAGTCACATATATTGATAAAATGACTCAATATATAATTTTTTCATTAAAAATGAAATAATTTTTCTTAAAATTTATTTTAAATCTCAATGAACTGATCCTGTAGTATGGCAGTGAAAGAAGTGCATTACTGAATGTGAAATAAAGTGTGTTCAGGGGATTTCAATTCGCCCCATCAGAATGACCTATCCGGTGATATCATGGGCCTTGAATAGCCCAATAGCGCAACTTGAAAAAGTCGCAAGTTTTAATACGAGAAAATTTTAACAAAGACTATAACAAGGTACACAGGCAAAGAAAGAGGAATCAAATGACCACATTAATAATTTGTCGTGTACTGATTAAAAGAGTATCTCAAACTAAGGTTTTTTACCGGTCATAGAACCATTGAAGGCAATAGGTCTAACTGTTGTAATTATCATATAATATTAAATAAAAACAGTACAATTTTTTATAATAATTCATGGTATAAAAATTAATCTTCATTTATAACTTTTAGTATTATTATTTAGAATTTACTATAATATTGACAATTAAGAAAATCAAATTAAATATGTCAGTAATATTATGCGTGTGTATTTTGAGTGATGAGTCTATTACTAACTAAACCTGATTTTGTTTAAAGAAAAATTCTAAATTTTCCTTTAACATCCTTTTTTAATATACACTTTATTATTTTTTGAGATATATAATTACAAAATTGTTATTATCTTTTTTTTATATTGAACGAATAATAGATTTTAACTGAATAGTAAAAATGTCTGTTAGACTTTCTCGGAATTTGTTGTTGCTCTTTTTGGAGCCTGTAATATGCTCTTCAAAGAAAATGGGTAATAATTAGGTGTATATCGGTTCCCGATATTTTGGCTCACGAACTCTCCAAAATCCAAACTAAACTAAAAACTTGTGGAAAAGCGGAAAAATGACAACATTTTGGCCCATGCAGGTCTCGAACCTGCGACCTTCGCGTTATTAGCACGACGCTCTAACCAACTGAGCTAATAGGCCATTTTGCTATTATAACGAAATCTGTTAATATATTTATATATTTATTCTATGTGCTGTATAGCGCATTAAAACCCAATGTTGAATGCAAAAGTGGGAATAAGCTAGTTATCCATCTTATATTATTCTACTTCCATTTTATTATTATTTGATAAAACTAATAAAAAAATGGAATTTAATCATCGTCCAATATCCATCCCTCTAAAAAAAAAACGTTTGAGTCAAGACAAAAGTTATAAAGCGTAGCTTCTGTATTTACATTGAAACATGTGCTAAAAATGTGTTTTAAAGCAAATTTTGAACATATTTGTTTTACATTAGAAATGTTACAACATATTCCAATGCAGATCTAACATATGAACCAAAAAGTAAAGATAAAAATTCATCCGTCAGCATACGCTTGTTCCTCCACAGGCGAATTCTCAAACATAGCTTTAAGGTTTAAAGTTTCTTACTTCTCCTAAAAATAAGTAAAAAACTCTTTCTTAATCATTTCGTTTACATTTAATCAAAAGATAATATGCAACTGACTTTTGACTTCAACACCACAAGCTTACTAAACTCATGGATTCATGTAGTTAATTTTTAAATATATTGTTGTAACTTGATTATCTTATTATCTAAGAGTTAACAATTAGTATTTTAATACTAAGATTTATTTAAAAAAAATTAATATTTTGTAACGGATATTTCTCTAAATGCCTGTAAATGAGTCTAAATTCTTAATCACATATTTAAATGTTGAGATCATTTATGTTGATAACTTTTAAATATTTATTTTACTAAGATATGTTTTTGATTTTTAATAAATATCTAATTTTGTGTTGAGTCTTTAATAAAATAGTAATTTTATTTTTAGTCTGACATTTTATTTTAGTCATTGATAAATTAACAAATTTTATTTTTAATCTCTAATAATAATAAAAATTGTATTAGTCCCTTTGAAAAATATTAATAATTTATTAAGGATCAAAATGAAATTCGTTAATTCATAAGGGATTAAAAATACATTTATTTTTTAAGAGAATCTAACTTGACTAATATTTTAATGATATTATTTATATATATATATATATATATATATATATATATATATATATATATTTGGATAATAATTTTTCAACTTGGTTCATGAATTACTAAGATTTAAATTTATTAAATAAATGAATTTAATTTGAGTCATGTATAAGTGATGAATTTGACTCTATCAATTTTATTATAATTTCTTATAAAAAAATTATCCTTTATTTCTAAGCGCATAAGTTAACATATTTCTCTAAAAAAAATAAGTTAACATACTTCTTATCTTCTAGCTTGTTGATGTTTATTATAAGATGTAATTAAATAAATAAAACAGAAAAATTAAATGATTAAAATTTTAAAACAATATCCATTAATAAATATCACAGGTCATGATGCTAGTACGTATGCAAAGTCTTTTGACTCTTTTCCATAATGTGAAAAAATAAAATTAAACCAGGTTCTTTAAACTTTAATAGGAGTAATCGTTTGTTGCAAGTGTGCGAAAGAAAACTCACTCTATTATATTAAGAACATCAGAAAAAGAAATTTTAAAGTAGCCACTTCACTTCATTTTCCAATATTATCATTTCCATCTTAGATTCTCCAACTGACACCGCATGCCTAAATAACCCTTTCAAAAAAACAGCAATCTTCTTGAGTTTTCGTGTCGGAAGACGACCACTGCATTCTAACACCACTAACACTATTTCTTGCTGCTATCATTTCATTGATAGAAAGCCTTTTCTTGAGTTCAGGTCTTTGCTTTGGAGCACTGTGAGACCTTAGTTTGGCCTTAGAAGAGTGAGTATTGGCCATGTAGTTAGGAAAATTGGAGCAAGGCCTAAAGAAGGTTTTTCCACAAATACTCTTCACTGGAGTACCTGGTGGCATACATTTTGGTAAACGAGGCGTGTTGTGTGCTGTGGAGAACTTGTTATTACCTTCATCAACATTGAAAAGCCATTCAAACTCTTGAGGGTGTTGCCTCTCATGAAGTGAGATTCGACCTTGAATTGGACAACCAAGAGAGGATGACATTGCTTGATAGTGCAAGTCTTCTCCACATTCTGACATTGCAGTGTTAATGCTCCTACTTCTTGAATGTGGCATGTGAGTGTCAACCTCAACAACTTTTTGACACTCATCAAATCCATTAAAGGGTGCCTTACAGTATATAGGTACTCTTCTATTGTGTAATTGATAATTTCTTGCTTCATCAAACCGTTGCTACAAGAGAAAAAAGATTAACATAAAAAAATATGACTAATGTTGATGGAAGGAGAGTCAAGTTATAATATGAAGGATTGAAGAAGAACAAGTTTCTACCACATATTTTCTGGAAGCAGTTTGTGGATGAAATCTATTCTCCTTGTCCATGGAACGACGAGCTCGTACGGATCGAGCAACAGCTTGAGCTCTTAACATAGCTTGCACACTGTGAAGAGTTGCAGCAACCCTTTTTCGAACCAGATACCCCCTAACAAGAGCTTGTATCTTAACCAATCCTTTGAGTGCTCTAAGAGCCTTTCGCGCCTGAATGCAACAAATTATAATAAAGATTGAATTGAAGTGCTGATAGAACATTCTAAAAACTACAGCATAACAAAACATTTTGCATCATACATTAAAACACTGGAGAGGTAGGTGTTGAAATTATTAGCCTTAAACAAATGAGTTAAAAATTTAAATTGTTAAAAACATTAGGTGAAAATGAGGAAGGAATTGAGTTCGGCCCATAAATGAAAAAGGCACTGTTTCATTAATAAAGTAAAAAAATATGCTTTGGAGTAAGAATCAAGCAAAACACATGTTGTACCAAAACAATGCAATTCAGCAAATGGCATTGGTGTAAACAGAGTAAACAGACTGCAGAGCAGGGGGGGGGGGGAAGCAGTACTAAAACCAATTACTAGATTTGAACTTCCTTAGGAGACAAAATGGTGATATACCAAATAACCTCTGAAAAAGGATTGAATCAACACAGCCGCCCAGCCCTCCCTGCTTCCAATAAGCACGGTGCCTCTGTCACAGCTTTTTGATCTCACAATAGCCACATCAATGTAGTGCTTGTTCTTCTCTTTTTGGGCAGCATAGGATCTGGACCTAGTTCGATCAAAGGTGGTAACATTGGTTGGAGTAATGTGACACACTTCATCCTTCTCCGATCGTTTTTTTTCGCTCTTGTCAAGATCCAATGAACCCGAATAGCCACAGTTGTCCTTCTCTTTCTTCTTTCCCAACAACACCTTCAACCACCTTGTAGCTTTGCCCATAGTTTCCCTCACTAACGACCTGGATTGGGAAAAAAAATGTCAAATTTAAACTCAAATGTGAACAAAGTCAAGTGAATTTCCCTCATGTAATGTAGGTGAACAAGTGTAGTAACGGAATGAATACAGGTGGTGCTCAATGCAATGTGACACCCGGAACTGATGAAATTTTGAGTTAAAAATAGTAAAGTGCAAAAGGGTGAAATTCAGTGCAAGAAAGCATCCAAAAAATATACCAGCAGAATGTATGCTACAGGTTGCAAACAAAGAAGTGATGAGAGTAAGTTTTGGAGGTATAGATTAATAATACTATATCATAATAACAAGCATCAAACCTTTTTAAAAAATTAAATGAAAGAGGATAGAGATGTGTATTTTTTTTAGGACAAACCTCTGACACACAAGAAGATGAGAGACAAGAATTAGAGACAAAGAAGGAAATGTTAAATTGTATACGAAAAAGTAATAATAATAATCACTGGGAAAAGCCTAACAAAGTCATAAATTCAAAAGAAAGAAAGAGCGTCTAATTATCTCTTCCATCACTCACTCCAATAATGGTCACTATTAACCTACAACAATAGACACTGCCAATTAAGTTCCCAGTTGCTTGTATTTTCCTACTACCAATGAAAAGTTTTCAAGCTTTTTTCCTCTCTCTTACTGCACCAACGTGTACTGCTACAAATAAAAGATACCAACTGACAAAACCATGATGGTTTTCTGGTTCAAACCCTTCAACGCTGGGTTAACCTCTTTTGCTGTAGTACTAAACATCAGCATAGCCATTAAAAGGGAACTTTTGTATCATCCCATGTAATGGGTCAAAGTGGGTTTGTGATCTCAGTTTCTTTCTTGGAATGGATAAAAGATCTTTCAGTTCCATGCTGTATCTTTCAACAGTGATTGCAGCAAAACTTTCTTTTCTTGCTGCAGACCATTCAACTTACATACATGATACATCCTTACCTTCTCTTTTGAAGTTTCTTCTTTCTGCCACAAAACCTGAAACTACACTTGGGTGAAACCGGCCTTTCTAAAAGTAGTGAGAAATGGAGTTGTCAACGGAATTTTCATCACCAATGCAATCAATTCTAGATTCTTTTTTTCCTCCTTCGGATTTCCAAAGCTTTTGAGTTTTGACTCTCTTGGGTAAACAAAATTAATAGCACGTTATTAATCCTGTTTGTTTGATCTGATTGTTGGATTTTTATTCAAATTTTGATTACAATTTATTCTGTTATGTATTTGAAATTTTGAATCAATATCTTGGGGGGTTTTGATATCATTGTGTGATTTTACGGGGAAGTTATGATACTACATTATTGTGTGATTTTTATTTATACATATTTATTGTGTGGTTTTAATTGATATTTTTTTTAAGATAGATTTCAAAGGTGGAAATAAAACTAAAAGAAAAAAAAGAATATGTATTCAAAGTATAAAGTACTTTTAGACTGTTATGTAATAAAAAAATTATGCATAATAAGGTTGTTACTTTAATAATAACTATTAAAATCACACTAAAACTGGTTTTTACTTGTTTAACAGATATCCATTAAACTCTAAAACTAATGCTCGGAGAAGATGGGTAACAAAAAATATGGTTCAGTTCATGAAGAAAATAATCATTTTTTAATAAAAAATAATCACTTTTTAAAATAAGCTAATCAAGCACACGCGTATACCGAAATTATTTTATCGTACTAGTACCAATTAAGATGACCTTTTAAATATTATTTGACTCTATATTCATTATATTCAGTTATTCACACTCCACAGTATCCTTACGGTCCCAACGTGTGTTATTAGTTCGGGTTAGTTGGGTTTTTGTCGAAGTGAAGGTACCTTGTAGTTGGGCTCAGTTAAGAACTTACGCTATTTACTTTTTATTTTATTTTATAATATTCTTTTTTGCATTACACATAAAAAATTAATTTGAGAAGAATTTTAAAGACCTTTTGAAATTTTAATTCAAAAAATATAGTAAATAGTTTTTCAAATTTTAATTATAGAAAATGATTTATAAATCGCTTCCAAAAATTTAATTATGGAAGTGATAGCTTTCAAATTTAATTTCTAAAACAAGTTTAATATATTCTGTAGTTAAGTTTTAAAAATTGTTATAAAAAGGACGGTGTAATTAGTTAAATAAAGTGGTAAAAAATTAATTCCAAAAACACAGATTAGGCCCAAAAGGTAGGCAGAAGATCTTGTCCATTGCTCAGCTGCACTGAAACAATCTAGTAATTTTATGGGATTTTTTTAATATATGGCAGGTTTTAAATGAAGTTTCATATATTTTGAAAATGAAGTAATACTATTAATTAAAAATAAACAATTGAATTTTAATAACTTTCAATATCATACAAATATTTTATTTTAGCATAATTTTAATTGTTTGTTTTTAATAAATAACTATAATATACTTAATCATATCGAGAGAGTCTAACTATAATTTCTTGCTGAGTGAAGTTGGGCACAAATTAGGGAGAGAAAAATCGTATGTCTGGGTACACATGTTAAGGATAATTTAAGCAGTTAAAAGTAAATTTTATTGAGAAATGTATTTATTTAAATAGGATTTTACTATTCTAAAGGAGAGAGTGTATTTTAGAAGATAAATTATATTTATAAACATTGATTACACAAGATATAGCGGTTAAGCATTTTTACAATTGAGAAATTTGTCAAACAGTTTGTTGTATTTAACTTGCCTTACTTGTATTTAAGTGCAGTACTGCTTGGACAATTCATGTTCACAGACTCAGTTGTTTTTTATTTGGCGTGCTGCATGCATATAAGGCGAAAAGCCGAATGAATTGGCCATACCCTTTGGAAACAGTTTTAGCATTCAAATCTTGCTCTTAATTCATCATAAAATCTTACGTTACACTTACACTTACACATGATATTTTCAAAGTTAAACTTAAATGTATTATTTTATATCAAATTTACTAGTATATTCTCTTTTTATTAATTAAAATATTAGTCTTCTATTAATCAATTATCCAGTCATTTGAACTTGTCCTGTTAACAATCTAGGGTTCACATTATATGGTTTCGTTTTGCATCAAAAAATGCCATGCTATTTTTCATACTTAGCTAAATTTTCTGAAGTAATTAATTAATAGACTTTTCTTTCTCATGTCTGTTTTTGAGAATATAATCTTATTTAATTATTTGGTTTTTCTTAAGCATCCCTCCCTTTTCAGGAGTGAATTTGTGTTGCGTGTGCCACTGGGATAGTTGTATGGTTAGGCAATAATTAACTGAGGTGTCAATTCGACCCATTTTTATGGTTGGGACATCAAATTAAGTTCTTTTTGTCTGACAACTATAATTTGCTCATTTGATTAACAACAATTATTATTTTTCCCTTGGCAAATATCTATTGATTTATATAAATTGTATTAGAAGTACCATGACCAATCTAGAAAGAAAAAAATGATCCAAGCACTCTTTGACTATAATATTACTAAATAGTAAATACTAACCTTGGGATTTGCTGCCCAAGGTCAAGTCCGTTTTTGTATTAATTTAATAAAATTAATTTAAATTGATACCATTTATGTTTAGATATTCTTATTATAAATATAAGTGATGAGTAAAATTTAATGTAAAATTAGTAATCTAATGTAAACACTAATTAAATAAATAGTCAAAATTATTTTAATTTAAAATCATTCAAAATAAAACTAAACACCCACCAAGATTTTCAAGTTAATCCTAGTAAACAATTTGACACCCATGATTTTAAAGCTCGGTGAAGGAATTTCTGCGTGTTTTTAAACATTTTACTGAAGTTTTGCCTAAAAATGTGCAATTAGTACTGAACCAAACGCGCACAAACAGGAAATCATGTTTTACCTTCTTCATTTCCTTTATGCAAATGGCAATTGCTTCAGGGAGCCTTAATTATCCAGTGTACATAAAGACTTCTCCAGTGGTGATGCGGTGAATTGACTGAATTCTGACTCCTGATTGCTCTTCTGCCTGTTTCCCTTCTTTATTGATTTTAGTTCTGTGAGATTGAAATTAGAGGTGTACATTTTTGCTTTTGTACTTCTGCAACCGATTGTTTTTTTATGTTGCGATCTGCTCTTTTGAATTCTAATGATTTGTTGGATTTACCCAAAAAATATGAAAATGGAGAAAATAAAATAAAAAAATACTAGAAACTAGTTTGATAAGAAAAAAAACATGGAAAAAAATTAAAAAAATTCTTTTTTTATTATGTAAAAATAGAAGGAAGTAATTTTAATAAAAAGTATAATAAGGGATTTTTTATATAAAAAAAAATTAAGTGTCCAAAATCCAAATATCATTATTCCAATTAAGAGTATCCTTTGCCGTTCAAGCACTACCAAAATGGCATGGTCATTTTCCTATGCTTGTTTCCAGGGGAAACGGTAAGTATTTCTTATCTTACTTCCCTTAAATTGTGTGAATGGTCTTAAACAAAGGCTACAATTTTGTAATTTGAACAATCTAATAAATACTGAAGCCTAACTGAATACATGACCGCAAGTTGTCAACATAGAGTGGGGGAAACTTTCAGTCATCAGTAACTGAGTATATATGATCTTACTTTATTATGCCGATAGTATAAGCCCTGGCAAACAGGTGAGTTCATATTGCTTCGAAGTTCCATTGGAGTTAAGAGGATGAGTTTAGAAAACTTCTTACTTGAAATCTTATGCTCAACCATACTCCCAGATTTTCTTAGAAATAATTGGGACTGATTTTTCCAAGAGTATTATGCAAAATGGCTAATGAAGTTTGTTTGGCTTTTGATTGGCTACTCTGTAGTAGAGAATTGATCACATAATTACTGGTAGCAGAAACCGGCCAATCTTGTACATCAATCATGACCTTTTGTTGGAAGCAAACTTAAAAAAATTTGAAGGCATGTTCGTTGATCATCATTCTCTATGTTTAGTTTTTCAGAATCTTAGAATTTAGATGAGTCTGAGACTCAACTTCAAACACTTGCTCTCACGTAAAGGTTGTTCCCTCTTATATAATCTATCTTAATTTGCTATATCACTGGTAAAAAGTGGGATCTCCAAGGCCTTTTAATAGCTGTTGCATAATGAAGTTTTAAGTACTATTTGTATTGTTCAAGACCTGGAGTTCCTGTATGAAGTTCTACTTTTATAACCAAACACACTTTAAGAGTAAATTCTTGGATGTAAGCGTGCGTGTGTCTGTGTGATGAGCAAGAGTGGGGACTAAAGGTGATATTTCCGTTAGATTTGAATCACGAGAAAGTGAAACAAGAAGTGGCTTCTCGTCTAGAATTGAAAAGGCCCCGAACCTATTGTTTGCTTTGTGGCAAGTTGCCTACAGTACACTTCATACCAATGAGATTACACATAAGTGGAGTAGCTGCTCTCCACTATGCTTTAAAAAAAAATAATAGTGTAAGAAAATAACAGTCAATTTAAGGTAGAAAAAGTTCCAAACTCGAAAAAACACTTAGATACTGTACTTGAAATTGGAGGACGGGTAGAGATTTGAAACAATAGCTCATGAGATGTGAAATCTTACCTTGTTTTACACTTTTACTTGACCAATTCTTTCAAGTTTACTGTGTTCTTTAATTTCTTATGAGCTGGACTTTACGACATATGACATGTATCTGAGACTAGTGAGTTTCTTGATTGGGATTTGGAGAATTGGTTAGAATCTCATCCGGGTAATCTAATCCAAAAATTGCTATCCGCAAGTTTCCTCTTGGATTTTTGTGTTTGTTTGTTTCCACTTGCTGGTTCTGCTGTGACTCTGCTCCACAACAGAAAAAAGGTGGTCTGGTGAGACCCCATAGCAACCATGTAACACTACCTAATTTCTATGGTGTCTGCTATGTTTATCATAAATAATAGTATAATTATTTTCTTTCCCTGAAAATAAAATGCATTATCCTTGTTGAATATTTTTACAAAGCCAGGTATCTTTTACCCAAGCATTAAGTAATCTTTTAAGTTACTAAAATCCATTTTAGAATTTGATCTTTCTTTAGTAGATAATCTTCGTATACACGTGGAAAAAGCAATACGTTTGGTCCGAACCAAATAACTCATAACTCTTAAATTTTAGACTCAAAAGAATCAAGTTTATTTGAATTGGTTAATGGACTTCAGACTAGGTCAACACTAATGACATGTATGCCCGAAAACAATCAAACCTATTTAATCCATAATTTTTTTCTTTATAAACAAAATTTATGTAAATTTAGACAATAGAAAAATGGACCAGAAAAAGTTAGACTAACATATTGGTTGGTAGGATGACCTATTTTGTCGTCTCTACAAATGGACTTAAAGATTGAACTCTGAATACATATTTAAAACACCTGTTTATCTATTAACCATATATGTCATTCATTGTCTTGATTAAAACGTCAAATATTGGGAAACAGATCATTATCATTGATTAACAAACTAGAGTTTGTTAGTTTTTTATTTTTAATTAATACATACTAGATTGCCTCGTTATTTTTATTTAATTCTTTCTTTTCATGATTTTGTGGACAAAAATAACAAATTTTAGATTCCGTGGCGATTATATTTTTATAAAATCTTAATAATAGAATGTTAGTTTTTGTAATCATTAACGAAAATATTTCAATTAAAACTTCCTCCAAGTGCTTAAAATTAAAATATAGACCAGTGTTGATATGAATGTTAATTACTAGAGAGCAACACGATGCCATTTCATAGGACAAAAAAAAATCTGATATACCAACTGAACCTCTCAGTGCTTTTTCTTGAGGCATACTAGATGTCCCATTTCGGGCTTCAGGTGCCATTAGGAATTAACCACTTCTGATGTATCCTCCTCAAGGCAATTGCTGAGATTGTGAGGTGGTTTTTGCTTAAAGTGGTCCACTACCGTTGAAAGTGAAAACTACCACTTGGTCTTTAGTTTTTTTTTTTTTCCTCTGTTTTTATTCCCCACATCTTTTGTTTATCGTGGCTTCTGTTTAACATCCCATTATTTCGATAATGGTTATGCTCTTTCATTTCTTGCATGTTAGATAACTTATGAGGGTACGTTTCTTAAAGATGGTGACATGGACATAAGTAGTGATGAATGCCAGTGGTTAGTACGACACGAATTGCGTTAAAGAAGACGAAGATGGTATGGACACAAGTAGTGATGGGTGGTAGTGGTTAGTACGACAAAAATTGCATGGGAAACAACAATGAAATCATTTCCTTTTGAAAAACAAATACCACTGAAATAATTCACATCATCTTATATTTTGGCCTTTAATATATATTTATAATTTCACAATGGAATAGAAGTTAACATTCAGATGTAGATAGGTGTCTCAATAATTATGTTATTGAAATAATTGATGGCTTTAAAAACTCTATTATATTGCTGGGCGGAAGTTAAAGCATATGTTCTTGAAGCTCATAGTTTAATCATTTGAAACCCGCTAAATTTAAATAATCAGTACTCCATAATCCCCCATACGTGTGTGCCTGTTGTTTTGTTACATGTTATTTTCATGCTTTCTGCTATCAGTGCTTTCTAAACAAATTTTCAAATATATATATATATATATATATATATACACACACACACGAGATTCTTAAAGTACAAATTACAAAAGGAAGAAAATGCTAGTTTGAGTTTTTTTTCAAAAATAAAATCAGTAAAGTTTTACGAATGTGAGATAGCATATTAATATACAATTATTATATTAATAGATATAGAGTCGGTGGTGCATAAATTTTCTTTTTTCTTTTTCCTTTTTCGTAGTTAAATTCGTGTCATACTGACAAAAGAATGCATAAAAATGAATAGCCGCTTGACATAGTCATTATATTTTGACTAAGAATTCGAAGGGCATCCAATTGGCCAATAGAGTACTTATATATATATTGGCGAAGGTGCCCCAAAACCAAATTCTTGCGGTCTCCTCGAGTACTGCTTTGTTTTTTATTTGTCCATAAAGAAATCAAACCCTAGTTGACGAGTTTCACAACCTTGACCCACTTGTAGAAAATGGGAAAAATACACATGGATCAATAATAATTTTAAGAAGTGTAATATTCTCTAATAGAATGTTCGTGAAATTAAAAAAATGGGACTCCCATGTGTGAACGTTTCATAATATCATAATTCCGTAACTTCGCCAATCATCATCATCATCAGTGTATATATATATATATATATATATATATATATAAAAGAACGTGAATATACATATATAACAATATTTTTGTGCAGTGTCCAGAGCATGATCGATCATGTTCTGTACCCTTTAAAGGATCCTGGTCTTGAGTGTGCCACCATAATAGTCTGAACTCTGATAGAGCACAACAAAAGCAAAAAAAAATATAAAGCCAAAAGGATAAAAATAAAACCAAAAAATACGAAAGGATTCCCACTCACACCTGTATGATTACATCTTTGGCTAAGAATACAGGAAGAATTGGGTCAAGAACAAAAGTTACTAATGGGTGATCCATTATAATTATTCATATATACAACTACAACTACAATATATATCATCACCCTTATTTTCCTAAATCCCATTAATTACTTGACTTTTTTTCCCTCACTGATCTAAAAGCCTATTCTCACTATATATACTATATCCCATGGCTTTAGAACCTGTTCTAGCTGAAACTATCCACCTAATAGGATGGATCTAACTGCAGAGATGGCAGAACAAAAGATGAAGGTGATGACTCCATGTCCATGATTTCTCTTGTTCATACTGTCGTCTAGTCTACACATACGGCACACAGGCTCAAGCCAGGCAAGTTATTGATGAAGCCTATTATATACTTAATTAGTACCTATTTTTGTTCCACCTTTTTGGAAACATCAAGGAACTAGATGTGGTTGTTGTTTCTTTCCTTAGCTAGTTTGTATTATTTATCTTCAAAACAACATGTTACATATATAGATAACATATATACAACTAGAAGGATGTTAAAGTCTATGCTGAGCTCACTTTTCAATAGGGTAGAGGCTAGCTAACTATTAATTAGGGATGGAATCAGAAGTATAATTTTTTTCTTTTTCTTTTCATGTTTTGCCCCTTTTCAGGGTGCATGATACGTTTGACCTTTTATGAAATTTGTGTTTTATTTTTATCTGTCGCGGACTGTTAATTAATTCGGTAGAGATCATAAAGAACATATTTCTTTCTTTATTATGGAATCTTTGTTTGTGTGATTCTTGTGAAGGGATCTACGTAAGATGCTAGCTCCTACATGTTTAAACCAATTTCTTGCTTATTTTGTCTTAAAATGTAAGGATTCGAGTCATGTGAGAGAGATTAATTGAAAATGTATCGGTTTCCTTAGAACCCTACTCTGTGGGTTGCGATAAGAATGATTTCATCCTAGGTGCTTTGTTTGTAACATGCATGCTTCGCGTTTTGGAACACTTAAATTTCCACACGGATGATGATATTTATAACTTTAATTAGCATTTTCACTAATAATGCTCAGAATAAGATAGTATCGGTAGCTCAAGGATTACCAAGGTTTCCTTCATATTCAAATTTTTTTGGCGATCAAATCTTTCCTTTTATTGTACTAGTAATAGATTACTACTACTGCATAATGGATAAATGCTGTAAAATGCTAGGAGCTGTGAAACCGTGAAAGTAAGTAAAGCCACTTCGGTGGCATAAAATGTCAACAAGCACAGCTGTAAAATTTCTACATAGCAGAATGTGAATTGGTGGGGGAGTAGAAAAATTCTACAATGCATTTAATGACCAAGCTTCATCCTTTGGCTATAAATAGCCCCTTCCATTCAACATTTTTGCATTCCATCTCAATAGTAGCATCTCATTGTGAGAGAGTGAAATACTTAGGAGTTTTTTAAGTGTGTTTCCTATTATAAGAGAGACAGTGTCTAATTACTCTCTCCTTAAAATTATAGGGAAGTTGTAGTTTTCTTCTATTTAAGAAAAATATTTCTCTAGTCTTGTTTGTAATTTTTTCCTTTTTTCTTGAAGACTTTCCACTGTTAAACTATTGTATGTCACATTACAACAAAAGTGTTTTTTTAGTAACATTTGAAAAATATTACCAAATTATATAAATTTTATTAATATATTTTTAAATATTTTATCAAATGTTATATCATATGCCTATGCCGTTAAAGACTTTTTGCAACATTTTCACATACAAATTACAACATTTCAAAAAATGTTACCAATCTAGCTTTTTGTAACATTTTTACATATTAATAAAACATTTTAAAAATATTACCAATCTACTATTTTGTGACAGTTTAAAAATGTTACTAGTTAATTATATTATAGCTTAGCCAAAACAGAATTGGTTCCAAGCTGAACCCATGATTTTAATTACAAAAATAACCTCCACATAAGAAGCATTCTTTTATTTTCACAATGGAAAGGTTATGTAAGAAAGAAAACCTTAATTCAAAGAAGCAAATTTAACTTTTTTATATAAAGAATTAGAGTGCACAATCATCACAATAGGTATCTTGATATCTCAGCAACATTGGCACCCCAAGACCTATCAATTATAGTAATTATATTATTTTTATAATTTAAACATTCAAATTGATATTTATTCCAATTTATACCATTTTAAAGAAATTCTAAAAAACATTAATTAAAATATTTCTTATTACTATTATTTTTATGAAATATATATATATATATATATATATATATATATATTTAAGTTACATGTATATGCAAATATATTTAAAAGGTGATTATTTTTTACAAAAAAGACATTTACAAATATATAATTTTATTGTATATTAACTAATATTGATAATTATTGTGTGTTTACACATTAAAATATATATCTATTAACATGCATTTTTACTGATCAAAATGTAATATATAGCTAAATACAATTAAAAATTATAATAATATAAAAATCTAAATTATAGAATTACTCTTGCAAGACACGGGATATTTAATTAATTTAAAATATAAAATGCATAAGAAATTATTTGGATTTAGATTTAGATAGCTTCTAGATGATTTGCACGTGTAGCCGGAAAAAGACAAATACAAGAGGTGAATTTTATTTCCTCTGGTTAAAAAAATATCTTTTGTCCTAAAAGATTGTTGAATGAGTCTTTTA
>CM023955.1:1724741-1840104 GCA_013407115.1 Glycine latifolia | reverse complement strand
ATATATATATATATATATATATATATATATATATATATATATATATATATTAATATGAATAACCCAATTAAAGTGGTGGTAAAGGATAATGGACGAGTCTTCCAAACTTATTTATATGTTTCTCTTAAATTTAATATCACCAGCAGTTAATTTTCATCATAACTTACTCATATTATATATTGTAAAATAATTAAGTGCATATTTTTTGAGAGTGGGAGTTTTACCTTCTCCACTTTCTTTTTTTGGGGTACTCTCTATTATTCCAATATTATTTGCTTTTCTCATTTTTAAATATGCATTTTACACATTACCTCTCTATAACTAGTGAAAAAAAGAATCCTCTCAAGCTCCAACCTATATTTCTTTTTTCTTTATCATTATATTTGATTTCCATCTCTCTCAATTTATCCTCTTTTATATAGGCCTAAAAATATTTTAAACTAAGTCAAAACTTAAGTAATACATGGTAATTTAAAAAAAATATTTATATATTCAAATCAGGATATTTATTTATTATAAATTAATTATAATATTATTTATATATTTAAAATTATTTATTATATATATAAACATTTATCTTGTGTAATGATAGATTATGGGAGTGTATTGGATTAAGGTTTTAAAAGAATATTTTAGCACACAAAAATACTGTAGATTAGAATTTGTAAGAATGTAATGATTTAAAATAATAATAAAAAGACTTTATAATTAAGATTTTGTAATTCAGATTTTAATGGATTTACAAAATATGAATTCATAAGATTTGAAAGGAGATTATGGATTTTTAAGATTCTAAAGGACTCTAAACTTTTGAAAAACATTTAAAATTATTGATAAAATAATTATGAATTTTGTCTACCTAACATTTTAAATAAAACTCATATTATATAAAGAAACATAAACTTATTACAAAATAAATCAATTTTTCTAACATATTAACAAACATAAGAGGTTCATTTTCCTTCAATAATCAATTATGTTAATTGTATAAAACCTGTATACCACAATATTTGTTAGTAGTATAGATATTTGTAATTATTCTCACAATAACGATCTTACAAAACTAAAAATAAGCACAACAATTATTTTAAACCTAATTTATATATTTATCCACTTATATATGAATCAACTTGTCAAATTCATTAAAAATAAACCTAATTTTTATATTTATCCACTTATACATAAGTCAATTTTTCAAATTCATTAATACTACATATTTCTCATGTGAGTATATCATATATATTCACGTTCGTTTGTATGTATAAGCACGTATCAAGATGTCTCCCCAAATTCAAAGAATCGAAAAAATCTCTCACTACCACATGTTCGAAGGCATGTTGATCATTTGTCGAAAGAAAAAAAAATTATGAATATTTATCGCTTTCAACAAAGAGACATGGAATTATGTGTGATAGAAAAAGAAAAACACGTCAATTTGCATATTCTTTCATAAAAAGTCTCATAAACTTTATTAAAATTCATTTCGGAAAGAGTTCATTAAAATTTGCATATTTTTTAATGATATAACATTTTTTGTAAGTAGTAAAAAATATTAATTAAATACCAAGGAACTTTATTGAATTTCTTAAAAAAATCTAATAGTCTTTCTCAACATCTTCGTGACTCTGCGAGATGTCCAGTGATCTCTTTGAATACCACAACATTTATTTTTATTATTTAAAAAACTTGATTGAATACCTTAAAAAAATTAAAAAATCTTTTAAAATCCTAATTAAATATCCTAAATTATCTTCGAAAAAAAAAAGAAAAAGATAGACAAAAATACTAGTAGTAATGATTTTAAAACTTCAACAGGTGAAATAAAGTTTTAAACACTTGTTACTGGCTTTAAAAATTGATAATAAAAAAAAATGAGAGAGATCGAGCTCTTTGAGAGAGAGACCTATGTACTTCAGATTTATAGTCATGTTTTGAGTTTTGCAAAGTAATCCTACTAGCGAATAAATATCTAAATGTATTAGAAAAATAGAAAATTCTGCAGCATGATCTAGTCTAGTAAATTAAATAAAGGCATTGTTTTATGAATTTCTAGAGAATTCACAATTCCAAAAGTTGCCTAAGCAATTGAGATCATTGATATAGTGTGATTCTTAAGGCCTGAAACATTTCTAGCAGTTGAAATAACTTCATTTGTCTATGTCGCTGCCTTGAAATTTTTCAATAAATTCAACGTTTAATCACAACTTCAAAAAATGGTTGGGCTGAGTCCGTTTTGACACTCCTACTGACTACCTATACTCAGGGATAAATAGTTTTTTATACATTTATTTGGTAAATAATTTGTTTAACAATATTAAAATGGTCAAATACCCATTATTATCGTTCATCCTCAGGCTCATTCCTGACCGTGAATTAACAAATTTTGGTTGCACTATTTTCTTGTAAGAGAAACTATAAGAACATTCATCAAATTATTGAAAGATAAAAATGATGGGTTGAAATGAAAATGATGAAATAATTAAATATTAAATTGAGAAAAATTGGAATTACACTTTCACTGCTACATCTTATGGATCGGGTCTGGGCTTACCCGAGTCGGACCTATGGTAGTATACCCACCCCTTTACTCTGTCATTTATTTAATCTTTATTCATAACAGCACGTACTAATTTGGGCAATTTTTTAAACTTTGCTTCAATTGCATAACTAGTAAAACCTAAATATTTAATTTCCATGTCCTCAAGATTAGGACAGCCAGAAAGAAGCTCCGCAAGAAGTCTATATTCTGAAAAAGAAACATGGAGCAAATGCAGGATTTTAAGCAAGGAAAGATCAACAAAGGAAAAACTTCCAAACGTGAGAACATCAATGTGAACTCAACAACAGTTTTGCAACCAAGTACAACAGAGGGTAACTTTGTACAAGGAAGAGAGAGATGAAGGTGTTACCGATTGACATTATTATTATTATTATTATTATTTGACGGTAGATGATTTGTAAATTTATAATTAATTTTAAATATTATAACACAAGCTAATATTTTATTAGGGCAATCATAAATATAAATCACATGGAAAAAATTAGATATTTCATTTTTGTGAATATCGACTTACCTATCATATTAATTTCTAGGTTCTACTTTAATTTCTAGGATATGCATTAATAGTAGTTACTATAAACTAATTCACAATATTCTAACAATTATTTAATTTAATTTAACGTAATATTTTTGCAAAGTATTTCTAATCTCTTCAAATTTTATAAACCTGTCCTACACGCAAGTCAATTTCTAGTGTTTTGGAATGCGCAATAAGCTTAACTGCTCAAGTATGAAGGAAATGGTGCAAATCACACAGTAAAACTAGTCTCAGATTTTGGCAACCATCCAAGTTTGGCACCTCCCAATGACAACGACCATCGATTCCTCCCCCAGAATGGCTTTCTATTAACCCATTTAATTTATACTTTAACCATACTCATAAATACAATGTTCCTTGACTCTCCCTTTATGGTATTACTATTTGGTAGTGAGTCTTTGATAATCCATGCAAATATACAGCTGAATAGTGTTCACACACATCCGACAAGAATAATCTGAACCTGACATACCCACGTACCAATATGATGGAATGGAATGAAAGTCATTCTACTAACGCTGCATAACAAATATAATTCGTAAACAAACCAAATGCATCATTTTACTACTTAAACTGCCGGGAGCATCATTTTAAAATTAATAAAAAGTGTAATGTATCTTGTTTTAGTCATTTTCTTTCTTTTTTTTCCCTTTTTTCTTTCACCCTTCATTTATTTTAGATTTTTTTTCTCTTCTTTATCTTATTTTTTATTTATCATTGGATTCATTTACCACCGACCCTAATTAACTTAGATTAAATGCGTTGTTGATATTGACTTCTTCCGAGAATTATAAAGAACGTCTCACTTTTATAGGATTAAACTAAACCCAGTCCAGGGGATGTAGAAGGAGGATGAAGAAGAAATAGGACTTGTATTTATTTTTTCAAAAAGGTTAAGTTTAATATTTGAATAATTTTTAAAATGGGGGGTGTTAACTAAAAAGATGATAAAAAGAAAGGAACAATTGTTCAAAATGTGCTTCTCAGTTGCCAGAAGGCTCTGAATTGCATTAGACAATGAAATTAGTTTATAAAATTTAGCAAGTATTAAATCAAGTTAAACCTAGGCTAAACTCGACGAGGACCACGACATATGTGGGCAAGGAGAAGCAAATAGTACTTCGTTCATGTGGCATTATGATTGTTTTATGTTCTCTTTAAGTTGAGAGATTTGCATCATACATCTTGTTAAGTTTAAAATCGCAAGATTTTGAGAGAGAAATATTCCAGCAAGCAAAGACATATTTTTACAGGTCCAAATTTGGCTCTTTGCCATGGCGATGTGAAAATTATTAAGACCCTGAAAAACCCCACCTACAAAAGGGACTTCAAAATACAAACCAAAACAAGTTAATGGTTACTCAACAGTAAATCACAAGTACACACATCCGTGAAGTTTCCCTTCCCTATTTATACAAAACCCATAAACATTTCAAATCTTCATTTAGAAAAAAAAGACACATTCATCACATTACTTAGTTGTAATGTACGTAACTAGCTTCATTCCACGATCTTTTCATCAGACAAAAGAACCAAAACGTCAAATTAGAAGAGTCTTCAAGTTTTCAGCAGGTGATCAAAACCTCCAACCGCTGTTCATTTCATTGCTGAGTCAAGTGGTATCTTGTCTTGCTTACTGCCAACTGAAAATAAGAACATTTCTTCAATTTTCAATCACAAGTAAAAACAAAATGAGGGAAGAAGAAACAAGATTCCAACTCTTCAATTAAATCAAATAAGATACCAACTCACGGGTAAAAGCAGAAAGCTCAGAACTCTTCAACACTCGTAGCCTCTTCACTGTTGATACAAACATGCTGCCAAGCATATGTAGACATTAAAAAACCATATAATATAACTATCTTTGCAGCCAATCATAGTTTTCTAGCAATAACTAAATCATTTAAAAAATACAAAAGGGAAAAGCCAATTACGCGAGTTATTTATAGTTTATTTGTATTTCTGAGAGGGGACAGTCGTACAGATGTTATCATGTGAAAGAACAGACATGCCATGGCATGTACTGCTTCGGATTTATTCACAACAATTGGCAAACAAAAAAGTTGCTAGATATTAAATATATAGTAATTGTTAAGCACAAGGAATCTAATTAATGTCGATTACAGTTTTGACATCAAAATGTTAATTCGGCATTGGTCCTCACACGTCAAGTGGTGAGGTACAATGTTGTATAATATAATATTGAATAAAATAAAATAATAGTGCATGAGATTGATAGTGATAAGATGCTTACTGCCATGGCACATCCCCAACAAGCATCCTGTCTCCTTCATTATCCTCATAAACAAGAGTATACTCTCCACTTCCATCCAATAACCCCGTAATTGCTTTCTCTTCGTCCTGCTTGCTGTGAACTCCACCAGCAGAGGAATCTCTTTGAGCTGAAAAACAGTGAGTTAAGACAAAGTTTCCTTCTTGACGACAATCAGGAAGGGAACTAAAACTAAAGCGTGGAAAAACAAAATTTGAAAGCAAAATGGTCTAAAGGGCCAAATGCAAATTGTATTAAAAAAACATGTTTGGTGAAAGAGATTGACCGTAAGCATTAAATGTTGAATTAATGTAGCCAACCCCCAAGCACATCATAGCTAGTCATAAATAATATTTAAAAAAATTAAGTTTTTGCTCACAAGTTGGGTAGCTATCAATCAAAAGTAATAAACAAAAAAATGTCCACACAAGGATGATTTATACTATCAACTACAAGAGAATAAACAATCATTGAATTAGAGTGTCACAAAAATTACCAGCAAGAAGACCTCTGAATAGTTCGTCCACAGCAGAAGAGAGATTTTCATAGCTGTCGTAGGCATTGAGGTCCACTTTTCTCCCTATAGGAACACCATCCATGTTGATCTTCACAAACAAACCTTTATTATTAGCATAGTTGTCGACAGGTTTTTTACCAGCAACCTTTTTGTGCTGCTCAGCCTGAGACTCAGGAGGTGGCTTAGAAGCACTGCTGCTGCTTGCAAGGTTCTTCCTGAAGGAACGAATTGGGGGCCACCCCACCACTGG
The DNA here is from genome assembly GCA_013407115.1 of Glycine latifolia. Taxonomy (NCBI): domain Eukaryota; kingdom Viridiplantae; phylum Streptophyta; class Magnoliopsida; order Fabales; family Fabaceae; genus Glycine; species Glycine latifolia. The sequence continues at coordinate 1,833,967 of CM023955.1, read as the reverse complement.
AGCAGGAGCAGTTCTGTTTGTTAATGGGTCCACAAGGAGAAAATGTTAAGTTAGGTATGAAAGTGAACAGTGAAACTGGTAAGAACCAGGCTAAAAGTTAAAAATACAAAAGATGAGGTGGGGCTAAAGAGCTCACTAGTTACCACACTGGCACTAGCACAACCCTGCCATCACTCATCAAGTTCACATATTTAGTACTATTACTTATGGCTTTGTACATTATTTTTAATTATTAATATTTTTAATTTAAATCAAGCAAAAGTAGGTTTTCCCCACGAGGGACCAAAGATATTAAAAACGGAGAGACAAAGGAAGAAGAGAGAGGGAAATAGAGAAAGGGTCCGTTGTTATTCACATGCCAACGTCAAACCTCAAGGAAGATAAGGAAGGCACATAATAAATGACAGATAGCATCAAAAAACCGATGTGGACATATCTGAGAGAACATGGCAAGGAAGTATACCAGAACAAAAACGGCCAGTACAGGGTACAGGGATATCAAAGCTTAAAAATTGTCCCTTCTTTTTTTCTCTGGAAAAGAAGATAACCATACAAGTGAATAATTAATAATGGAAAACTCTAGTTATTTTTCTTACACTCAAGTGCAACAAGAGGTTGTGAAACACTAGATCTATCATACGGTAACAAGTAGAGATTAGTTTGCATGGACCACAAACACAACAGAAAATTAAAAAAAAAAATGTGAAACAACGTGACTCTGGGAATGAATATCCTCTGTCGAAAAGTAACAAAACATGGATACAAGAAAGAAAAGGTGGAGTACCTTTTCTGAGAGGTGTTGGGCTGGGACACAGCTGTATTTGCAGAAGAGGGAGAGAATACTTTGTCATCACCACCATTCTGCAACTCTACCACCACCTTAGGGCACTGAAGAAATGATGAAGAGGAGGCTTTGTTGTTGTTACCCTGGTGGTGGTGGTGGTGGTAGTTTGGCCATGGAGAGGCCTTGCTTTGGTACCCATTGTTAGGAGAGAAGCAACCAAGAGAGAGAAGAGATTCTTCTCTTTCTGTGTTGTTCTTCATTTTACCGCCCAGAGACCAGTCTTCACCAGGTGGACCAAGCCTCAGTTCAAGCTTTCTTTCTTCTGAGGACTTTCCTTCATTTCTCTTGTTCATCTGCCACTCTCTCTCGTTTGAGATCAAATCTAACAGCTGAGGAGATGCCTCGTTTCTTGACCTTTCATCCATCTTCTGTTCACACCACTCTCGAAAGGAAGATTCCTCGTTGCTGAAATATCACTCACCAAATATATGTATGCAAGAAACAAAAACAAACTCTAGAACGTATGCAAGAAACAAAAACAAACTCTAGAACCCCCACACTGCTTCATGCAAAAAAAAAAAAAAAACACTAGTTAGTAAGAGACAAAAGGTTGAAAACAAGGGTCTTGTTTCAAAAACATTACATATGAAAAATGGACATTAAATGATATAGGCATGGAGTTCGAGAAGTGGGGATCTTACAAGTCTAACCGCAGCTTAAATCCGATAAATACCACATCTTGTAGTTGTGAGAAACAAGGGCTTCCTTGCAACAAGTGCGAGAGTCTGAGCGAACAGCAAGAATGACCTACAATGGAAACCTTAAAAAGAAAGGTTCTAAGGTTTTGGCCACTGCAAAACGTTGGATAGACTGAGGTAGCAGAAGGAGGAACACACAAGTATTATCACAGCTCAATGGAAACCCCACCAAGAGAGAAAGGAAGAGAAAATAAAAAATAAACACACCCGAAAAGCAAAGCAAAGGTGGAGGGAGCTATAATAGCATGGGATTGTAATCTTAGCTTTGCTTTAAGTCTTTTATTTGCACGCTTAGTGGGTTCTCCTGCTCTCTTTCTCTCTCTATCTATGTCTTTCCTCTTTTTAAGGAAAGAGGGGGAAAAAAAACAGACAGAGGGGTGATAAAAACCAGAGAGATTCTCCTTGGCCAACCAACCCAAGAACACAAAACAGGAACGGAATTAGAGCATAATGCACGCAACCTCAAGTCTCATAAAAATAACGTTAGGTTGTTTAGCACAGGAAGTAAAGCAGCTGCGCTTGTGCTTGTGTTGTGCTGAGTGCTGACCTCCCCTAAAGATACTCACACTATCCCCTATACCCTTATAGCTCCTATTCCTATTCCTTTGCCTTATTAGCACACATCCCCAAATACTCCCTCCCCTTCCCTTTATTAATCCTGTGCTAGCAAATTACTTAAATGTAAGTCTTTAGAGTATTTTTTTAAGGAATTAAAATATATATTTATGATATAAATAATAGAAGAGTATAAATAATTCATAAATAATATAATTTTCTATTTTTCAGTAAAAATATTTTTATTTTAAGTTTTTTAACCAATACATTTAAGACATTAATTAACATTAGCCTAAATTAATTTTAGATTTTCTCCCTGATCAAATATCATTATTTTGCACCATTTTTTTCCTTTTGGAACTGAGTCAAGGCGAATTAGTTTACTTAAACACTTGAAAGTCCAAAGAGAGCGACGCTGGCACGCTCAAAGTCCATGCTGGCATAAAGAGACAAAGTTTTACTAGCCTTTTAGTTAACTCAAAGTCCATGCTTGCCACACCATTGTTAACTCAAAGAAATTTTTACATTCAGTCAAAATTAAACACAATTTTTTTTATTATATAAATTATTATCCTCGTTTTAAAACATAATAGCTTAATTAAAGATTTTCCATTGGGTTGGATAAGATTTGTAAGATAAAAATTAGAAACATAATTTGAGGATTAAACTAAAATAAAATTAAAATAAAATTTGAAAGGGGTGAATGCTTTTGAGATGTCAGAAAATTGATGGATGGGATAGCAAAGGTTGCTTTTTTGTTTTTATTTTGGAGGGAGAGGATTTGCATGATCCATATTTGCAGGGCTTCTGCAATAAAAACATGCAGATCCCATGATCTTGTCTCCTCTGTTCTGTTCTCCACTCTCCTTCTCTCTCTCCGTCCACATATCCCCATATGATGATAATTTGAGAATTGTGTGAATGAATGGGATTCCCTGTGCCCCTATTCAATCGTGTGTGCTACACATCGAGCTCTCCTTACCGTTTGATTTGAGTCATTAGCGTTGGGATTTGTTTTGTCTAATATTCTAAATCTGACAAAAAGTTGAGTTTGTGTTTTTATTCAATTTTTCACAGTAAAAAAATGAAATAAAGAAAACTCTGTCTGAAGTCTGCACTTCACAGCTCAAAGGAGAACTACTTTTGTTGCTTTTCCTTTTTGTTTAATGATAAAGGAATTATTTAGGTTTATTTGTTTTTAAATTTGTCAGAATTATTTTTTGAAAAAATGAGTTTGAATATGATATTAAAGTGAGTTAAAAAAAATTATTGTGAAGAAAAATATTATTTTGTTAGATCAGTAAAGTAAATTATCTTTGAAATGTTAAAAAAGACAATCTATTTATTTGTATAAGTAAAACAAACCTCTCTATCAAAAAACAAATATAAATGAATTATTTTCAACTCACTTCGAATAAATAACTTGAAAGAAATCCCTCGTTGCTATTCAATCCGAGCAAGCAGCAACAATCAACAAGTCATTGGTTTAATGAATTTGAATTCCATAAATAAGATTTTGAATTTTAATCTTATAAATAAAAAAGGAAAAAAAAATATATATATATATATATATATTTAAAGAAAAAAACATATTAAAGCAATTAGTTAAATTAGTCAAATTCCTGTACAGTAAATATTTTACACATATAATAATAAATATTAAAAAGTCCTAGCAAGCAGCACAGCGGCAACGTAGAACGTAATCCAATCCCCTCCGTACACTGTTACGTCAAAAATATAGATAGAAAATGAAGTTGTGTTTTATTATCACTCCCCTACCTGCAAATAATTTCTAGTAAATTATTCAAATGTTTTGCAAATTACATCATCGTTCATTTTTTTTATTATGGAAAAACATATTTTTTGCAAAGCGCCAATGCGTGAAGTCTTTTATGCATTAAATATTAATGTCTCCTAATACAGTTTAGAAAGAAGTTTGTAAGCTGATTTTTTTTAAAGCGTTTTGGGTTATAAATTGTAATATTGGCGTAGTTGACTTCAAGCTTCATCTGATATGGTATTGTCCTTGCGCGTGCTTTCTCTCTCTCTCTATTTACTGTTTACGATTAAATCCACTAACATTTAAATTTAAATATTACGTATAACTCAATAATAAATTTTTAAGAAGAATATAGTAATATTTTAATGGATTTTACTTATTTGAAAATATATAATCTATAATTTTTATATAAAAAAAATTATCCCATTTTACCTTTATAACTGTTTATATAAATTTCTTTTTTACCCCTTTAACTATATACTTTTGAAATAACTCAATAAAAGTTACATCCTACAAACATCCCAGTGCTCCCACCGTTATTAACGTACTTCTGTAGTTCTATTACCTTTTTCTTTTCTTATGTTAAAAAAATTAAACAGATGCACTGGAGAGTCTCTTTTCTACTAATTATCCACAAAGTAATTATTAAAGTTAAAAAAAATCTATAATGTATCCTTAAAATTCTATCCAAATTTTACTTATTTGTGTTTGTATATTAAGATTAAGATATTTATTTTTCAAAAAATTAATGTATACACCAGATTCATTCTACAAGTAATTGAACTAGCAATATGGTATTTACATTAGGATTGTTAAAAACCATATCAAATGGTTTGTAAACGGTCAAATCGAATAAAAAACTAAAAAATTGCTTAAGTTGAAAAATGTAAAAACTAAAAATCTTAAAAAATCATATATTTTTTACTGTTTGGTTTAATTTGTGGATCTTGTTACAATAAACCAAATCAAATGGAACGCATATTATAATTATATTAATTTTTATTCTGATATTTTCATTTATTTTATAATTAAGATATATATTTTAATTTCATATATTAAAAGATGTACTAATATTATTAAAAAATAATATTAAACATTAATTGATAAACAAATTACTATTATATTATAAAAAGAGTTGATAATATTATTTTATGTTAATGCTAAATAAAAGTAAAGATAACAATTTTTAACTAAAATATGCTAAACAAAATTTATTGACAGTAAAATTTATTTTTAAAATTATATAGTATATATAATAATTATGTAAGTTTAATTGATAGATTTAAATTAGGATAATAAATTAAAAATAAAAAAAATCATAAAACCTTTGAAATTGAACTGAATTAAATCACAAAAATTTAGTTTAGTTTATTTTAGTTTGAATTTAATATTATATTTAAATTAATTTAAACTAAACTATGTCTTTATTTTATATTTAGTTTAAATAATTTAAAAAAAATCGAATCAAACAATACGCCGAACATTCCAATTTGGATGGAAGGAAAGAAAGTATAAATAACAATGCATTTTTTTTAATTGGAGAGAAAGAGAAAAGAAAATGAATAGAAAAGAAGATTATCAGAGAAAAAAAATTAAAAAAATCCTCTCATTTTTTTCTCAATTCAATTTTTTTTTTCTTTCATTTTTTTTTTCCTTCAATCCAAACGGAGTACGTGGCGAGTCGCATTGGTGTAACCGTGTAAGTGGATGTGTTGTTTTCTTTTTCCGCTTGATGTTGAGACATTTGTCAAGCGTTAATCAATGAAAAATTCACGTGTGTGCTTCTACAACTACTGTACCAGCCAGAACTATGAGAGATTGAGAAATTGAGAGATTGAGAACGAACCACCATACTTGTCTTCTTCCCATTTTAATTCCGTGGGCGACTTCCATATTTTCTTTCATGTAACAACAATGTTTTCGGTGCAAATCTTTTACAATTTCTAAGACTTGAAAATGATTTTATAAGTCCTTGTTTTTAAATTAGAAAACCAATTCTAATATTCTTCAATAACAAACTTACGTTTTAATATAAAATATGTAATTTATATTAATTAATTTTTATACACGTCTAATTATCCTCAGTAATTTGATTACATTCCATAGTTCATTCCATTTCAACCAATTATTAATTAGACGAGCTAGCCCTAAAACAACTTGGTCACCATAAAAATTCATTCAAATACACTGTTTTTGTGATAGAGAGTACATTCCTACAGTAGAACTTTGGCTTTTATTCATAGGCTACAATATTGAAAAAAATAAAGAAAACTGATAATTCATAAGCTATGCATAGAAGAATGTTAGGGATTTTAACAGAGTTATACATATTTCAAACGAATAGTATCAGAAAGTGACTAAAAACAAACTATATAACTTTACGTACTAAAATTGCTGAATTTGAAACTAAATTCAATTGATGTGTACAATTATCAAACGTGTGAACATTTGTGTGAAATAATTAAGTAAAACTACTTTTAAAAAAATAATAATGAAAGGAACGTGTATAGCAGTATTCAAAATATACATCTGATTTTAAAATATAGATTACAATGACTGTTTTTTGAGATTTTGCAATTCAGTTTGCTTGATATAACAATGAATAACATTTTAATCAAGAAGTTATAATATTGATTTAATTCTTAAAAAGATGAATTTAAGAGTTGAAAGAATAAGAAAAAAATAAGTCGTAAGTTCGACTTTAATTTTATAAAATAAAACGAATAGAAAATAAACAAATATATAATATAATTTTTTTTGGAAATTATAATTTCACGGTTATTATTGGACTAGTTAGTATATAAAAAGTTAACACAATTGTTGTATTTTCCTCCCCAGTGAGAGAATTTAAAATTATCCTTTATCATTTTGAACTTAATATACTTGATAATATTTTCACTAACTATTTTTCAGATAACACAAAGTTTCTTTAGTACAAATGGATATCACAAGAGAAGATTAAACAATAATTTATGCTAGGAAAAATACAAAATGGTTCCATTATTTGATAAGGGTGCTGTACCTCCTCAATTATTTGGCTTGTTAGTACTTTATTTAGGTGGTTGTATATTAGCCACTGTTGTAGTTAAATTAACCTATAATTAGGCCAAATTTTATTCCACTTTCCTCGTTCTTCCATCATCATCTTGTCTTGGGCCAATGCTATTACTTAATTGCATGCATAAAATTATGATTTGATAATCTTTACAATTGACAAGATTTTCTTCTATAAAAAAAATAATTGATAAGATTTTGGAGTAAAATAATATTTTAACTAATTTAATTTATGAAAAAAGTTGGTTAATTTGGTTAGAAATTGAATTTTTTAATTTATATTATTTTCTAAAATTATTATTGAAATTATTGAAACTATGTAATTTTATTCTTTTCACTTAACTATTTTCTATCTAATAAATTAATGTGTTTTAGTCTCTTTCTCTAATCTTATAAGAGAGAATAATTTTTCTTATTAATTTATAACATTTATTGAAAATTAATTAAGAGTATTTTGAACCGAAAATAATTAATGTAAAAAAACTTAAAATATTATTATAAAAAGAGACAAACAATTTATATAAAAAAAGATCATATTTAGGAACTTTTTTTTTGGTAAATTTGTTATTATTTGATAATTCATAAAGATTTTATTATATTTTTAATTCCTCAAACTAAAAGGCTTGTCTTTTTAGTTCTCTTAATAAAAATTTATATTAATATTTTTAGAAAATAAATAATCTAATTTATATGATCCTAAACCCTAAATCCTAAATAGAAGATTAGTTTCAAGAACCCTTAATCTTTGATAAATAATATTTTCTTTGGTCCTATTTATATATGACCAATTATTTAATTCATCAAGATTAAGAAAAATAATTCATCTAATTTATTACAATAAACATGATTTTTAAATTTATATTTGTTTTAAAACTACCATTATCATGAATATTACTCTTTCTCTTTCTCTACTATAATTGTTTGTCATTAGTTATCACAACTTCTCTTTTAATTAGGAATATGTTAGTCCAGAAATATGTAATAAAATTAATATTATGAATTGAATTTTATAAAAAAAATATAACTATTATTTCTAATTTGAATCTTTTAAATAAAATTGGAGAAAGTATATAATACCAAAAAAATATAGATAATAAGATTAAATTGTTATTGTTTTTGGTACAATTGTTAAGTTGTTTATTACATAAAATAAATAATAAAAATGTGCTACTCTCACATTTTTCTCTCAATTCACAAAATGAAGATTTTGCAAAAATAGAAAAATTATCATGCTGTTGAAGTGGCTATAAATATAATGAAATTATACAGCAATATGAGTTTTATTTTATGTTTGTGTAAACATAAAAACAATCACACCATTTTAAGTCTAAGATATTATTTACTAAAAATTATTTTGATTTTAAAGAGGTGATCGTATAAGTATTATTTGTCTAGAAAAGCAAAATTTAAAGAATATTATTAATTAGTATTCTTAAGATATTAATTAAAAAATATTTATTATATAAAATATAATAAAACGTAAAAAAATTATAAATAATATAATTTTATAATAAAATAATTTTTTAATTTTTTAGTTAATACCCTTAATGCACTTATTAGCCTTTGGCTTAAGGTAAGACTTATATGTATTATTATTATTATTAAATTAAATGAGTGTGATGGTATGCCTCGCGTTTTGTGTTTCTGCTGTAGTCAGGTCCGGTTGGTCACTAGGAAACGCATCATATTATTGTTACCTGCTCTGCTCCCCGTCTCGGCTAATTTCGTTGGTTGGCAATAGCAATACACATGTTAACAATAATATGATGCGTTTAAATTTAGGATTACAATAATACAGGATCTATCATTGTTAATTTTAAATTTACTTTTAAAAAAAATATTATTTGCAGTCCTTCAATATATGTGTATGCCAGAGCGTTTGAACATTTGTTTTTTTTATTTACAAATTGAACATTTATTGTGCATCACAAAGTAAACTAAAATTAGGTTAAATTACTAGCTTAGTATCTTTATTATTAAAAATTTAACTTTACTTTTTAATTTTCAAAACTGATGTCATGTTATTTTTGTCTAATATGCGAGAAAAAACTCAACTTTTTTTTATATATGACATAATATAAAAACAATAACATAATCATCACGAAATATTTGTTCCTATTTGTTAGAGAAATAAATAGAAAAAAAAATATTTTTAATAATTTTTTTTAAATTTTCCTTTATTTTTAATTCAAATTAATTTTTTTTTCTTTTCCTATTTTCCTTTGATCCCACCAAAGCATAATCACAATCCCTGGAAGCAGGAGTCGTTGATTTGGGAGAAACGGATGGTGATGGCGATCAACACATGTCCAATCAAAGTCGTACTGGTAATGATGCTGTTTGTGTCCGTTTGATGAGAGAGAATTAATTGGGAGTCAGTGGATGCCAGTCTTATCATGCGACTCAGTCTGATGCCATTACTTGAGCCGTCTGATCTTATTCTTCTTTTTCCTTTTCCGGGTGAATGCTTTCTTTTCTTTTGTTCGTGAACTGGGATACAACTACGTGGGCCGCACCCCCTTCCGTCCTTTTTTTTGGCTTGCATTTCGTTTTGCTTTGCCTTTGATCATCATCATGCATTCCTCGTCATTCTTTAAACCTTTTTTTTGTGTTTTCTTTTTTAATAAGTGTTTTAGTTTCAAAATAAAATATTTTTTTATTTATATAACTAAATTTCATAATAAATAAATATCTATCTTTGAATATATAATTGTATTTTACCTTTACAATAAGCAACTTATGATATAATGCTATTTTTAACTTTTGATATTTTTTAAAATTAATTATAATTTAATTGATAATAGAGATAATGAAATTGAGCGAAGCTATTTTGTACTTTTACCTAAACTATAATATAAAGATTTCAAACGTAAAAATTTGTATCTATTTTGCTCAAATCATAACTTAAAAATTTCCATTGTAAAGCTAAAACACTAGAGCTCATTTCACATATTAAGTGCATATTTGGATTAAAAATTATAAACGTAAGTTTGAATCAAGTTTAAGTTTATAGACTGGGTTTGCAAAAACAATTTAAGTCTAATTTTTACAAAAATTTAATTTGCAAACGTATTTTTGTGACGGGTAATCAAATATATGAAGATATTGAGTTTACTCTACAAACTGAATTTAAAACACTCCAAACAAAAAACTAAGCATAAACATTAACATGTTTGATTGAAGATTAGAGAAAAATATTTTGGAAAAACTTTTTGCTTCCTCTTTTTTTATTATTCATATCTGGATACGTTGTTAAATACTAGTATTTATTAGTTGTTAAGACTTAAAGAAGGTTATTCTGAGTTCAGTCCTTTTATAAAAAGCAACTCCTTGAGATGATAGCAAGGGTCGCGTTTTCATCCTTTCTCTTGTTTTTTGCTTGTTTCTTTTTCAAGTCCTTTTTATAGATGATATTTTTCTGTCATTGAAAGTCATTTAATTTTAATTTAAAGAACCAGATTCATGCAAAGATATGGGTTAAGAATGCATTCCTGAATTGATTAAGAATAAATTGATGACCGTGGCCCACTCAAGTGTGATCATTGGACAGCAACAACTTAACCTTTCAAGGCATGCAACATAAAAAGAAAAATAAGTGTTAAGAGGAGAATGCTTCATTTGTATACATCACATGGTACATGTTGTAAATTCGTCCTAAACCGTGCTATGGAGTCAATTCAATTGAATGGCAACCATTAATTGTGTCCATTAGACAAGGTATCTATTCTAGTTCCATGTGTACTGCAAAAGAGAAAGAAAAAAAAAGGAAAAGTAGAAACTCGAATTAGTTGATCTTAAAAAGTTAAATTATTGGTCCGAATAAAAACTATCCATCAACTTAAATTCGGATCAATAGAATATATGAAATGGATGGATCGTGAGATGAATTTGAATTATTTATTTACTGTACGAGTAACACATGTTGTTGCACTATTACCGATCACCTGCAGCGACTAAAAAATCTTGAGAAGAATTGAGGATTTATTTGGAAAAAAAGCGCATCTTAATTTATTTATAAAAAAAAGGGAAGGAATCTGACAAGAAGTATTTGATTGAAGAAAAAGGGTGAGAAAAGCTAGCAGAGAGTGACCTAACTCGTATATCAAAACCGTCTTTTGGACCTCTCATGTCTTGTAGTTGTCCACACAACGCGGCTTTCAATCTCGCTTTCATTACCTTTGGCACTTTAATTTGCTACTAGGTGGCTGGCTAATAGGTGGTTGGTTGGGTGAGCACGAGCTAGAGAAGATATAATATAACTTGTTTCAAAACTCTTTCGATCAGAAGTAAAGAATCATGCTTGAGCAAGAATAGACATATTATATTTTAAATATAATTTTTACTTTATAAACACAATTGATTCATTCTTAATAAGTTTTCAAATATGTTACATAAATATAAGTTTTTTTTTTCAAAAACATTAAAAATGTAAAAAATCACATCTGAAACACACTAATATATATATATGCGGGTCTTAATTTGGGTTTTGCGTGTGAGCATTGAGAGGCTGCTGGTCGACCATACTGTGTATATGGACTGTGTGAGTGATGAGCATAATAATTTTATTTTCTCGCACGTTTTCTAAGAATAAAATCGATCGTCTTACGCTGCCACCAAAGATGACTACTCCAATCCAACAACTTCAAACCATTTAACTTTGATGCATATCCTGAACTTTGGGTTTGTGGGAGACCCCACCCCACCCATTCCTTTTATCTAGTATTATATTACCATCATTGATAAGATCACTTGCGATCCCCACTACTATTGCTAGTTTTTATTCTTCCTTTCATTGATTGCACCCATCACCCAGTCTTTTTGATAGTTCTTAGTGTAGTGACCTTTTTTGTTTGCTTTTATGTGAATAATTGGCTCATGCGCCGCTATAGTACCAAGAATGTATGTGTGTGTGTGCATGATAAGTAATGGGATCCACCTTTAGACTATGGTGTCTTAATTTGTTGCTTCAACGAAAAAGAGTCTCTCTCTCTCTCTCTCAGGTTCAATAAACGACTAGTGCTCTCATCCTTGGATATGGTAATTACTTGCTTAAAAGGCACCGACTGTTGTGTCCCATATGAAAAGTTTGAGTTGGAAGTTGGGCTGCGAGGCCGAAGAAGAACAACCACTGATCGATACTAGTAGATATTTTTCACTGGAATGAATACATATACGATGGAATAAATGCATGATGCATGTGTAGTTTCAGAACATGCACGTGTTAACGTTGCATGACCACGTTAAATTTCGAAATTATTAACTGCTTATATTCGGATTTATTTTACATTGAGTTTATTATTTTGATTATCTTATTTGTATATATGTTGTTTAAGTACACAAAAGAGAAAACAATTATGTAAACTTATTTGTTTCTGTCAAAACTTGAGTTAACCAAAATTACAATGTGAGTATGCATGTGACCTTAAACAATGGAAATAGATATTTTTAACAATTATTTTTTTTCTTCCCTTTGAAATCTTTAGTAAATATATTATAGGTTTAGTTCATAAATTTAATGACGACAGGAAGACATAAAAAATAAAGAATGATTATATTTTAATAACTAAAAATTTCAAACACATAATTAATAACTCTCTTTTCTCTCCATTTTTATCTTTCCATCACACAACATCATCAATGATTTATCTTTCATCTTTTCCTTTCTCTCTCAAGTTATAAACAATTTAAGATTGTCCAAGAAATATTTTTCAAAAGGAAATTGTTGACTAAAAGGCAAAAGCAATTTAATGATTGAGTTATTTTGATTAAGAACTAATTGACACTTGGTTACAAAGATTATTTCCATATACTCATTGGGTGTAGCTTAGTTACTTGGCAACACAATATGAGTTAGTTGAAAAAAACCCGAATTGGATTCCCGCTAAATATACTTTTAATATGAGATGAAGAGTTTTAAATATAACGAAGTTTTGAATTGAAAATTAATCTCATAATCAGTCTAAATAGTCAAAGTTTGTGAAGATTCCTTATGATCTCATCAAGAAGCCAAAAATCTTAATTACGATGATAGTTGGAAAAAAAATCCATATATTTTGACAATTAGGGTGTAATAAAAAATTATAAACTTACTGGATGATTAGATATATTGTTATCTTTATATTCTGGATGATCATTTTTCATTATTTTTTTCTCTCTTTCTTTTTTTTTTCTTTTTTGTTTTTATCTTTATTTTTTTTAATTTTTTTGTATTTATTATTGAATTCATACCCAAATTAATTTAGATTAAATGTACTTATGATGATGATGTTGATGTACATGTATGAGTCTTTTGTGAGTCAAGGGTTGTTCGTGGCTTGAATTGCTTTCCGTCACCAAAAGATCGATCTTCCACAATGGAAGACCAAAAATTGGTCTTGACCTAAATCAATTACTTTTTTACCATGTATGATTGCTTTTTAAGAGTTGGCCCGCTTTGAATTTGATGATATGTCTAGCTAATTGTGCTTTGTTCTAAATTAAGTCAATTCTAGATCAAGAAAACAAAGATTCTCTCTCTCGAATGTACACACATATTCTTAACATTTTTTTTAAAAGAAAAAATTATCTTAGAATGGTCATGTCATGATTTTGAGTGTGTCACTTTGGATTAATCTTCTCATCATAATTTTTACATGTAATAAAATCGACTCAAGTTCCCGAAGATCTCCTTTACGATGCGACTTGCGAGGATCAGAATTATTTGCGCCTACATACTGTGTACATATTGTTCTTCTCTCTCCACGCTTATTTCTAGTTCTAGTTAATAGGTCGTTATTCCATGATTTCTAATATTATCTAAAGCAAGCTAACACATGCATGGAACCCAACTGTATGCCTTTTCCCTTTTGCATGCGAGAGGTATTATTAGTTATTTCTTCCCAGTAGTAGTGAAATTTAATACTAAAAATGAAAAAGAAATTAAGTATCAAGAAACGAATTAAGAAATTGATAACGACTCACTATCGATAACACTTATCTAACAAAATACAATGCTTCATAAATTTCCTGTGCCTCTCGCGAAATCAAAACTCGTAGTTTTTTTTAAAGCAGGAAAAATCACCAAACTTCAAGAGCATATATTTATACACACAGGTATTTATATTTATCTCTCCTTATAAGATACGAGTACTAATTTAAACTCAATCTTTATACAAAACTCAGCGAGATTTTATTTTATTCCACTTGATCAATACTTTCGAGTTCAAAACTGGTGCAACCTTCGGGTTACGTGAAAAAATTAAATTTGAATTAGACTCAATCCAATTAGTCAAATTAATTAATCCCTAAGAGTATCGGATCACCACAGCACAGTATCCTCGATTTTGTTCTATTACTTTATCAATATGTTTAGATACTTCAATAAGGATTAAAGTGAAATGAAATCAGATGATGGTGAGATGTCTTGAATTTTGTTCATGCATCGTCCCGATCATTCTAACTCAACCAAAATTTGGAAATCAAAATTTAAAGAAAAAAAACAAGTGAGATTTGTGGTAAGAGCCGAGGCTTTGGGTGAGGCTTTGTACTAATTTTGTAAAGTTAAAATATGTTCATGCTCTATAATATATACTCGGGTTTTATATTTGTTTTCATATAAATTTTTATTTGTTTTTGTTTCTTCATATTTGAATTTTTTTATCATAAGAACAAATATAAAAACCCTAAAATTATAGAAAGTAAATGCAAAAATTCTAAAATTATAAGAAACAAATACAAAATATTAACTTATTCTTCGAACACATTGTCAACACATGTGACATATTAAGCATCAATTTAACATGTCAACACCAAATTGACAGAAACTAACAACAAAATCTATTTTTCAAATACCAAGAAGCAAAATAAATAAAAATTAATCAGAAAATAAATATAAAACTCAAACACACACACACACAAATTAATCAGAAAATAAATATAAAACACACACACACACACAAATTAATCAGAAAATAAATATAAAACACACACACACACACACACACAAGAGATACCCAACACAAATTACAGGATTACAGGAGTACTGTTTTAATTATCCTACACCTTATATTGAACCGGTTACACCACATTTAACAAAATACCCATACAAATAAAATATATTATTTCCATCGTTACAAATTGTCTCCAATCAAAACATTCTAGAATGTCATTACCCACTTGGTCTTCTATTTCTGTTATGCAAAAATATGTTTGTTTAATGTACTATTTCATTTGAACTTGGATTTTTTTAGTGCCTTTTCTTCAATTAGCAGTAGTTCTGCAGCACAATTCTTAAATAATCAAAGAAATTTTGATATTTGATTTAATTACTTTACATATGTGCTTCTAATTTTTTTGTTTTTCTTGTAGGCAATGGTCCTAATGTGTCATTGGAGGGTTTTTTTGTAAACAAATTCGACTTGATTTTGAGGCACCAATTTTCCATGCTAACACCTTTAGTTTTGTGCTATTGACTTTTATTATGATAAGAAGAAACCTCTTACTAGCAAATATCATCAATAAGATTTGTTTGTCGTTTCCAATAGTTAAAATTTGGTGGTTTAAGTTAGTAGGGGACTGTTGCTAGCCTTAGTTTGATGTAACAACGTTGTTAAGGCTAGGATTGGGAATTGGGATCAACATGTCATAAAAGGGAAGTTGAGTGAATATGGATAAATAAACAAGGTTTAAGACAAAGAAAAACGAAATGGTTTGTCTAAATTAAAAGAAAAAGAAAGGCTCCTTAAAAAGCAAAGGGAAGGCAAATAACACCAACGACAATGGTCAATGAAGGCACAAGAACACTACTGTTTTGGCACACTATCTATTATTTTCCTTTCTTTCAAATTTATCGAAACCAAACATATATAGACTTATCAAAACCTAACCTTTGTATTTTCTTTTCCCTCCTCTAGGTATTATTTGTTGGATAAATAACTATTTATTACCTTTATGTCTAAATATAAAACTCTTTTAATCAATTCTTTTCCCTCCTCTGATAGTGTTAGTCTTGGTATGGAATAATGATTTTCATTTTTCGGACTCATATTTGTACCTCACTTCCAAAGCAAAAAGCCTTCCTATTGCATGAAATAATGAATAAAAAGTGAACTTTAAAAATTAAAACAAATGATGATTGAGATGAACACATACATATTATTTTTCACTTTCTCTTTCAAAACTGAACAGGTACATCCATATGTCTAACAAATATACAAGTTGCTTTGAGCCTAAACCAGTAAACCCACCTTCACCGGCCCACAACAACTTTAAGCTCACAACTCTGCTACTCTACTTCAGTGAATAAACAGAGTAAAGCACTAGTTTTTCTAATTTGTGCTACTTTAGTTTGCTAAGACCAATTCCACATATGATAGCAACACAGAAACAGAAAAAAAAAAAAAATAGCAATGCTCCAAGTGTTAACAATCGCATATCATGTATTGTTCCAAAACTTATAAACATCGAACTACCAGCTAATATCTGTATGGTGCGTGACTACATCAAAATTGCTAAAATGTGAATCATATTCCGTAGTAAAACTGGTGCAAAATGACCCGTTGATAAAAAAAACAGCAGTGTACAACCCATCAAATTTACAAATTCCAATCAACTTTATGAGGCACATTTCTACATCAATACACCGAGGTCCATCCAACAATGCTCAACTTCCTTAGTACTTCATTAGCTCAGAATTCCAACATTACCTAGAAAACAAACCATATGACAGTGAACTAGACCCATTATCTTAAAAGCTATATGATATGAAATACCTGACTGGTTTGGTCAGTGATATCGTAATGTAGTGATGCAAATAATATTCAGACTGTTTGAGGAGATGAAAAATTGAGGGGGTAGAAAATAAAATGATATGAAAAAGTTTTGATTTTTATGAGGATTAAAAAAATGTCTTTATTTCAACTAAAGTTTGGCAAACAGTTATATTTGTTGTCAACTAATTTTTATGCTATAAGAGCGACAGAAATGTGGAGGATGGTGTGTAAATGAGTTGCAATTTATTTTTTCATGTCACATTATGTTGTACATGTACCAAACAAGTATGAAGTAACTTCAACTTTATAACATTCAACTCCACAAACAAGTGCACCCTTTAGCATCAAGGAAAAAATAGCAGCTAAACTAGAGAACATTACAAGCCAAGGGGAACACAAACAACACATTATGACATACTCTTTTCAACACTTCATCCATTATTAAGTTAAATCTCACACTGGTCTCACTAGATAACCTGGACCCAATCTTTATTATTGAGCCTAGCTAGAATTTCATTTAACAATAGTGTTAAAAGAGATTGTTATATATATTGACCAACTCATTATCAATCCTCTTCACATGATGAATCAATTAACAAATGTCCTTTTGAAGGAAATAAAATTACATGCCCTAGTTCTCATACATAACTAACATTCAAAATTTTCTAATAACTTGCATGCACAATGAAGTCTCAAACCTCCTGTATCACTTTAGACCGCCTCTTTCTTGCTTACTACTGCTATGACTTTGCTCTACATAAATTAGCGTTGGAATGAGACAGAAAAGGAACCAGTGTTTGGATCTTTGACTGATTTAAAGTTGTCTACACTCATCCCAAAGCGGCCCAGGACAGAATTGCCCATTTCTTTCAGTTTTGCTGCATCAAAATATACTCAATAGTCAATATCACTAGTTACAAAATAAAAGAAGAAGAAGAAATAATGATGATGATACATGGAATGCAATGAAAGCAAGCCTAAGCACCACCCGACAACTTTTTATTATTATTTATAAATATTAAAAATACAAGAGAAAGATAAAAAACAGACTAACCAATCATTTCCTCCATCTTTTCTCGTTTTTCTGCAGCAAGGGGCTCTAGTCGCTGAATGGCTTTCCTAGCTTGATCATTTGAGGGATCAATTTCTAAGATCTTTTTCATATCTGCCAATTATTTTTGAAAAAAAGTGGCAAGAATGAATGAAGATGGAAGTCTGTAAGAATCAGAAAGCTATTAGTGTGTTAAATACACAGTCGTCCAATTGTACATTAAGGACCAAAATAAAGGGATAATTACAAGAAGCTCCCTTAGGTGAGTACTCATTACACTTGACACATTTCTTATTTGAGAAATTACACCTCCCTTACTTTGTTAATTACAAATAGCAATATAGTAGGAATCCTAAAGTAGGGACATAAGGTAAGGGACGAATAGTGCCAAATGGGATAAGTGTAACCCTCAGAGGAGGTTGGTATAATTACTCTCCACCCTATTATAAAATTTGAACTCACCAGCAATGGCCTCTTCAAAATGCTCAAGCTTTTCATGAGGTTCTCCTCTTCTTACCAAAGCTGTTAAGTACACAGGATTGAGTTCTAATGTTTCTGTGCATTCTTTGTTTGTGTTATCATATTTTCCCTGTGGTATATACTTAACACATGTTAAAGAAAAGCAAGTAAACATAATAACTGGGGCACAAAAATGATGTCAGAATAAAAAAATGCGAGATCCCATAGAAGCTTTGTATGGGATAAAAATGGTCCAGATGTGAGCATACATTATTTAAATATTGAAACAAAGGTAAGAATACAAGATAAAAGACGTGTTTCGGTAAGTTTCTTCAAAAGTACTTCTAGGAGAAGAAAAAATGAAATAAACTTCTTCGTAAAATAAAATTAGCTACTCATGAGTTCATTTATAGATGTCATCTAATGTTTTAGAGAAGTTATATGAGAAAATTTCTACAAATTAATTAATAAAAAATTAATTTTAACTTATGAAAAAACTCATTTCATTTTTTTTCTTATTTTTTTACACAAAAGTATTTTTAGAGAAACTTACACCCAAACTTCAATTCTTATTATCTCTAGCAGTTTGCTATAACAGAGTCCCTCTTGATTGCAGCAGAATGGGATCAGGTTTTGCTCAGATTTATTACATTAGGGAATAATAAATATGTACATAACATACCCATGCTAATTTTGGCAAATTAAATTTGAACTCTACAAGAAACTTGGTTGATGCTCATCGACAAATATTTAACTGTTTTTAAAACAAGTGAGATTGCTTATGATTGGGTCATCATAATGCTCTCATTTCTAAGGGTGTCTCGCTTCCCTTAAACTTATTATGACTATTAAGTTTAAGCTTCTGTGTTCAGTCCTGTTGCTGCTCATGGCTGTTTCTTGGGAATATCAATTTCTGGTATGCAGGTAGCTTTGCAGTATGCTTTACTTTTTCATGGTCTTTGTTACATCTCAACCTTTATGGTTTTTACTTTTTAGGATGTCTTACCCTCCCCACAGTTGTACTTTCCCTCTCCTTTCCCTATCATTTATTTAATTTAAAATTAGTAATACTTTATATTTAGCAAATAATAATTTATAAACAAAACAAAAACTACTTAAGTTTTAGTTTTGTATTCTTCAAGAACACTATGTAACAGAAAACAAAACCAACTTTGAATTTCAACCTATAAATCTGAACTCTGAAGTGAAAGAAAAAACATAGAAAGGTCAATGACCAAGCTAGATCACTATTCATAAGCCATCAAGCAATATCATTTTGAGATTAATAGTTCATCTGGTAGACTGTGTGGAAGAGCATACCACAGGAATGTAATGACAAATGCTAATCTCATCAACAGGATAAAGAAGACCATACCAGTTTAAGAAAGCACACACCACTGTTTGAATGGCATATTGAACGTATTTCGACAGATGAAGGCATGTCTGGTGCTACTTGTAAAGCAAGTTCATATTGCGATAACGCCTCTTCATACTTCCCATCTCCAAAAAGCTTGTTCCCTTCTACCTTTGGCATCATTTGCTTGATCCAATGCTTTCTGTCACATAAACCAATAGCATTCACTCAATACTCTCTTTTCATGAACAAGGTGATTAGTACACACAAGTTTCATAGTTTGGCGAATTCCAGTGTCTAGTCTAACACAAGATTTTTCTCAGCACATAACCATGACGCTCCAATATTTTATCCATAATAGGTAATTAGCTACACAATTGATCACATGAGCCGAGTATAGTACTAGAGGAGTGCCGAATGGAAAATGGATTCTTTGCATTCAAGCATTCGTGAATTTGAACCTTTGAATGAATATTGATTTTTTGAATTAAATTTATCAAGATAAATTATGAGTGATCTAATCTATATTTAACAATTGCGATAAATTAAATGTATGAATGCAGAAATTTCCCAATTGCAGGGAATCCAGATCCTGCAAAGTGCTAGTTAACATTCTCTAACACACTCACACCACACTCTTTATTAATGATTAAAATTGACTGAAAGCTGAGACTCATTAAACAAAGAATCATTCCTAGACAATTTTGTGATTCTCGTTTCTCAATAAATTTTAGCAACTAACTAGAAACTAGTCTACATATTACTTTTGAAGTAAATAAGTAATTATTCATGGCAAAAGAAATCTTTAATGACATTCCAATTAAATTCATTACATAACGTAAGAGAAAAACGTAACTGCCAAAAAAATACTGCAACAATCAGAAAGACCTAAAAACAAAACCCATAATTTCGAAACCGAACCTGTCTCGATTCTTCTTCATTGATCGTGGCATTATTCTCGGATGATTCGGTGCTCCGAGGAACATTGTGTTCTGGCTCTTGCTCCGTCTGCTGCTGTTTCTCGGCGTGATTCTGTTCTTCCCGGCTGCCGGATCAGCCGTCTTCGCCGTGACTAACGAAATCGGCGTCGCTGGCGGTATCGAAGCCGTCGGATGCGTCGTTGCTGGATTACTTTATTTTACAACTAGGATTGTTATTAAAATACATTTGGTTGCAAGTTGTTAAAGTATTCATTCTAAAAAATAAGTGAGTCCACGTTAACAAAACTCTAAATAGATATAGATATATAGATCCATTGTATGAGTCATCAACTTCTATCTTTTGGTATCTTTTGGTGCACAGTCATCTGAGAACTATTTTCATCATTAATAACTCTGTGATGTGATTATAAAAAGGAACGTATAAGTTTTCTCCTAAACCGAGTGAAAGGTGGGTAGATAAGCTCAACACGTTTTCTTTCGACAGATCAGACTTGAGTGATATTATTTTTCAATGCAAAAACTTGTACTACATCCAAATTAGAGTTCAGTTTGTTTGTGAGGAGACAAGCCAAAGCCAATGTTATTACTCACTCATTGGCTAGAGTGACAACTTTGCATGCAAATCTCAAGTTTTTTCATTAGATATTCTCATGAATGAAAAAAAGCTGAGTGTAAGGTTTTTATATTTTGTATTTTGTGATATGAAGGCATCTATCCTATAGTGTCTTTAGGAGGGTGGGTACTGATGCCTGGAATGATTGCGATGAGGCATTATGCACCACTATAACGTATGGAGCATAAAAGGGTAAAGTTATTCTCATTTGAGGGAAAATCGGATACACAAGCAAAGCTGAAAAGGATGGAGGAGCAGAAGAATTATGCTAGGGATAAATGTCTAGAACCGTAGTTGGTCAATAACGCATAAGAGGCTTCAAATTAGTGTTCAAGTTTACCTATTTCTTTGCAACTTGCACATGTTTGTCTTTTAACTTTGTTCGTATGGGAAAATGAAAAAGAACAAAATAATATTGTTAGGGGCAGGCAGGGTAAATGCAATCCAAGCCAATTTTTTATCCGAACTATCTTATGTAATTTTTTCTCTTCAAATTCTTTTTTTAAATAAACAAGTAGTTTTGAATTTGTGTTAGTCGATTTTTTTTATTATCAGATGTGTTTAGTTGATTTGAAAACCAACAATCCCATCAAGAAATTGCAGTTTTCATTGTGACCAATACAGATGTATTTTTTTACAAGAAATATATAATTTAGTCAAATTTAAGGATACAGTGAAATAAATTAAACTTTTTACTACATTAATTTTTAAATATAAATTGTCCATTGAATTTTTTGTCATAAAAATATTTGATGTTTTTAAAAATAAATAAATACTATAAATATTTATATCTATTTGACAAAAAATAATTATACATAATAACCCACTAAAAAAATCTTTGTTTTTAAACTTGAGTATTTTACGTCGAATATTGTCTACAGATTACTACAGTACACACAAAGGAAATTGAAGAACCAATAAAACAATTGGGAGAAAAGTGGTAGTGATCCATGAAATAAATGTATTGAAAATAATATATTTATTTTGTGTACGGCTTTCAATGAGTTTTTGACTGAACAAATTCGTTGTAATATCATGATGGAAAAAAAAAAGAAAGGAAATTGAAGATGTTGGTCTTCATCCCCAATAATAGTTGCCAATGGCAGGACATTTTTGGTGATTTAGGAAGGTCAGCATCTAACCTAGAGTTGCTGGAAAATGCAGCAAAATAAGGGGTTGTGCTGTAGTGAATGGTGATAGTAGATTTTGAAATTTAATTGAGCATACGCAGAAAGAAACCTGCAGAGATTTTCGGCGCTTTTCTTCAGAAAACGTGCTATTTCCCCCCTTCTAGCATTGGTAATCAGACACCAAACCACCGTATGCCATTTCTTCTCTACTACCTCTGAGGTAAGTTCTTCTCAAACCTCTTCACTGTTACCACCACCGCATTTCAATTCAACATTTGACAACAATGGCTGCTTAACAAACCAATTTGGCCTCATTCGCCTCCAAGAGATTTCAATAAATCACACAGACGACCAAACCCATGACGAGTTTGCTTCTGATGTGGAGAAGGTATATAGAATATTAAGAAAGTACCATTCTAGGGTTCCCAAATTGGAACTTGCTCTCAGAGAATCTGGAGTTGTTGTGAGGCCTGGATTAACAGAGCGTGTGTTGAGTCGGTGTGGTGATGCCGGGAATTTGGCATATAGATTCTATCCCTGGGCCTCCAAGCAATCCGGTCATTGACTCGATCACGACGCGTACAAGGCAATGATTAAGGTTTTGAGTAGGATGCGGCAGTTCGGTGCTGTTTGGGCACTGATTGAGGAAATGAGGCAGGAGAATCCTCACTTGATTACGCCCCAAGTGTTTGTTATTTTGATGAGGAGGTTTGCCTCCGCGAGGATGGTTCACAAGGCGGTTGAAGTGTTGGATGAGATGCCCAGGTACAGCATTGAGCCGGATGAATATGTTTTTGGGTGTTTGTTGGATGCTTTGTGCAAGAATGGAAGTGTTAAGGAGGCTGCTTCGCTGTTTGAGGACATGAGGTATCAGTGGAAACCGAGTGTGAAGCATTTTACTTCGTTGTTGTATGGTTGGTGTAAGGAAGGGAAGCTTATGGAGGCCAAACATGTGTTGGTTCAGATGAAGGACACGGGCATTGAGCCGGATATTGTGGTTTATAACAACTTGCTTGGTGGGTATGCTCAGGCTGGCAAAATGGGGGATGCTTATGATCTTTTGAAAGAGATGAGGAGGAAGGGGTGTGAACCGAATGCTACATCTTACACGGTTTTGATCCAGTCGCTATGTCAACATGAACGGTTGGAGGAGGCAGCACGTTTATTTGTTGAGATGCAGAGAAATGGTTGTCAGGCAGATGTTGTCACGTATTCCACATTGATAAGTGGATTTTGCAAGTGGGGAAAAATCAAAAGGGGTTATGAGCTTTTGGATGAGATGATACCGCAAGGGCATTTCCCAAATCAGGTTATTTATCAGCGTATCATGGTGGCTCATGAGAAGAAGGAAGAACTGGAAGAATGTAAGGAACTGGTGAATGAGATGCAGAAGATTGGTTGCGCTCCAGATCTTAGCATCTATAATACAGTCATTAGGTTGGCTTGCAAGTTGGGTGAGGTCAAGGAAGGTATTCGGCTTTGGAATGAAATGGAATCAAGTGGGCTCAGTCCGGGCATGGACACCTTTGTCATCATGATTAATGGGTTTCTTGAGCAAGGGTGTCTAGTTGAAGCTTGTGATTATTTCAAAGAGATGGTTGGGAGAGGGCTTTTTACTGCTCCTCAGTATGGTACCCTGAAGGAGCTGATGAATTCTCTTTTAAGAGCTGAGAAGCTTGAAATGGCCAAAGATGCTTGGAATTGTATCACAGCTTCTAAAGGGTGTCAGCTAAATGTGAGTGCATGGACAATCTGGATTCATGCACTCTTTTCAAAAGGACATGTGAAGGAGGCTTGTTCATTCTGTATAGACATGATGGATAAGGATTTAATGCCTCATCCAGATACTTTTGCAAAGCTTATGCGTGGTCTGAAGAAATTATATAACAGACAGTTTGCAGCAGAGATCACGGAGAAGGTAAGGAAAATGGCGGCTGATAGGCAGATCACTTTCAAGATGTATAAACGGAGAGGAGAGAGGGACCTGAAAGAAAAGGCAAAGGAAAAAAAGGATGGGAGGAAGAGGAGAGCGAGACAACGCCAATGGGGTGGAGGCCGTCAGAAATTATAATTTTCATCAGTGAAGCTTGACTTAAAATATGTAGGAATCTCAGAGGAGTCTGATTTCTGGCTAGAATTGGTTAAGCAAATCATTTGAGTGGAAGTCAAATGATCTTTTTTACTGGTCAGTTCATTAGAGGATCTGCTTTTTCTCTGAGGTATCTATACTTACTGGTAAAAACAATTCTTACCATTAGAATATGTGAGATTAAGAAAAAGAGAGAAATACAAACTGATATTGAATTCTGAATCTGAAATTTCTGTTTTTCTTGATTGATTGAAACAGCAACTGTCAGAATAGCTCTGTCATGCACTATACTTTTCCTTTTAGCATTTACCAGTTAATGATCAGATGTCCACTGTTGGCAGAATAGCTCTTTTAAAATTTTCTCCCCTCTTTGCCAAATTTACTTGGATTTATTTACAATGAATATGATTGGCTGAATAACTCTTAAATTTTTCTCCCCTCTTGGAAGAACTTAATTGGATGCATTATGAGTCCATGATTAGCTGAAAGCCTGAAAATAAACATTTTATTATTCACTTCCTTTTTTCAAATTTTTAGTGTAGTCTTGTGAATTTTCCAGTAAATCTGTTTCACAGTGCATTGGAGGAGAGGAGTTTGCAATTGACTTGCTCTCCTTTGTATTCATGTTTATGTTGTGCGATGCTAATGATGGTTTATAATACTGGTATTCTTCTGGAAAGCCTGGTTGTCATTAAAATTATCTTCCATCTTGGCATGAATAGATTAGGCTAGACTGATTTTGGTTAACTAAACTTTACACTCATGGGTAGGTTGATGCCCATTTTTATGGGAGTTATCACACTTATTTATTGGAAACTTTTAATAAATCTTCTGCTGTTAAATTTATATGGTTCTTTTTCAAAAGTTCATGGAAGATATAACGTATGTCTGTGACACTTGCATATGGTGTTGCAACTTGCATGTTCTGGTCAGCCAGTGACCAAATGCACTTTGTGAAAATATGATTCTTGTTTTAACAACCTTCAGTTACATGAAAGGATCAGCCAATGGATTTTCTTTCTTTCTTTTTGTTTGTTAAAATTGTTACTCCATCAAGTTTGTGCTGTCTTCATTTTCCTTTTCTTCACTCAGGTCTCTTTTGTCTGCCTAAGCATATTTCAGGCATTTTGTGAATTTGAATGCCATTTTTATGCATATCATCTGGACCAGGTGGTACATTTGGTGGCAGGCAACATGGCTATTGGACAACTTTACAGTCATCTGATGATTCTTATTTTTCATATGTACATAACGTTGTTCTGTATCAACATGTTTCCCAGGAGTTTTGATATCTGAACCTTGTAGACTCCCCTTTTAATCTGGTTTTATTTTTTAAAAGCAAATTTTTATTTTTTAAAACAAAAGGTTACTATTACGAGGTTTAAGCTTGATAATCATGACTAACTTTATCCATTCAAATTCAATGCTCCAGCAACTACGAAGCTACCGGCCAGTTCAAGTGGAAAAGGAACAAACAAGAAAGCAGGAAACTCAAAGTGATCCCAAACAGAGCAATATACTTTCTTTTTTCAAGAGTTTGAGAACTCCAGAAAAGTCACAATGTTCAAAAGAGACGACCGAGTACAGGATCATTCATCAATGCTAGTTCCCTCATGATGTCAGGATATTGCATTATGCAGTTCTGGTTCTTTTTGTTGAGGGGTTTCACTGTAATCTGGATGCATGATTGGTTGAAATACCTTGACGTGTTATGTTTTCCTTGCACTATTGCTGCTATAACTAATCAGGTTCACATACAGTTCCGCGCACAATTAATCAGGTTGTGATGGGTAACTCTTGATCTCGGTTGATTGAGGTTTCAAACATGCCTAGTTTAAGTGAAAGCCAGTGTAAAATAAGGTGAAGTATGAGAGTATAGTTTTTGAGAGAACAAAAGTTAGACACAGTATCGTTTTATCTATTTTCGCTTGAAGTAGGCAAAAATGTTGTGAATTAGGACAATTTATGTTTTGCTTTAAAACATGGTACAACGCAATAGAATTTGGATTGTAAAGCGAATCTTCAACTTAGCAATTGATTTTACCGAAGTTGTACTGTTGTCTTACCATATTGCACGTATCTAATGAATAATCACATAACTACGTAATTTGGGAAACCATATTATGACTTTCCCCCCCTATTTATTTGTTAGGTTGCAGATGAACGGATAATTTATCTCATGAATTTTGCAATCAAATGTCTCAGTTATATGTAGAATACACATGATAATTGTAAATACAAGCCTGTAGACGAATGCCTATAATTTTAACTTTAAGAGTAATGATACTCATACAAAAATATATTTACAAGTTTTTCAACAATGGTCATGTCCGCAAAAAGTTCAAATTTTAATAAATAAATAAAAACAATTCCCTATCATAAAAAAGATAAAATCTTAATTAAAAGTGTCCAGCAACAAAATAAAATAAAATATGACAATAAAAGAAAATTGATAAAAATAGAAAACACATTCCAATTGAGTGTCTGATGGTATCATTCAAAAAACTATAAAACAAATTCTTTAAAATTATTTGAAGTCTTAATCCTATCATTTATTATAATTTAAATTAAATTAATCTCTTTCTCTTTCATATTTGTATATTTTGTTCTATAAATTGTTAGTACCATTTCTCTTTTATTATTTCCCAAGACCAAAAGTATAATTGAATTATAGCCGTGTCTAACTTGTGACTTGAGAGTAAATAATTAATAGTATTTTTGTAGTTTAATTTTTAATGCATATAACAAGGATTTCGGAAAATATATCCAACTATTTCGTTCACACTAGTTCACCAATTTAATAAATTTCAATTAAATAAAAGGAATGGTTATTCATTTCCTAAACTAGCTTGATCATGGCAGAAAACTGTAACTAACAGCTTGGCAATTTTTGCACTCTTGCATTTCAATTCTATACAATAATAAAAAGGGGAGTTATTTAGTTATAATTTCTCAGGATCTAATTACAATTTTAAAAACTTTCCTGAAAAACGTTGACATGGCATAAGTCTCTAATGTTATTGGACCAGGTATCGAGGATTCAAAAATCCTACAAATTGTAATAGTAACTTTAGTGGTAGATAATGGGAATGAATTTTTAAATAAAAATCTCACTTTTCTCAAATCTACTACTAAAGAGGAAAAGAAGATCTCCACTTGGAGATCTGTTTCTTTTCCAAGAATTCTAAAGATATATACAAAGTTAAAAAAAATGATTTTTTATGTGACAGGATAAAAAAATGAATAAAATAAATAAAATAAAATTAAAAATTAAAATTAATTACTTAAAATTAATTACATACTTTATTAATATTTATATATTTTTTCATGTTTTATTAATTAAAATTAATTACTTAATTTAATTAAATTAAATTTTAAATATTTAAAAGTGTGGTCCATGTGAAACCATTAAAATTATTTAAGATCTCAATTTAGAATCTATCACTAAAAAAAATATCACATATATTAAGAGATCTTCAATAGTAAGTGACACTATGATATCCATCAAAAAATTATCTAAAATTCTAATTTAAAATCTACCCTACAAATGCTCTAAACTTCCTATAAATTTTTCCATTAAATTTCTCCTATAGTACTTAACTAATTATTACACTTATAGCTGCAAACACTTTGTCTTCAATCCATGTGCCGCCCTGTCCTAGACTCGATTAGATGTCCCTCCCACTCCCCGAGTTTCCATTCTCTACACCCGTCACTATGATACCCCCATCTTAACATCCAATCATTCACTCTAATTATTACACTTTGCCAATTGCTACTTCCTAAGCTGAAAGTCCACCATAACTCTGCAGCAGCAAATACTCTTTTTGTGTCGGTTGCAGCGAGTCAACCAATTATGACCTTGTTACCGACGCAAGTCTCTGATTATTTGAGACCCAAAAAATATGTTTTCCCTCTCTGTCCAAGAAAAAAAATATGACCTTGTTACCATTACTGTATTTTTTTTATTTTATTGTTTTAGTACTATTTTAGTAAGTTTCTAACATAATAACTTGATGATTTGTCTATTGCTTTGAAACTCATGCAACTTGCTTTGAATCTTATGCAATTGTAAAACTAAGCAAAACCAACGTTTATTTTCAATAACTTTATATTAAAACAATGTCCTTATTTTTTTTATACAAGCGTTTTAGTTATAAGAAAATATCAGCGAGAAAATGTCCCTATCGTGATAGTAGGTTCTCAAAAGTTCTTATGTTTCATTGTTTTCAGTTCAAAATAAATGTTGTGCTTACCGTCTCTTCATTACTTTCTTCTTCCTTTAACAATGCAGTATACGTTTCCTTTGGTTGCTTGTAAAATTTAGCACATGCCCATTTCCCATTACATCCATCATTGTCACATGTCTTCTGATGATATTTCTTTTGACACTATCTGAATTACATCAAATTGTTGAATAATAAGAACAAAACAGGTTCTTTAAGTTGGAACTGCAACCCTTCATTAAATATTTATATCTTGCTTTCAATTTTGTACTATTTTGATGTTAGTGATTTTCCACAACCGAATCTGTACTTAAATTTTCCATTAGCCTTCAAACTTGGATACATAAACGTTCCTCCTTTATTGTCCTTATTCTTCCATTATAAATCACTTTCTCTGAAACAAGTTCCACTATTTTCTCTGACCCTCAGCTCAAATTTTCTTAGTATTTATCACAGACTCATTCACTGTACACATCCTGATCCTCGCTTGTTTGAATTTAAGAAATGAATCTTATACAAAACCTCCCTTTACGTTTGCTTCTACACATGTATATCTTTCTGCTTCATCTTTTTTGCACAAGTTCTTATCCCACACCCATGGACTGCACCGACACAACTCGTGTTTGCACTTCTTTCTTGGCCTTTAAGCCTCAACCAAACCAAACCTTGGCTGTGATACAAAGCATGTTTGACGTGTTGCCTGGTCAGATCACGGTTGAAGGCAATGGCTGGGATTACATATTCATCAGGAAAAACTGTTCTTGTGCTGCTGGTATGAAGAAGTATGTGTCTAACACCACTCTCACTGTGAAATCCAATGGAGGTTTTGAGCATGATTTGGTGATGGATGCCTATGATGGGCTTGCTCTCTTGCCAAACACGACGACACGTTGGGCAAGAGAAGGCGGTGTCATATCTCTGAGTTTGTTCTGTAGTTGTTCCAGTGGACTGTGGAACTATCTGATGAGCTATGTCATTAGAGATGGGGACAGTGTTGAATCACTAGCAAGCCGGTTTGGGGTTAGTATGGATAGCATTGAGATAGTGAATGCCATTGACAATCCTGATAGCCTCACTGTTGGTTCTCTCTATTATATACCTTTGAATTCGGGTTAGCTTTTGCAATCCTCTTCAACACTTTTATTGTGGATCAGTCAACTCATATTTTATCTCCATCAATAGCTTAAAAACACACATTCAAGATCTCAGTGGTTTGATCTTCATTCAACTGTTAAAATGTGTGAATGCATAGAAATATTACTGCACTAAATCAATTTCCTTTTATTGTGAGGTGCTGTGTGTTATGTTTATGTGTGCAGATTTGTTTGAAAGGGACGTTTGGTTGTATTTAGTTTTATTGATGCTTTAGTTCTATTAACACTATTGCTTTATGCGAGTGCATATATATATACACTGTTTTCATTTTTATGACTTGGGAAATTGGGCTGCTTCTAGTAATTAATGTTCAACAGTTGGGATTTGGAAATAAGTGAGAGAATGCAGTACTTTATTAGCATTGAAATTGAAAGACGTTCCTTTGGTCACCTAAGCAAATGTACTTGGCTAAATTTTTGAGTCCTGACTGCAATGTATTTAACTGCATTGCAGTTCCCGGTGAGCTTTACCACTTGAAGAATGATACTCAATCAGCTCCAATCCCTTCGCCATCTGTTGATAATTTTTCAGGTATGGATCAGCATTTAATGAAAGAAAAGGAGAACTCATTTTAATTTTCCTTCAGAAAGGAAAAATCAGTATGTACAAATCGGTAGAGGTTAAAGCTTTGTTTACAAGCATGTAGTATTATGTGACTATCTTGTTCTTTTAATTATTTTCTAACGGTGCCATTGAGCTCTGAAACTCCAAAGGAAAAATGATTCAACCAAAAAATATTGTATAGAAAATTAATGATTGAAAAGCATTTTCGGCAAACCCTGCATTTATTTTACCTTTTTTTAAATAAAAAATTACAAAGTCTTAGGCCCCCTTTCTTTTTAATTCATGAAACAAGACAAACGTACTTCCCAATGCACATTTATTTTCTCTCTTTTTCCCCAGACAAGATTGTTAGAGAAGGTGTAAAAAATTTGTGAGTGAAAATTATTTCCCTTTTGTTTAAACTCAACGCATTGAGATGCTGAAATAAAAGTAATTTGTTTGTCTTTGATTTCACTCATTGAGTGTCTACTGTACTAGTTTTTTCTGCAGCTGACCATGTGAACCAGAAGGCTCACGTACCCCATGAGTGGATCGTAGGAGGTTTAGGGATTGGTCTTGCTCTGATAATATTAACCATTATTGTTTGTGTGGCCCTGAGATCACCCAATTGTTTGGTTGAAGCCAGAAACAATGCAAAAGATTCTGCTGGGAAGATCTCTAACAAGTTCTATGTTTTTGGGAATCCAAGTTTGTTTTTTGGATGTGGCAAACCTGTGGACCAAAAGCAAACTTATGGTGAATCCAGTAGTCACCAAATTACCGTTACCAAAGCATCAAGTAATCAGTCTACTTATCGAACTCTTGAGTATACACGTTATTTCAGCCTAAGTAGTCATCTCTGCATGTACTGTATTGAGCAAGAATATGCATTGTCCATACAAGCAAGAATAAACATATTAAAAAGGGGAAAAAAGAGAGACATGTTGAATGCTACCACATTATTAAAAATTAAACTCTTTTTTTTCCTCATATTTTTGGGTGAGATCAAAACTTTTGGATTTACGTTTTGCACGTTGGAAGCAGTTGTATGCAATGTAAGTAATTGTGGTTGGGATAGAGCATTCACTGACACATTAATGGTCAAATTAATTTTTATACTCTTGTTGATTTTAAAATTCCTTTCCAAATTTGATTAATTGGATATTTGAGAAAGGGTTCTCCTCATGTTAATGTTGGGTTTTTATCATAGTATAATTAGTAAATGATGGATATTGCATTAGTTATATATTTCTGTACATTATATTGAGTGTGCATGGATTTCCACACTATATTTCTGTTAAGGGAATATCTGCACTTTTTAAAGCATATTGAATATGAAAAAGCTTGTCGGTATTCAGCTATTTGAGTATTGTATGATTTGCATTCTTTTCTTTGTCTGTCATTATGGATGCACTTGAATTGCATCTTACCATTTTAGTTTTATTATGTTGCAAATGCTATTGTTAGATGTTTTATTATCTAACTTATAAATAACTTCTATATTTTATGTTTTAATTTTTGAATATTATTTGTGAAGATGTATTAGTATGACCTCAGATTTGTATGCGAATCTTTGAACTAACATACACACGTCTCTCTGCACCAATACTTTTGGAGTAAAATCACTTATGCCCTTCCTTGCGTCTCCAATTGAAAAATGGCACCACGTTAAAAAAAATTCTGTCTTTTAAATAACATCTCCTTTAGCTGTTAACTTTTTACTGAAGTGTTATTTGTTAATCGGATGGATGACTGCTGATTTGATTCCACCAATACTATGATTTGTAATTTAAAATTAGAAGCCATGCATAACATACTTTATCTGTTATTGCAGCTCTAATACCTGACATGTTGGACATGGATAAGCCTGTAGTTTTTTCATATGAAGAAACTTTTTCTTCAACTGATGGTTTCTCTGATTCAAATCTACTTGGGAACAGAACATTTGGCTCTGTTTACTATGGGCTCCTCCGTGACCAGGTTTGTGGCCGAATACTTTTAATTCTGTTATAGAACTAGGCAAGTGCTTCACCAGAAGGAAATTACGAGACAAGTATTATTCTCATAATATTTTGGTATGTATTTAAATCTTCTAGGAAGTTGCTATTAAAAGAATGACAGCTACTAAAACTAAAGAATTTATGTCAGAGATAAAAGTTCTGTGCAAGGTTCATCATGCTAATCTGGTATGTCTTCGTTGTTCCAAACAAATTACATTCTTGGATTTCATAACAAATTCCTTGCAACATTTCAAGAGTTTGAGTCCCATTTCTTATTGATTTTGTCAAGGTAGAATTGATCGGCTATGCGGTTAGTCATGATGAGTTTTTCCTTATTTATGAATTTGCTCAGAGAGGTTCACTCAGCAGCCATTTGCATGATCCTCAAAGTAAGGGTAAGATCACGCCAGTTGCTACTTTACTGTAAAGCTTTTTATTTTTTAATATAGAGACACTTGGATAAAAAAATTTAGTGGAAGTAAGTACTCATAGAAGTTTTTTCATATGCATATATGATTCAATACATTTTTTCTTGTCTTGTTGATAGGTTACTCACCTCTTTCTTGGATCACAAGGGTCCAGATTGCACTTGATGCTGCTAGGGGCCTTGAATACATACATGAGCATACAAAAACTCGTTACGTCCATCAAGATATCAAGACAAGCAACATTTTACTTGATGCTTCCTCTAGAGCCAAGGTAATAACAAATTTAGACAACATTAAATTATTTCTAGAGGTTTTCTAGATTTGTTGATTGACAGATCTCTCCCACTATTTTTCCAGATATCAGATTTTGGGTTAGCAAAACTTGTAGGTAAAATAAATGAGGGAGAAACCGCAGCAACCAAAGTTGTAAATGCATATGGATATCTTGCTCCAGAGTATGTCTACTTCCACAAAATTATTCCTCTTATGTGGAAGGAGAGAAAAATGAATGATTTTTTTTTAATAATATTTTGTAGATACTTGAGCAATGGCCTTGCAACGACCAAAAGTGATGTCTATGCATTTGGTGTTGTTCTTTTTGAGATTATGTCAGGGAAGGAGGCCATTATTCAAACACAAGGCCCTGAAAAACGACCATTGGCATCTATTGTAAGTTATGATTATAAGACATGATCGTCCAAGGACAGTCACTTGCATCTATTGAAATGTAGTTAACTGATAATCGCCGTGAAGTGACTAATATACTAAATTTAATGATCCATAAAAGATATATACTAAATTTATTACAATTAAACCTTAAATCAAATGCGATGAGAATTTAATAATTTCTTTGCTTTGACTTTTGATGTATTACATATTACACCTCTACATCTCTTGTTTCATTTATTATGGAATGTTATTGGGGATTACCGTTGCAAATTGAAACTTTTCTCTGAGGCAAAGACTTAATATTTGTTAAATTGCAGATGTTGGCAGTTCTTCGGAACTCACCTGATACCGTGAGCATGTCAAGCACGAGAAACCTCGTTGATCCTATTATGATGGATCTATATCCCCATGATTGTGTATATAAGGTAAGTTGAGTTCTCCATTTTCTGTTGTAATGTTTTTTGGTTGAGGGTATTTTTCTTTTCACCCAAGAAGATTTTCCAGCTCAGAACCTAATTAAGGAGATGTTAAATTTCTTTTTCGTAATTTCTTGTATTCTAATGAAAAGGAAATGATTTAAAAAAATCAACTCCATCAACTTTGAAGTGGCATATGAAGGTATAACAACATTTGGCATAATGTTTTACATTTTTACTGCAATGACTCGATGTACTTGGCGTTTTGGTGTGTTTTTGTTCGTGCATAGATGGCCATGCTGGCAAAGCAATGTGTGGATGAGGATCCTGTATTACGCCCTGATATGAAACAAGTTGTGATTTCCCTCTCACAAATCCTGTTGTCTTCTGTTGAGTGGGAAGCGACTCTTGCTGGGAACAGCCAAGTATTCAGTGGCCTTGTTCAGGGAAGATAGTTTACACACCAACTTCATCATTTCCGCCCGCTACTCCATCATCTTTTTCCCATCCCTTCTTTATATACCCCTCCCTTTTTTCAATATATATATATATATATATATATATATATAATAAAATAGGAAGTTAGACTTGTCATGGAAACGATGTGTCAATTGCATTTTATTTGATAGAATTTTTTTTTAAATTAGAATATGTGGTGGTGGAATTGAAGAAGGATTTCGCTGCTCTCTGATTGGTACCGACATAATTTGTAATTTGGCATTAATGTAAGCACGTTAGTACTATTTGATCACTTGCAATATTTCTACCCTTTCATAGTAGACAGATATGGTAAGGCGTGATGTAATTTCCAAATTTTGTGGTTGTAACATTGCTCGCAAAGTGTTGCTTTGGATCCATGCCAGGACTTTCTGCCAATTTGACATGCTGCTTTGTCTCGACATAATTATAACAGAATTTCAAATTTGACTTGCTTGTATACTATAATCGCCAAAAGAGTGAATGGATACAATAGATGTTAAATTGAGAGCTAAATCTAACAAGACACGTCTTTATTTATTTCCATTTCTTGTTTCTCAAATGATTAACAATTCATGGTTATGCTATTACTGCTGGAGCAGTTATTGTTTCTAATAAGTTGGTATAGTACAAACATAATTTAATTTAAGGTAGCTGATATTGGTACAAGGCTCACTTGACCAGGGAAGCTAGGACCCTGCGAGGTGGATCAAAAGATCTTCTGGAATGGAGGACAGCCCAATTGTCAATTAAGAGAATGTCCCCTTTTTGCCAAGGAATAGCAACAGATTCGTCCTCCAGAATGTGGAGACAATCATAGACAATGTGAGAGGGTAATGGTTGACCATCCCCAAAGGTGACAGCCTTAACAGGATCATTGCGTTCATCTTCCCAACCTGTATAAGCAGCCACCATGCTGTTAAACCATATCTTCCGTTGTCTCCTCTCATCATATTTAACGCCTGGAATTGGACCCATGACTGTCTTCACCCCATCTTCCAACCATTCCAACTTCATACCCAGTTTAGCCGCCCTGCAATGCAAAGATTCCAATACCCAATATTTTATTTTATTCTTCTTTTCCATATAAATCAAATAAAAGTATGTGCATGTTTGGTTTCACATTCGGAAATTGATTATAGATACACATGTTTAGTTTCATCACGTTGGAGTCTTCTCCAAACTTGGATTCTGGATCCAGAATTAATTTTAAGTTAAAACAATTTTGGATAATTTTTACATTGGATAAAAAAAATTATACTAAATTTTATAATAGAAACATTCAAACATAAATCACATCATCACTTCAAAATTAATTTTAACCAAAATCAACGCTAATCCAAACATGCATAGTATAAAACTAATTATGGGTTGACACATCAAGTCAAGTCTTCAGTTCAGCTGTCAGTGTGACTTCTAATATTTCACTGTAAAATGTTGAGATTGGTAGTCTTTTGTGACCTTGCAAGGGAGTGTTCCTTCCCTAATCTAAACATTTCACTACCAAAAAATAAGAGTGTGTAAATGAATAATTAAAATAAGAGTATTTCACTCATTCTAACTGTGATTTGGGTTTGATTTTCAGATTTCATTTGATAACGGTAGGTGATATGTAAATTCCTCTGAAGTAGGTTTTGTTTTTCCCAACAAAGTTTTCACCATATAACCATATACACGGCCAGGGAATCGATTGATTAAAAAACCTAATTATCTACCAACTGTGTTGGATCTTGTTTGCGAGAGAAAGAATTGATAACACCTAATTATGTGTCGTGTGAGTATCAACAGGGACCGTGATCATTCACATTCACGACTAACTACTACTTTCTCCTCCTTTGTAAGGGGCATGTCTTTCCCTAATCAACTACTTTCACTACCAAAAAAGAAGAGAGTATAAATGAATAGAAAAAATAAAAAATATAAAAGTAGAAACCTTTGTTGAGCGAGGGTCTTGTCAGTGGTCAAGAAGGTAGATTTCCAGCCACGGCCAATTGGAGAGTTAGGGTTGTCATCTTCCCCTAAAACCCTGGTGTAAAGCAAACCATGCTTCTCTAGTCTCTCCACAAACTCAGGGTACTTGTCCTTCATCCTTTGATACACCACGTGGCTAAGAACAATGGGGGTTTCGCCCCCACTCCTGGGTTCCACTTCGCAGAAGAACAACAGTTTCGAAGGAAATTGAGGAACCTGAGCCATTTCGTGGTGGAAAGGGATCTTCTGATCGGGTGGGGACTCATTGGCGGTGAAGACGCGACCCACCACGTTGGTGCGGGGAGCTGCGCCGCCCACGTAGGGAAACTCGTCGTAGCCGAACGCTTCGACGACGTCGTTAAAATGGGAAGAGGTGGAGAGTGGGAAGCCCCTGAAAAGGACAGCACCCGATTGGAGTAGCAATGATTCCAGGAAAGCTTTCTGGGTTTTGACGGAGTCTGTAAGAGGAACCGTACTTGCAGTTGCAGGTGGAGGAGACACCACAGCGGGGAACGGAACTCCGTTCACAAACTTCTGCCCGGGAACACGGATTTCCACCAATGAAGTTCCCATTTTTTTTTTATTTTTGTTCTTTCTCCTACAATCACCCGCCACGAAGAAAAGGATAACGTAACCATCTGGACTCTGTGACTGCTACCAGTGACATATGGGCTATTCTATGGCCCATTCAACTCATGCAAGGGCTCTTCTATTTGCAGCACTTTTTCTTAATATTACCCCATTAACCATTTTATATTTTATTATACACATTTTCAACGAGTTTCATGCTATAAAAAACAACATATCAAAATATTTCTATAAAATGATACTTGTAAGTCTTTTAGTGCCCTTTAAGGTGTTTTTGTCAATTTTAAAACAAACACGTCTACTAGTATTATTACTTAAACATGTGGTCAAAAGTCACCACTATGTATTAAACTAGAGATTGCTTTGCAGGCTATGGGATGAAAACCAGAGATTTGGAGCAAACATGGAAGTCACCTCTTGAATTTTGTTTAGTGTTGCTTGTTAACACTTTGTTAAGTGTATTAATTTGTTCAAGTAATAAAAAAAATGATAAATTCGAGTGTCGAGTTCACATGAATTTTGACTGTACTTAAAGTTTGTATATTTTTAATGTTAAACGGACAATAAATTAAATTTGATATTTGTCTAATACGAATGCGAAAACATAAAATTCAACATAAATGAAGATAATTAAACATAACACATTTAAGAGATAGAACATAAACACTTCAAGATAAGTTGTCCGTTGATACAATGTTGAAGATTTTTCACCATTTAACGTTATTCCAATTATTACCTTAATCCGCTAACCTATTCTAACCATGATCCATCATGTAAAGAGCCTAAATTACCTAATTTTATTCATAATCCCTTGGAGCATCTTTAGTGCAAGATTTTGAGTTCAAGATTTAGTATTTACTAAATCTTCCAATAAAGGAGGTGAATAAAATTTCAACATGGACAATGAGTTATTATAAAAAAAAAAAAACCTTAAGATTTGCACATTATTCAAAAAAGAATAAATTCTTTTTTCTCTTTATAAGATTTCAAAATGAGATTTATCACTAAAGAAAGAAATGAGAAAAATCTTAAAAGATTTTCAATCCTACATGTCACTATGAGGTCTACCCACAAGTGGTCTAAAATCCTATGAGGGATTATGAGTGAAATTAGGTAAACCCCATAGTGACATGTAAGATTGAAGATCTCTTTCATTTTTTTTTCTTTAGTGGTATATCTTATTTTGAGATCTTAAGAAAAGAGATAAATCATTCTTTTTTGAACAATATACAGATCTTAAGAATTATTTTACAGAAATTTATTCTCTATATTAAAAATATGTTCATCTTATTTACTAAAAGACCTAATGAAGATCAGATCTTAAACTTAAGATACTTGCTCATGATTTTACGTTAAATATACTCTTAGTAAACACAGATGCACAGCCCAGATCCAACGGTTTTCCTTATTTGTGTACCATGCAAGACCCACTCAACTTGTGCACCATAGAATTAGTCTTTATACTGTAGCGCGTAGTGAATCAGCTATGAAACATCCTTCTTAAACCCTATAATACATTCTCTCTCTGCAATTCTAAAACCCTCAATTATCTGCAATGGCGGAAACCACTCAATTGACTCGCCACATTGAGTCCTATGTCGACTCTTCTTCTACTCCCGCTCAGCAGGTCCATTCCTTTCTCCCTACTTCTAATTCATTCCTAGTCATTCTTATTTATCTCCAATTTTAACAATCTACGTGGTTGCTTTTCTATTACAGGCTGCAAGTTTGAACGCAGTTGCATCTCTCGTGAACACTCATGCCTTACCTCTAGAAGCACTGGTACCTTTCACTTCGCTTTCTCTCTTCGTCGTTTTTTTTTTCAAACACGAAAAAATAGTAGAATTTTTTCATGTATTCTTGGTGGCCTAATTTGTTTTCCTGTTTCAATATCTAGGTTAGAGAGTTGGAGATGTATTTGACCACAACAGATAACGTTGTTCGTGCAAGAGGTGCGTTTTTTTTTTTTTAAAGCTAGCCGGATAGCTCTGTATATATTATAGTCGCGGGCAAATCATGAATGAGGGAAGTGAACCAATCTAAAAATTTGTGATGAATTAGATGTCAGCAGGAGGCTATTTTAGTTCCATCGCACATTCGATTGAATTCTCTTTCTCTCCACCTTAAATTTTATGCTGCTGAAATTTTGTACATATAAACACACACATATTGTGTTCTCTTGCGGGCACAAAGACATGCTCTCTGCACATGCTAATGTATGGATCATGGGTGTAATTTAAATTGTATGTCTTTAAAGGAATATGAGCTATTTTATTGTCGAATGTCTCTTGGAAAATCTTCTTCAGGAATTCTTCTTCTAGCAGAGGTGATGACTCGTATTGAATCAAAACCTCTTAACAGTGCAACTATACACAGCTTGGTTGGATTCTTCAAGGACAGACTGGTCAGTATGAATATTCTTTTACTACATCTTATGGTCTGAAATTTCCTAAGTTTTTGTTCTAGTTAGTATCTGTCAATGGCTTGGTTATTCCCACTGTTTATTGCTTCAATTCCTTTTCCATTCGTATTTTCATATCTCGGGGATAGCATTTATGGTCCAAATCTTGATTGGAATGGGCTGATTTCATGGTGGAGATTGAGAGATTTGATGCTTTGTTTATAAGCTTTAAATTATTAAAACTCTTCCTCACAGATAACATCCTGAGACTGTATGTATTTTTATCCTTTATTAATTTGAAAAAAGTTAAGAATTTGTGATGCATTTCATCAGGCCTGATAGTTTTCTTAAGTGCCTCAAGTTTTGTTTTGGCTTTTGATATTTTATCAAATTCTTGTGCTTCTTGAGCCTTAAGCATTGCTGCTTGAACAGGATCCTTTTGCAATTCTTACTTTACATAACTGTTTTAATTGGTGATCACGATCTCTTTAACCATAGCTAATTTTGTCATGATATTTTCTAATAGCATAAACAACATAATGTTATTTATAATCAGGCAGATTGGCGAGCAGTACGAGGTGCACTTGTGGGTTGCTTGGCACTGATAAGGAGAAAAAGTGTTGTGGGTATGGTAACGGATAGTGATGCCACAACCATTGCTAAGTCTTTTTTACAATACATGCAAGTTCAATCTTTAGGGAAGTATGACAGGAAGGTAAATTATTTTATGGCCAGAAAGCCAATAAATTTAAAGCTTCTGCTGTACAAAGTAGAATTTTCCAAAGTCAGAAACGACATAAAATTTTGGTCATGAGAAAAGAGAATTTCAGAAAAAGAACCCTGTTAAGAATAAAAATAACCACCTGGATCTATTATATTATATATTGGCTTCAATTTTTTTAAGTTAATCTGACTCAGTATTTATTGTTCCGGTTATGTTAAATATTTTTGTAGAGTTCTTTTGTAATTCTCCCCCCTTTTGATCGCATGCTAAGCATCTCACCTTTACTTTCTTTGTTTCAATACTGCAGCTGTGCTTTGAACTGCTTGATTGCCTGCTAGAACGCTACTTTGATGCAGTTGCTACACTGGTAGCCCTAACTTCCCTAAACTTCTATATAAGAATGTCAATAAATAAAACTAAAAGAAAATGAAACTCCTGAATATTTATTATTCTGTTTGATGATATTAATGTTATTTCTAAGCTTCAAATGTATGTTAAGACTTTAGATTTATGTTTTTGATACTACCAGTCTCCTTTCCTTCTGCCACCACTTCCCTGTATATACAAAATATAACCAGTGAGTTACTCAGGTATAGCTTTAGCTGAAGACAGCATAGCTGTGAAGCAAATATAAGTTGGACAATTCTATACAACCAACTATTGTGGTGATTGGTGTCTCATTTTATCACCATGAATACATAATTACACATCATATGAATTGTCTATGCTTAGCAGATCTTTAATCTTCTTTTGTTATACAATAACTGTTTCATTGCAATCCCATTTTGTTATACAATAACTGTTTTTCATGATTGAATATAAAGTCATATGTTTGAAAAATGTGAATTCTTGTAATGTTAATTAACTTTTATGTGAGTGGAGCGTGTTTAGATTAGCTTATTTTGGGAAAATAAATTGTGTTTTTTAATATCTTGAGAACTTAAAAAAATATTTACAGAAGCATTTAGCTGCAGTATTTGAAAAAAGCAGTGTATCATTGGGGGTATAAAATGATGAAGTACAAGAGCAAAGGATAAGATAT
Organism: Glycine latifolia; assembly: GCA_013407115.1. Taxonomy (NCBI): domain Eukaryota; kingdom Viridiplantae; phylum Streptophyta; class Magnoliopsida; order Fabales; family Fabaceae; genus Glycine; species Glycine latifolia. The sequence goes on along the minus strand of CM023955.1, from coordinate 1,793,010 downwards.
CCAACTAATAAAACTACGTACCCCGTTATCCAGAGGCTTCTCGCTATGCGAAGGCAAGAAGGAGAGATATTGTACACAACCTTACTCTTGCATATGCAAAGAAGTTGTTTCCGGATTCGAATTCATAACCAACAAGACACCAAGGCACAACTTTACCGCTGTGTCAGGGCTCGCAAACTCTGACTTTTATCTAACTAATAAAAGGAACAAAAATATGATGGTCAAGATCTGACTTACATTTTATAATCCTAAAGATGTAATATATATAAGCCAGTTTTTACTCATAATTATATAAAATATTTTATCAATTGAATTTGTTGCTGATACCTCTTTTGATGCCCCCTCCCCCCGACTTTTATCTCTATAACTCGTTTCTTGACTCTCTTGCAGGGGGAGGACCTTATTTATGGAATTTGTGAAGCCATAGATGCAGAAATGGATCCAGATTGCTTAAAGCTTGCTTTTCATATTGTTGCATCTTTGGCACAATTAAATCCGGATTCATCTGGTCTACTTGCAAGCGTTGCTAAGGATGTTTTTGATATTTTAGAACCTTACTTTCCCATTCACTTTACACATGTAAGCTTAATCTTTCACATATATTTCTCTGTTGAACATCTTTTGTTTCTACATACTGATTGCTAATTTGTGGTACAACACTTAAGCATGTATGAGTGAGACACTAAGAATTTGGTAGGTATGAGTGCATGTAGACCTGTTTCACACCTATTTGGACTTCATATTATATTGGTGTTGAAAGACTGACAAGATGGGCATGTTCTGTGTGAATATCCTGTCAGAAATGGACTGGCTTAACTCATTCCCAAAAGCTAGCTCAATGGGGGAGAATTGCCCAGGTCTCATGGTATTCTGGCCATATCCCTAGTCAACGTGAGACAGCTTAACACCCCTCTAATGTTCAAGACCATACTTCTAAAGCATGAAGTTTTTAGGACTGGATATCTATGGGTGGTCCAATATTAAAACTGGATAGTCTTTGATTCAATAATGGACTTAGCTCAACTCTCTCTCAAAGGCTAGCTTAAGGGGGAAGGGTTGCCCAAGTCTTATAAGGAACTTTTTGGCTATATTTCTAATCAATGTGGATTGTGGAACATCTTAATATATCTATTCTCACATTGCTTTATTTATCTGTAATCTTTGTTCCTTTCCCACAGCCAAGTAGTGGAGATACTCATGTGCAAAGAGATGACCTGTCAACCTCTCTGATGGTATGTTGTGATTTACTTTTACTGGCTGTATTTTCTTACAATTAGTCATTTACTCTTTGTTGTGAACCTCTGGAATTTTTAAATTCGTTCCTCCATATTTCATTCTCCCCTCTCTCTTTCATTTTTTAATTAAAAATATCTCCAAAATGTCTGGATTTCATACCAAGAATTCAGGATTATAAAATTGAAGGTTAGAGTAGAACAGGTTTACGGTTTTCTTTGCTTGTGCTTTCTTTTTGAAGATAGATAGCAATTTTGCAAAAAACCTCACAAGACTCTGCAGATAACCACCTGAAATTCCAGGGTTTCAAGTTAAATGCTTATTTTATTTAATTTTTTGGAGGCAAATATCCCTAATTAAGAGTTGGTGGCCTTCAAAGACTTATCAATGATTATCAAAGTCCACATACAGTTATGTTGCTTTCTTAAAGGACTGATTTTGATATCTAGATCAGTAGATTTCCATTCCTTCCTTCTCTTTTAAATTGATTTTCCATGGGGGAGAACCATGTGAATCCTTAATGTATTGGGTAGCATACAAATGCTTTCTGTATCAAGTATCAACTGAAATTGGAAGTCCAGTACCACTAATATCCATTATTCAAGCCAAGGTTTTATATTTAGGTTTTCCCTCTATAGAGGTTACATATTTCATACTGTGCAATCTGGGAAATTTCAGAAATCAGTAACCATGGAATTTTCCTTACTTGAAAACTATATTTATTGTTTAAGGCATATAACAACTTATACCTTTCAACCGCTTTTAATGCTCTGAATTGCTGCATGAACTTATTTGTGGAGTGACATATTAGATCACCAAGCTTGGTCAAATAACTTTAGTTTTAGTTTTTATTGTTGTCCTTTTTAGGTATATCCCTTGAATTCCTATTCTGTTTCCTTTAGCTAATAAAATAAACAAAATACAAAATTACACAAACATATACACATAAGGATGCAATTCAGGCTTACCCTCGTCCTTAAACAAAGGAGCACCTCTGATATTTCTCAGATGCAATTGAAATCTGTGACATTATTGCATATTTTGCACATAAAAACAGGTAAATATATGTTATTTCATCCATTTTTATAATATAAGCTAATTATTTTACTTTTCTGCAGTCTGCATTCTCTTCTACACCTCTCTTTGAGCCATTTGTCATTCCTCTGCTTCTTGAGAAACTTTCTTCTTCACTGCATTCAGCAAAGGTTGGTATTAATAGATTATCATTATATTTGTGATGCTAAATATCTGTGTAATCACCTTTTTTATTTTTTAACTTAATCATTCATATTTTTCTGTGTTGGTTTTCTATGCATTCAGATTGATTCCTTAAAATATCTTAGAGTGTGCTCTTCCAAGTATGGGGCAGAGAGAATTGCAAAATATGCCGGTGCTATTTGGTCTTCATTAAAAGACACCCTATCTACTTATTTGGGGGAGCCAGATTTTTCTTTTACTGTAGATGGTATTGGCTTCCCAGAGAATGAATTTGTGATAGAAGCTCTGTCCCTCCTTCAGCAGCTTATAGTGCAAAATAGTAGTTTGTTAGTTAGCTTGATTATTGATGATGAGGATGTCAACACCATTTTCAGCACCATTACCTCTTACGAGACTTATGATGCTATTCCTGTGCAAGAAAAGAAGAAACTATATGCCATTGGTCGTATTCTGTATATTACTGCCAAGACTACCATTTCTTCTTGTAATGCCGTGTTTGAAAGTCTTTTCTCCAGAATGATGGATAATTTGGGATTTTCTGTTAGGTTTCCAAACGGTGATATTTCCCCCTCTCAGAGACTCAAGTTTGGATTCCTTTATCTCTGCATTGAACTACTTGCAGGATGCAGGGAGTTAATTGTTGGGTCTGAGGAACCAGCTCTGCAATATGTTTTTGAGCATGAGACTTGTTGCACTATGCTTCATAGTTCTTCAACCCCATTATTTAATGCCTTTGGTTCAGTCTTGGCAGTAAGTGCTGACAGATACCCTCTTGATCCAGATACATACATTGGAGGTACATGCTCTTTTTATTTGAGTATAACAATTTTTAAATACTTAGCTTTATTTTCCTGAATTTTAATCATATTTTGTTCCATGGTACTCCTCCCAAGAGGCTATCTATGAGAATGTATCTTGAACATTATGTATTTATGGGTTGAATGTGTTTAGTCCCTATAAAATGAATGAATTTCGGTTGTCTCTAAACAATTTTTCTGTTTTTCATCCCTCTAAAATTTGAAATCATTATTTTTAGTCCTTGTATTTTTTTTCCCTGACGCCAACTTATTTGAATCATGAGTTCATGACCTTGTGAGTTTATTATTATATCTTCATATTACTGATTTCTTTTTGGTTCTTGGTACTGATTTGCAGTGAAAGGTTTACAGATACTTGCCATGTTTCGTTCAGATGATTTTCCAATACAAAAGTCAATATTTGAGAATATTTTGAAGAAATTCATGTCAATTATCATAGAGGATTGCAACAAAACACTATTATGGGAAGCAGCATTGAAAGCATTGTATCATGTCGGCTCATTTGTTCAGAAGTCTTGTGAGTCTGAAAAGGCTATGAGCTACAGGAATTTAGTTGTAGCAAAAATTGTTGAAATTCTGTCGCATGACGATATTACTCTGTCCTTTTCACTTAAATTGGAAGCATTATCGAATATAGGCATGACGGGAATGAAAAATATGCTAACAATTCTTCAAGGGTTGGGAAGAGCAATATTTGCCAATCTATCTAAGGTTTATGTATGTATATAATTCTAATCCTCTATCTGCTTCTTTCAAGGCATTATAAAATGTTATTTCCCTGTATGCCCCATCCTCAGGTTTATATTGTCATTGGCTATTTAAACATTTTTACTTACCTTTTATCCTTGTAACTTTCTGGCATTTTTTCAACTAGGTCCATAGAAATTTAAGGTCTTCTGAAATTGCTGTTCAGCTTTTGGAATGCTATTCTTGCCGGTTGCTCCCATGGTATTCAGCTCTTCAGGACTTATATTCACTTTTCTTATGCTGTGACTATTTGAATTGTCTTAATTAAGATATGAAAATACCTGATATATTGTATTAGAAATGAGGAAGCACAGCCTGATATCTCTTTCAGCTTATCAACTGTTACCAATATAATTGTATCTGTGTAGGATCCATGAAAATGGAGGTTCAGAGGACTTTGTGATGCAATTTGCTGTGGACATTTGGAGTCAAGCAGGAAATTGCATGGATTTGAGTACCCCATTCGAGGTAAAGGTTTATATAGCTGTGACCCTCATGTATTCCTTAATTATTTTATGAGTATAGTTAAAATTCTGTACTTTTTATTATTTACATGCAACTAAATAGACAATCCAAGTAGTAATGGTGATTTTTTTTTCTGTTTGTACTTCAGGGTCTTCTTGACGCAATAATGAAAGCAATGAGACTTTCTGTAGGGAGTTGTACTGTGGAGAGCCAAAACCTTATAATTCAAAAGGCTTACAGTGTACTGTCATCACACACTAACTTTCAGCTTAATGAAGTTGAAAGATTACCACTAACTCCTGGAAAATACGACATTTCCCTTAGAGATGAAGGGATAATTTCATTATTTGCGTCAGTAGTTATTGCAGCTTGCCCCAAAACATACATTCCAAATATAAGAGTACTTGTGCATATATTTATGATAACCCTCCTCAGAGGTGTTGTTCCAGTTGCACAGGCCTTGGGTTCCATACTTAACAAATTAGTTTCAACATCCAGCAGTGCAGAGAACTCTAATGATCTTACCTTGGAAGAAGCTCTGGATGCTATATTCAATACAAAAATATCATTTTCTAGTACTGATATGTTGCAGAGATGTAATGGAACAAGTAATGGGAATGAAATGGTTTTTACTGATATATGCCTGGGCATTGCAAATGATAGAATGCTTCAAATCAATGCCATTTGTGGACTCTCGTGGATAGGAAAAGGTTTACTTCTACGTGGTCATGAAAAGATTAAAGACATCACTATGATTTTAATGGAGTGCTTAATATCAGGCACAAAAGGTGCCTTGCCTATGATCAAAGATTCACTTGAAAATACTGAAGAGCAGATTCAGGATCTATTAGTGATTAAATGTGCTACTGATGCTTTTCATGTTCTTATGAGTGATTCAGAAGTTTGTTTGAACAGAAAATTTCATGCCACAATACGACCTTTATATAAGCAACGATTTTTCTCTTCTGTGATGCCTATCTTGCAGCAGATTATTACAAAATCTCACTCCTCATTGTCCAGGTAGATGTATTGTTCTCTTTCTCACACACACACAACCACACTTGTAAGGAAAACTATTTTTCCTTGACATTTGTTAGTAGCTTATTTTTATTATTTTGATGCCTAGTTGACTAAAATTGTGTGCAAGGTCCCCCATATGCATTCAAAAGCTGCAGTATTGCAGAATTTCCAATGAGCTGTTTTGACTGGGAATTTTGTCTTATACCGTTTCCCTTCCCTCTACAAATGTCTAAATTGCTGTTTTATACAATCTCAGATCCTTTTTGTATCGAGCTTTTGCACATATCATGTCTGATACTCCAATGGTTGCTATAGTGAGTGAAGCCAAAAAGGTTAGTTTGAGAAATTTCAACTTTCCAGTAATTACATGTGTTATATTTGTCAGATTCCAGTTATTCTACTTTTACGACACTAAGTTCCCTGGCAAATTTTGCAGCTTATACCAGTTCTACTGGATTCCTTGTCCATGTTGACAGAAATCCAAGATAAAGATATGTTATATGGTCTGCTGCTAGTCTTATCTGGGATATTGATGGAGAAAAATGGTAATTATCATGCTTATAGTATTATTTAATGTTGTTTTAATTGAATGTTCAGGGATAAGATATTGGTGTATGGCTTAGTGTATATTTCAAGTTCTCATACTGTGATTCAGTTTATTTTCCTTTTTGGTTTCTTTTTATGATTCCTTTGTGGGAAAGAAATTGGTTCTTTATAAGGATTACTTGTGAGTCGATATTTTCACAATGACCTTGATCATCAGTCATTATATACCTGATGCAAGATTCTGGGGTAATATCTGGTATTTTCACTTGTCTTTCTATAGCTTCTTGTTTTCACAAAGAAAGCATTGACATGCTATTCACAATTGTGTTGGGATGAAGGTGGTGATGATAATGTAATTTTTGGCAAGAAAAATGAGTGACCTATAAATATGCTGTCTTTTGTAAACTATGTTCATGTATGCAGGACAAGAAGCTGTCGTTGACAATGCACACATTATCATCAATTGTCTGATTAAGCTTGTGGATTACCCTCATAAGATGGTATGAGGATTTCCCTGTACAAGTTATTTACTGCTGAAATTTGATGACTTAATTTGTCTTATGAAGTAACTTTTATTGCCTGTTAGACTTGCCAGTTTTGTTTTTTCTTTTATTGGACCAGGGGATGGGGTATTGGGGATGGCAAGTTTTGAACCCCTGCCCATTTAGCTTGCTGTCCCGCTAGCTAGCACTGGAACGGCAGGGACAACATTCTAGTTTGAATAGTCTAAACATGTTTGCAGTTTTGGGCTACACTAGGGCCTGCAGCAGGGGCCTGAACTCCTGGCACCAATTTATTGTTGGGTTTTGCCCTAGTCCAAAGACAAGGTGCATAAGTAAAACTTAACATTACTTAAACTAATTTATTACTTAGCAAAGTTTATGCTCAACAATGCCGGCCGAAACCTTTAGACCCCTTTCACCACTTTGTTTCCATCTTATTGTCTTTTAGACCTGTTGAGAATCAGTGTTGATATTCTGCATTCCTTGTAATAAAAATAGGTTATAGGCACATAATCACTGATTTAGAGGAAATCAAATATCCTCCATTTATTTGTAATAAGTGCAATAAGCCTATATAAAACTCAGAACCGTGCTGCATTCAGACACACGGTTTCAGTCTCAATATGCCTCTTTCTTCTTTAACATGGTATTTAGAGCCTGTAGAGGTACCTCGATAATTGTGCTATCTGGTGGACCCACTGTCCCCGGTGATAATTTTATTTTTCTTTTTGATGAACCACTTGCATCCAGTTCGACCTCCTTAAGCGTCCTTCTTCATCGGTGCACTCTACTCATTCGTTTTCTGGCAATCGCCACCGCTGCCACGTGCATTATACTTGTTTTTCTTTTGTATCTATCCCTAGTTCTCCAAGTGAAGCATTATCTCACCTGGAGTGGAGGCAAGCAATGATTGATGAGATGTGTGCACTTCAGAGTAGTGGCACATGGGAACTGGTCTCTCTTCCGCCTTGGAAATCCATTGTTGGGTGGCAAAAGGTTACACTCAAGTGTACACGACTACACAAATACTTTCTCTCCAATAGGCAAAATGGCTTGTATTCGTCTTCTTTTGTCTATGGCTGTCATCCGCCATTGGCCTCTCTTCCAACATGACATAAAGAATGCTTTCCTATATGGCGATCTTGAGGAAAAGGTTTACATGGAGTAACCACCAGGTTTTGTTGCTCTGGGGGAATAATCGAACTTGGTGTGTTGGCTTCGCAGGTCTTTATACAGACTTAAACAGCCCCCTCAAGCCTGGTTTGGCCGTTTTCGTACTGTGGTGCAGCAATTTGGTATGATTCGCAGTGAAGCCAACCACTCTGTCTTCTACCGCCACTCACCTCAGGGATGCATCTACCTCATTGTCTATGTAGATGACATTGTAATAACAGGTAGTGATCAACGTGGCATTACAAAATTGAAGCAGTACCTCTGTTGCCAATTCCAGACTAAAGACCTTGGTAAGCTTCGGTATTTTCTTGGTATCGAAGTTGCTCAATCCAAGGATGGTGTGGTGATCTCTCAGAGAAAATATGCCCTTGACATCCTGGAAGAAACAGGCCTGTTAAATGCCAAGCCTGTAGACACTCCTATGGATCCTACTGTCAAATTGTCACCAGATCAGGGGGAATCATTCTCAGACCCTGGAAGATATAGAAGATTGGTTGGGAAACTGAACTACCTCACAGTCACTCTTCCTGATATTGCCTTTGCAGTGAGTGTGGTAAGTCAGTTCCTGAACTCTCCCTGCCAGGATCGTTGGAATGCAGTCATTTGAATCCTGAAATACATTAAGAGTGCTCCTGGAAAAGGTCTCATTTATGAAGATAAGGGACATTCTCAAATTATTGGCTATTCAGATGCAGATTGGGCGGGGTCACCTAGTGATAGATGGTCCACATCAGGATATTGTTTATTGATTGGAGGAAACTTGATATCTTGGAAAAGTAAGAAGCAAAGTGTTGTAGCCAGATCAAGTGCTGAAGCACAATACAGGGCCATGGCTTTGATAACTTGTGAACTCATATGGCTGAAACAACTTCTCTGAGAGCTCAAGTTTGAAGAGGACACACAAATGACACTAATATGTGACAATCAAGCAGCTTTACATATTGCCTCCAATCCAATCTTTCATGAGAGGAACAAACATATTGAGGTGGATTGCCACTTTATCAAATAAAAGATTGAATCGGGAGATATTACAAGATTTGTTAACTCTAGTGATCAGTTGGCAGATATCTTTACTAGTTTCTAAGGGGACCGAGAATTGGTTAGGGGACCGAGAATTGGTTATATTTATAACAAGCTTGGTGCATATGCTCCAGCTTGAAGGGGAATGTAGAGAATCAGTATTTATATTCTGCATTCATTGTAATAAATGTAGTTTATAGGCACATAATCAGGAAATCAAATATCCTCCATTTATTTGTAATAAGTGCAATAAGCCTCTGTTCTTTCTCCTTTAACAAGACCAATTAAAGTCCACAATAATGTCAATGATTGATTTCTCCTCACCTACTTTTGCAGCTTGTTCGAGAGACAGCTATTCAATGTCTGGTTGCCTTGTCCGAGTTGCCCCACGCCCGTATCTATCCTATGAGGACACAGGTTTGTCATGCTCTTAGCTTGAAAGGATGAATATTAGCTTTTGATAGATATTCTTATTGATCTTCCTATCATGACTAGAATAGAATGCTCTTGTACTTGATTCACATTCCAAGTTGTGTTCAATGTTTGAATCAATTTGTTCATAGAATTGTGTGGTGTTGATATCTTTTTTTATATTTTCATTTTTTTTATGGAACCTGGGTGTTGAATGTATTTTCGTTACTATTTCATATTTGATTATATTAGGTTCTACGAGCAATATCAAAGTGTCTTGACGATTCAAAGAGAGCTGTTCGCCATGAAGCTGTCAAATGTCGGCAAACATGGTGGGTACTTTTTTTGAAATTTGTACAATTTTATTTGGTCCAATAACAGTCATACTTGCCTATTTTTTCTTATTTTTCCTTGACTTTTTTATAGGGCATCAATGTAATAGGAGTCTCCATTTCTGAAGTTCAAAACCAACTTCCCAAGCTACTGGAAATGCTTTTGAACTTTGTTTTCTAATTAACAGTGATTCTTTCACCGAAAGGAAAATCTGAATTTTTGAAATGTAAAATAACTTGTAAATATTAAAAGTCTATCAATCTTATTGTCTAATCTTATAGCTGCATTAATGAGAATTTGATTTTGAATTCGCTCACTGATTGGAATTTTTATACTCATTGCTCTGTACATGGTGTGATTTTTATAGGCAGATTTTACAATAAAATTTATAAACTTAACAAATAGGTGAAAGGTAAAAGGCCGTTTAGCATAGGTGGTGGACAATTCTTAACATTGAAGCAGAACTAATCGGTGATGAAAACTCAAAACTTCAGCTGTATAGGCGTTGCAGTAAACTTATCTTGTACGGTCCAATAAAAATACTTTCTTGAGTCGAATTTTCCAACTGTCAGTGAATAATAGGGCTTGATATATTTCTGACATTCACTTCATCTTCAGTAGGTTGTTTACATTTTATGCCATCTTTTTTATAGGAGTAACGTCTTCGTTATTTTGCAACAATTCTGTGTTGTAGAGAAAGAGGTGACTTAGCTAGGCTATGTGAGTATTATAAAGTTTCTATTACTTGTTTGTTATTCTGATGGATTAGAAAAATGGCTTGATACTGGGAAAATTGTTAGACGAGAAAACAATTCAGATTCGTTCAGCATAAAAAATACCAACTTATTTTCTAAAGTTTTCCTCAAAATATGTAAAAAAATAATGCTTGTTTCAAAAAAAAAAAAATTAAGCAATTGTACACTTAGAACGCCACCTCATCAGATGAGTGAAATTAATTTCTTAAATACAATCAAGTGTTAAAACAAAGACAATTTTTAATAATTCTTTTTTATACATGTAAATTTTTAAAAAATTAAATATTTACGGGGATCAAATTCCTTAGGTCAGACCAAGGGAGTCTAACAGTGTGCATGAGTAGTTCACACTAGATGAATAAAAAAATTGATTATATTTTTTTATTCATAAAAATGAAACTCAAAAGTATCAATATTTACAACTTGTATATACATTCTGAACTAGACTTATTTGGTATTAATTTGATTAAATGAACAAGTTATAAAAGGACCGTGTTTTTAATAAGAATGAATTATTTTTTAAAATCAAAAACATGTTTAGAATATTATATATATATATATATATATGTATGTATATATATGTAATAATAAGAAGAAGAAGATAATTTTTGTATATAAAAAAACCAGCACTTCTAATAAACTAAAATAATAGTTATGAAAATTAAAAAATATTTATTTATCAAATAATAGTTAATAAAAAAGAAAAAGAAAACTCTAAAAGAATATTTTTATTTAAAACATAATATCCGAACGTACCATGTATTACTTGCAGTTGCATGGCATGAAGAAAGGACGAGTTTAAGTTCAACGAGGTTGTCAAGATGCATTTAGTTTGGTTTAGAAACGGTTTTAGCATACGAACATGCATGCATGTTTGTGTTTCTGGTAGTGCTTTGTTTTTTGCCTAGTTGTGTTGTTTGCCTTGGGTAGGGGTGAGGCCGTCCCTTTTTCAATTTTCAGATATGTTAGATACTTAGACCCCCCAAAAGAAAAAAGAAAAAAAATGGAGTTTTGATGGTTGAGGCCAAAGAAGAAACGGAGTGATAGAAAATTGCAATGACATTACTTAAAATTTAAAGTTAGTAGAAATAAACTATAAAGCTTTAGAGCAAGGTCCCTTTCGTTACATTTGAAGACAAAACTGATATTTGGAAGCACAGGCATAGTACCCCTAAATGGGTGGTATTGCCTTTTCCTAATCATCTAGTGAATATGTATTTTTCTTAGTTACAAAATTCACCAATTACATCTAGCCATCATCAAATGCACCCCTTAGCTCTTTACTTGGGCCTAAATGCTGTCTCCACGGGCCCAGCTTGCCTAGCTAGCTGCACAAACAAAAAGGAACACTTAGTTTTTTTACCACACTCCCAAAGACAACAAATATGCATACGAAATTCCCACTCACCTGAAAATATGTTTCAAGTTTCTTTCTCAGTGTTGCATATTCTTTCTTCATTTGTTGGAAGCTCCTCCTGCATCTGCATGTTCACACACAACAACACAACTATCACTACTAAGGACACTCTAACAAATCTGGTGTCCTGGAATTTTATGTTTCCAAATTCTACACATAGTGAAGGGCATTCAATGAAATGTTAGTTATTCCCTTGGTGTGATTGTTGGTGAATGAAAATAAAGTTAAAGCTGGATTTACCCTTCTCCATTTCTTGCCCTGCAATATTCCCTGAACAGAGTGCACTCTGCTTTCACCTTTTTGGCTCCGATGCTGCAATGCAAACCATAACAAAAAGAAAACTCATCAAATCATTAGGGATTCGTTGTTGTTTGTGCTGTATCAAATAAAGCCAACAGAGTACTATGTATGTGCCTGCTGATATAATAATAATAATTCATCCAACCCAACTTGAACTTATTAGGTTTGTTTACCTTGAGCTGCTTCCTTTAAACTGGTGCATAATTGTGTCCAGCTTGTTGAAATCCAGTGGGTTCATTTCCCTGCCATAGGCACACACAGGAGATCAGGAATGGGAATGGCAAGATAAAAATATTATCAAAGACTCAAAGTATGAAGTTACACTTACAGAGTGTGGTCCAAGTTAGAGATAAGCCTGGAGGAATCACGATAGTAAAGAGTGACAATTTCTTCAACGAAGTTAGGATTAGCATCATCCTGCAATTCTTCCAGTTGGATAAACTGCTCATCCAGATATCCCTGCAGCAATTAATTAAGTAATGGACATAGTCAGTCCTGTGTAAGTGTAACAACTAAAAAGGAATAGAAGAATATGTAGTGCTTTTGTAATCTATACTATAATATTATTTATACCATTCATTCTCTTTGGATAACAATGACATACATACATACATACATACCTGATCAAAGAGGGACTGTTTCATGGTAGCAACCTGCCTGCGGGAATGGATTTTGTCCATTATTAGAAAATATGACAGAGAGAGAGAGAGAGAGGGACACACTAATGTATAATTGTATTGTAGTTAAAAGTTGATGTGGGAGTGGAATGGAATGGAAGTGGGGATAGCCAGGGGTTTTTATAGCACCTGGAACTTGTCCTATGTGGGTGGGGAGGGAGTGTCATGCTCATGGATGGTTGATTTGAATCCACGCTTGTTACAAAAGAAATAACGTGCATGCACTTCTTGTGTAACACTATTATCTAATAATAAAATTGTATATATGTTTGGTTTCGATACTATGTTTGGTTAGAAGATATAAGTGTTTTTGACAACTTTTTTATTGAAAATATAAAAAAAAATTAATAAAGAAATTTTCAAAAATATTTCTAACATTTTTATTCAAACAGACTAAAATAAACACAAAATCAAGAATTCTGATATGTTGGTAATATTACTTTTGCTTCATACATAATTTTTCAAAGGATTCTCAAACATGCTCTTAATAGAGATTAAGATATATACTGATACGGTAAAGATTTTTTACACCTTTAACTAATTAGAAAATGTCACTTCTTTAAAAAGTTTAAATTTGATGCTAATTATATTAAAAGTCACACTTGTTATGAATTGTTATTGCTTGATGATGTAAAAAGCTTTATACTAATAATTAATTGCAATTAAACTCAAAATTTATCTGTGTAAGTTGCTGTTATAGGGAAAGTAAATTCAAAGTTTCCAACGAGAAATATCTTTAGTATTTTTTATCCCTTCATATTATTCATTGACTTGCTAACAGTACTGTACTAAATATTGAAAACGACAGTTGGAAAAGTAGTTAAAGTTGGTTAATTTTAATTAATAATATTATAGGTTTAAATTTTGCTTCAGAGATACCCATATATAGAATTAAATAATTTAAGTAGTAGTTGTATTTTATGATACTATTACTCATAACTTGATATAATTTTTTTTAACCAATGAATATGACTTATACTGTTAATAATTTAATAAATGCGTCAACTATCTTGATAAATGAGTGAATGTGTCATTAATAGACTTCATAATAAATTAAAAATATAAAAAATAACAATTGATACATTTGAAAAAGTGATCTATGTTCTTTTTATATTTAGGACAAGCAAAAGAATGTTTTCATTTGTTTCTTATATATAGGATTGGAGATAGCAATTTTTACTACAAATAAATTATGGAAACTATTTCAAATCATTGATAATTATGTTTTTAGATCAGGTAACGATTAAGGACAACATGAAAAAAATATTAACATTTCTAAAATATAAAGATTAGAATTGTCTTTAGTGTGATTATATAAGAATTGTTATAATAAATTTTGAGATTAATTTTCTAAAATATAGAAGAACTACTAATTTTTATATATAAAATATTTAAAAATTAAAAAGGATTACTAATTTTGCAACAATTTTTTTTATTTTTTTTCTCTTCACACGTCGTCTAACGTTTAACCTATCATTTTTTTCTTCAGACTTCACATGTTCTTTATTTCTCAAGACTTTTTCTTGTGCCAATTGAGTTTAAGCTATATATAAGTGTTTATTATAATAAAATAAATAACTATTTATTCATTTAGTGTATTTATCTAAATTATTTTTGTTTTGAAAAATAATTTTTACTTATTTTAAGAAGTAAATCCTTTCTATTTTTTATAAAAATGTTTATATAAAAAAATATTTACAAAGTTCAAATAAACTCACCCAAAATCATTACTGCGTGAGTCTATTCTAATTTAATACACGTCCAAACCTAATAATTAAGCAAGTTTTCATTAGCTAATATATTTTGTTGGAAAATATATGCACAAATTGATGGGCTACATACATATTTTACTTATTCAAACAAAAAACTTTTAGAAAAACTCATGGGTTAAACATAAAAAGTATTTTTTAAATCATTTTAATAAGTATTTTGGTGTAAAATGTCAAAATAGTTTTATTTTTTAGTTTAATAAAATTTAGTATTAAACATATGTCATAAGCTTTATGTGATAAGAAATTATAAAATAAATATTTAATTACGTTATATAATCAAACGCATCCTAATTATTCCACCAAGGTACCTAAAAATATTACTTTACGCAAGTAGTTAAACAGAAAACAGGTTTAATACTTTAATTAGCACCATTAACCACAGATATAGTACTTGTACGGAACACTGCGAGGCATCATTTAAGATTTGTTTATTTATACATAAAAATAACATACCGAAGATTGAATATTTACAAGATACGGTAATGAAGTTCGACTCATTTTTTGTCAAAAATAAAAAAGTTCGACTCATTTAATCATTTATTAATCCAAACGGGTATCATTCAGCATTTGAGATGAAAAAATTAATGCATCAATATTTTAAATTAGTACTTAAGATGATATCAAACAATATCAATAAATTTCTATAAAAAAATCTAACTGATAAATTAGAATTATATATTTCTTTGGTCATTTGAGTACAATTGAATAATTATAAGTATATAACTAAAAAAAATATTTTAAAAGTTATATTATGCCCATTTTAATATATATCAATGAACTGTTGGATTATTTCAAATTAATATAAGATTTTGTAAATACAGTTTATATAATAAAAACTTTTAATCCAACAGTAAATTTGAGATAAAATTATATAATAAAAATTAATAAACAATGTAAGTTTTGTGTAATTTAAAGCAATTAATGTTATTTTAGGTCATTTAAATTTATCATTTAGCTTTTTTTATACAGTTAACTTGTTTATCGATTAATTTTATCAAATATTTTTAATTAAATCATATAACTTATATGTAACTTAAAGCAATGTTATTTTATGCTATTTAAAATTTATTAATTTACTTTTTTATATATAGTTAACTTGCTTATTGATTAATCTTGTCAAATATGATTAATTAAATCATTTAGTTTATAAACTTCAAATAGCTTATAAGTTCCAGCTAGCTTATAATCTAGTCTTTTAGTTAAATAAAATTAAGGATATGAAGCGAATAAGTAATTTAAGTGTATATATTTAATTCCTTTTAATTAAAACTTTACATTCAATTTTTTGTGTATGATTTTTCTTACTTATAATTTTTAATTTAATTTTACCGGAATATTCTCAACTTAAACAAGAATATTTCTATGGAAGAAGATATCAGTTATTTAACTTGAAAAAATTAACAAATTAAGGGCATTTTATAAGAAAATATTAATGGCGTGACTTTTTTGAGAAGTTACTTTAATAACTTGCGATAAAAGCAATCTTGTTTATTCAAAAATATTTTTTATTTAAAAACAACAAATAGACCCCCTCAGATATGAATATATACATAGTAAACTTCATCATTATACTCAACAATCCACTATCATGTGATCACTGTATCGCACCACCCAAATGCAAATTCTCCAAAAATGAGATTAAGAAAGGTTATGGAGGGAAGATGAAGATGCATTGACATATTCCTTTCTATGCTCTACGGATGCATAAAAGAAAAGAAGAATAGTTAAGGGAGAAATTCTTTCCCTTTTTAATAGGAGACATATACCAAATTAGCATATGTCCTGCGCTCTCAACTCAAGTTAGTTGATTGAAGCAACAGAAAAATTAATTAATCTAAATAAATTCCTAAAACAATAGTATTGGGCATCGCATGAGACAAAGAATTTATCCTCAAAAGGGACCCCAAAAGATCGCTTACGGCCATAAAGCATATAAATTACACCATCTTATAATAGAAAATCATTTCCATTTGTTGCTATAATTTATTTCATTCATTATATAGGAATTGTATGTTTTAAGGAGTAAGGTTCATAGCGTGGAGAAGTTGCCAGTGAGGAAAGATGGAGAATGTTGTTGATTCGATGAAAACACATTCGCCAATATTTAACTGAGATATTTATATGATATAATATACTTTTCATGGATTAAAGAATGAAGTAGGGTATAGTTCCTGTTCTCTGCACAGAGAGGAAAAATAAATGATATAAGATATTAGTATTTTTTGGTCCATGAATGTATAAGATATTGATAAATTTGTTCTAAAAATAAAAATTCAAATTTTAGTCTTCAAAAAGTAAATAAAGTGTAACAAATTCATTTATCGTTAACTTTTATCTATTAAGAAAAGAGTTTATGTGATATAAAGGTACGAACATATTACAAAAATAATTGTCAACCTGACTACTAAATAAATTAGACCAAAATGTCAGTAAGTTACCATTGAATCAAAATGTCAATACGTTTTCATTGGATTAAAATATCAGTAAGTTACCATTTGACCAAAATATCAATAATTTTTCATTGAACCAAAACATTAGTTAAAAAAATTGGAGTAAAATGTTAGTACGTTTCTATCGGACTAATTTGTCAAACCTATGTTAACTCTTTGACAAGTGTACCAAATTTTCCAAGTAATTATAAAATGGTAAATCTAATTCTCTAGTCCACAATGACTTTGATGGTACTTAGAGTTCATATGCGTCGAATTTTAAGTAATTAATGGACTAACATTTTGGTATTTGCAAGTGATAATACATGCAAATATAAATTCAAGGTAAAATAAATTACAAAACAACTTATATGCAAGAGAAGAAACACAAACATTCAAGGGAGGTAAGATGACACTTGATGCAGCGTATGAAATATGATGGAGCTCAGCTAACCTAAATTACTTTTGACGCAATATTAAAGATTTTTCGTCATTTAACATTATTTTATGTATTACTTTCATCTTCTAACTTACTCTAACCATGATTCCTCATGTGAAAGAACCTAGATCACTTAAGTTCACTCCAAATCCTTGAAAAGTTATATTAAATAATTTACATTAAAAATAAATATGCATACTCTAAACTAAATAATATTATTTTATCCTAAATATAGATTATTTTAAAACTCTTTTCTAATTCTTGGAATAAAAACAATTTCCAATACATAAACCCCATAAAATTACATGTAGATGAATGAGTTTGATTCTTATACTAACCAACCTTTATTGAATTCTATTAGCATTCATTATATACATTACACAAGATAAAGGTGCAATTTTATATAACTAAAATTAATAATAAATAAATATTTCAATATATGAATTATATTTTTAATTTATAATGAGCAACTCAAATTGTTTATAAAATTCATCAATTCTGTTGAAGCTAACACTTGGTGCCCATTTTAAATAAATAGTTTTGTGAAGTTTATAGACTTTATTTTCATTTCCTATAACATGAAAATTAAACATCCAATTATCGATTTTTTTTTGGACAGCTAAACTGGGATGCTTGCATCAAGCAAATTATTTAAGAACGTGACTTTACATGAAAATAATAACCTAATTTGTTTTTAATTATATGACAGTTAGATAACAGTATAATTTAAATGTATTTCAATTATATTCTTAAAATATATGCTACATATTTATATATTAAATAAAAAAGTCATATTATAAATACTTACTTTAATCGCCTACACTATATACCTGCTAACCTAACTAATATAAATAAAATCATATTATAAAAAAGCCATATTATAGCATAAGGCAGATCACTTTATTTATTAAATAAAAAAAGTAATATTATAAAAAATGTCTTTTGAGCAAGTTTCTTTGAAGAATATAAAACACGAAGGATAAGGAAGATCGAGTATGAAGTGAAGTAAGGAATGTACAGCATAAGGAGGGAAGGGAAGTGGTGGTTTTATATAACTGCTTCGTGCTACACGAATTCCCGCTAACAAGCATTTTCCAGAAAAGAAAAGAAAAAAAGACGATGTGTGGTCACAACTGATTTTGTAAACAAAGACAAACCGGTTTAACTTTCCACTGCTTTTACAGGACATGGACATGCGTCACATAAAATTCTCTATATCAGCGAATTGATTCAGATGGAAATGGAATGAAACACTAATGCAATGATGGTAACGGTGAAGCCAATCTCGAGTCTCAGTGACCTTTTCAATCAACTTGTTTTGTATTCTATGTTTAAATAGACTAGCTGTTTGTTCTTACTTATCCATATATTTACAAGTGTTTCCCTTATTTAGTGGACCATAAAAAAGGAAAAGAGTGTAGCACAATGGACAACACACATTTACTTCTGGAAAAAATTATTTGAATTCGAATACACCATTAAATAGAAGCAAGGAGCTATATTTGAATGTATGTTAACCTGATAATATGCAGAACTTGAACTACTCCAATTGCTCTCTTGTTGAATAATTAGCATTTTTCTAGACAAGTGGAAGTAAAATTAGCAAAACTTGTACAACAGAACAGAAAAACCACGTCAGATTTCACTGTGGCGAGATATGATGCGCAAAGAATACCAGAGAGGGGAATCACTGTAACCAAAAGTGGGGGGAAATTACCAAGTAAAAATTTCAATGATTGACATAAAAATTTTGCATTGCATCTTGGTGGTCCTCGTCATTTCTTTCTCTGCAATATCAGAAAAGCAAAATGTTTTAAAGGAGAAACAAGTGTTGCAGAAGAGATTCTCTTTCCATTCTCTCTTTATTCCGAATTCCTGTGCCACAGTGAAGTGAAAAGACAAGTGCTTATTTGATCTACACTACAATTTAACCACCTCCCTTTTCTTCAATGATATAGTTTTTTATAGAACAAATTACATAGACACTTCCCGTCATTTCTTGATATTGCTCGTGATACCCTTGTCTTTTAAATGTTTATAATAATCCTTTAGTCATTACAGTGTGTCATGTGTTTTTTAGGAGAAAGTTGAAGTATAACATATTTCAATATAGAGGTTAAAAAGACAGATGTAAGTATGCAATATCAAGAAATCATAAAGAATCTCAGTGTAATTTGCTCTTTTTTATTTTTATTGTATTGTATGTATTGTGGTCACATCTGCTCCTTTGTAAAGAGCCAAAAAGTCGAATGTTATAGGTGGGTGGAAGAGGATCAGAATCTGGTGTCTCTATATCATTTTTCTAGTCCGGCACATTGTTTTTTCCTTTCTCTTATCACTATCTCCTATGTTGATAAGAATCCCATTATGTCCATGGACAATCATCAAACTCTGTATGTGAAAAACTGATAACCTAGCGGGTCCATATAAAAAATTGCATCAGCAAGACTAGTAGTCCCGTATAAGCCATCTCAGGGTATGTACCATTTCAACCAACAATCATGCAGAGTCATATTCATTGTTACCAACATAAATAACTAAAAGATATAAGAACCGACGAATTTACAAATTAAGTACTGCACATGACAAATATATGATGACTTCAAAACTAGTCTTTGAATTAGCCTTTAGATGCCATTTTACTCTAAAATTATTTCAGATATAGTTAACTAAACAAGGTAATAGTCGCCAAAACGAAAGAACCTTTAATTAGTAAGCATAGCACAAGGTTAGAACCTTAACATGTTTCAGTGCTTTCATGTTCAATTTCATACCACCAGAAAACTTTGTCTGCATTTCCTATTAAGTTGAAAAGGACGTGATTGGAGCACATAGTGTCTCAGATGGATTGCACGTCAAAGAATTAGCTGCTAATCACACTCACAGGACCTGAAAAATACATAGCAATTGATTGTTTCCTTTTTCTCTCATCAAGAAATGCGCTGACAGAATAATACAAGCCTATGGGAATTGATGCAATCATGGAGAGGTTAGGTTAACTGAGGTTGCTTTCTCACTTCTCAGTGGCTTTTAAGGGGTTATTCACTTATTCTTGTCTGGAAGCATCAATTCTACTAATCATCTTCAGAATCCACTGGAACTGTGTGGAACACACTATTGAAAGCAGCAGCTAGCATGGCCACTAAAGGAAACTTTTCCTCTGTCCGCCAAAATTTTATCCAGATGCATGAGACAAGATCCTTGTAAGAAACATGGAAAATGAAAGGACCAAATAATGATGATTGGTCCACCAGCAAAGAGATGTGGCCAAATCAAGAAAAGTAAGACCTTGTGAATATGAACCTTTCCATAAAGGATATGATATATACCACATAATTCTGCCTCTAGTCTGTTGTCAAAAAATGAGGTACCTATTACCCACAAATGCATGCAGTTGTTTGCATTTTCCAAAAAAACGAGATAGTTCCATACAATATGTTCCTAATTGTCTGCATATACATAATCCGGTGCTTGGCTAAATTCTAATACCATCATAAATTGAAATGAAACACCCAATGATAATCAAGCTTTGAGAATTTGTGCTCATCAAAGGATTATACAGACTTGTTTACATTCGAAATCACATCTCCACTGTTAGCAATAATCTGCCTTATCTACATTCCTCCTGTATTCCCTTTGTGAAACCCCACTTTAACATTGTGTTTGATTGTCACTAAAACACTAAGAAATAAATGGGAGAGTGTTAGAATTTTTCCAGTTTGGTTGCCACAAAATGCAGTGGAGATTTTTTTAAAAAAAATTATGGGCTTTACCAGTAATGATTTGAAATAGTTGTCATAATTTATTTAAAGTTTGATGTAGTCAGAGTGTAACACTAACACCTAATCATAAATTTACCGTTTGTATGATTTTTAGGATAATTATTGTAAAAATCTAACAAATTTATTATATATAATAAAAATGTGTGTGAAATATGATCTAATAAATGTATAAAATTATTATATAAGTGTATAGTCAATTTTTCTCATTTATTTATAGTGAAAATAATAGTAGTAGTTTAAAAAGTGATAGGATGAGAAAGTTTTAAATATTCCTTTTTTGTCTTCATTTAAGCAAAATTATGAAAGCATGCCAACAATGTTAAAAGATCATACCATATTAGTTTCAAAAACTGCACCGATATAAACAAAAAGAATCGTATCAAATTGCAATTGCTATGCAGCCATAACAATATTTATATTTTTCTTGGTCTGATTAGATTTTCTACTGGAACAACATATGATGACTCATTGATGAATATTGAATACAATGCAACGTTTGTCACTACAAAGGCAGATATAGGGAAAGTAAATTCAAAGTTTCCAACGAGAAATATCTTTAGTATTTTTTATCCCTTCATATTATTCATTGACTTACTAACAGTACTGTACTAATTATTGAAAACGACAGTTGGAAAAGTAGTTAAAGTTGGTTAATTTTAATTAATAATATTATAGGTTTAAATTTTGCTTCAGAGATACCCATATATAGAATTAAATAATTTAAGTAGTAGTTGTATTTTATGATACTATTACTCATAACTTGATATAATTTTTTTTAACCAATGAATATGACTTATACTGTTAATAGTTTAATAAATGCGTCAACTATCTTGATAAATGAGTGAATGTGTCATTAATAGACTTCATAATAAATTAAAAATATAAACAAATAACAATTGATACATTTGAAAAAGTGATCTATGTTTTTTTTATATTTAGGACAAGCAAAAGAATGTTTTCATTTGTTTCTTATATATATAGGATTGGAGATAGCAATTTTTACTACAAATAAATTATGGAAACTATTTCAAATCATTGATAATTATGTTTTTAGATCAGGTAACGATTAAGGACAACATGAAAAAAATATTAACATTTCTAAAATATAAAGATTAGAATTGTCTTTAGTGTGAATATATAAGAATTGTTATAATAAATTTTGAGATTAATTTTCTAAAATATAGAAGAACTACTAATTTTTATATATAAAATATTTAAAAATTAAAAAGGATTACTAATTTTGCAACAATTTTTTTATTTTTTTCTCTTCACACGTCATCTAACTTTTACCCTATCATTTTTTTCTTCAGACTTCACATGTTCTTTATTTCTCAAGACTTTTTCTTGTGCCAATTGATTCCCAATTTTGTTCTCTGATCTGACACATTTTCTCCTTCTGTTTCTGCGTACTACTCCTTGGACCATACTAGCTACCTATCGGTTCAATCCCAATTGGAGTTTGATGACTCTTGCTCATCCATAAACTTCATCCCTCTACTTAACTTTCAGGCCGTGCATTTGTTTTTATTCTCTCTTTTTTTTTCATTTATTTTGTCATGTTCAACAAACAACTTTTGAACCTTCTGTATTGAAAGTTGATCATCTAATTCCTATCCCTGGCTCATGAATAAAGATAGCCCAACTTCATCACGTTACAGGTATGTAATTTGCAATGTTGTTATTCTACATGTGATCATATTCATTTTGCTACCAAATTTTGTATGATATTTACTACATTTTCATATACATGCATCAAGTCTATGTTTTATAAAATTTCTCTATTTTATTTCATAAAAAAAGTTTATCCCACGGGTTTTATTCTACATATAATGTAATTTATATATTTTTATATTAATAAATTTACATGTAACATCAATATATAAGAGAAAAATTAAATTTATGAAGGTAAAAATAAATCTTCAATAATATACATGTGACAATATAATGAATAAGAAATGAACAATGATCAGCCTAAAAATTTTAATTTTAGATATTAATTTTATTCATATAAAAAATTATATATTAAAATTATTATCATAACAATTTATCAAAGAAATTTAATTTTCTCCCTAATAATTTAGATGTTAATATGGTTTCAAATAAATCATTCATCCCATGAGTTGCAAAATATCTCTACTTGCTTTCACTAATAAAAATATTCATTCTCATATTTTTATTTTATATTTAATTTATATATTAATAAATTTACATAGATATCAACATATATATAATATTTAAATTTACACAAACAAAAGAAAATTTTAAATAATTTACATAACAGAAAAGATAATAAATAAGAATTAAAAAATATTTGTCCAAAAATTAATTTTAGACATTAATTTTACTCATATTTTTTGTTAGATAAAATGAAATATTCAATAAATACGTTAACTCAGAATATAATAAGCAAAAAAAATATGTTATTATTAGATTATTATAATAATAAATTAAAGAAATATGAATATATAAGAAATTCTTATATGTATTGTTATAAATAAAATTGTTAAAGATGTACAAGGATTATTAATTTTTAGAAAAATATTTTCATATATATTTTATTTTATTTTATTTTAAATACTCATAAAATTGTATAAGAAAATTATGTTTAAAAATTAACTTATTATAAATTTAAATATTTTGTAATTTTGAAATTGAAATGATAAAGTAATTCAATTATTTTATAACTATATTGAAAATAAAATAATAATTTTATAATATTTATAATTTATAAATTGTATTTTGAATAATTTAAAATGTAAAAATTAATTATATCAAATGCAAACAATTGAAAATATATTAATTTTTTATGGAAACATCAATTTTTATCCCGTCTTTTACAAGTCTCAAATAGTAATTTATATTCTTAATATCACTTTTAATTCATTACATTTTACTGTTATTACATTCAATGTTAAATATTTTATTTTATTCTTTTATGTTTTTAAAAGTATCACTTTAATCTTTTTTTAATAATTTTTCATTGAAAACATTAATATTATATTAATTTAAAATAATTTAATATTATTTTTTATCCATTATATTTCACCATTATTTTGTTTTGTTACATTATATTTTAAAATTTTCATTTTGAATGGTAAATATTTTAAATTTTAAAATAATTAAGTTAATATCATAACTACTAAAAATCATCATTATTTTTTATTTAAAAAATTAAAAATCATTAAGTAAATAAAAAAAAACAATCAATAATAACTATTACCATCATATTATTATTACTATTATTGTTTAATTAAATCATTTGATATCGATAATAATTTCAATAATAAATTATTCTTAATCACATTGAAGAAAAGTCATTTCTCCTTTAGTCTCCGTCTCTTGTTGACCAAGAAAGACTGCCTCCGTTTTTGTCTTCACCTAACTATCCCTCCATCTTTTAATCATTTTTCTTATTTAAAATAAATATTTAATTCATGACTTCAAAAAATAAATTTACAAAGTATTTATAAAGAATTTAAAAGAGATAGTTAATAAATAAAAATCACGGTGTGTAAATAAATTTTAACAGCGGTACGTATTTATCAAAAAAAATATCCAAAATGACTCTAAAAATAATCAAACCTAGAGGAACAGAACCTCTTGCTGCTATTTGATTATTTAAGCTTCATTTGTTTACAGTTAGAAAGAATAAATATTTTCCAAGAATCGATCTAACCTGATCTGCATACCACCATATAACTTGCTACTAATTGGAAGATTAAATGCTAGGTATCAGGAAATGAAAAGAAGGCTTAATTACTGCTGCTGTCTTCACCAGCCCTTACAAGCTCAGACAGCTTGAATTGCGTTGTCCTTGCCATTGTTTAAGTCCGAACTACCAACTGGAACATTTGCATGGAATGCTGACTGCCTTGAGGGCTCTCCTAACAACTTTAAGGAAAGAGGGGAAGGCTCTCTATCACGTACCTGTGCTTCCCCAATGCTTAGATGAGACATTCCCACAAGTTCGTCAACATTAACAGGTTCCTTGGGAATGACTGGGATTGGCTTGTGGATCTGATGATGGGATGTCTCTCCTCCCTTAACTTCTTCAAAGGGGGGAACTGCAGTTGATGGCCACACGGGAAAAGGAACAGGTAAATATGCGGGAAAGCATCCATGAGGAGCCATTGGTGTCAGTTTGTTTGACCCCATCATAGGTTCATTGTTCTGGTGCACATTTTCTTGAGAAGTAGTCTCCATAGGTTCAAATTCTGATTTGAGGGTGAGATTTAATGAAGGCTGTGATTTTCCATTGCAAGGTTGTGAGTTATCGGGAGGTGGAAGCAGCACTTGTTCTTCTGGCATAGAAGGTTGATCTGAAGACTGACAGATGATCGAAAAAAACAGTTAGCTAAAGAGAAAAGCCAAGAAAAAAAAAAATACTACGTTTACACACAAGAACTCGTATCCAGCTACAACCAGAATGACCCCATTTGCTTTCATTAGATGTGTTACAATAGTTGAAAAGTTTATCTAAAGCAAGAACAACCAGTGACAAGAAGACCAACACAGTCAAGGTGTCATCCCGTCATGATATTCAAGCAAAACAAGCCAAAAAGGACATGACATGTAGTCAAAAAGGAACTTGAAGTGGGATGTAAATAACAAAAAACTTTTAATTGCTTATAGATTGGTGGTCATGTACAAGCAAGGATGACACTAATTTCCCTTTTTATATTATTAGACAACATGTAGACATAAGGATGTGAGCATGATTGCCCAATTAGATATGATGAATAAAGACCAACCATATCTGGAACCATGTCAAAAAGGCTGGAACGTCTCTTTCTCCTGGTAGCATGACTCTGCCTGATAAAATACTTCTGGGCATGACTTGCTACTTGGGTAGGGGTTCTTGATACAACAAAATTACGTGCTATCCCACGCCAGTCTCCTTTGCCCAGCTTCTGGAGACCAATTAAGAACAGCCGATGTTCTTCTTCAGTCCATGGCACACCTAAAAACAAACAAAAGTACATACTGAATAATGTAATCCAACCACCAGAGTCAAAGATTTCATGTAACTGAAAATTTCCCAAGAAATGGTACCACATTAAACAAAATATGTTTTACAGAGTACATAATATCAAAACTAATACACAAGGCTCAGCCAAAAATTGCGATGTACCACCACCTTAGGATGTATACCAAATAATCAACAAATTGATGGCTTCAAATTGGGCAGAAAATCTCTAAATATTTGTCAACGAATTCCATCACTAGAAAACACATTGTGGTGAAATTTAATGCAATTACAACAATTATTATGAAAGAAATGATGCAGTCTTGCAGGTAAAACATGAAATCAACAATTCAGAAGAAAGAAACACATTAAAAAAATAAACATTCATTATTTGATTGTAAGTTTGCATTTGAAAATATCTCAGGCATTTAGCCCTGTATAATTTTTCTAGTAAAATAATAAAGCATTCAAGTATCACCCCTTTCAGAAGGGGATAATAATCAAAAGTCATCATGATTATGACTGTCTTAAAGCCAAACACAATAATTAATTACAGCACCAACTCGGTATTCAAGTTTCAAGCTGTTCATGATTAATACACAGAAAGTAATTTTTCCACACTTACAAAAAGATGAACAAGTTTGCAACAACAATACACACAATAGTACTTAAACCAGTTTTAGGACAAAACGGCAATTTGACTCAAGCATCAAACTCTCGAGTCTAGTTTCCCTCATGACAGAAAGGCCGGAAATTTTCAAATAAACTTGTTTACTTCCTTTTTTATAATTACTTGCACTTAATGGATGCCCCTAAAATTAAATGAATACTGTAAACTACTTCATGGAAGAAATTCATTATTATGAAATGATTTAAAAAACCAAGTCCATGTAAATATTCCTTTGCTGGCCACTATAAATTGAACCTGCAATGAGCTCCCAACTGTTTCAAAATATATCATGCAAGTTAGTACATAATAAATGAATCACATTCATCCAAATTACCCCACCCATGAAGCAGAACATTAAATACCGCCATTGGCCGCTGGGAGAACCAATTAGACAACAAGATAAAGTTGCATAAAATGTGAACCAGAAAATCAATTTCAAGACAAGGGGGAAAAAGGTTGAAGATTAAAAATAAAATAAAATAAAATAAAAAGCATCCACGTATTGAATATAGCATATATGAATTGCAAGAAATGAGAAATAAATCCTGAACAAACACAAAGAGCAAAGCATGGTAAATGAATGCAACAAACAGAAGGCGAGAACGAAAAACAAATCCAACACGGCAAACATGAAGTAAGGTCATGTGTAGCTAACAAAATCCCAAATCCGAAGTTGTGACATAATAGTAATAAAAAAAAAAGAAGGTTAAGAAAAGGAGAAATGAAAAGAATGAGAACCTTTTTTTCTATCACCGCGGCGGTTAGCGAAGGTGGAGACATGGGCGGGGTCATCGGACAAGTAGCCTTGGGGCGGGTCGGAGCACGGGGAGCTTGGATTGGGCGATGAGGCCGCGGCGAGGTTGGAAGAAGAAGGAGATGAATGGAATTGCTGATGTGCGGCGGCGGCGGAGGAGGAGGAGAGGTTAAGGTTCCCCATGCTGGCGCTCTTCTTTATGATTGATCCATCCGTCAGCCTCACCCCGAACAGCTTGACGCCGCCCACTCCCCGCGAGGGGCATGTCCGGGAGTTGTGGCCGTTGTTGCTGCAGTGGGAGCACCGCCGAGTCATGCCGATTCGCCGCCGCCTGACTTGGTCCAGAGAGCAAATGGAATTGAAATTATGGATAGAAGAAGAAAGAAGAGTGCATGTAGTATGCGTTTGTTTGATTAAGGTAAAGCTAATACAACACAGGGTGGTGCTGGCTTGGATTGAATGGGATTTCAGAATATCCTCTTCGAGGTTAAATCGGGGATTCTAATTTAACGGCTATTATTTAATGCTTAGCGGAACGCGCTCTATCGCTCGTTTCGTTGCCTCTTCTAAATTCTAATCTAACCTTCCTTCCTTCCTTCCCATGCCACTTTGACTTAGTTTTCTTTTTTTATACATTCATCTCAAATTATTTCTATTTTTTTCCTTTATTAAAATAATAGTAAATTATTTTCTATGCATTGCTGCTGTCAAAAATACCTACTCCATTAATTAATAATAAATAAATAATCAATTTTTTCATTTGTTTTTTTTTAAATGAAAATCTGAAATTTTGTTTTAAGATTCTTTCAGAAGTCCATAAAGATTCGCTTTTAGATTACAATTGTTCTTGATTATAAAAAATAATAATTTTATTGAAACGGAAACATTTAAAATATGGCAAGATTAATTCTTTTAATAATTTTTTTAAAGGTATACTATTAATTAATTGTCTATTATGGAGGCAATGGTAACTTTTCTTTCTTTCCAATTTTATTGTCAGCAATGACTATTTGGCGAAGAGTTTGTACTCTTTTATTTGGCCAATGTGATATGCATAGCGTTAAGAATAAGAGTCTGCTTATTCAAGACGCATTTATTTGGAGCAGAACAATAATGAATACGATATCTGAATAATTTTAAGAAAAATAAAAAGATTTTAAAATAAGTCTTTGTTTAACATCTCTAAACATAAGTTATTTTATATAATTGATTATAACAATAGTTGATAATTAAAATTTTGATTTTTCACAACTAATTTAAACAAATTTTTGGTGTATATATACACTATTTTGTTAATTCGTAAAAAAATAAATTAATAAAATATTTTATTTCTATTTTTTTTATCTTAATTATCAAGCAAAAATATTGTAAGAGTAAATACGGATACAAACTTATCAGTATATCCTCTCCTTCTTATACCTATCAACTAATTTTAATTGTTATTATTAACTTGGACATTGCTTTGGTGGACCTGTATTTTAAATGGTCCATTTTGGACCATTTAAGTAAACCGGATATAGTAGGTCGTATCAGTAATATTTAATTAGAAATATTCGGATTAGTGTGGGAATGACCTTTTGATCCTTAACAAAAGCAAAACAATTTTTTATGGTTATGCAGAAAAACAGTTTATTTTCCCAATGATGAATAAAATATGGTCTAAAATAGATCACCAAACTTACTGGTGCACGGTAGCATGCTCCATTAATAATTATTATGCAGAAACAATCTTTATCTGTAAGATTAACCAAATATTAATGGATGTTAATTGTTTAGTTTTGGCTAGCGATAGAAATATTTTAGCATCATTATTTAATCCTTTATCAATATATACTATTGAAAAACAAATTACCCAGCTTAATATGATAATGAAAACTTTGAATAATACAATTATAAGTATACAAATGTTTGTGAAAACAATACGTTAAAATTAAATAAAATAACTGATCAAATTATTTTGTGTATATTTTATTTTATCTAATTTCAATAGTTTAATAGAAAAGGGCGATTGCGCAATTATCGGGAATGGATGGCGGTGACTGCTGATTGGTGTTTTTATTGTAGGGAAGTGATTTGGAGGTGTTTGGATCAAATTAGAACTCTTGAAAAAGGCCAATGAATGTCCTTATTTACGGATTAGTAATAAGACACGTGGAATAAATCGTGGCCCCCACCTACTTTACGTGGGGTCGACGCCATTACAAGTCACGTTGCTTTTTTTTTCTTCCCCTCATCCAAAAGGAATATTTTCCTTTTTGTGATTACGGATTAGATAGGAATTTGAATCGATTTATTTTTAAAAAATAATTCAAATTTACAAAATTATTGTTTTTAAAAGAGAAATACTAGTAACATGGGATGATTTGGTTGAATAGAAAAAATTCCTATTCAAATATATTTTTTTAAAAAGTGAGTTTCATATTTTTTAATTTTAATTTAAATATTTATTATCAATTCTCTTTCTTTTTTTTTTTCTACACAAACAAACATCCCATGTAAAATACTCTCTTTTATTGATTAAAGTTTATTTAAGATCATAAAAAATTGTGGATCTCATATTTTATTAAATAATTCTTTTTAATAATTTTATAATTTTTGATAGATTTTAATCAATAAAAAAGTATCTTTTATATAATAAAAATTTGTTATACAATATATTATGACCCTCCGCTTTTCACAATCTTAACATTCTTGTTAAAAAAAAGAATAAAAACAATCTTAACAGATATTGTACTTAGGTAGGGATAAAAGAAAATACTACCGATAGCCGCAGCTAAAACTCGTTACAAACTAAATTTAAATAGTTTAATGGATGTTTATGTGTACATTAACGATTTTTTTCTCTACTTGTTTGTTAATGGGATGAGTTAAGAAGTAATGTAATTACTCACTTATTGAAATTACTTGAATACACAAAGAAAATAAGGGAGTAAAATATAAAAAAATTAATAAATACCGAATATCCACAGAGATTCATAAAATCTGTCAATAATTGTGTAAATATGATATAGATTTTCATGTGCACCATTAACCTATATTTACTTAATTAATCTTTATTAACACATAATTTTATAGTATTTTATAATATTGTTTAAACCATTGATGTATAATATTTGTGTATATATTTTTGGTATAAAACACATGTGTCATTAGTCCGTTGAAAACATTAATATTTAAGTTATATAAGATTATTATAAACAATTAAGTTCTCCCTTTAAGTATTTAACTTAATGTAATTACACAATTAAAATTTGGACTTGAGATTTCTAATTAAATTAAAATAATTTCATGTCAGTTAATTTAAACAATTGATGATATATATATCATCAAATATATATTATTTATTTTGTAATGAGTATAATATATAGTAGCATAAAAAAAACTTTGCTTATATTTTATAGATCTAAGGACAACATCTTTGCTAAAATTTTAGGATTTTTTTTTAAAGCTACTAAACAAAATGGATAACAAATCTTTCATCTTATCTCTTTTAATAATTTGTTTCTTTTTGTTTGTGGGGAGGCCCCAGGGCCACTATATGCTCTTTCATCCTGTCTCAACTACATATTTTAAGCCATTTTAACAGTAAAACCATGATATACGTTTATATTTGTTTAAATGAGAAGAAAGAAAGCACAAATAACAACGTGTTTTTAATTAAAAGAAAGTTCATTTTTAGAAATAAAAAGTAAAAACTCAAAAAATTATTTTCTTTCTATTTTTCTTCATTGTAAAATTATTTATTTTTTTGTGTCCTACTCTTTCCTCTAAACTAAACATTCTTTTTCTATAAATTAGATATAGCATAAGGTTCATTTATTAAAGAAAATATTTTGTTTTATTTTCTACTTTCTCATTTAATTATAAATATCGTCATATTTTCACTTGTTTGTGTTCAAAAGTATGTATAAGAAACAGAAAATTTTAAAATTTTATTATTATTATTATTATTTTAAAATAATAAATGACATAAAAAAATACATTTTCTTAAATTAAATTATTTCTTACTGTCCTCTCGTTGACTGACAGTTTCCACTTAAACTAAAATAAAACGGCATGGTAGTATTTTTTTTTTTATAGAAAAGGTTGCTTTTGCTAATAATTAAAGTTCCACATAATTATTAACTTGCAAAATTCAAGGTTTGTTAAACAAAAATATCGCGTTAAACTAGGCTTGTCCTTCAACATATAGGTCAGATTCGTTCACTCGACAAAACTTAGGAGTGGTAGCCATAGATTGCTCATGATCCAAATAATTGTCTTGAAAAAAAATTTAGTCATAAGTAAACAATATTATCCACCAACATAAAGATCCGATATGATTTGTACGGACACGTGAAAAAGTTTTACAATTGCCAAACGCCAGCAGAGAGCTAAAGAGTAAAGATTAGGAAAGGGAGAGTGAATGAAGCAAAGGGTCAAACTTTTCAGACTTTAGTAGTCTAATATATTACATATTCATATCACCTTCAGGATATTAATATTAGAGCATATCTTATCTCTTTTCAGTCCACGCGTCATATAAAATAGGTTATCTTGAATAGTAACTTCCAAGAAAGTCTGAGATTGGCTTAATTTATCATAGAAATTAATAAATTTTAAATACTTCATCCGTCTCGTATTATTTTTTAAAATCAAATATATTTATTAAAAATATGACTTAAACAAATGAAAATAATAAAATAACTATGTTTAATAAAATAATGTTTATTAAAAATTAAAATATAATTATAAAATCATTAAATGAAATATTACTAAATGAGGATAACATTAAAAAATATTTTATTTTTATTTTTAAATTAACGTTTACGTAATTAAGGAGTATAGGAATATAAACAATAATGTTTGGCATAATTAGTTATATGAAAGTTTGATCATTGTCTTCATTATATTTTTACTAGTATTCTTTAGTCTCAAGTGCTCGTCCCCGCATGTAAATAAGCATAGACTTTTATAGCAATCATTATGTCTCCAGTCTTTAAAGCAATGTTGGTTTGGTTGGAGTGTAAAAGGAAAAAGAGAATTAATTTTGATACTTAGTTGATACATGAAATTATTAACGCAATCTCTTACAAATGCGTTTCCAACTGTGACTTAGTGGAATCATTCCGTAAATAAATAGTAAAAAACCGTGAAATCATGGTAGAAAACTATACCAAGGTATATTAGGCATGTAACACGTATATTTTACATTTTACATGTCTGCCATACATTTTTTATTTTTATTTAATAGCATGAATCTTTATATTTTCAAAATAAATTTTAGATTTTAATTTACATGTTAATATCAAATTTGTTCATATATATCAAACAAAAAATTATTAAATGTAATCAATTAATCAAAATAAGAAATTTAAAATTCATAAACAGAATTTTTTTTAACTATTGAAAAACCACCAGTTAGATACCCCAAAGACAAACAAATGAACCCCTAGAGCCTTGACAGTACTCGTAGGGGTTAATGTTAAAAAAAATTCCCTGCTATGCTAATTTTTTTTGGCTTAATCATACAACTCACTGTTAAAAGTTGTGAATGTAAGACAAAATTTTAACATCCAACATAATATATATATATATATATATATATATATATATATATATATATATATATATATATATTGTGTGTGTGCGTGAAAATCATTAAAACAATATATATTTGTGTTTTCCGAACCCAAAAAAAATACAATGAAGTTCAAATCATTTCCTTGAATCCGTCTCAGAACAGTTTAGGTTGAAAATCAACTTAGTAGTACTTGGTGGTTTTCGTCATAAATTTTCCCTATTTTGACAAGTTTTTTCAGAAATTATAACATGCAAAGTAGAAATACAACATAATTTTAAAATCCAACTCTGAGTTTCATCTTTGCGTTTGTGCCGTTTTTCTCGTATTCATTTTCTTTTCCTGTGACAATCAGCATCCCCATACCACTTGCATGCATCAAATTTCACAATTAAAAATTGAACACTTATTCATACCTGTAATATATAATTTACTACCTAAAATTTATTTATTTTTATTTTATTATGACATTTTTAAAACTTTGCTTTTAATACCTAGTGGTGATCTTAATCCGTTAAGTGATATGTGAACATAATATTACATCATTGATTAAGTAATGATATGATAAGTTAACATAGTGTCATGTTATCACTTAATCAACTTAAACTAATGATATATATCAAAATAAAGGTTAAAATATGTCATATAAAATAAAAATAAAAATTATCTTTTAGATAATAAACTAAAAAAGAGTATATCACATGTATGAAAAATAAATTTGAGTCAAAATTAAACAAATTAATTATGAAAACACATACTAGTAGATAAAAACTATAACCACACCCCAAATTTTAATAAAATATCTCAAAGTGTGTTTGAAAATGTATTGATATCACTTTTCAAGTCGAATAGTAAAGGAAATATTTGATTTAAGAACGTGAATTTTGAGTGCAATTGATTTGTATTGATTCGGAATAAAAGTTGTAAGAAAGAGTGTTTGATGGAGGTAGATTGTAGCTGCAATTTTTGAAAAAAATGTTAGATCCATTGGATAAAATTTTCATCCCAAAATAAGATAAAAGGAGGTGAAAGTAAAAAGAAAATGAAATGGTATCTTCATAAAAAATGATATAAGAAAGAGAATAGAGAGAGAGATGAGTCTCTCACACAATTTCAAAATTAGCAGAACTTATTATGCATAATCAATTATCTTTCTTTGTTCAAAATTTTCTTTCTTTTTTTACTTATCAAATTAATTCAATTTTTTATTTCTTTTATACTTTCTTTCATCTCTACAAAATTATTTTACTTTACACCCTTTTTTCATTCTTGACTTTCAGTCACTTTTATCCCTCTCTATCAAACATACCTAAATATTTGATCTTAAATGCAATGTATGTATTGTACTGTTTGGTAAGACGTTAGCTAGAGTGAAGAGTATAGAATTGGGTTTCCAAGAAAGAATGGAGAAAGTGACGGGAGGAGAAGAGGAACGCGGGGTTGACCCCAAACCCAAATATTGGTTTAAAGCACTAGAATTGCTGGAACATTGCAAAAAATTAACCCAAGCTTAGCAAAGTTCCTGAATGGATCAAAAAATACGCGTTCAAGGCTTTGACTAATTTACCGGCAAGCTATTGGAGTGATCATAACTTTTTGTTCCAATTTGTTAGCCTCGCTGTTTTCTCAATTTTCTGTAACATTTCTAACATATCATTATCGTGTGATTTTGGCTTCATGTGATTTGATTTCTTTCACAACCTTATATAGGTTTGGATATGGTTGAATAAAAGTTCTTTTGTTTTGTTAAATACAATTTTTCTCCTTTTAATTTACTTTGATTTTAATTCTATTTTGTATGCTTTAAAACTTTATTTTCTATCTTTATAATTTTACAAATTTAGGTAATAATCCTTACATTTTTATTTTATTTAACTTTCAGTCTTTCTAATGTATTAAGCATTAGTCCATGAATGATTACACTTTCTTTTAGTTCTACGTTATCACCTAATTTTAAAAGTACAGATTAAAAATACTCCTAAAATAATGTTTAATTTTCAAATAGTAATAAGTATTTGATTTTAATTTTTATTTAATAATAAAAATAATTTTTATATATTTTTAATTATTATAAAAGTTAATAAATTTATTATACATGATATTTTGTAATTGGATGATAAATAAAAAACTAATACTGTTGACATAATTTAATTAAATTCTAAAGAATTTTTATAAATTTAGTTTCTTAAAATTTATCTTATTATTTATTTCTTTATGCTTGCCATCATTTCTTTTGTTATGAAGTTATTTTCCTTCATTTTCTTTTCTTTTTAAACCACAATTTGCAGAGGGGTTTTCTTCACAAAAATGGTATGAATCGATTCTTACATTATCTGTATAAGAATTTGCTAATGCATATCCACTTATTTGTGAAAGGGACTGTTTCAACAAGCTACATCTAAGATTTATTTTATGGAAATTGAAGTTATAGGTTAAGAAAATATCCCTTCTAAAAAAACAAGGGGATGTGTATTAATAAATCTCATGTATTTACTAAACTACACCAACTTGTTTTTTATTTATTTATAAAAATTATTTTAACAAGTTACAATTTGTGTATATGCTAAAAAAACATGAAATTGTCACTTATTAAAATAAGTCTTCTAAAAATTAAGTGAGTGCATGTTAATAAATTTCCTATTTATTTCATCTGGTTGGATATATGTAATGTTAATTTCTTATCATAACTTCAAATACATCATGAGGATAGAGTCTTATTATTTTAGTCTCTCTTTTTTTAGCAAATCACATGTATCCTTTACAAGAATAGGATAAATATAAACCATAAAACTTATATTCTGAATATTTAAAACAATGATATACTTAAAACTCAAATTTAAAATCATTAATTAAATAGAAATACCTCTGCAGCAATTTATCTACATATTCGTTGGTGAGGACAAAGGTTTATAGTCTTATTCTTATATATAAGTCTTTGAAAAAAATCTTAAGTTTGTACGTATTTATACTACCCATCTGGGCATCTCCTGTTTCTTTTCTTGTAATCTATCAAACATATTAAAGATTGGTTTTTAAATAGCTACTTTACATATTTATCTTGTTCTTGATATATTGTCCCTCTTCAAAGTTGGATAGTGGGTTCGGATAATTTCATGTATGCTATATGTAATGGAGTACAAGGAGACAGAAACTGCGATTATATATATTGCAAGATACTTGTCTCTCGTTGGATAGAAAAATACGAGAGAAATGAATTGAGGAATGGATTAATTCCTTATTTTTCACATGACAAATAATGTCTATATCAAGCTAAAGCAAATCTAGGATGGCATCTGCAATGCATAGGTAAGATAAGATTTTGTTTCACTGAGAAAGGTCAAATTAATAATAATAATAATAATAATTAGAGCTCTATCCACATGATAGTATAGTATTACGAACGCCTTTCCTGTGGAAAAGACTCCTTAGGACCCAATCAACGCGCCGAAACCATGACAATGTGAAACCAACCCATTTTCTACTTTGCTTATCCCAATCTCATGATCTCATCACCGGAATAAAAAATCAGTGAGCTTTTGTCCGAGGATTTTTTTATTAATAATTACAAAACTCTCACCATATAAAAAGTGCAATACCGAAACTTTTCATTTTTAATTAAAAAACACAAGTCAAAACAAACACGTCAAAAATTTTAAAGCATTATGTACAAATTTTTATAAAACAAAGTAAAAAACATAGTAAATTTTAATTGTTAGTTAAACAATTAAAAAGAATTCGAATTCGAATATAAAACACTTCTACAAACCTTTTTTTTTTGTTGAATAACATTTCTACAAACTAGAAACGTCTAACTTTAACTTTAGGAGAAATTATAAATATATCATTTTTTATCAAATGAATCTCAAGTGAATCTATTTAGAGAGTTAAGTCACATGATTTGATAGATCTCACATAAAACTCACCCAATAATAATAAAAAAGTATAAACAAAAGAGTTACATAAGAAAAATAATTTAAACTTCAGCTTGTCTTCCATTATTGTTTGGGCCAAAATAATTATGATATGACCAGACTTTTGTAACGGAGAAAGAACTTAAGGTGGCCCAAGTTTGATAATTGTTCCTTCTAGCTATGAACATAATGCGTCGGAAACCATTTTGGTCAAGCAAAATACCGTCCATTACTGCTAGTTATTTATTTTTAATTCTATTATGAGGTCATTCATCATGGAATGGGATGGGTAGTAGTTGGCAACTAGGTTGCTGCTTCGTGAGAATACACTCTTGTTTTCTTCAAAGCGTTTGATTTAGTTAATACTTGTTTTATGCAATTGCTCTTTAAACACGCCCATCTCCAATTCGGTAAAAGGAAAAAAATAGAACAGAAAGAAACCATAAATGTGGCGGATGACGAGAGAGAGAGAAATAAAGTGTTAATTAGAATTTTTTTTTATTATTACTACAACGAAAGGTGTTAATTAGATATCTACAGTAGACGGTTGAGGTGTCGAGAAAAAGATAGATCATTCAACAACTTTCAAGAATTTTGTCTATGCGGACTTTAGAAATGCTTCCTTTTCTAATTTACTGTCACATAACATTTATAACACAAATTTTCAAGCTACCTTTTAGTCCAACTACCACCGTCCTAACCTACTAACCCAACAAATAACTTACAACAGAACAGCAACATAAAGAAGGTAAAAAATTAAAAAATTGACAATAAAATGATAAAACGAAAAGGAAAAAGAAAAAGAGGCTATTTATTATCGCTTCACCGGTAGCTTCGGTAGGCTGGAGTATACATACAGCTCTCTGCAAACTTCACCAAATCTTTAGGTTGAGGAAGACGAGTGGCCAAGCCTGACACAGAAACACAAACTCAGTTTTATAAGTCATAACATTTTTTTTCAAAATTTTTAAAAACTTAACATAAAATAAAAAAAAGTGCAACCATAGAACCACCAATAGCTAGAAAAGGTAATTAAACTTAAGAGCTTACCAAGCTCATAAGCCTTAGCAGCAACATTGGCAGCTATGTGTGCTGAAATCTTTCTTATGTTGGTGAATGGTGGGTATATTAGTCCCTTATGAAAGTTCTCTTGGCTCACTTGTGCAGCCAAAGCCTCAGCTGTTCCATCACGAAATAATATGACATTGTATTAATTTCAAATGATTATAATAACATGTATATTCCGTTCCTACCATCATCCCATTTTCACCTGTCCCAAACATAAATTTAAAATTAATGTTCACAAGTGCCACGAGTACTTACACGCAGCCAGAAGCAGGTCATCATGCACTCGAATGGTCCCAGACATTATTAAACCAAGACCAAATCCAGGAAATATGTATGCATTATTGGCCTGATGAACAAATAAGCAAAATGTCCAAATTAGACCTTATTTCTGAGGTAATTTTTTCTAATGTTTAGTTAAAATTTCAAGGGCTTATATTATAGACCTGGCCAGGCACAAACACTTTGCCCTCATATTCAACAGGGGGAAATGGGCTCCCACTTGCAAAAATGGCACGTCCCTGATGGTGATGCACAAGAATAAGGGAACAAAATAAAACATTTAGTATCGGTCAATTACAAACACATACGCATAAACAAAAATTGACTCTGTAGCACTAGCAGTACAATATTGTAAGCTTATATTCTAATGCAAAAATAAAAGTTACCAGGCTCCACTTGTAAGCTTCTTCAGCAGTGCATTCTGACTGTGACGTAGGGTTGGAAAGAGAAAGAATAATAGGTCTCTGCAAGCATTGTCATATTAATAAATTGCTTAGCCTACTACGTTAACATGAAATTCATGGTAGGTACTAGGTAGATAAAATAGGTTGAATAGTACCTCGTTAATAGAAGCCATTGCCTCAATCACCTCTTTAGTAAAAGTTCTTCCTTGTCCCGATGTTCCAATCAACACTGTTGGCTTAATTTTCTGAGAGGATAACATTGACCATGTAAGAACATTGAAAACTTCTGCTGTGTATGCGTGGTGTAATGAACAGAAAGATAAGAAATCATACATTAACAGCATCTAAAAGATTTCTAACAGGTTCATGCTCATGAGCCCAGGGCTTTTTAAAATGTTGGAGCGAATCTTTGCGGGAACTGACAATCAATCCCTGTAAAAGAAGGAATAACAGATTAATCAGATGGAAGATGAGAATTGGCTTCATATATACATACAGGTGGAGCTAAATTGGGTTTTACACAAACCTTTGAGTCCACCAACCAAATATTCTTGCGCACTTCCTCCAGTGGAGCATTTGTCTGCATCAACAAATTCAGTTTCTCAATAACTAAAATATTCATGCATTGTATACACATCACAGCATACTCCACTGAAAAAGAATAAAAAAACGAAAAAAACAACAGCACTAGAAGTAGCTAACAACCTGTTTTGATGTTTCAAGTGCTATGAGTTCTGCTATGCCAGTGCCAGCCTGCAACCGCCGGACAATACAATTAAGCCAGAAGGATAAAAACAGCCTCTTCTTTCTCTAAGACCAACAACGAAACAACACATGATCCCGGAATTATATAGACTCACCTCTCCAGCACCAAGGAATAAGAATCTGTGATCAGCTAAGTTACCCCCAACCAACTTCAGAGCTGCAACTAGTCCAGCAAGAACCACGGATGCTGTTCCCTGGAACAAAGGTAGATACAATATTAGGGCTAGTTACTATAAGTATAGATAACAAAGTACCTGAATTTGTTATTGAAGACGGCAATTTCTTACCTGAATATCATCATTAAAGACCAGATGTGTAGATCTATATTTCTCAAGCAGATCAAAAGCATTGTGGTTTGCAAAGTCTTCAAACTAAATACACAGCATAAATGATGTAGAAAACATGAAAGTGAAATTAGCAAAGACTGCAATCCAATAAGCAAAGAAATACAGTTGTTCCTTAACACTGCTTAATACCTGAATTAGAACTTTTTCCCCATAAGTTTGCTTGACGGCTGTCATAAATTCGTGCATAAGTTCAGCATATTCCTGGAATCAGAGAAGTTCGAATAAAGTAAACACTATAGCACATTAGGAATTAGAAAATCAGTATGCCTGAAATTAAAAAATAATTAATTCCACACAGTTCAGCAAGGAAAGCAAATCATGAACCTGCCCAGTTGCTCGTCTTTGCTTTAGCCCAATGTATAATTCATCATTCAGCAGCTTCTCATTGTTTGTACCCACATCAATGGTAATAGGCAAACACTGAAAATAGGTGATAAGAAATGGAAGTTACATTATGCTCAATCAATACTTAACATCTGCAAGTAAACTTTCAGTAACATCTTAAAACAAAGTAACAAATCATTGCAAGTTTATAACAGGCATAATATGGGTTAACAGTGTAGGCCAAATATACTTACAGCTGAAGGGCGCACTCCTCCAAGTGCTGTATATAAAGAAAGTTTTCCCACTGGTATTCCCATCCCCTGAGAATATAACACGGGTTACCAAATGAGAGATTACAACATCAGATCTTGAGATTCAATATAACTATCATAAATAATAAATGTCAACAAGTACAATATAAATTACCTGACAACCAAGATCCCCAAGACCCAGGATCCGTTCTCCATCAGTTACAACTATGACTTGAATGTTCTTCTCAGGCCAATTCCTTAGCACTTCACGGATCTTCCCCCTTTAAGTTTAAGTCCCACCCAAAAGACAAAGGAACAATAAAAAATC
The DNA here is from genome assembly GCA_013407115.1 of Glycine latifolia. Classification (NCBI taxonomy): domain Eukaryota; kingdom Viridiplantae; phylum Streptophyta; class Magnoliopsida; order Fabales; family Fabaceae; genus Glycine; species Glycine latifolia. Next base: position 1,752,325 of record CM023955.1, on the reverse strand, counting down.
AATACAAACAGTGACCGCCAACAAAGCATTCCAGGAGGATAAAAGAGAAATCAAAGCCAAACTCACTTCTCTTTCAAACTTATATAAAGACCCTGAGGACGCATAAAGATGCTCCCATATTTCTGGCAAGCTTCACCAACAGTTGGAGTATATACAACTGGAAGTAACTCTTCAACATGATCAATAAGAAGTTTGTAAAATAACCGTTCGTTTCTCTCCTGCAGCACATAACATAATAAAGTGAAAGCATTAGTCCAATTCTATAATTTACCAATCCAACCATGTGAAGAAACTTCCATCAAGAGCAGAAAGCAAAGACCACTAGAATTTTGGCACTATGCATAAAGTGTATGTGCAAAAAACAGAAGGAGGAACAGAAGATCCTTCAGATATGGATGCAAAAAAGTGTGGAGCCATCATCTCCGTGCAATTTTTTTTACATTTCATTCTACAGTTTTTAGATGAAATAAAGCTCTGAACAAATAGTAAATGAAGTTCAAAACGCGGCAGACCAAAACTGTATTATTTAATACTTTCTTAAAAAATAATTGTACAAAAGGCCACACCTGAAGATCCATCATTGCCATATACTTCTGCAATGGAACTTCATACTGGCGTACGTGCTGGATCATTTTCTTCACCTGCCCAATGAAGTGTGTAAGCACACGCACAATCTAATACCTTTGGAAAATAATAAAAATTAAAGTACTCAGAAAACTTTCTAAGTCAGATAATTAACCTGAGTTTCTTGAGAAATAACTGATGGGGGAAGAAGACCACGCAAGTAGTGGGCATCCCTCTCATTTTCAGTGAAGGCCAGCCCTTTGTTGAAGTGGGGATCTCGCAACAGTGTATAACCACTAAAAAGCAAGAAGCAACTAAGAAGTAAGAATACGCATAATAGCTGAATAGTCTCTGGCTATAGTACAGAAAGCAGCACAGCACATAAACATTAAAAGTATCGTCTTTTTCTCTTTCTCCATTTAAAATATAGAATTGCACTGTCAAGGGCATCGCATTCAACCAACACAACAGCAACAAACAAACACAACACAATGGTTCAGAAGGGAAAGGTGAAGGGGATGCAAACAGTTAATATGATTAACGACAAATTTCCATGCAACCCCCAAAATATACATTTTTTTTTTAAAAGAAAGAGATATGACTGGATTCCGAAAGTCTATATGCCACTGGTTAAAAAAATTTAGAAAGATGGACATATTATATTCAGAACTCGTGATATTTATAGTAATTAATCACAATTCAATCTGTCAAAAAAATAAACAAGGTTGCATCAGTATAATTTGCTTGTTTATAATCAAATCAAAAGACAAAAAATGAACAAATAGCTGCAAGATACACAAAGATGCATAAATCACGCAAATTAAACAGCATTCCAAGGATATAAAGCTGAAACGGAACCAAATTCTTTTACCACATAAATTAACCAAACCGCACCCACTTGAGATCTCTCTCATGGGACATAAAAATAATAATAATGCTTCATCCATAACAAATCACCAAAACTTGTTCGATCAATTCTCAAGTACCCCCAATCCAAGGATTGGCACAAACACACATCCAATTTGAATCTAAAAATCAAAGAAAATGAAGGCTGAAAAACATAAGAAAACTATCACCAAAATCAAAAATCAAGAGTGTCACCTGGCAACAGAAACACTCCAAGGGGTAACAAAGTGATCCTCCGTAGCTCTATCCTCGCCGTAGACATCTTGAGGGCCACCGGCGGAGATGGGATTGTCGTCCACGTCAGCCACCGTGGATTCCTTTTTCAATTCTTTCAACGGCGTCTCTATCACAACGCTGCCGTTTCTATCACCGGACCTGCTGCTGCTTGGGGTCATACTCACCACCCTGAAACGAGTTGAACGCTTTCTCTGCGCATCACACAAGCTGCTCCCACCTAACCCTGAGTTGCTCTGTGCCAAAAAAAAAAATCACAAAAGGGAGAAAGGAAGAGAATTTATCAGCACCCAGATCAACAAATCAGCCAATCTCACGAAATTCGAAAGAAAAATCATATTTTTTTTTGTCAGCTGAACAAACATCACAGAAATTTAGCGAATTTTTACAGAGACTAGATTGTTGTCGTAATAGTAAATCGTGAAAAAAAAAGAACAGGAAATGGTGCAAATCCGAATTAAAATTACCAGGAAAGCGCATCTGGTTGAGGAGAACATGATGGCGAGAAAGAAAGAGAATGGTGCGGCTGCTGGCTGTATCAAAGGGAGAGAGAAAGAAATGAGAGACAAATTCTAAGAAGAGAGAGAAAGGTTCCCTTGTTTTTCTTTTTTTTTTCTCTTTCCCTCTGTCTCTCTGTTCCTCCCTCTCCCTCTTTTACCTCACTCAGTTTGTCGCACGAAGCAACACACCAACAAATCACAGAAGCAAGCAAAGCAACTTGAGCAAAACTCCTCTCTACAGCTAACCTTAAAAAGGCAGTGTGTGAGTGTCATGCGTGCAAGTGCATCATGAACAGAACACAACATTTTTCGTGATATTACGTAACTGCCCTGGACTCGTTCAAAAACTATTTTCAATAAAAATTCTATTCAAACAACAGAAACAAAACCTGTGGGGCCATGCTTGTAGAAACGCCCCTATTTGCAGAACTGCGGCATTTTTTACGACTTTTTCCATAAATAATTTACTTCTAATTTACATATATTTTATTTTCAATAAATGTTAGTAGTAGTAAAAACTTAAGTGTTTTGCTTTGAGGTTAATTAATCAATGGGTGTTGCTAACCTGGATTAAATAACTATAAAAATAAATTATTATGTGAATTACGAGAGCATAAAAAATTATTAATAAAATAATCTTTTTATCTTCCAATAAAAATATTTTTATTTTAAATTTCTTATTTAATATCCTTAGAGTATCTTTATTAGATGTTTGACATGGATTCCTGGACTTAATAATTCCTCTTCACTAGACATACTCTTAAGTTCTCCTTTATGATAATTGGATTTGAAGGGAACATCAAGAACTAGAAATGTCTTTATTTTCTAAATATAATTTTTTAATGTTTCTCTCCTTGACTAATTTATAAAATGTATTTAAATAAATTCTATTATGAAATTTATAAAAAGTGTTTCAAGAACTTAAGATTTATTATTAGAGAAAAAAAATTCTTACATCTCATGAGAACAAAAAATATTAAAAACCCAAAATAAATTCTACCTATATGTTTCGAGAACGTTAGTTATTATTTGTCTTGATTAAATTAATCTATGGGTTGTGGCATGAGCGGTGGCAATCGTGTTGTGTGTGAGGAGTGGCAGCTTCCAATGCGGGTGTCATTATTATATTGGCACGTGGTGAATGAAATATTAAGAAAGTATTTTGAGAGTTTTTTATTAAAAATATATAATTTTTTAATAAAAAACTCTCAAAAATATTTTTAATTTTATATATAAACAGTCTCTAAAAGATTCACTATTAATCACTACCACCAAAAGAGGAGGACTATGAAGTTGGAAAGCTCTGTGGTGATGTGCGTCAACTTGTTTCAAGCCGTCAGATCAATCATTTGGACTCATTAATTCCTTTGAGATTTACTCCATAAAGTGATATCTGTTTTCACAAAACTTCACGTGAGATTCAATCAAAAAATTCTTGCACCTGTCGGTATGTTGTTTGGGTTTAGACGCCCTTCTGCTTAACAACAAAACTACGTACTGTATTCTCTTGCATCATACTCTTGTAGTGTGGTATCGCATATTATGTACGAGTACTCTATCAGGAAAATTTATACTTATGTTATCAAATTCACACTTTATATTTCGTGTATTCGAGAAAATGAACACATATAAAATGTGAAATGAGACAAAAAAAATAGGTAAATACATCTTTAATATTATATAGTATATTTAACAATAAATTACTATAAAATTATAAAAAATAAATCAAGTCAAATTTTAAATTAATATAAAGTTTACCATATTACAAGTTTTATAAGATAGAAGAATATATAAGGTTGTTAACATATGTAAATATATTTGTTTATAAATTACCTTAATCTTTTTTATTATTTTCTCTCACTAATTTACTTGAAATAAAGGCGAGCTTTGTTGCCCTCATTTCAAATAAATTAGTGAAAGAAAAAAAAGTTAATAGTATAAATTATAAGTTAGTTAAAGTAATTTTTTTTTTAATTTAGGATATTATTAGAGACTAATTATGTTCAGACTAAATGTTATTAAAGTGAATTTTGACTTTTTCATCTAAATTTTCTTATACAATATAGTTAGGAATCAAATTTCTGGGAAACATGTTTAAAAAAATTAATGTGTTTATTTATTAAACTTTCTTTATATTAGTTAAAATAGATTATAAAAATAAATGAAAATTAATTAAAATTTGTTTTTTTACTGCAATTAAAATAAATTTATGTACTAACTAAAGTTATTTTAGTCAAACCGATTTATAAACTAATGAAATTGACTTATAAGCTACTAAATTAATAACTCGTTACACAATCCCTAAACGATGGAGCATAAACGTGGTAAATGTTCTTCAGGCCCCTGGGAACAAAGAAAATAAAAATAAAAGGGGGGAAACGACATGCAACGGTATCAGTTATGCAGATGACAAGCAGCATATTCGTTCTTGATACAAATATTTCCTCTGAACATACAGTGGTGTTTTTGTTTTGTATGATGGTTGCTTGAACTGTGACTTTGTATAACACTTTACTGGGAAAGTAAAATTGTCCCTTTATTTTTAGTATGAATCGTCTTTAAGTTTATTTATTTTTATGATAAGTTTGGATATTTGTCACAAAAAACGAATAATTGGATTTATTTGGATATTTTATGATAAGTTTTACTTAAATGATATATAACTGAAGAATAATGATTGCAGTTAAATGAAAAATTTATCCGTTTAATTTTAATCTAATTTTTTAAATATCTACATAATTATTTCATTTTCGTATATTTTCATATTTTGCCATGAATACAGGACAAAGTTAAGAGAACGGAAAGCTCCCAAACCAAGCAATCTCAATGGCTGAAAAATAGAGGCTCCCTTTGGTACAACGGAGTTGCATTGGATAGGTTGGCGATGACCATATGATCATGTGGGTGATAACAATGCACGGTAGTTGAAAGTAGGCCACCTTATTTGAAGATTGTGTATAATCCTAAATGTGCTATGTCTTAGTACAGATCATCATTATTCTGTCTATATTTCGAATTCGATTTAATTTAAAGTAATTTATGATGGATTCGAATGTTATAAGTTAATTTTAATATATATTTCGAAAATGAACTTTGTTTATATTTTAAATTCTTTTAAACAGTTTAGTGTTTTGTATTCTTTTAAAAGATATAATTTTTATATATTTTTTGTACTAATAATAAAATTATTGATTTAATAAATAATATTTTACATAATATTTTTTAAATTGACTCTTACTTATAAAATAGACTTGTAAAATAATAAGTGCTCAAAATTTTATAATTTTTATTTAAGTTATATCTTTAGTCTATATATATTGAGGTTAAAATTAATACGAATTCTTAAAAAGGTTGCAATTCTATCAAGATAACTTTTTAACCTTCCCACATACCTATGAGGCTATAGCATGGCGAATGCAATGAATCCTCTAGTCGGTATATGATAGGCTATTATCTTAAAATTTAGGCTTAGCTATATAAGACTTAATTTAATCCATAAAATTTAGAGCATCTTTAGTAGTAAATCTTAAATTGAGATCTTAGACCACTTTTTGATAGTTCCTATAAAATCACATAAGATTGAAGATCTCTTAAGATCTCTCTAATTTTTTTTAGTGGTAGATCTTATTTTGAGATCTTAGAGAAAGAGAAAGAGATAAAAAATTTATTCTTTTTTAAACTATGTGTAAATCTTGAGGGTTCTTCTACAATAACTCATTTTCTATGTTGGAGATCTTTTCACCTCATTTATTGGGAGATCTAGTGAAGATCAGATCTTGAGTTCAAGATCTAACACTAAAGATACTCTTAGGATTTAGTTAAATAGAATGGACTAAATACTACTATAAGTGCTAAGCGCTTGAGTTTTATAAGTTATATTTTTAGTCTATGAAATTAAATACGTATTACTGTTGAGATTGAAATTAAGATAGTCCTTAAAAAAATTGCAATTAAGTTAGGTAGCTAGTGACTTCTATTAAAACAACTTTCCACCCCCGTCATTTTCAGACCTATGAGCCTATAGTATGACAAATGCAAGGATTCCAATAGTGAATTTAGAACATGTTATGATATTATCTTCAAATTTTAGGCTTAATTAAATCCATAAAACCCATTTAAGGTTTAGCCAAATAGGGTGGACTACGCAAGTTTTATAAGTCATACTCAAGTTAATTAGATCTCTAGTTTATGTGTGACTTAACATCACCCTTACTACCATAAAGGCAAATCCCAAAGACACCACAAAAGATCATGATTTTTGAATTATCATAATATTAATATGAAGTATTTAATAACTTTGTTAATGACTATTTTTTTACCAAAAAAATCTGATTAATCAATTTTAGTAGGATATCTTTTTTTAATTATATATTTTTTATCTACAAGATTCAAATATGAACTCTAATTTAAAGAGACTGATTCTAATAACTAGCAACTTGTTGATAATTTTATTTTATAATTAAATTATATATAATATTAACGTTAACATGTAATAGGACCAATTGACTTCACCTGATATTTTTATTTAAGAGAATTATATATATATATATATATATATATATATATATATATATTGTGTGTGGGTTATGCAAAAATGATGGCAAACCAATAAAATTTAATTGTTTAACATGGTTTTTACTTTTACAAATATAAGCTCTAATTATTTGAATTTTAATAATTAATTTAACATTTTAATTTATAATTATTAAAATAATTTTATTTTTAAATTTCACATATTTTATTACATAATTTTTTATGACAAACATATCTTAATAATAGTTATACTTTTAATATAAAAAATATTACATGTTTATACTAATTATATAATATATTATATAATTGTAGACATTTATGTTAATATAATAATCATTATATTTAATATCAGTATAGTTTATCATTCTATATTAGTGTGAAGATCTATTATATTTATATTAAGAATTTAACAGGAGAAAGTTATTATCAAAGTGAGAATCAATTAGTGTGAATTAAAGTTATATGTTTGTATTTATATTACTTAGAGAATAATAATTTTATCCGATTAAAATATAATTGGTTCCGGTAAAAAATATGCATGATATCCAAAATGGAAGAATCTTAACCCTTATAACGATTTTTATTCATTAATAAATGATTTTTTTCGAGACTTAATGAGATATTTCAATTTTGTTTTGTTGTACTTGTACATATCTAATGATGATGATCAGTATATTGCTGTTATAAATGATATATCATTATGTAGTAAAATATAAAATTTATATAGTCATTACATGTTAACATGCACAAGAACGTGTTGAACGAGAAATGATGCAATTATATGGATTTAATTTATTTTTGGATAAGAACCATATAAATTTAATAATATGGTAGTCAAATCTTTGAAGATCCAAATTCAATTCCATTATTTGATTATTTTGGGTCGGAAATGTGGTGGCGCTAACTAGGGGTTGTGTTAACCACAGGTTTTAGGCAAACTTGTAGGCCATTTAATTGATGTTGCCATTATTTGTTTGCTATTAATGATGATTTTCGTTTCAACGGCCAACCAAAACCTCAAGCCATTTAAGCACCGTGGGAGAGAACAACCACATTCACACCACACGTGCCATTTAGTCTTTACCAACACTCTTTCCTCTTGCTTAAAGTGATGCGATAATACCGAGGACACACGGCCAATTTACCAAAAAGGGGTATTTATTTTTTTTAATTACTGATTGGTGGTAGTTTTTAAATTATTTATGAAAAATGGATAAGTCGTAAAATCTTTTACGACTTCTATAATTGAAGTCGTAAATCTTTTTATGACTTATGTTTTTTTATTTTATTTAACTGAAATAGTGTATTTATTTACGACTTTTTTAAGGTGAAATTTTTTTAAAATGCGACTTCAAAGTTGTAAAATGAAATCGTAAATAAATATATGATCTTTAATTTTATTTTACTCATTATATGACTTTATTTTTTTTAAGGAAGTCGTACGGTAATTTACGACATCCTATATTTTTTTTTCTTTTTTTTGGTGAAGTCGTAAGGTAATATAGACTTTGCTTTTTTTCTTTCTTTCTTTCTTTGCTTTTAAGTGGTTTTTGTAAATTTTTTAAACTTTTGTTTTGTTTAATTTTTTAAACTATTTTGTTTAGGAAATGTTAATAATATCATCTTATAAATAATTATTTTATAAATAATATTCAATTACAAAATTAATCAACAAAATAAAAAATAATTATAGATTTTTTAAATATGTTTAAAATATAATATTAATAAAATTAATTATAATAATTATAAAATCAATATATTTAATTACAAAACAAGTAATATAGATTTTTTTAATGTTTCATCTAAATTTAATTCTTTTCAGATTTCAAAATTACTTAAAATAAGTAATATAAAACTATATTAAATAAATAAAATATATTACAAAATAATATATAACATAAATTAATAAAATCTATTTTTTTAAGCTTTCAAAAGTCGTAAACATATATACGACTTTAAAGTCCTATATATATTTACGACTCTAAAGGCGTGATATTTTTTTTTTCTTTTTTTGCTTTTGTTTTTGCTTTTTGCACCCACAAAAGTCTTGAAGTTCCTTATGACTTCAAAGTCGTACGCTTGAAATTACTTAATGCACCCAGATATTAGTAAATGCACCCCATTTTCATAAGTTATTATGAAAAAATTTGAAACTTACTAATTATACCACATTTTTGTTAAGTATAGTTTAATCTTTTATTTTAAATCTTAAATTCCAAATGATAATATTTTTAAAATATACCTCAAATAATTATGACATTGTGTTAACAAAAGTAAAAATAATTATATTTGTAAAAATTTATCAACAAAATCAATATATTTAATTAACAAAATCAAAATAAATATAGTTTTTATATTTTTATTTAATTTGTATTATTCATTTCTATTAATTACAAATGTTTTTATTTTAACAATCTTTTTATTAATAAATTATATTATGTTGACAATATTGTCATAATTGTTAACAAAAATCATTAACATATTATTGTGTTAAATATTAAATTTTGTTTACAATAATTGAATATTATTATAAAAAATTTAAATAATAACAAAAAAATAGAAACTAATAGAAACAATATTATCTTTTAATGTTAATATTAAATAAAAAATAAAAAAATTATACAAAATATTAAATCAAACAAAAATATTAAACTCATATTAATTAGTAAATTACTAAATAATAAAGAAAATCATTTTATTAACATTTGGTAAACAAAATAAATTAAGAAATTAAATCAAAGTTTATAAAACTTACAAACAAAACTTTAAAAGTAAACAAAAGAATAAAAAAAATAAAAAGCAAAGTCGTACGTAAGGTCACGATTTTAGAAAAAAAAATTAAAGAAAGTCTTAAAATGGCATACGACTTCCATTAAAAAAAAAGAAAAAAAATAAAAATAAAAATAAGATTTTGAAGTCGTATAGGCCATAACAAGATTTGTCCAAAATCGTATATTTATTTCTGACTTCATTTTACGACTTATAAATCGTATTTTAAAAATATATCATTTCAAAAAAAAGACATAAATAAACTATACAATTTTAGTTAAATAAAAAGGAAAAATATAAGTCGTAAATATATTTACGACTTCATAAGTAGTAAAATACTTTATGACTTATCTCTTTTTCGTAAATAATTTAAAAACATCTGTAATTAAAAAAAAAAGTATCCCCATCTGGTAAATTGGCCGAGGACACACATCAAAATATTTTTGTAACAGTACATTTCACTTTATTGTGTCGCTCCTTAATAAAAGATGCATCCGGTGGAGGTTTCTTCCTTTTAGAGGACATGGAATACATGAGGACTTAATATTATTTTTACTTTATTTTCTGTTTTAAAATATTAACTCAATCCATTGCCTAAAAATTATAAACAACCAAAAAAACTCATCTCCACAACAGAAAACAAAACACCATCTTTCTCGGTCTCTCTCAAACACACAATGTCAGGCGACGAAACCACCACCCCGCCTCCGCCACAGGTTCCTCGGAAAAAATCCAAACTACAATCTACTCCATCGTCCCCTCTCTCTCCATCACCATCACCACCGCCACCTCCCTCCTCTCCAAACCTGAAATCCCTCCCTCCTCCGGCACCGGTGACAACAACCTCTCCCCCGTCACCGACTAGAAACCCTAGGCCGGATTCGAAGCCGTGCTCTTAGGCTTCTACGCACACGAAACATTAAGCCTAAAAATTATAAACAAAAGAGTCAAGCAATGGTGCGTCCAAAAGCAATCTTAATCCATTACATCCAAATCATCCTCCAATCTGAACCTGCGTCCCTACCTCCGTCGAACTCCGACCGCGCCATCGCCTTCGTTTACTACACTCCCTCCGCGTCGTTCAATCCATCCTCGGCAGCTTCTTCGTTACCTACGATGAGCGCAACCATGAAGAGCTACAGCACATCCTCAGCTGCCAGATGAAGCAACAACGCAACCAACATGCGCAAGATCTAAGTTTTTTTGTTCAGATTTGAGTTTCTTTGTTTCAAATCTGAGCTTTTCTCCCACGCACATTCCCATTTGAACTTCAACCGCTCATGCTTTTGCAACCTTCGTGACTCTGTTTTGTGTTCTTGTGTTCATAGCTGTTCGTGGGTATAAGGGTTAGGGTCGCGAGGGGAATTGGTGAAGGTGGCTGTGGTGCGTGCCGACGACGATGGAAATTACGATTTTTTAAATCTTTAAAATAAAATAAACATAATGAAAGTTAAATTAATTATTTTAAAATTTAAAATATTAACATGATTAAAATTTTAAAAATAAAAATATATCAAAATGAATAAATGATTAAATCGATTTCAAAACATAACTGAATTAGTCAAATTACTACAACTTGTGGAATGTGGCATCGTGTCTCGGATTTCCTGAACTACAGCGAAATTCAGTTTCACGTGTCGACTTTTAAAAAAGTTGGTGCCTTCGTAGTTGCTACTTGGCACTAGGTGAGGAGGCTCTGGTAGAAGGATAGTTTTAAAAATCAAATGGGTGAATGATCTGGTGGGAATTGGGTAATTGGATAATTGGTTAAATTGATGGGTCATTAATTAATTCTTTATAATTTATAATAAAAATTTAAAATTTTTATGATATAAATTAAATAAATTTAAGTTTATAAAACAAAATTATAAATATAAAATTATAGAATACTAATTTTTATCCGATAACTTATTTTTAATTAAGAAAAATTATAATAACATTATGATTTCATCTTTATATCATATATATGTTTGTACATTTACTTTTATTTTATATTAACATTATTAATTATCTATGAGTATTTTGTAAATAAATTTTATATGTCTAAAAAAAAAGAAAATCTCACTCTTACATATACCATTTATGAGTATAAAGCTTAAAAAAATAATGACTTATTTTATAATTCAAACACTTATTCAAACAAAAGAAAAAAATCCATTTAAAAAAAATTAATTAGAATTTAAAATAAAACATCAATGCAAAAAGTGGAGCAAAAGCAACAAAAAAAACCCACAAGTCCTGAACCTAAAAAGGAGCGTCCTTTCTCTGAGTCATCCAACCTTCCTTTCTCTCACAGGCTCACAGTAGCAGCAGCAGGGCCCCCCTCTCCAAAAAATCTTCGTTACCCCCCTCCCCCGCGCGTATACAGCCCCTCACCCCCTAAGATATCCGTTTGGGTGAGGACGACGTCGAGTTGGCCGCGGAGATTGCTTTGAGGGAGAAGCGGAAACAACGTGAAGAAGTTTTTTTTTTAAAATGGCAACCCGGTCCGGTCCAATGCGGTTGGACCATGGACCCAGCCGGGTCACACCGGTTACACCAAGTTGAAAACATGATTGATCCATGGCCAGACTCAACCTAGTTCAGCCACCAGATCGTGATTGAACCGGTTTGATCGATCGAGTCGATCCGATTTTTAAAACACTGGATAGAAGAGAAAAATATGTTCCTTTGGAGGGTAAAAGAGGAAAGTTGATCTCTTGTGGTCTTGAGTATAAGGATGTTAATGGATATAAGTCATTCGTAAATTTGAATTAATTCAAATCGATCATAATAGTTTGAGTTAGATCATTTATGTATTTGAGTCAAAAATGAATCAAATTGATTAGAATTGTTCATAAACAAATTAAGTTACTGATTTAAATTTATAAATTTGATCAAAATCAAACTAAATCAATCAAAAAATTTAGAATTGCAATTCAAGTGTGAAATACTAATGTTAAGACTATTACTTGCAACAACTAAATTTATTGTAATTATATTTGTTGAAATAAATGAATAAAATATTATCTATTAATATTATAATCATCATAGAAAAAATAAATATGAAAAAAAAGAAATAAGTAATAATGTAATGCACCCTTTGTGTTTATTTTTCAAATCAAACCGTATGAGATACACTCAAAAGTCGCATAATGGCTACTTTTAAATAATAGTAGAAAAAATATTCTAAATAAGACATCAAGTATATCATGTAGAAATAAATAAATGAGTAAAATAAATATTAATAAATTAATTAAATTTCATTGTTTCAAATGTTTCATTTTTTATAATCCATCTCAAAGATTTTTTCCGATGGTTAAAAAATAATTCATTTAGAAGTATAGAAATTGTTGAAGCAATAGTTGACTGAGAAGCTGCTGTAAGAAATATCGATGGTGATCTTGATGGCAGCTAGCGCTGGTGAAAGAAGACCAGTTTAGGAGATTCATTGTTGACTCTTTCTCTTGATTGGCAAATTCGATTGTCTTAAGTTCTTCATATGATATATATATATAGAGAGAGAGAGGAGAATAGAGGTGCTGTGCCGATTGATTTGATTTCATGGTCAGGTCAATCTAGCCTGCCATATATTCATAGTCAACCAGCCTCCTGCATCCCCTTATAACTTGTTCTTTCTTTGTAGTACGTAGTTTCGTTTTTTGACTCCGGCCCTTTTACATACAAAACAAATAAAATGTTGAAGTCGATTTTTTCTTAATTTCCCCCCCCCCCCCCCCCCCCACATATAGCTATAATCGAAGTTATGTCAACGTGTTTATAAAGCTCAACAACAATTGCAAGATTTTGTTAGTATTTTTATTCTTATTTTTCATTCATAAATTGATACATATTTTGGTACATTTTTTCTTTCTTTTATTTCGATTATCATACATATAATAAAATTGTTTATTTTCATAATAATTATTTTTAAGTTAAAATTTAAATTGATTTCTAATTAATGGAGAGTATATAAGATTATAAGTTACCGTATGAATTCATCAAAAGTTTTAACTTTTTTTTTGGCTACATAAAAGTTTTAACTTTTAAAAGTATTGTTATTATATATACTTTTTTAAATAATAGTTAAAATAGCTTTTAGTTTTGTGGCCAGGGGATAAACCACGTTCAGATCGCCGCGTCCTTTATAAGCACGTCGGAAAGGTGGGCCATCAACCTGCCAAATGCAGCCCGCACGCTTTTGCAAAATCAACGCACTTGCTCAGTGCTGGTTTAGAAAAAAAATGGACAACAATGACTAAAGTGCGTTCAAGGGTAATTTTGGGTTTTGTCTAGATGATAAAATGAACCAGAATCTTACTAGTAGTTGTAAATAGTAAGGATAATTATCCATTTATTAGGATAGAGGATGAAGACAGATATTTATTCGAATTATTTTGAAGGGATGAGTGTGGGTATGGATATTATAATATTTTTCCCTACCATCATATATTTGTCATATATTTAATATATTAATATAATTAAAATAGGTTATACTTAATTAAATAATTTAAATTATATATATTTTCTATAAAAAATAATTCTAATTTATGATTAACAATAACAATTTCGCCGAGAATAAAAATTTATAATTCAACATTATTATATTAAATTTATTTTACATTTTATATAAGATTATTGAACTATTATTTATTTTTATGTGTAAATTTATGATTTTATTGACAAATTCTTTTAAAATTGAATTTTAACTGTAAACTGATATTTTGTGTTGTTTGATATTTCAAATTAGTATTATAGATTTATATATATTTAATGACTTTTATAATGTTGGATTATTATATTTTTAATGATATTTGTTTATGATTAAAGTTTGAATGAATCATTATTATGTTAGTTTATTTTTAATACTACATCCGCTTCTATATATAAGAAATAAAATGTAATATTTTATTGATCTTAATTATAGGAAACATAAGACTACTTTATTGCTAAATTTTCTTTTTACCCATAATTAACTATGAGTTTTTATTAATGGTAAGTATTCCTTTTCCCGTAAAAATGAGTGCATTTATATATTGAGCTATCAAAAAAATAATATATACTCATTGGTTAAAAAATTATCTATGAAAATGATTATCTCTTAAACCATTTAATATCATGAATAATATTAAAATAAAATTAAAATTTATGACAAATTAACTAATTTAATCACTTATATTGATTTTGATGAATTAGATAATTATTTATTATATATAGGACCATAGGTAGTATTATGTGTGAATATTTTTAATATTATGTTTGAGTTATTTAAGAGTAAATTTTCAATTTACTTGTAGTATTTTTTTAATTAATATATTTTTATTGATTTATTAACTTTATACATAAATAAATAAAATGTAGATAGTGAGTGTGAGTATAAACATATAAGTATTCAAAGGATACAATGAAAATTAAAGTTATTACTTATACAAATATAATACTAGATATGAGTATGAAAATAGATATTATAAAACCCTATCTAAACTCTATCCTATGTTATTCTTAGTTTTGGCTTATAATATTTGATAATTTTGTACAAATTAACTATCTTAAATATTTTTAAAATGAGACCAACCGATCAAAATATTCATTACTTCAATCATAAATGAATCATCACTGAAGCAATTTTAATAAAAAATATTAATAACTGAAAAATACATTAAATAATATTAAATAAATATAATATTATAATTTCATAACACTCAAAATTAAAATAAAACGTTAATTATTAGATTCTTAACATTTAAAGTACACATAAAAATCTAAATCAAATATATCACAGTACTTAAGTTTAAATTTTAATAAAATACAACAATATTTATTAACAATAACATTAATATGATAAGAAATCAAAATAAATAATTTATATCTATTTGTAACTCTTATTAAATGTGTTTTAATTATCTTAAAAATATTTTTTAAAACAATTCCATCTCAAATCGGTTTTTAACAAGTTTGATCGATTATGAGATGCTTTGATTTCATAAATTTTTTGGATCAGACCGATTATTTGTTCAATTAGTTGAACAACTCGATTCAATCCGGCTTTAACAATCTTCTTAATACTTTTATGGAGAAAAAAGTTCAATTATATATAAATATATGAAATTATTTTTATAATTTATTATAATATCAGTTTTAGATTTTTTTTTATAATTATACATTTAAAATTAATTTTATCAATATATCAAACTAATAATATTTTGATTAAAATCAATTTCTTTCAAACTTTTTTTTAATTAGAACAAATTACATAAAATAAAATCATCTAAAATATGTGTCTAAAATATATTTGTTTTATGACACAACCAGTGCTTTGATTCCTGGTCTAACCTAAGTTCATTGGTGCACAAGTTTTCGGCCTTTGCTTCCTGCACCCACGTTTTATTTACTGCACCCCATAGAAAATTTAAATGAACAAAATACCCTTTGTTATTCCTTTACACCAGGAACCCCACTCTCAACTGAGAACCCTAATGATTCTCCTTCTCTCCATTATCTGCCGTAGTGCAATTTAGAGGTCACAACGTGAACCAGTGCACTAATAATATTTTTTGAAATGGGTTTTGAACTAAGTTTAATGGAGAAGTAGTTTTTCATCAATGGGTTCCATATCGCGTTTTTACTCAAAATCAGAATGGGATAGCAAATTGGAAAGTTAGTTTCTAGCAATCGGAGATTGGGACTTGGTTAGGTGTGTTCGCGGGTCGGTTCGGATCAGTTTTGGCTAAATTTAGGATTCAACCCAATGAAATTTGATCGGTTCGATTCGATTTTCAGAAGAAGAAAAAATTTGAAACCCAACCCATTCATGATCGGTTCGGTTCAACGGGTTACCCATTTAATTTTTTTTCTTAGAACTACTATTTTATATAATGATTCTTTCAAATATCCAATACAATTAACACTATTATCAAATGTATGAAAGTAGTAAAATTGATTCATTTAATACTATCAACATAATATTCTAAAATAGACTTATAATATAAATTAAAACAAGATTCTTTAACAAGATTTACTATAATAATCTGAATCACAACTATTTTTTACAAACTAAGCTTTGCTATAACCAAATTTATTGTAACCAGATTTACTGAAACAAACAAATGGACAAAATATGATTCATTAATATTATAAACACGGTAAATAAAATATAAAAAAATGTGAAACAAATAACAATATACCTGAAAGTAATATATTAAGAAGTTACAGCACTTGCAGTTTCAACACTTAGAGACCTAATATTAGTAGTATTTAAAGTCAAACCAAACAACTCAAAAAATTTAAACACAATCTCGTTAGCACAAAAATTAATTGATATTTTATACAAATATAAAAAATAAAATATGGGATTACACACCTGATTCTATATTTTCCGCTTCATTTATTTCAACTTGCAAGTTATTAACATTTGCTTAGTAGATCTAAGCCAATTTTGGGCACAAATGAGAGCTTCAACAGTAGTAGGATTCAATGAATTACGAAATGAATCTAGAATTCTACCCCCTTATATTAAATACAGACTCAGATAATACAGTAGATACAGAAATAACCAATATATCTATAGCTATACAGGAAATAATATAATACTTAGATGCCTTCAATTTACACCAATTCAAAATATCAAACTCAGAGTGGTCATCTTCAACATCATCCTCCAAATACCTATTTAACTCATTTTTTTGCACCTCATCCTATTTTTTCTTGATTTTCATTCTAAATTTATCATCCCAATCATCATCCTTATCACATTTGTCATCATTATGTTGTGAGACTATGTTTGAAGCCAATGTACTAGAATTAGCTGAATTGCTACTAGAATGAGAAATGACATGTTCTAGTACATATTGCTGAATTAGTTTCTGAATGAGGTCTTTCAATTTTTTCATCATGTCCATGCTCTTCTCAACCCCAAACTGCTTCCGTTTTCCAGCTCCTTCTCGCGCTCACGCTCCGCAAGTTCCTCCAACCAAGCACGTTCGCAGGCCCGGGTCTCCTTTTCGATCTCTCTCTGTTACCTAATCAATCACCAAGCCAAATGACGACAACGCTGTTGCCGCCTCAACCACCAAGCCAGCTTTCTTAACCAAAGCCCAACGCGAGCAATTGGCTCTCCAGCGTCGCCAAGAAGAAGTCGCCAACTAGAAACGGACACGTTGTCGCCCCCATCTCCAGCTCCCCTCCCGCAACCTCTCCTCCAACCGCGACAGAGACATAGAAAGGGACAGAGACAACCAAGACTGGGACTGTGACTGAGACTGCGACAGAGAAAGAGAACGCGAGCGCAAGAGACACAAACACAAAACAGAGAAAGAGAATGCGAGCTAGAAGACGAAATGGAGTTGGCCCAAACTTCAAACTTCAAAATTATGGGTCTTACTCTAATGGACCCTGAAGGAGACACTAGGCCCAAACTTTGGAATTTTCTTCCTGCACCCAACTATTTCCTCATTTTCCTACCGCAGATCTTGAAAATGCAGCAACCTTTGGTGCAAGCGGGGCGGGGACAGGGCGGATACCAGCATTACCAAAAACGCTCCTGCCCTCGAATTTAACAAGCGGGGAAAAACCGAAACCGTACCCAAAACCAATTAACTCGGTTTTTCCCCATCAAAATCAGGGCGGGTGTGGATGAGTGCGACTCCCGTTGCCATACCTAATCAAAATAATGTGATACCTAAACATACAATGTGGTGAGCAATAATAATAAATAATTATTGAAAAGGCAGTAATTATAAAATAAAAAACCAAAATACATATTTGTTAGAGAAAAAAATGTCAGAAAAGATATCTTAATAATGAACTCATCAATTACATTCAAAGTATCATTATAGATGTAAAAGAAAAGTATCATTAAGAATATAGAAAAAAATTAAATGGGGAAAATTGTTGCAAAAATTTGACCACATACAATTACTCATTTCTTCTATGTAGATAAGCAAAGCAATAGTATAAAAATTACGCAATCAGCATAATTTTTATTCTTTTTATTCTTTTTATCTGGTCTGGAAGTTTAGAGTTTTGATGGCGAAGGCATATACAAAGGCAAAGAAGACTGGAAAAGCGACCAAAACAGCAGCAACTGGCCCCATGAAGTCTGATTTAAACCCATAATGGTCTTCAATATAATGCTTGATAGTTTGGTTATTCGCACTAGGCACACTAATCTCTGTCTCTACATCTCCATATTGTGAGACAATTAACCCATATACACTCCATGCTACTGGGCAAATCCAATAATACCAAACCCACCATTTAGGAATTTTCTGAAATGCCAAAGTTAATACAAGCAATTACGTTAGAGAACATGACAAGATTAATTCTTATATTGATGCATAATAACCAAACTGCAATGGTACTTACTGTTCTTGGGATAAAAAAACCAGAAAAGAGATTGAAGATCCCATAAAATGCTGCTCCAAGGATTGATGCAATTTGGTGGTTTGGTGTAATGGAAACAGTCATCATCCCATAATATGTGAAGTACATGAAGGAGAAGAAACTAACAAAGCTAAACCAAAGGAACTTGGCCACTTTCCATTCAAAGCTCACCATAGCATACACTATGAATGAGAAAATTATAGTTTGAACAAATAGATATGGTATTTCGGAAATAACCTGCAAATAAAACAACAATGCTAGGAATAGTTAGCAACAAATACAAGATGTAATAAGTTTTATAATTGTCTAAAAAATAAATCCATCCTTTAACCTGTGCAATGGCATAAGGCAAAGCAGAATACATTCCAGCAGCTCTTTCTCTATAGAACACTGTTCTTTCAACGGCTACTACTGGTTGAACAGTCTGGCAATTGGTAACACCAACAAAAAAAACTGAAGCATACAATGCTCCTATAATAGTATTCAGATCGCCTGTGTTATCCCTGTAAAAATACGACAAAAAAATAATAGTTGTAATGTAGAACAGAAACAAAATGCTTAGAGAATAAGGTTAGACATCTATTCAACTAAGGTAGCAACTAACTTAAACCTTTTTTTGCCAACCCTCCAAAATACTGTCCCCACCAAGAAAGCTGCAGCTAAAGTGAAGAAAAATCTGACAAGGTTATAATCTGGACTCCTCCAATAAGTCAACCATTGTTTCCATAAACAAGATTTGAATTGTTCCCAAGTGGATTGAGAATATTGAGTGGGGAAGTACAAATCTTTTGCTCCTGGAGGAGGTGTACTTAACTCCCTTATAAGAGCTTTGTTTCGCCTAGTAATAAGCATTTATGTATGTTAGATTACCCAATAAGTAAATGCAAACTCACTTGACAGCAATATATAGTGTCCTAGACGTTAGACTTACTGATACAAAGATGATGATTTATAGTACTCAGCAAAATCCATTTGAAGCCGAACTTCAGCTGCCATAGAGCTTACCTCCAACATCCATGTAGCTGGGTTGTACTTATCCTTAATTTTTGGGACCCCTGGGATTTCCTTTGACCACGAATGAACATGGAAGTAGATGTTAAACTTGAACCCTTTGATACATGATTTGATTAAAAAAAAATTTATTTTGTTGTAATACCTCAAAATATTCTATAATCTTGTGTGAATTCCTTCCTAATGGTCCTGAGTAAATCACTTGCCCTCCTCTCTTCATCAACAACAACTGGTATACACAAGCAAATATTTATCTACCAAAGAGCAATGGAGATAAAGAAAATATGACACACAAATTATGAGTTTGTTGGTACCTCGTCAAAGGCTTCAAAGATATCGATACTAGGTTGGTGAATTGTGCATACAACTGTTCTTCCAGTGTCAACAGTGTTTCTCACAGTCCTCATCACAATGGCTGCTGCTCTTGCATCAAGACCTGAAGTTGGTTCATCCATAAAAATGATTGACGGATTAGCAACGAGTTCAACAGCAATTGTTAGCCTTTTTCTTTGTTCGGTTGACAACCCTGTAACACCTGGAAGCCCAACTATAGCATCCTTGAGATTGTTTAGCTCAACCAACTCCATTACTTCGTCAACAAATTTCTATAAAGAGTAAGAATAAGGAATGTAAGTTTCACTCTTTTATGTAACTTTATCAAGGACAAAATAAAAAAGTATATATAATGCTTAGTGCTAACCATTTTTTCCTCATTATTGACCTCTTTAGGCAATCGAAGGAAAGCAGAATAGATCAAAGATTCTCGAACAGTAACTTGGGGTGAATGGATATCAGTTTGCTCACAATAGCCAGAAATTCGTGCAAATGTTTCTTGGTTCTTGGGGAAGCCAGATATTCTAACATCTCCTTCAATGTAGCCACCTGTCTTTCTCCCTGCTAAAACATCCATCAAAGTTGTCTTTCCAGCTCCACTAACTCCCATTAAAGCAGTCAAAACTCCAGGCCTAAAGGCACCAGTAACTTCCCTAAGTAATTGTAGCCTATCATCTGTCACTCCTTGCCCTTTCATTTCCTGTTAAAAGTTAAAACTTCCTTAATTTATATTTACCATTACTTATGAATGGTAGTATAAAGTTATTATATTGGAAAAAAAGTGATAGGGTTCTTACAGCAGGCATGTCCACATAATAATTAACACTGTCAAAAGACATTGCAAGTGGTTGAAAAGGTAGAACCATTCCTCTCTTAGGGTTCTTACCCATTTGTTGCATTGCCACTTCTCCTGAAATTATTCATGTACAAGACAAGGGTTAACTGTAAGTTACATCAACAAAATGTTCACTTTTAGCTAAATCATTCAATGTCAAAGTTATCTAGCTTGATATTTACGTGTGTTGTTTCCATCAGTAGAAGATAATGATTGAAGGGCTATCTCTCTGTTGGGCTCTGGCTTTAAAAGTGTAGGATCTTTACTATAGTTTTCTTCAGCTTCCATTTCACTTGCTTCTTCTTCAGATATAATTGCTTGTTTTTTTCCAATAGCTAGTGAATCAAATTATAGAAAATACAATAAAAGCATTATTAACATTAAACAACTAGTGAAAGAAGTAATTCATTGAAAAATATAATTAGAATATTAGTTCTTACGATTCAGGTACATAAGTGCAAAGGTGAAGAGAACATTGTATAAGATAGTGAAACCCACAAGACTAGCTGCACCTATCCAGTACCATCGTTTCTCAGTAAAAACGTCGAAGTTATTTAATGTAGCTATACCGATCGGGGTTCTACCATCTGAAGACTACAAAATAGGAAAGTTGAAGACGAAAATAAGTTTCATTTTAGGACACTGAAAACACTTCATCTACTACTGAAAACTTATTCAACTTACCGGTTTGCTCCACCTTGGAGCAAATAATTCATTCACAGTGAAAGCATTGAATCCATATGTTAGTGGTGATATCCAGTAGCCCCATATCCACCAATTTGGAATGGAACCTATTAACATTGAAAAGGTACATCTAGATGAGCATATTCTTTGAAAAAAAATTACACGACACATCATTTAATTTGGTGAAGACTTTCAATAACCTCTAATTAAAGTTTAATTAGTCACTCACTTTTAGGAAGGATGAAACCTCCAAGTAAAAAAACAAGAAGGAGCATGAGGGATCCACCAGTGTTAGCAATAATCATTGTCCTAGAAACTCCAGATATGAACCTAAACATCCCAGCTGCCATTTGCTGGACCAGAAAAACTAGCAACAAGTGCTTGAAGAACCTGAAAGTTGGATAATTAAGGCCCCAAAGTGCTCACTTAGTGTAAATACATAACTTATTATTACAATCATGGTACTTATTTTTTGTTTCCAATAATGTAACCATTGTTTGCTCAAGTTTATGATTAAATTGGTATTCTTGGTAGCAGTAAAAAAACATATAAACAAGTTTAAATGCAAATATGAGGGGGAAAAAGTTTACCTGCTAGCTTCAGGTGCTAATCCTATTGTGTAGTATGTGATAAGTACCCAAACAAAAGCCTCAAACATAGTAATGGGGATCCGTAGGATGAAATTAGGAAGGGTGTAAGTCCAAGGAGGATGGAAAAGGTGGTCTCTGTGCTTGTAGAATACAGGAAGTCTTGCAATCGTGAGCGGTAACTCAGCAAAACCATTGAACATGTTCATGATCATGGTAAACAAAATTGAACCTATGTAAACTGCTGCATCAGCCTCGTTCCTTTGATGCATATTGGTCCTACAGAACACAGTTGCAGCTATGACACTAATAATGACCATTTGAGCTGTCTTAAATACATAGACAAAAGCATTCCTCTTTATTAGTAGCCATTCCTTGTCCCAGCATGCTTTAAGAAGTCCCATTGTGGGCACAGTATATTTCTTGAAAGCAAGAGCTGCTCTATGTCCCCTTGATTTATCAAATGGCACAGAAAGCTCATTCTCAAGCTGCATTCCAACATGAAATTGCTTGAATCTATTTGCA
This sequence comes from Glycine latifolia, assembly GCA_013407115.1. Taxonomy (NCBI): domain Eukaryota; kingdom Viridiplantae; phylum Streptophyta; class Magnoliopsida; order Fabales; family Fabaceae; genus Glycine; species Glycine latifolia. Next base: position 1,729,484 of record CM023955.1, on the reverse strand, counting down.
AACTCGCTCACTGTGATATAACGGTATGGTAAGCTTCTATTTGCCCAATATTGTTCTTGATCTTTCCTTGAAGTAACCTATACAAAATTAACAACTGTCATTTACATTCTCCTTTTTGGCTTTTTGAAAATTAAAATATGTCATTATGTAGAAATTTATTACAAAATTAACACTCCAAGTAATCTAATCTAGTGCATACTTATTCCCAATTTGAATTAACTTCAATTTATAAAAAATTTCTCCAATGTAAAAACCCTGCTAAATTCTGAGAAGTTTATAATTATTTATGAAAAGTTAATGAGTGGGTAAACTTCAAAACCAAAGTTAAAATACATAAATTATTTTAATATATGCAAAAAAATTGGTTCATTTTATTAGTTTGTCTTCTCATATAAATTATTGTTGAGAATTTTATCCAAATTGAGTCAATGCCTATGCATAAAACTAAAATATTTTTTTAAAAACAATAAAATAACTTTTTTTAAAGGAAAACATTCAAATAAATCCAGTACAAACTTTTTGTTACCTTATTATTATTTTATTATATTTTAAGCTCTTAATTAATTGTGTTTATGTGAAACAACTAAGTTTATGTAAAAAATGATTTTGGTATTGTTTTTTTTTAAATTATCATTGTCCTGTTTAAAAAAAGTAAGGACTAAAAACTTATCCCATCACTCTACTCCTATAATAAGAGAGTAAGTAACTCACACTTTTCATTCTCTCAACTTAATATTTTTAATCTTTATAACAAATTAATAATTAATATTGATAAATAATTGTAACTAACTAAAAAAAAAATCTAAACCCACAAGAAATGTGATCATACCTCCTGTAAGAAATCTGCGGTTCCCTTTCTTTCAGGACATCTAAAGCCACAAGATTCAAAGAACTCAACGATGTGCTCACGTGGGCCCTGATAAACAATCTGACCCTCCGATACTAAGATGATATCATCAAAGAGATCGAACGTCTCTGGAGCAGGTTGGAGTAGGGACATGAATATGGTTGCTTCAGTGAGGTGTACAATTTGTTGGAAGCATTTCACAATTTGATATGTTGTGGAGCTATCAAGACCCGTTGATATTTCATCCATGAATAATGTTTTTGTGGGCCCAACCATCATTTCCCCTGTAGCAAACAAAAGTCAAAACCCTTGTCGTGCCAAGCAAAAAACTATAATGATATCACTGAAACGATTAGTAAGGTGACTTTAGTTTCATTTATATGCGTATTTATTAATTTACCTGAAAGGATACTAACATTTCATGAATTGAACATTCTAGATCATTATTTGTGTATTTAAAATTTGCAAAGTTTAGGTAATGAAAGTTATGTATGTAATAAGCAAGCAAATTACAATTTATTTATATAAAAAAATTAAACAATTTATAGAGGGTAAAATAGAAGGAGAAAGTCCAAGAAAAAAAAATCAGTAATACTACTATTATTTATCTCTCTCATAATTATTAAAAAATTGTAAGAATTTATTATTTAAAAATAATTGATTTCTCAAAAACATTTTAGTGAGCCAAGTACATGTAGCCATATCATTAACTAGGAAGATTTGATTGCATAACAGCATAAGCAAGTCTCTGTCACCTTTATTCAAACAAAGATAATGTTTGGACTTAAAATTGACTTTAGTTATCAAATAAAGTTGGATTTAATGTTTGAATATGTATTTTGACTTTAGTTATTACCTGTGGTTACACGCTTCTTTTGGCCACCAGATACACCTCTCTGCATTTCATCACCCACAATGGTATCTTTGCAAATATCAAGCCCCAATATCTATTCATACAGCAAACAGTGAATAGGTGATTTTTTATAACATAATCAAAGTCATTAGTCCGGCAATTAGAAGTAATTATGTTGTCTATCACGTCAATTTAATTTAATATATTAAAATTATTTACAAAAAACAATTATTAATTCTTTGAAAAAATATCTAAGAACAACAGGTCCTCTTCTCTCCATAACCTTAAACATAATGTTGAGTACGAAAAGTCACTTACTTTGAGTGTATAGTCAGTAATGAGACTACTTTCTGTTCCTTCCATTGCAGTAGCCTAAAAATGTTGAAACTGTGAGAATTAGTATTCAATAAATTAACAAAGTTGTTTAGTCTTTGGGACATAATAACTAGTACTACCTTCATGAAAAGGTCAAGTTCTGCCTCAGGAAATATTCCAGCTTCCTTTTCCCTTCGAGCTAGCTCAGCTAATAGGTCTACAATAACATACTTGTCAAATAAGTTTCAACCATATATAAATACTTGCATTAAAATATTAGTTAAGGTATAAGAAAGGGAAATACAAAAAAATTGCGAGTAATGTTTTATCCGGAGAAATTAACAGATTTACAAATTTATTCAGAAATTTTTTGGTCTAGTAGTAGAAAAGGACTAGCAATTTTTTTTATTCAAAATTTGTATTGTATTATAATTATAAGAATGTTGATCCAAACTATTTTAAATAGCATGTCATTGACTATACCAGCCAGCAATACAAAAATTGCAGTTGAACAGATTAAATTACCATATCTTGTTCCAACTCCTTGACATCTAGCTGAGAAATCGAGGGTTTCTTTTACGGTCAGTTCTCCAATATGTACATCATTTTGGCTAATGTAGGCTGAAGTCTTTCTAGGGACAAACTCGTTAAGCTTGTACCCGTTGTAGGAGATTTCTCCATTTACCTGTTTCGTTTCAAACCAAACACCTATAACTCTGGCGCATCACCAATGTTATTCAACTCCACTTGATAGAAAATTAGAAATTAGAAAATGAAATGGCAGAGGTCTACCCTCAAATCATTGTCCAATTTTCCAGCCAATGCCAGCAAAAGGGTTGTTTTCCCTGAAGAAGGGGGGCCAAGCAAAAGGGTCATCCTGCAAAAAACAATTAAGAATGGTTACACCACGAACCTAGGTAAAGTGAACTAGTAAGACCTCCAATTGTCCAAACAAATTAATGATAAAAATTTCGAGGTGGTCGGTACCTAGAAGGCTTAATAATGCCGGAGACATTTTTAAGAATTGTGAGCTTTGTCCGCTTTGCGGTATTAATCCCACATAAGCCAAGAGCTGATTCAGCAATGTTCAATGTAACGTTTGGTAAGGTTGGCAGAGCTCTGCTGCCAATATAGCAATCAGCTTCCACACTCAAATTTTGATACCTCACTTCTACTGTTGGGAGTCGGATACCAACCCTGCAATTGAAAAACAAGTGGATATTAATTATTTACTGTTCTACCATTCAATATCCACTGCAATTTCATCTCACTTCATACATTATTAAAGCATCATCTTGATATATTTAGTTTCAAATTTAACCTAGCTTGTTTCACAAATGTAAAAAGAAATATAGCTATATAGTAGTAATTTTTTAAGTTATTTTTACTTGTGGGTTATTAATCCTTCATTTTTGTTTCTTTTAAGACATGTAAAAGAATTCAAAACTAAATTACATGGGAAAAGAAAATGCCCACTTAATCATAATTGGGTAAGCTAGAAGAAAGCAGGTAATCCATGAAGAGTTTCTTAAATTTAAAAACTTGAACCATCGAATTTTAAGGTAAATACTAACCATGCCATAAAGATATTGGTTAAAAATTTAAAATAAAAATATTTTTATTAGGACGCCAAAAATTATATCATCTATAATTCTTTTACGCTTTTTATAATTTACATAATAAATATTTTTTCCTTTTAATTTATAAACTAATGTCTTCAGAATAGTAGTTATTAAAATCTTAATTTTAATAATAGTATAAGGTAACCCTTAAACTAATGGACTATTTTATTTGAGAAAAAAATATATAAAAGTCGTGTAAATATTTTTTTATCTTCTGTTTTTTTGTTATTTTTTCAATATAAACTTTAAATATAAAAAAATAAAGTAAAAAAGAAAAAATTACAATGAAAAAAGAAAAGAAATTTGTCAAACAAAAAAAGATCCATGATAGTATAGTATTTTGGTGCAGAAGAGCATAGATGAAAGATTGAAATGGAACTCACTTATCAAGTCTGTTTCTTAACTTGCGCAAGTACTTTTCATTGTCTTCTTCAGCAACCTTGAAGATTCTATCAATAAACTCTTGCCTTTCATTGGCATCTAACTTTCGAACATCAACTTCCCTGTGTTGCAATGTGCTTGGACGAGCATCAGCATGATCAGCCTCCGTAAATATTTGGAGGATACTTGTTCTTAGCCTGTCATAGGTTGGCAATCTCTCAATGGCAGCCCACTTGAGAGCCTCTTCATCTTCATCAACATTTGAAGTTCTTCGAGAACATCCCCCACTCGCAAACACACCCTCCATTCTCCAACTTGACCCGCTTAAGCTCCTACTTATGCTTCTGGTTAAATTCTCATGCACTCTCCATTTTATCTACCTCTCCTTCTTCTGCAATTGTGGATTTCAAACATAACAACCAAAAATGAAAACATGGATTTTTCTATAGTGTGTTCGGAAACTTGTTGAGAATAATATAGCATTTCAATATATGTCAATATATTCTTTGTTGTATATTTTTTAGTATATTCTTTTTTGTATATTTTTTTTCACATCAATATATTCTTTGTTGTATATTTTTTTCATGAAAATAATATAGCATTTTAAAAATTAAACTAAAGAACCATTTTCACATAAATAAGATGCCCGGTAATTGAGAAACCAATGTTTATTATTTCTCCAACAAGATTTTCTAATGAGAGGTCGAGAACTCCGGTTAAATTTA
>CM023955.1:1696456-1724641 GCA_013407115.1 Glycine latifolia | reverse complement strand
CCTCCTCCTTAGACCATGTCAATCAAAAGAAAACATTGGCTGTGTAATTTATATTTCAATGGTTCGTGTTATTAATTACACCTTTGCTTGCTACCCAAACAAAAGGAATTTGGAAGACCTTACGGAAATCGAAATAAAACAATGCCCGAACAAAGCATTCCCGTTACCTTATAGTACTATGTACTTTGTCACTCATACGACAAACTCTAGCTCATGATTCATGAAGGATTTTTCTAATAAGCTTCATCATGCCCTTTCTTCTGTCTCTTACGGCCATATACACGCAAGCATATATGTTATTTTATGACAACTTGGTTCTCTGGTGCCTAAAAAAAAGACAACTTGGTTCTCGGCTTGATTCATTCATTCATCCGAAAAATATTTGATATATTTTTTTGATCATTAGTAAGTATAGTAAGTGAAACATTAAAAATAAGAAATTAATAATATTTATAGTTGATTTGACTAGGGATTGTCCGGATTTGAAAAATGTGAATTTGATATTCAAACTAATCAACATCAAATTTCAATTTGAATCTAGGATTGGTTGATTAAAAAAATGTGAATCTATATCTGAATTAATTAACATCGAATTTGAATTCAGATATGATCCAACATGAAAAAAATCTAAATTAATTTAATTGATTTGATTTGATTTGAATTGTTAAATTAGTTTTATTGATATGGATTAATAAACTCTATTAGATATTGGTTAAGAAATTAAGAATTAAACATTTTTTATTAAGATATGTAAAATTATGTTATTTGATTTTTTTTTTCACTACACAATAAAAACTTTCATTTTTAATCTCTTATAAGCAAGATTTTTTTGTTTAAAAAGTTTAAATAAAGAAGAATTGAATAATAAATAATAAATGAAAATAAATATAGAGAAAGAGCCATAAGGGGAGAACGTGTCACACATGCATGCACAGGGAAGGGCCTCTAGGGATGCAACGACCACAAGAGGAGTTGCGCGTCCTGGTCATGCTGGTGGTGCGGTGTGATCGCGGCGGCGTTAAAATCGGACGATGGTGAGAAGTAGGCAATCGTAAGACACGGTGGGTTTCGGTTTTTCTGATTGTATTGTAACTTTATATGCACACTGCGATTGTGTATATGCGATTACTGTGTGTGTATTTCAAATTCACACACCTAACCTAATTAGTATTATTATTTTTCAAAACAAAACTAACACAATATGAAATTGCATGAATGAGATTAAGTGATCATACCAGTTTTTCACTTTTTTGCGGCTATCCTTTCATGATCTTGATGTTACCTGTTTTTGGAAAACTTTGAAGCAGCAGCTTAGTAAAGAAACGCAACAGCAACCTGGTAGTGAAAAGCAGCAACAGTACAATCACCGGTGATGTACCTGATCACCGGTGATGTACATGATCAGCTTAAAGCAAAGAGAACAATAGTCTTCTTAGCCAAAATTAAGGTAACAGAACAAGAGAATTATTTTTTTTATTATCGAATATGTGCCCAGAAAAAAATGAGATAATGGACTTAAAAGTGAATATTTTGTTAACAAACAAAATAAGGAGATAAAATAAAGGTAGCAACAGAAAACAACTTTTGAAACATTTCAAAATTGTAAACAGAAAGACAAACAAACAAGTGAGTTGTGAAATTTGAAATACAAGACAGAGTTAAAGAATTTTAAACTCAATTATCAAAATGACTGTTACACAAGATATTGGTTTCAATAATCAAATGAAAATATTTTTTATAAAATAATTGAATATATTAAGATAAGTTTGTTAGAGTTGTTATAGAAATAAGTTATTTAAAGATTGATTTGTTACTGGCATGTTAGAATACACATGAACTAATCTTCCATGCTTTATACAAAGTCCATAGCATATGATTTGAAAAAGTAACAAAATAAACTACAAGCTTTGAATACTTGTCCACGTACGTTAAACTATAAACTTTTAATTTTAAATGTAATATATTGTTATTTTATTTATACAACACCTCTATCCTTCGAGTTCTGTGTTCATTCAATGGCATCGTATTTATAAGCTTATGGGTTGAATAGTTTATTTGAAAATAGCTAAATGTCATTCAATGCCAGGTTTGTGTTTTTGGAAACAAAATATTGCAGAAGAGGTTTGTGCTTTTGGAAGCAAATCTAGCAGAGGTTCTGCCAGATATTGGGGTGACTGGCAGAGAGGACAAGGTGCAGAAAGTACACTGCCGGAGAGAACAAGACGCTGACCTTTGAACATTTTCTTTTTCTTTCAGTTTTTGTAAATTTCAAATGTTTTTCTTACGTAAATTTGAATTCTCTCTCTGGATTCAACTTTTACTTGTTAATAAATGGGCTGTATACAAATTTTTTTTAGTCTAATTTTTCTCATTTTTAATATTTTGTTTGCTTGTCAGGATAAAGTAGGTGTTCACAACAATTTTTATTATTAATTAAATTTTATGAAGATCACAAAAAATTATGCATCTCACTTTTTTATTCAACGAGTTTTATTTATGATTTTATAATTTTAAATAAATTTTAATCAATAATAGATATATAATTAGAGATATTTGCATATTAAATTTGATCAATTTTGAATTAAAAAACTATTTGATCAAATCACTTCTTTGGTAATTTTCATTTATCAACTAATCAATTTTATTTAAAATTATAATTTTATTTGATTCTATTCAATTTTAAATAATTTGAATTTGATCGGGTTTTGATTTTAACCATATTTTTATTTTTAAAAAATATTAAATAAATGATAAAATAAATAAATACAATAAAAATTAATTCAAAATATCAAATATTTTTTTTATATATTGCTATGTAACTATTTAATCATCTTAACTCAAATAATTAATAAAAGTTATCTTTAATTAAATATATTTTTATAAATAATTATATTATATATGTGATAATTTTATAAATATATAAGAAATAAAAATATAAACATGAGTAATATTATTAAATTTTTATCCATTAATTTGTTTCTCGTTAAATTAGATCGGCTCATCAAATTATTTGAATCTTGATAGACATCCTTATATTTGGATTATTTTCTTGACTGAAATAAAATAAAATAAAATCACCTTGACTCCATAGAATATTATGTTTCTTATCGAAAACTAGTTTTTGAAAAAGACATGGTGAATTAATTAACTCTTGAACTATCTAAACTTGTGAATTGATTAGAAAAGTCTTGATCATGACATGCTATAGGTAGCTTAAGAAGTGTTTCTGATAAAAAAATTATAGTTTAGGATATTTTGATATTATATCATGTTTATGTGAACATTCTAGAAGAAAACCTTAGAAGTGGAGAGGTGTAAAAATAAGAGAGAATCAAAATTGTGTGTTAGTGTGATATATATGAAATAAGAGTTGATATAGTAGTGCACAGAATGTACTACATGTGAGAGTGTAGAACCATCTTGACTCTTATTTTCTAATTATGACTTATGATGAGGTTAATGTATCATAATATTTAACCGAATGTGCATAAGTCTTATATTTGGCAAATCATGGCACTTACCACATGAGCCAAGTGAGAAAATGTTAGATATATCTATTAGAAGTGACTCATGTGATTTGAACAAGTCAAAGTCAAATATAAGAATGACTAAATGATATTTTTGTTTATTAAAGAAAAGGTTGTTGAGAGGCCATATAGTAAATGAAAGTAATTATTAAAGGACTAGGACAAAATCCTCTTTGTCAGAATAAGAGGATATAGAGATCGATAAAAAACTATTTCGCATTAAGAGTTATCCGTCGATAATTTGCCGTTACCATTTTGCAGAAAGGATTTTTAGTCAAGACTTGTTATTGACTATGGATAAATGTTAATGTCCTCATCATTGTTTACTAGATGTGAAACTTATGAATTCTTAAAAATCCTATTTATGTAATTAATATGACTGTTATTATGTATCAAATTATATTAATGTTTACATGATTTATTCATATTATTGATGTGATTAATGTTTACATGATTTATTTATATTATTGATTTGATTAATGTTTACATGATTTATTCATGTTATTAATGTGACTAATGTTTCCCTATTTAGTTATCCTTTCATGATCTTGATGTTAACAGTTTTTGGAAAACTTTGAAGCAACAATGTAGTAAAGAAACGCAATGCACCTAATCAGCTTAGCAAAGAGAACAATAGTCTTCATAACCCAGATTAAGGTAACAGAACAAATAATTATTTTTTATTGACTGAAATTAAATAAAATAAAACCATCTTGACTATAAAGAAAATTATGTTTTTGATCGAACACTACTTTGTGAAAAGTCTTACATGCTAATAGGTAGCTTAAGAAGTGTTTATCATAAAAAAGTTGTTTAAAATATTTTGATATTATACCATGTTTCTTTGAACATTCTAGAAGAAAATCCTAGAAGTGGAGAGGTGTAGAAATAAGAGAGAATCAAAACTGTGTCAGTTTGATATATATAAAATAAGATGAAAATAAATAAATAAAAGTGATAAATTTGTTGCCACATGCCAAAAAAAAAAAATACACCACAAATCTACTGATAATTAATGTTGGACAATATTGTTTTACTTATCAAGGTGGTGCTCTCGGATGGTTGATAGTATTATGTTTTGCATTTGAATATCTTTGAATATCAAGAATTTCTAAATTTTCATTCAAGAAGAACATGCATAATTCGGTTCTCAACAAAAAAAAATTTTATTTTATCAAAATATATTGAATTTAAAATAAACTAATTTTTTTTAAGAGTCGGAGTCCAAAGCTGGGCTCTAAAAACGGGCAAGTTACTTAGGAAGGAATATTTGCATATTGGCCGGATTGAATTGATTTCGAAGATAAAAAGCATCCAATTCAATTATTTTATTTTTGTTAATTTATCATTCAATCGGGTTAGTTTAAAATTTTAATCCAATTCAATTTAAAGCGATTAAAATTGGATTGATTATAAGTTTTAATCCTAATTTTATTTTCTCATAAAATACTAAAAAGGTAAGATATCTTTAATTAAATATATTTTCATAAACATGTATAAGTTATGAGATGATTTTATAAATTTATAAGAAATAAAAAATAGGAATGAGATGATATTATAAATTTATGAATAAAAATATATACAAATGTATAAATTTGATTTAAATTAATTCCTAAAATTAAATTTGAAATTTGATTTGATAAAATAAAAAATTGGATTTTTCAATTACATGTTCTCAGCACGTTTTATTGGGTTATTTATAGGCTGACTCTAATGAAAATAAAGCGTGAAATGAATGTTTTTGTACAAAGGAATAGAAAAGAAAGACAGAAGGTGTAAATAAGAGAAAAATATATGTTAAATTTTTTTAATTGATAAACTGATTAATTTTTAACTTTTGTTTCTCTCCTCCCAATCCACTCCAAAAATAGGGTAGTTGGATATGGATACGCTAAAGTTCACCCATCGAAACCTTGCATTATATTCAACTGACTAAATCTTTTCACTTCAAAATTAGTATTAAAAAAACAAAAAGATGCCATTAAAGTAAACAAGCAAAATAACAAACTATTCCATGAATGAAAGCATTGCACGATCGAATCTCTTAATTAAAGTCTAGGATTTAATTTTCGATTTAAGCTAACAACTAAAAATATCATTTTACCCAAAAAAAGTAAAATGAACCGACCTTGTGAGAGAGAGATTACACCTCCTCATTATATATAATAATAAAAAATCATCAAGATTTATAGCTGTGAGAGGTAAGGAATAATCAATATGATCATCTTATTGTAGATAGTATGGATGAGAGGTAAGGAATAATCAATATGATCATCTTATTGTAAATAGTATGGAGATAATTAATTCATAAGCTCAATTTGTTGTATCAACCATGTTTTTTGGTAAAGGAGCTTCAATTAAATATTCAAGTCAGAAAAAATGTTATAACATCATATCAAGAAATAATTTAATTTCTTGATATCCCAATTCCATTCAACTTAGAAAATTTGGTTGCAAACTCGGGGTTAACTATTTTCCCTTTTATAGAACAAATAAAGAGTGATAAAGAAAGAGATAAAAAATAAGAAAATAAAGATACTGAGAGCATGTTCCCGAAAAAGATGATTTATTTGATCTTCTGTTGTTGTTTTTATTTTATCAAACTTGATCTCCTGTTAGTCCTTTTTTTTTTTCTTTTTCAGATGTGACCTTCGTATAAGAACATAAATGCCAATGGTGCAATGCTTTCACATAGGAACGACCTTTTGTTGTTTTTTCTTTTTTCTTTTATTAAGTGATACATCTTTAACTTGTTAAAAATAAATCTGAAGTGTAAAGATGTAGATCCTTAAATATAATAAAGGGTTTAAATAGGTGTATTTTACCCTCCAAAGAGCACTACTCATTCACGAATGTTTATGATTAGAATATTAGTGATGGATCCCAAACTGCAATTTTGTAATTGATTAGAGAACTCCTGACTCTGAGCTCATCCATTCTGAGCTAGAACTACTGTCTACAGATAATCTTGATCATTTTATTTATAAAAATTAAAATTGTACAGTCGGAAAATGTGTACTGTATGTCGTCAATCGTCATACAGTTGGTTTTCTTCACTTTAGATTATACAAACCAGTGGCCAGTTAATAAAGTACGTAAGAAAATAAAAAAGAATAATCTGGAGGATGTTACTGGATTCTGACTCAATTAATTGAGTAATGAAAAGTGAGTTATTGTAAATTTTTGTCACTCATAAAATAAAATAAAAAAGCAGGGGACCCATAGGCAGAAAGAAGCCTCTGAAGATGGTTGTAAAGGAACAAAGGTGGGACATGCTAATTATGCATATCACTGTTTCTTCGCTTGATCTCGTCTTTTAACACCCAACTTCAATGAATGAATGCATAAACTTGATTCCATTCCTTCAATGGATTTCCGTGCCCCGCCGCCATCTCCTGTGGCCTTTGGGCGCCGCTCCTCCAATCACGTCGACCATGTTTTCCGCCAATTCTTTGAGACCTCACTCCGTCTCCCAAACATTAACAATAACTGCCACCAACAAACTCTGCTTCCCAAGGTTGACTTCCACGACGACGCTCTCCGTCACGTCGTTTCGGAATCTTTGGGAACTCTGGGATGCTTTCAGCTGCTCAACCATGGGATTCCACTCGACCTGATTGCGTCGCCGGCGGAAGCTGCAATCGGAATCTTCCGAGTCTCGCCGGAAAATCGAGCCGCCGTCACAAGGTCGCCGCAGAATCCGTGGGGGTTCGAGGAACAGGATGAGGAGGAGAATGATTTGAGCCAAGAGTTCGTTTGGAGCAGAGATAATGAGTTCAATCTCAAAATGGACCGACTTTGGCCATCTGGATATTCCAATTTTAGGTAACATGCATATGATATCTATGGATTGCTATTCACTACGTTCCTAGCAGACAATTATACATACATCAGAATTTCTTTACAACAATCAAAATTAGGAGAGTTTAAATCCAACATAAAAATAAATAACCGGTTGAATCAAATTGAAAGTTTTTGGATTTGTTTGAATTATTTTGTGCTTAAATTGATCATTAATTAGGTTTGGTTAGATTTATGTAGTATGTATTTTTGAAATGAAAACAAATCATAACAATTATATTATTTTAGTGTCATGTATTTTATTTACTTGGTATCACTTAAATTTCACTAAGTTTTATAATGTTATATATATGAGACTTGTACAATATATTAATATTTTTTTAATGAATTTTTCAAGTTTAATTTTAAATGAATAAATTTTTTACAGATTTTTATTATAAAATGTTGAATATATTAATAAATTTTGTAAATATTTATTAACATTTAAAAAAAATATAATTTAACTTAAAAAGATGAAAATAAAGTATATAAATTTTAATGGAAAAAGATTTTAGTAAAAATCACAAAAATTGGTCCAAATTAAATTGAAAAAAATGTTTTGGTTTGATTTGAATTTAATATTAAATTCAATTCAAATCAAATCTAACTGTATATAATTTTTATGTTTGATTTGGAAGATATTTTAATAAAAAATCAAATCAAACCAAATTGTGAATACTTCTTATCAAAATTGTGATTTTATAAGAATTTTTTTAAAGACTCATTTTAAGAAATAAAAACATATCTAAGTAATTTTTTTAAAAGTTCAAAGTTTAATTAAATGTATTAAATTTTTTTTATAGTATTTGTTATAATTAATTTAATAATTTGATGTGTGAAAATGTAATTACAGCTACTATAAGTTTTGTTTAGTTTAGAATTTAGATGGTTGGGGTTTATTAGTCCAATAACAGTAGGAGAGAAGATATGTATGTTTGGATTTTAATTAGAAAAACTCAAATGGACTTTTATTCTCAAAAAAAATATTTTGTGTATTGAAATTAAAAAATACGAACGTTCTAACTTTTATCCAATCATAATCATGTCTTGTGGTTTAATTTGAAAGAAGGAAGGAATAGAAAAAGAAACATTGATTGTCACACACCAAACACGTAACTGCTGAGCTGCCTCCATCAGCTAAAAATTCCCAATTGAAAAGATTCCAAACATGACCAAATTACTTAATACATCATTACTGGCATGCAAGTGTAACAATTGATGAAAATATGTCCAATTTTAAATTTGTTGAACTTTCAGTCAGCAGATGGATATTCTTCTGTCAAGGATAGATAAGGTGGCCGAGAAAATTTTGTCACTGATATTGGAAGATTCTCCCAAAAAATTAGCAAATTCTGTTGACATGATTTGCGGGCATGAACGTGGGACACTTTGCTGTGTTTATAAGCACAGCCCAGATATGGCAGGCCAATGTGCAAACTCTTTAAAGCATGATGTGATTAAGATGTTGATTAGGGGAAACGATTACTCTCATTCCTTGTGCTTGCATCTATGTGATGGCTCTTCCCAGTTTCAAGTTTACTCCAAGAAAGGTTGGCTCTCTTTCTTCCCAGAAAAAGGAGCCATGATAATCACCGCTGGTGACCAATCTCAGGTTAATTTGCACTTTTATTGACATAAAGAAAACGGAATTAATTTACGAAATAGTGATCAATTTTTGCATTTTATTTTTTTCAGGGTACAAGTCAACTTTTGTAGTTGACCTCCTGAGTTTGTTACAAATTTATGGTAATCTCTCTATGTTAAATTGTTGCAGATATTGAGTGAGGGGCACTACAAGCACGTGATCGGAAGGCCAATATTTAAAGGTGAGAAAGAGGACAAGATTTCAATGGCTTTCCTCTATTCTCCGCCAAACAACAAGAACAAATTTCAAACCAGTAGGGAAAGAACTATTTCCCTGGGCTTGCAAGTCATATTGGCCATGATTCTCACCCTTGTGTATCATGTCATGATCTATGTGTACAAAAAGATTTGATGCTGTCCTTGACTTTTGGATTTATTAATGAAATGCAAAATACACATGATCAATACTTTGGAATTTCCAATATCATCTTTTAAATTATGAGTTTGAAACAAAAATTATCATGAATAAATTTACATCTAATTAAGTCGTGTGTAAACCAAAAGTTCATTTTCCTTGTGGCAAAAGTTTTGTACCGGTTATGGTAACATTCGAGAGCCTAAGACAGGATTTTTATCCATGCAGCAACAAGAGCTGCTTCTAGGCAAACATGGCTTTCTATGGTGATGTCCTTGTTGTAAAAGTTCAGAGGAGGCTGCATCAGCTAATTAACAGGTTATGCGTTTGTCTTCCTGAATTGGCCAGGTTTTTTCAGAAATAAAACCTAGCTTTACAGAGACTGATCGAATGAGTATTAACTATTAACACTTCCTCTGAAAACAATTCAAAATTCCTACCAAATGGAGCATAATCGTCCTTTGTAGTTGTAGTTCTTAAATCTCACCAGTGGCTATAAGATATCAGGAATACAAGGCCAAATGGAACCTAATCAATGCAATAACCATTGGAAGCAAGATACTGCAATATAATTATGTTGGATAAGATGCAGCCCTTCGCTTGTTCATCAAAATTAACAACAATCACCTGGGCGGTTAATAACAAATATGCCTGTTATAATATAAAAGATATTGTTAACCAGTGTTATCAGAACATTATTTAAAGAATTAAAATGAAAAAATATTTATTGTATATATCATATGTAGGATTGCTAAAAGAAACTAATTTTTTAAAAAATAATTATAACTATAAAAGTAGTTATAGAACTATGACCAGTTTTATAATTATAGTTATTTTAAATAATTTAGTTTTATTTAAAAAATAGTTATAGTATAAAACTATAATTTGTTTTATAGAGATAGTTATTTCAAATAAATTATTTTTATTTATTTATAATCATCTATCATGTCATTGATTTTGAATATAATTGATTATATAACTAGTTTATTCATGATCGGTTATATATTTATATTTAAAAAATAATAACAGGTTATATCAAATTATAACTAGTTATATAAAACTAATTATGGTTATAATTATAGGATGAGTTTGTTCAAACTTTAAAAAATAACTATAAAATAAGTATTTTTTAAAGAAGTAAATGAGATTTATTTCTTAAAATAAGCATAAAACTATGTTTTTTAAAACATAAGTAATTTAGATAAACACACTAAAAAATAGATATGTTTATTTTATTAAATAAACATTTATTTCAACAAATAAATTTAAATAAATTGATTCATAATATCCACTTATAATCTAATTATTTATTAGTTATGGTTATAGTTATATAAACATCCAAAATATGAATGATTTCTAACCATAGGAGGACGTGAAAAAATCATATACAACCTAATTTTATATATTTCAATAAAAAATATTTTTAATTCTTAATTAATATCCTAAAGTCACTTATTAGTCTTTGCCATAATATAATCCAAGAAATTAATTCAAATGCCAGTATTGTGGATTCGAAACATGTTATTTTCCACTTCCTTCTAAAATCCATCAACCTATAAATATTTGTTTGGAGGCATTTAAAATGCATCACATCCAGATCAGATGTGTATGATCCAAAACTTGAGCACACTAAGAAGACCATACCCAAAGTATGCTGGGCTGACATGTACAAAGCCCATACCAAAATTGTCCCACATATATTGGTCGTTGGTCCATGATATTGACACTCTTTTTTTTTTCTTTTAATCTTCCCAACCCCCACTTTTTTTTAATAATTTTTTGACAAAAAATATTATCAACGGAAGAACAATATTTGTAGAAGAGAAAGTGAAAAGATGTTTGAAGAAGATGAAGAGTTGGGGTTGAGGAGGAACCTGGAGGAGGAGGGGGAGAGAGTTGTGAAAACAGAGAGATACAATAAGAATTTCATGAAAAGGAAAAAAAAGGTTGGAAAATTATCAAAATAAAAAAAGAGGGTCTCGGTATCATGGGCTACGGACACAGTACTGCAAAGGCCTAGAATCTTAACACCATCCCCTCCCTCCCCAATTCCTCCCACGCCTTGGATTTTTTTAAAGATAATCCCAAATCACAATTAAAATGTAAATTGAATCAAAGTAATGCTTTACAGTTCATCACAAAGAGCATACCAGAACCTTAAATTCATATTCTGGTTGTAAAATGTTGATTATTGAGGGTATGCCGAAGAAATTCCCCAAAAAGGAGAAAAATGGAAAAAGTCAAAGTTACTTAGCTATACTTTTTTGTTGCAAATGTGTGAGCAAATTATAAATAAACAAGTTGATGAGAGTGTGAGTTTAGGATTATTGTTGCAATTATAACACTAGATAACAAAATAAAGCAGCGGAATATGCAGCTTTTTCCCAATTTCAGATAGAAGGGTGGATGTAATTAGTGGGCCTGATTGTTGGGTTGATAATGTACTTTTACGCATTCCATTGGATATAGCTCATTTTTCTATCATGTGTTTGCCACTAACCTATGGAGACATTCTTAAGGAAGAGTTAATCAAGATTCTAAAGACAATTATAATCATTATTATTCTATGACAAGAAAAGCGATTGTGAGAAAAATGTATTCAGCAAAACGGATAAGGCTTAAATTTTATCCAATCCTTTATCTTTGTATTATCAGGTGACCTATCATCTATGGATGCTCTGTCACGTCTCAAAAAGCAGCATATGCTATATATCAAACTTATCTTAAGATCCAAATTAACATGAAATGTCGAATTTCGTAAAATATAATAAATAATAATAAATATTTATTATTATTTATAAATACTTTATTTTATCCATTTAGCTCTTACAAAATATATCATGTTTAATTTATACAATTTTAAAAATCAATTGATTTTTCAACACAACTCTTTTATGTTAACATATAGGTAAATTTCTATTTTTAGATTATGTATGTATGAGTATCTAAATTATTTAAAATTTGATTCAAACCATCTTTAACATAATATCCCACGATTTAATAATTAAATTGATAAATTTATTTTCTTATAAAAAATATTCAAAGTGTTAATTATTTTATTAAATCTAATATCTGGTGTCATTCTCGATTTAATAAACTAAAGAATTAGAGCAAATTACTTTTGAAAAGTTGGATAATTCTAAAAGCAAAATGAACATACTTATTTAGTTGAAACTGAATTTGGAAATAATGATCCAGTTTCGTGTTGGGGCATAGCTTGGAATACGGAGGCTTGGTTGGAATTTGCCACCTTTAAGTCCAGCAGGCTTCCTTCTGTAACCAAAAGATTATTTTCCTTAGTCTTCTAGTCTTCATTCTTTAATTGATTACTAGTTTGTGGCAACTATATATGCTTTGCAACAACCTTTATTTTGTTGAGTAAAAATTAGAAGTGGCCAAAAGCAAGAAGCCAAAGCTATTTTGATTTGCATTATATAAACATATTGTTGACGCTTTATATACTGTATTATTTTTCTCTCTAAAAAATACTCCGAAAAAATGAGAATTGAGGAAACCTTCCTTTCTTAACAAAATCAAGTAAATATGATTTTATCTAATATAAATTATAAAGGTGAAAGGCACACATTTGATTTGAATTTGATAATACTTCACGTGTAATAAAACCTACTTTTGATGTTACTTGCCACTAGGTTTTCTATCATTAAGTCGTTATATATATGTGCATGCTATCCAAGCGTCACAAATCAAATGGTTTGAAGGCATCAATTTTATAAGTTAGCTTTGTGTAACATGCATTATACTAATAAAATAAATCTAAAGTGGCCCACTAAACCTAAATAAAATAACGGATGTTATAAACGTTGTTGGCGTAGTGGAGAAATAGAGAGGGTTAGAATATGTATGAGAAAAACTACTAGAGCAGAACTGAAGATTTCTACTTCAATAATTGCGCACTGAGTTGCTGCCTTCTAGCTGTTCTTCCTTTATTGTAATTGACTGTTGTTATTTATTTACTTTTTACTGCAGCTGCTGTTATTTTAAAACCATATTTTTGAAAGAACCCAGACATAGAAGTGGCATATCAATCATATATGTATTTTATCGCATTAAGAAAAAATATTCAACCATGTATTTTATCGGCAACCTTTAAGGTTTTTATTTATGTGTTCACAACCATCAAATATTCAGACTTAATGAAATCACTTTCTTAGTCGTGCAAAAAAAAAAAAACAACGTGATGGAGGAATATCAAACAAGTTATGAACACAAGGTAAACCAAGACAATCAGAATACAACATAAAAAGTCCCCTTGTAGTAAATTTTATTTTTTCTAATGTTGAGGAGGTTTGAATAATCTACATGAAGTCTTAAGGTTCTATCCTCCATAATATACTAAAAAAAAGTAATATATAAAATAAGATGACTAATGCAATAAAAAAAATATTAATAAAAATGTTAAGTAAATTTTTATACGTACGTATCTATATATTTGATGTGCATTTTTTTGTTGTTGAACATTTGACGTGCAATTTGATTGCAACATTTCAAGCATGATTAAATGGGGCTTTGGCACTAACACTTGATTAAGATTTATGGTGGATTTGAGAGTAGAGAAGGAAAAAAATGATATTTGAATTGAAGTATAAAAAAAATTATGAGATTCACATGTAATTTTAATTTTTTTTCCGTATTTATCCACAATCAAACACGTACTTAAGGGGTAGTACTGGGTAGAGCGCGTAGCAGAGTGACAGACACGCGAACATGTGGAAACGTCGGGGTTTTGGAAATGAAATTGTTAGTGCAAGAGAAGAGCGCTGTGCTTTTGTTACTGTTACTTTGTTAGTGGACGAATAGGAGAAAGCTTAACATCAAAGAAAATGAGCTTTTTTCCCTACACTCACGCCCCCACTTCTTTTCCTAACCCCACTTTTCGGCCTCTACCCCTAGATTCTTGAAGCAATGCGCCCCCTTTCAACCTTTTTCTTTATTCATGGTTGTTTTAAGTTGTCTTACAACATATAAAAAAAGTTAATAAATAAATAAAACATAATGATAATAATAATTTTATAATTCTTTTATATTTTTAGTTCTTATCATATAAGAGATATAAACGGAAAAATTATTAATATTATATTAAAAATTAAAATAATTATTATTTTGGGATAAATCTTTTCTTCTTGATTATATGACAATTATTATGGGATAAAATAATTACTATTCATTTACATTATCTACTTCAATTTTAGGTTCTCTTTCATATTTATCAAATATGTGAAATATGCTGATACTGACAGTTTTGTAACATTTTCTTCTTGTCCCTCCACCCTTTTTTTGGATTAATATTTTAGCTTTTCCCAAAATCTAACCTGACGTATACCAAAAGTCAGAAGATACGTAAAATTGGAGCATAGTTTCAGGGATAAAAGTCCCACGTAGAAGTTAAAGTCCACTAGGCAGCGGCCAACGGGTGCACATCTTTTCATTTTGTTTGAGATCTTTGTGAGAAATTATCACTATACAACTTAAGTTAAATCATATTGTTTTTATCAGTAATTAAATCACATCGTTTTAAAATAAAGAAAAAAATCAGAGAAAAAAATCAAAATAAAATAATTAATTGAAAAGAAAGAAGTATTTTCTTTTATATATAAAACGTCATAATAATTATTAGCAGTCTTCAAAAGAAAGAAAAAACTTTATTTGCAGTCTTCTAACTCTTGAATATCACATTGCTTTAAAATTGACTCGAACTTGAAGAAAAGCAATTCAAACACTTCAGCACACAGCCGTAACTAAGTGAATTAATCATCTTATTGTTGCAGAGCAAGGAAAGTTTAAATAAACAAACAGTTATGATTTTTCTTTTTCTTTTTTTTATACCAAAGTTATGATTTTTGTTAATTACTGTAGTTCTATTTAATTTGTAGGCTTCATTAAAGTTTGACTTTTTTACCGTTGAGTGTGTGAATTGACATAAAATTATTTTAAAATAATAATTCATCTTAAGTTTAAATTATGATATGTAGTTAAATTAAATATTTAAAAGGGTTAAATTTTTGTAATCTTATTTAATTCGAATTTGATGATTACTCACAGTAAAAGACATCCTATTATCTATGCTAAAAAACCCCAACTTCTTTTTATTTTTTCTTTCTTTCTTCTTAGGATTGGAGTGGGCACGGGGTTACAAAGTTTTTGGCATCTCTAATTAAGAATCAAATAACTGAACATCCCAAACTACTTTGCATTTTTTTAAAGGAAAACTACATTGCAGTTAGATACTTGTTCAGGTTAAAAAAAACTCTTGTGATCTGCAACTTTCTTCCATTAACAATTAAATCAAATCCATAGTATATTTTTCCTATTTTGAATTTCGGATTTACAATTGACTTATTAATCTATAATTTTTGGACATATTACCTCGGGGATCACTCAGAGAAGTGGAACAAGGATTTGTCTCAAAGTTCGGTGTACAAAATGACAGGGTTACAATCTTAATTCATAGATTTTAATACGTTCACTTCAACATCATTCGGGTTAATTAATTAAAAATTTCATGAAGGCTAAATCATGAATGTTGTGGTTGCTCCATGATCATGTCCGTATGCATTATAATGATTTCGACTTATCAACTACTTCCAATCATAGAAGACAAAACAATGTAAAAACAAACATTCCATTACAAAAAGGACATGAATGTATTTATTTTACGTTCAAAGTGTTAGGAGGGAAAATAGAGTAGAATAATACACTTGAAGTCCAATAATTGAATTGTAATCAGTTGCTAGATTCAGATTGTGAACAAAATATCTTCTACAAGAACCTGGCAAATATTATAAAAAAAAAACTCATCATTCAAACGGAGCGCACTTAATTGTTATATACGTGAATGAAATTAAGCCACATATACCCATTTTGAGGACTTAACTAATGTATTTGAGTTCTTTCTGATTCATCTGAATAAATTAAGAACGTAATTATAAAAAAAAATTTCCCCAAAAACTTCAAGTCCTCAAGTCCCCAAGTTAGAAACACTTAATGTTGGAAACAAACTACAAATAAAGTATGTACAAGCAAATTTTGAGCTTCATGAGAACGTATAAATCAGCTTTAACCAAAGGTCGTAGAAAAGAAAAGAGTGCACATACATTGCAAATATATCACTGCATTATTAGTCGTGGCTACATCGATTTAATTTTCGTCATGTGGAATTTGAGTCGGGGTCAACCGGTGAAACTTTAACTCCATGATCTCATGCTTTTCCATGGTGCTAAATAAAGGAAGCTATTATGGACCAAAAAGCAGGGGGGGCTCACGTTTAAAACGGTAAAACCAGAGAAATAAATTAATGTATAATTTTGTGCTCAAAACATTGTTGGTAGACAGCTAATAAGTAGAAAACTATATACGTTTAATTGGTTATTAATTGATGCAAGCAAAGGAATAGAAGCACAATATTAAAAACACTTCAATTTCCATATATTTTTTTTAACCTTATCTAATTAATTATATAGTTTTTTTTTTTTTTAGTTTTTCTAAAATGTAGCAATAAATAGTAAATAATGCAAATAAAAAGATTCTGATAGCATGTCAATTAATTACACGTGAAACATGTAGAAAAAAAAGGCAGAGGTGGTCAGTTCTAAGAGCTACACGTGTCTCCCAATGAATCTATCACATATCCTTAATTTCGTAGTTTCTGCACACACTTCACCTCAACTTTTGGCTTTACGCACTGCCACCTTTCATTGTGATTGAAAAAGCTAAAACGACTGGGTTGCTTGTTTTCAGCGTTCCATCTTTGTCCGCAAGAAACAACAAATTAATAAAATCAGCCACCTCACTTTATTATTACTACAAATTATATTATATTATTATAGAAATTATTGAAATATATGAGATGAAATGCCAAGGGTTGAGTTATTATCCCTACTAAATCATGATATTCATATAAAATATCCTATATCTTTAAGTACGTGGTAATGGGAACATCAAAAGCATTATTTGTTAAACAATGCCAATTTGGTCGTCCTATATATACTCCCATTCTTTATTTGTGGGTCATCTTCCTCTATGGAGGCGTCAACACTTTCTTTCATAACCAGTAACCAGCTTAAGCAACAAAAAGTGGCATTTTAGAAAACATGAATAACTCGGTAATGCAAGTAAAAAGAGGAAATTAAAGGAAGAGAGAGACAGAAAAAGCAAAAGTTGAGAAAGGCAACAATATTTTGGAGGGACCAGGTATTAGGTATAGTTAATAGTTTAACTTGGACATGTTGGTGGAATCATATGAGGACACTAGGACAACGAAGTGGGAGCGGCTGTAAAAGCCAATTTAACTTCAAACCAAACCAGGATCACCAATCACACCAACCAAATGCTATAGGTCAAAAGGTTTCAAAATTTTGGCACAAAGACATAATGCAACAATTTGTTAATTACCAAATATTGTCTGTATATACGTACTCCGGAGCTTATATATAGACATGACAGACAAATTCCATTTAAAATATGTAATAATATTAACTTATTAGAAAGCTTGCAAAAATTATTACTTGGTCTAAGATATATAGCATTGCATGTTATTAACCTTATTTCGTAAAAAAAAAAGATAATATGTCGTGTAAAAATTGATCAAAACTACATGATCTCAAATCAAATTATAATATACGTTAAAGAAGAGAAATTGAATCAAGCCTGATGATTGATAACAAAGCAGGACAAGGATGAGAGAAAACCAAGCTTAATTTCAGCCCAAAATTCGGCAAGGTAGGATATAGTGCTTATATTAATTCAAGATCCAAAGATTCAATATATTCCTTTTGAGTACAAAAAGGAGTACGAAGGATATACAAAACAGATTCTAATAATTGTTTCCATTTTTGTCAGAAATCAGAATGTATAATAGCAAAATTCGTATATTCACTCGTACATATTTTATAAGTTCAATCGATAATGCGATCGAGAATCTTATGCTTTAAGCTTCCAAACACAATATTTTTTGGCGGACCAAAAAATATCATTAATTCTCAACACTTTTTCTATAATTATTTTTTCTGTTTCTAGATTTTCACCACACTATTCGTTTTACCTTCTCTCTCTCGTGTTATAAGATGGTTAAAATATCACTAGTGTTATTATATTCTCACCTTCAATTATTCTGCTTTTCTTAAAGGACGCTTAGATGAGCATGCACGGCTATTAACTCCTTACTCCCTCAGGCCTTAGACATAGAAAAGGAAAAGGAAAAAGAAAAAGTGATAGTTGGCTAGCTAGTTGCGGGTATAGCAATAAAAGAAAAAAAACATAAGTTATATAAAATGATTAATTAAGTTCAAAGAAAGAAAACGATATAGATCACTGATATAAACATATGAGATCGATTATATTTTGCTCGAAAGACTTCCACTTTTATTGTATGTAAGAAATATATAATTAAATTAAATTAAAGACATGCATAATCCATCTTAATCTTAAATCAGAAGTGAGGGGGACAAGTACGTACGGCAACATAAAAATATCCAAAAAATGATGGTGAAGTAACGATCACATTTATGATTAACAAAAGAGAATGAAGGTACAGAAAATAAAAAAGACAAAATTAATCCTGCTTCTTCAACTCCTTGTAAAACCTATTTATGAAGTCTTCGGCGGCCTTATCGACCTGGTGGTCGTTGTCTTGATCGGCGTCTCGCAGAGGGAACGGCGAGTCCGTAACCCTAAGCTGCCTCACCATAGGGCTCCGTCCAAACCCTGGCAGCGCAGGGGACGCTTCAATCTTAACGGCGTCGTCGTTGTTGTTGAGCATCTCCAACACTGCCTTCATAGCGTTCACCGTCACAACGTCGTCGTCCTGCGTGTGAGGCGCGTGGACGCAGGCGAAGAAGTGGTGGCGGTGGTGCTTCCCTGCTGTGGGGAAGAAGAAGTTGTGGGGCGTGTTACTGCAGCTGAACTCGTACTCCATTGGGGCAGAGAACTTAAGGTGGTGCGAGTTGTGGGACCCACCGCGGTTGTGGTGGTGGTGGGACGACATTAAGTTGGCAATGGCTTTGCCGGCGAGCTTGCCGCGGCGTTTCAGCATCATGTTGAGGTCCATCATGAGCTTCCCCTTTGATATGCCTTTTCGAAGCATGAAGAACATCACACGTACCATGCTCCAAACTTTCTTTGCTATTGCTGATGCGTTACTTTCCATTTCTATTTGTTTCATTTTTTATTATAAAAAAAATAAGAAACTTGTTTTTGTTGTTTGGATTTCGAATAATTTGAGAGAGGTGAAGAAATGGATTGAGACAAGAGGGAGGAGGAGATGGGGTTATTTATATAGTGGGGGAGGGAAGAAGGAAATTCGATCATATGTTGAATTAGAATGACCGGTGGGTGCATGCATCTTCTGTGTTACTTTATTATATCTCTTTATTTTATTATATTTTGACCCTAACATTATTGGAGGGGAAGGGTTAATTTTGCTTTATGAGAGGACGAAAGGAGTACTATGATGAACTGAAGTGGAACCTTTATTTAGGTAGCCAAAGTGCCAGATTGTACAGCCTTCGATGCATACTAGACGAGTCTTCACGCTTTCAGATTTGGAGGTGCAATCTTTTTTTTCTTTTTGACCATAAATATCTTTCATGAAACGATGACTTTAATTAACTGGGGGAAACATCTACATGTTATATATGGTGGAATTACTTTTATCAATTGATTTTTTCTTCTTCATATTTTGTGGTGCAATCTAACACTATTTCTTCAAAACTTTCTTTTACAAAATTAATTATAAAATATTTCAAAGAAATGACAATTGAATATTTTTATTAAAAAATATAAAAACATTCAGTTTTGGTCCTTTTTGCTGTTTAAACTAAAAAGAGATTAAAAAACCATATCATTATTTTTTTTAGGGTTAACCAAAGGCACAACCACTCTAATTGCTATTAACAGCAATCATAGACTTTTAATTATGCAATTGAAATGATTGAAAATGACGTTAACACGGACCATTATGCTGCAAAATAAAAATTACACCTCCTCAAGTCAAATTTATTGACTTAAATTGCGAGACATATATGTTTGATTAGGCTTCCTCATTTCCGTATCTTTTCTCCCTTCTTATAAGGTTAATTATGAAGTTTCTTTTGAAAAAAAAAGTCTCAAATAAAGGCAAAATCAAAAATTTTATCTTATATATTAAAAAATTAACATTACATAGCTCTCTAAACCACAAACTATAATTTCAAATTCTACTTTTTGAGATAATTTCAAATTCTACTTAAAAGACAGCATCTTGCATACTTTTACCCATAAACCATACATTCAAGATTAATTTTTAGCGGTTACCCTTCCTATATCGAGAACAGACAATTACCTGCCCTAGTACATAATTAATAAATGACCTAAATTCACTATAACCGCCATTTTATTGCACAAACCAACTGAATTTTGCTTGAAATCCTTGTTGCGTAAAAACAACCAGAATTTTGTTTGAAATCCACTAAAACTATGCACCTACTAGTACCATTTGACTTGAATTTAGCTCAATTACCACCTGTCAAAATTGTCTTGAATTGAATGAAACTATCAATGTCAATCTATTTGTTTCCATCGAATTCCCTTCTAATTTTAGCTTACTGCTTCGTCTAAGAAACCTTTATACACTCTGATCCATACAGATAATTGTACCCGTTCATAATTGAATATATAAATTTTGTACATCTTGAATTAGCCAAGACCAGGACCTTAAATTGATTAACTCCATTAACTTTGAATTTTATATACTAAAAAATTCATATGTTATTTTATTTTTGCTAACCACACTGACCGTAAAATTACAAATCTCTGCCTCTTGATCCCATTAAAATAGAGAATTGCAGAAAGTGAGAATTTTAGGAGTCTTAACATGAAATGCAATCTATCCATGTTTTTTTTAGCAAAAATGTTGCATTAAAAGAAGATGTGTTAAATTCTTTCTCTCTTATCTTTCACAAAGACTACATTAGACCGATGCAAAGCTCTCTTTTTAAGTATAGCTGCTGCTTTTGTTGGAATGCGGTCTGAGGTTACCTTCCGTCCAAACATATACACACCTATTCCAAAACTTTTTGTAAGCTGACCTCAACGCTACTTCCGTTCCTAGTATAAGTGTGTGTTTGTGTTGCCAGTGAGGCAACTCCAACCTCGGTTTTCAGAAGCTTGTTCTTGGTTACTTTTGTGGTGAAAGTACCTCGGGCTTTGTGCTACCACACTTTCACGAGCAAAGCAAACAATGCTCTAATCTGATTTAACCGTAAACATTTTTCAAAATCTCTTCAATATTTTTTTTTCTTTCAAAATGAAGAAATCTTGTCTCGTTCTCACCTCCACCTCCAACTCCAACACCTATCTAACTAATAGCCATACTCCTCTCTCATATACCTTGTATTCTTTGTTAGGTACTATGGTATATGACTGTGAAATCTTGGACTCTTAGACGTTTACTCTCTATCCAACCACCATAAACTCCTCCCTATTTATTTTTACATTGTCCACTATTGCAATCAAAATCCCATCAAGTACCTTTTCTCTACAAATGCAAATTGATACTCCGAAAATGATATTTTACAACACCTTTCTTGATCTTTGTCACCAGTATTTAGATGAGACCTTGTACATAGAGATAAATCCTATGAGCAAGTAACCGTTCTGGTTTTTAAATCATTTTCATTTGTTCATGTTTATTATTTCCCTTTTTCATATGGCCGCAATTTAGATTGTATCCTTTTGAATCGTGTAGATTCTAGCCTTCTAGATATGTGTTATTGTGTGGTATGATGATTATATCGGTTAGGCAATATTTTCAATAGCCCTAGAGTGTAATAATATTAGAATCTGTGTTGATAAATAATTCAATTTTTTTTAAAATTAAACATATTATTTATACAAACAAATAGTGACCGATATCGTTCGTTCATATCTCCTATCAATAATTGCCTGGATACCCAATTTTGTGTTTCGTAAACATCAAATACAAAATATGATACCCAATGTAATTGTGCTATAAGTAAAAGAATACTAAAATAAATATTTATTTAAGTAGTGCATATAATTTTCCAATTATATGTGTTTCTTTATTTTTTATGTATTTATTCCTTTTATATTTGAATCATTTTCAAGTTTTTAGACAACTGGTGAGCTTTTTTTTTTTAACAAAATGTCTCAGTTACTTTCCAAGCCACAGAATCTCTCTTGGCCGCCGGGTTTCTAAAACGGGAGGCAAAGCTATGCGCGTGTTTGGACACTCACCTCAAAAACATCAAATCACGTAAAAGTTACAAATTATAACTTCTGTTTAAACACATGTAACATCTAACACGACACAGAATCAAAGAAGCAACTTATAAATTAATGCATCAGATAAATTTTATTCCATAATGAGATTTAAAATACTAGAATACATTATTACGTATTGAATAACTCAAACTCAAACTCAAACCAAGAAAAGCCACTGACCAAAAACAAACCATAAACCCTCGCAATAGAAAAAAACGCAGACAAGAAGTCAGTTGGACCAACAACTTCCAAAAATAAGAATGTGGTGAGAGACCCCCAAAAAACCTTGGACTCATGAGAAGGTAACTTGGGCTTCAATTCTTTCCATCAACATAGGCCATGCATGTTCATCCCCTAAAACTTGGAGCAGTCACTAGTCAGTAGGAAAAAAAAAAAGTAATTATGGGAACAGGTAAATAATTAGAGATACAAAACCATGTCCCCTTCACATAGGAATTAATTATTAATTAATTAATACTGAAGGAAGGTTAAAGTAATAAGAACTTAATTGGCCAATGTGAGACCGTTCATCTCTCTTGTGATTGCTGGAATGCAACTTGAACTCCTTGCAATCCCTCCTTTCTTTTGTCCTCCTTTGTCCCTTGGGTTGAAGGACTTGGCCCTTCTCCCTTCCATTTTGTTCTTTTTGAGCATCTCTTTCATGGCCTCAGCTTGGAACAGAACTGGGAAAGCCCTTCCATATTTGTTGAACCTAACACATGCACTCATGTGTGAACTCAATGCCTCTTCCTTCTTCCCACCATTTTTCTCCAACTCTTCCTTCACTGCCTCAGCACACAAACCACACACCCACTTCCCCAAGAACTTGTCACGCACACGCTCTATGTATTCAGGCGTGCACTCCTCACTCATCCCACAACACTCACACTTGGCATCCACAACCTCAGTTATTGGTGGAAGTTTCAAATCAATCCCTTCCTTGGTTAGCTCAAACGAGATGTCTGAGATTGTTCTTTGAATGTGATGATCAGATGAGAGCCTTGGAGGTTTGGACATGTTAACGTTGTTGTTCTTAGAGAATGAGCTAGGCAAAGACTCTCCATGGGGTGGTGCCATATTGCTAGCTAGCTAATTACTAGTGCAATTTGCTGAATGGTGTAAGAAAGATATTTGAACTCGATCGATCGAATCTTCTAAGTGGGGTTTAAGAAGAATTGATGCTGATATACATGTACCACAATTGTTCAACAAGTTAGAAGGAACGGTTCTATTTATAGTAGCTCTTCTTGTTTCCGAGAATCTGACATTGTAACCATGTGTGGATCTTAGAAACGCAAATGTCAGTTTCAGTGTCCGTGAACTTACTAGATTTTTTCGAGAAAGATCTAAATCATTTAATGAGAATGCAATGACTATTATAGCTTTTCGAAATTTGAAGTAATTATTTGCATGTATATATAATGTGATAGATGTGTGCCATTTTTTCTCTCGCACTTATATTTTACTTCCAAGAGAACTTCCACACTTGGTAGTTGTGGCTGCTAGAATATATTGGTAATGAGATTCTGAAAGGTTCACGTGCACCATTTCTGTCTTTAGCAGAAAATATATTAAGGCAACCACATGCCTTTATTTTTCTTGTCATATATTTGCCCTTTTTCAATAGTCTTAATAAATAAGATAATGTACATAAAAGATAAGAGGAAGTCATATACAAATATAAGAAACCATAAAAAATAAACTACACATTGTGTATCCAATTTTCTATATATACTTAATTACGTTGTTTTTCTTTCCAACAACTCTGTTTGTTTTATTTATCTCTTTTTTCTCGGTCCCTGATTTTATCCAACTGTAGAATGATAGCCAAAATGAATCTTGACATGAAGCCCTCCCTCCCCCCTTGTTATCAGAATACTGTTTTAAGTATCTATGTAATATAACCATACAATAAGAAAGTTGGTGCCATTAATAAAAAGATGTTGCGTGCTTTTAGCAAAACGATTAGATGTATCCCATTAAAGCAGAGGTAAGCACCAATACAGCTTGTGGGGTATTCACATGCTGGCATGGTAAAACCACACATATTTGCCTAAACTTTCTGCTTTTGCATTAAAAAATTACATGAAGAAGGAAAGAGACTAGTTATGTCACACGAGCCTTATTCCACAAGCATTGACTTATTTTATTTCACGAGGAGCTTAAAAAGGAGAAAGGAAAGCCATGGAAATCGGTTCGATTAAGATATCAACTAAATAAAGTTGCAATCAGTGTCTTGTAGATAGGGTCTGGCTGTAAATTAAAGGTACTGAATTGGTCCATGCGCCTCAAACATAAATATGACAGATACTAAATGCAAATGCAACAACGCATAAATATAGTTTCGGTAATTAAAAAAAGTTAAGGAAACCACTAATAATCAGTTCCTAATGAGGATATATATTCGTTAAGAAATTAGAAAAAAAAGTAATTTTTTATGAAAAACTTATAACATTTAGTTTTGCTATAATACAATCACACTAATTTGGTAACTAGTTAAAGTGCGCGTTAACAAGGCCCAAACATAAAAATAAACTGACAATGATAAAGTAATATATATACATACACACAATTCGTTTACACCAAGTCTAAGTGCTAAAATTTAGATAAAATCTCATCCGTTAAAATAAGTTAATCTAACTTCTAAAATCAATTCATTAAAAATTATGCTTAGTGGATCACGTGCTCTCTCATTTCCCATCCTCATCACCACAGTTTATTGTCATTTGCCATTGGTAACCCTGACACAGTGACACTCTCTACATTGTTACCCTGAACAAAAAACTTAGTCTTCTCACCGAAAATCATTCCTGCTCCTAGTGAAAGGCACACTCCTAACAACGATGCTGGTCTTGTAGAAAGCAAATCAAGACCACCCATTTTATTTCAACAATATTCGGGGCCATAGATGGATGATCACCCCAATTAAAAAAGCTTATTTTCCCATACACTCCTCCACTAAAAACATAGTCATTGTAATTATTGTTGTTCTTGTTACCCTTATCCAATTGAAAAGGTTCAGCCCCTCTTTGAACTCTCCACTTTCGTCAAGTTGCAGAAAAATCGCATCCAGAAACGAAATGAAACTTCAATAGAATAGCGATTTCGAAGATTAAGAAGCCACTAGGGAACAAGAAAGGACATATGCATCAATTAAATTTCTATTGCGTAGAGTGTGTTCTGTTGGGGAAATACCATTGTCAAAGAACACAACAGCGGTGGCGAGATTGAGAAATGATAAAGCACGTGTCCAACTAATCTTAATTTTCTTATCATTTTTACATTGTATAACTTTAATAATTATTATATTATTTTTATAATTTAATATAAAATATAATTTTTATTAATCTAACAGTTAAATTATATTTATATATTATCAGTATTATTTGTGTTAAAATTAAACAATTAACAAGAAAGTAATCAAATAATTTATATTATAATATATTTTAAAATATTTATATTTTATTAGTTTTAATTTATATGAACGAAATATCAAATTGTTTTGAATTAATATGAAATTTTATATATATGATTTATATAAAATGAACTTTCAATTTAATCTAATAGTAAATTTTAAGAAAAAAATTATTTAGTTAAAAGTTATAAAATAATATAATAATTGTAAAAACTATATTAGTGTAATTTGATCTCTTTATATATATATATTAATTTTTTTTCAATGTAAATAAACATATCACCTTAAATTTTGTCATGAGTTTTGTTACTGCAATGGCTATGTTTGTTAATAGGGATGTCATATTTGATTTATAAAAGCTCTATTTATTTTTTGGTACATCACTCTTATAATTTTAAAATTCAATTGCTCATGTTTGGAGCTTAATTTTTTAATTTATTTGTGGAAAAAACATGAGGTATCTCAACAAAAATTCAAAATCTAATCTCACGGGATAACTAAGATTTAAAGAATTGATCTTTATCTATGTTTTTTCATACACAAAGAGTTAAGATTGTTTCACCACATATTTAAGATAAAATTATCTATTAATTAACCATCTCACACCTTATTAAAATTTTCTTCTTGCATTTTGAAACTAAACATCAGAGCATTAATTTCATTTGTTAGCGAAACGACATAGCATTTTCACCTTAACCACTTTTTGTTGAATAAGCTGCCCCGAAGCAACCAAAATGAGGGGCAAGTTGCTCATTTTGATCAAAACAATCTTTCTCCTTGCAAAATATATACTTAATACTCCAGGTGAATAAGGAAATAAGCGAAATATAACATAAACTAACACATTAGTCGTCTTTACATGCAATCCAAGTCTTAGCAGCAAATACAACAAAACAACGAACAACAAAGAAGTGTCGGAAAAATGTTCATCTTTGACACTTAATTGATTATCCTATTCCCTAATATCATATCGTACCCCAAACAAAAGACTAGTTCATAAATATAAAGCAAATACAATGAGCATTCTCTTCTTCATTCAGTACTTTCCAAGCCACTACTCTTTCATACGAGACATGTCGCCCCATGCTTGAGAGACAAAAATCACATTGAAGGCTTAAATAGAATGAAAATAATTCATTTAAAAGCACAATAAAAAAGCTTGAGAATGATGCTATTTCTACTTTCAGCATATTCCCAATGCAGGAAGAAAAAGAGAAAATAAGAGGAACTATTTCATGGGACAGGAGACTAAATTAAACATAATTATTTAAGAGAAAAATATGTATGTCGCCTGGTGGCAGTGGAATCAATGCATGTTTAATTCGTATCCTGTTGAATAATTTGGAGAAACTCTGAGCACATAATCTTTCGACCATGATTATCAAATATTTTCTCTAATATTATATCTTGTAAAGCAACTAAGGTAGTCTCCAGCATGTCAAACCCTGCCTAGTTGACAAAAGTGAACACCGACAGTGCCTGCAACAACAAATTCAATTAAAGTTTATTCAAACTAATGAATGACTTGCAAATATTGGACAAGTGAGAACTCCTTTGAAGGTTCCTGGTACAAAATGAATTTATACTTGAGGCAAAAATATGCATAATTCACAACTCATAAAATAACTAGAGTTATCAATAGTTGACTTGCAAATCTAACAGGCATAATATGTACCAAATACAAAATGGTCTATAGGCAAAAGATGGAACAAAAATCTGTGCAATGCACTACAACTCATATAATTGAACATTCTTTGAAGTTTGAACCCTTTCATCAGAAATGTCAGGCACTCTGCACTTAAAGTGCTACTAAATATTTTCATTTTTTTTAACATCAGAGAAGCTGAGTTGAACCCTCCAAAGCTTTTCCTGAAATATCGGTCGGAGCCAAAAGTTTCACTAAATGTGCATATGCAACTTAACATATCATTAACTAATGTTTACCTAGTTGGTTGGGTAGGGCAGGAAGTAAAAATTGCATTGGATACAATCTGTGCATATGTGAAACAGAGGCATGATCCATCCAAACGTAAACGTAGGGTAAATCCAAAGCATAAAAGTGTAGTGAGTGTATATGCCTTAAAATTTTGGATATTATTTAACTTTTTTGCAATTCTATGGTAGTATGG
>CM023955.1:1659232-1696356 GCA_013407115.1 Glycine latifolia | reverse complement strand
CGTTTCTTTTCTCCAAGCAAAGTGTTGATGTTTCGTTGATTTTCCTAAATATTATTGTAGTAATGTATGCGAACCATGAATATGGCTGTGGATTTTCATAACATCGCATAATTTGTCTCGTAATTATATGTTATTATGTCAATGTCACATCATTGAATAAATGCCATGTCAGCAGCAGTTAACAACATTGACATGTTAAATGGTCAATGTTGCCATATAAGTCGTTAACTAACAAAAATAACAGTTACTTGAGGAAAAGATAAAATCCATGACATTATGAAAAATAAGAGAAAAAATGTGTGAAGAAAATTAGGAAAAAAATACAAGAGAAAATAATATTTTGAGGCAAAAAAATACAACTAAATCGAACAAATACGGATAAAATCCTCATCATCAATATAAATAAACGAGTTATTTACAAGCAATTAATATAAACGGCCTTGTAAACTTTGAATTTGAATAATTTAAAAACAATTAAGCTCATCCTCAAACTTAAGTTTGATCAATTAAACAAATAGACCGATCAAACATTTAATAAGTCAAACTCTAATAACTCACATATAAAATTACATTCTTACCATTAAGTACATCCAAGGCTAACAATGGACCTAGGCAAGAGATACTACAAAAGAAAAATTAGATAATTTTTGGGAAAAAAGTTTTAATTAACTATTTTGAGATGCAAAATTCTAGACCTTGGTGCTTTTACATTCTCATTTTATAATATTTTCAATTTTGCTTATCTTAAATTTAATTTAATTTAAATACATCGGTAATATAAATATTTTTTTTTCAACTACTTAGATAACATTTGAATTTTTTTTTATAGAAATTAGTAGTTTAATTATAAAAAATAATAATTGGTTGAAATTATAAAAATGTGTGCTTCAAATTTAAATTATACCTATTAAGTTTTTATTTAAAATTGACGAGTTCAAAATTCAAACGGCGCATCAACAAGGAAAAATATATAAGGAGAGAAAGAAAAAAAAGAGAGAAAAGGAGAATTAGGGTTTTGAAATTAATTTTTTTAAAATAGGACTTGTTATTACAAAATACAATTGCACTGCCCCTTCGACCTCTTTCCAGAGCTTCAGCGCTTTGGTTTGGGAGGGAAAACTCTAAAACCTCAAAATTTTCAGTCTCAATCAACCCAACATCTGTGATCCCAATCGATCACATTCAATACCACCCTTCAGGATTAGGTACTCTCTCTCTCTCTGTTTCTCGTTTTCTTGTGCACAATCTATGCCGTTTGAATTTCAGCTTCCCAACGAGGAATTCAGAACCCTTTTTGTTTGACGCGAATGAGTAAACGCGTCATATAGGAAGATTTATCTGTTTATTTATTTATGTTTGATGTAGTTTCAAGTATTATTGCGGTTGCTTCTAGATGCCCAAATCACGGCTCTACCTAGTTCATAGGCACGTTCTTCGTCCTCGATTCTTTTACCTGGGGCTGGGACATATATTCAATTCTCTAATTTCTCACTTTTTCTAGATCTTAATTAGCGAAATGGCTGTTTCTATACGTATTTCATAAATTTTTTTAATGTGTTTTTTTGACGAATTAGTTGTATAATTTGCTGATTGCCTATTCATTTTCGTGGATTAGGCTCCTCTGAGGTACATTAAGTAATCTCAGTAGTTGATGAGAAAATTTATAGTTGATATTATGTGCACATGCACAATAAATCACGAATACGTTGGAATGTCAATCATTGGGAAGTACTTTGTAATCTTTTTGTGAGTTTAGCTGTGTTAAATTAAATATCCTCATTGCTCAATAGTCAATACTGAGGAACCAACTCTTAGTCTTAGCTCACCTCTTTCAGTCAATTTGGGTTTCATGCATCCATTCTGTCGATTGTTTGCAGGTATTAATTCCGTTCCCTTAAATACATAACATGAGCACCACAGTGCAAAGAACTCCAAGATCCGGCAGGCAGTCTTTATTTTTCCAGGATTTGGCTTCACCTGTTTCTGCCCGTAGAGGAAAATTTTCGAGTCCCAGTCAGGCAGCTGCAGTATCTTCACTATGGCGTGAGAACTTTGGTAGCTCGGACCTTCCTCCGCCTCCTGTTTTCACCTTGGAAGACAGATCGGACTTTTCTCCTGAATCCGGCATACTAGATTATCAAATATCCCCTGAGACTAAGTCAGACACTAGAACTCCCATCCAAACTTCCAATAAGGAGTTTTCAACTCCAGTGAAAAGAAAATCTGAGGCCAGCACATCTTATGCTTTGAGAGGGGTACAACAAAACCAACAGGGCTTGCCAGGTTTGAGTTGGTGGTCACCTACAACTGCAAAGAGTGGTGGGGAACAAGATGAGAAGGGAAGAAGTTCGCCAGTTGAGGGTGTGGTTCAGCCTGGTGCTCTGATAACTCTTCCTCCACCGCTGGAAGTGGCAAGGCCTGAGGTTCAAAGAAATTCTTTGCCAGCAGGGAATCTC
This sequence comes from Glycine latifolia, assembly GCA_013407115.1. Taxonomy (NCBI): domain Eukaryota; kingdom Viridiplantae; phylum Streptophyta; class Magnoliopsida; order Fabales; family Fabaceae; genus Glycine; species Glycine latifolia. The sequence goes on along the minus strand of CM023955.1, from coordinate 1,693,900 downwards.
AATGAGGAAGAATGGGTAACTGTGTACGGGTATGTCTTAACTCTGCTTTAGCATTTATGTTTGTCTATTGTTGAGTACATGTAATGAATTCCATTACAAATCTAATCTAATCATAAACAGTTGTCCTTTGAATTCTACACATTTTACTACAATCATACCTAGAAAAGTGTGAATAAAATATCAGCATAGGTTTTTACTTCCTTAATCCTAAAAAATCAAGAGAAGTTCTCTAAACACTCGTGAGCAAATTCCATGTTCCCTAAAGCATAACAAGAGCTTATTCCAAATGGAAAGACTGTGGGGCAATGTGAGAAGTAAGAACAAATGTACGGTTATTTCTGACTAAATTCATCTTGTGCATATTAGTAGGGGAAAAAGTGTCTACTATGCAATTTGTAATATTTCACTGGTTATTAGTTTATTAACTTTGTCACTGTTTTGTCTTCCAACATAAGACTTGATTTTAGGAGAGGCTTCTTATTCTCATTGTTCTCAGAGTTGTTAGTGATAAAATGAAAAATCCTGTGATAGCCAAGAGAGTTACCTGCAAAGTTTGTTGGTATAATCTTTCTCAATGAGGGTTAAACTACTGCATCTAGAAAGTTTTATTTATGGATCAAGGGTAAAGCTGCGTACAATATCCCTCCCACTTACCTTCGCATAGTGAGGAGCCTCTAGATAATGGGGTACGTAATTTTTATTCTTGTGGAAAACTATTGATAACTCTCTGAAAGGCTGCAAATGGATTGCCACATGTGTATGTGATAGGCATATAGGAGAAATGGCCATTAGGCACCAGATGACCATGTGGACAATATGGTGGTGGATGAAGGGAAAATTCACATGGGCATACCATGTGGCAGAGAGGACTGAGGAAGGTGTGAATTTTGTTAGTGAAAATTATTACAAGGAGAGAAGGGGAGGGTAGACAAAAGGAGGAATTGGGGCCTTTTGGCAGTGAGTAAGTTAGCACCACAAAGAGCTATCCTAGTGATTGTTATTTTCCATTTCTGTTTCTGTAATTTCTGGGTTAGATTCCCAGTTTTGTGTAATAGAAAGAATTCCTATTAGTGTGTCATTTTCAGTTAGTTCCTTGGGAGATAAAAAATTATGAGTTTTTGAGATTCCTGATTATGTCGACAATACCTAAAGAATTAAGAGTGTTTGTGGCAATTTCATAGAAGTACACGAACTGTGTTTTAATCTGAAGAGAGGTGTGGATTTTTTTTTAAAAAACAACTCATAAGAGTTTCACACGTGACATTGTTGCCAACGCAATGCATAGACTTATAATTTTTTTTTATTTGAAATTTTTGGAGAGGTGGGGGTGGGATACACATCACATATTTTACTTGTCTGTACTCATTCTAAGACCTTTTTTCGGTGATACTTGACCTTGATGCTTTATTTTTTACACATCCCTTTTTCTTCACTTCTATGATCCTCAATTTTTATCTATTTCAATTTTTAGATTGTTTATTGTTTTAAGCTTTCAGTCTTAATGTATTTTTTTAAAGCTTGGAGAATATGCTCTTAAATATTTTTTTGAGACCTGCAGATTCTTTTTTGGCTATTTTTGAGATGTGATGAGGGTGAGCCAAATGAAATTTTGTGTTTTCACTGTTTGATAAACAAATCTGTGAAAAAAGAACATTTTCTTAAATCATAGGGATATTATAGAGTTAAACATTGTATTATTTATATACCAATATACATCCTTCTAACAATGTTCTTTCTGTGCAGATTTTCCCCAGGTGACACTAACATGGTTTTAAGGGAATTTGAAAAATGCGGTGAAATTTTGAAACATGTTCCTGGTCCTAGAGATGCTAATTGGATGCACATTTTGTATCAGGTTAGCAATCTTTTGCTTGATTGAATATATTGATTAATTTTTTATTTATAAAGCAATAGTTATATTTTAATTCAAGACTCGATATTACTTGTTGTCATTTTATAGACATATCAGGACATAATTCCGTTTTTTTAAACCTTGCAATACTCTTGTTGAAAGTGATTTTTCTATTGTTTGTCAACCAACTTGGTGTCTGCCTGTTACATCACTTGACAAATTTATTGCTGATACAGAATCGATCTGATGCGCATAAAGCTCTCAACAAGAAGGGAATGCAAATCAATGGAGTGCTAATTGTTGGTGTGAAACTGTTGGATCCCATGCAACGTCAAGCTTTAAATGAAACGCTTAAGAATCAGGGATTTATGCCCTTACCTCTACCCTCTGCCAGAAACTCAGAAGTGAGCACATTGAAAGCTCCTTCTCGCCCTTATTATCTGCAGAATGGCAACTCAACTGCACGGCAGACTGGAGGAACCATTGCTTCCCCTACAAAATCATTGGTGTCCAAGATCATGGACTTGATGTTTGGAGTCTAAATTAGCTGCTGTGCTGAATCAAACTAATATTGTTCTGTTTGTTGTAAGCAATGATTTTATTCTCTCGATTATTCTTACTTTTTGAAGTGTTCGGCATGTATTGTTCATTGAATTGAGTTGGAATGTTTACTCTATGGATCTCAATTGTCAGAATTTATGGCATTTTAACATACCAATCTTATGGATGGCTATACTATAGAACAGTACTTGTTATTTTGAGAAATGAGAACACAATATATAAGATCATGTTGATGTCATGTAATTTATGCAGCTGATCTCGTGTAACGCTATAAGGCTTTGGTTAGGCAAATTAATCGTGACGCATGCAGAAAAAGTGCCTACTTGCAGAAAGAATGGGAATACGGGATTGTCAAAGTACCAACGTTACCATTCTAATGAGCCATTTCCTTCAAACTAATCCCTGCAGTTGCTTTTTCAATTTCATGAAATCTGAACCCTTGACTTTGTATTTTATAATAAAAAATTCAATAAACATATGAGATAGAAATTAGAACGATCCTTAGCACCACCCTGCAGTTGCTAATTTTACTTAAGCTACATCTGGTGAAGCAAACACATTTAACCCCTCTCTAATTTTGAAGATTATTTTATGAATATATACATTTTTGTTCAAAATTAAAATTAATTCTTTCATATTCAAATGTTGTGTTTTTTTTCTTGCCATGTGAAAATGTTGCTTGCTTTCTGTATCCTAATTTTTTGGAAGTTAATTAATTATTGTCTAAATAAGCGATACATTTATTATTTTAATAATAATTACTAGTATTATTTTAATAGTAATGTGTAATTTTTTATATTAATTATGACTTAAAAAAAGCAAAGCGAATTACTTATCCGAAAACGAAGATGAAGCTTCATCGCCTGGGCTCCTCTAAGCTTCTTCATCCATCAGCAATGGCTGCACCAACAAACCCATATCTGAGAATGAGAATGTAACAACAGTCAACATTCCATGGCTTCACATTGCCTTCGTTTTCCTCCTTCCTCTTTTTCCTTAAACCCCAAATCCAAAAGGCTTCCAAGACCCCGTTATCACCCTTCCATTTTCTCGCGAATTCAAACCCCAAAACCCGCGATGATGACAAAATCCCAAACGACAACCGCTTCGACTTCCTCAAACTCTCCGTAACCCTCACCGTCATCTCCGCCTCCCTCCCCCAACCCGCCGCCGCTGCCACCACGAAGGTAAAGAAACGGTCACCGAAAAAACAATCCGCGAAAAAACCCGAAGGTCTCTCGCCGGAGGAGCTGAAAACATGGACAAGTGGCCTTCCCGTGGTCTCCGATCGCCTCCACTACAGCGAAATCATCGAACTCAAGAAGAGCGGGAAGCTGAAGCACGTAATTAAACCTAATTCCGCTAAATTGAGGCAACGCGGCGAAGCAGTTCTTGTAGTTTTGGATGATTCGAGAGTGTTGAGGACAGTGTTGCCCTCGCCTGAGAGCCATAGCAAGTTTTGGGATTCATGGGATGAGTTGAAGATTGATTCAGTGTGTGTGAATGCATACACGCCACCCATTAAGAGTCCAGAATTGCCTACCTCTCTGTTGGCAAACATTTGGGTGCCCCCTTTTGTGCAGAAATTCATTGCTTACGTTTTCGAAGAGAGGCAAACAAAGCCCAAGAAGGCGTCCAAGAAGGCCTCGAGGTTTAGGGAAATGAGGATGCAGTTGCAGAGGGAGAAGGAAGAGGAGCTGAGGAAGTCGAGGGAAGAGAGGGAGACCATGGAGAGGACCATGAAGGCTCAGAAGAAGGACGATGAGAAGAGGAGGAAGAGGGAGATCAGGAAGAGGAAGTATAAGGAATCGTTGCGCCAGGGCAGTGACCGAAACGAGAGAATGGTGTATTTCTGGTCTGATTTGGCGAATAATAGCAATGTGGCCAATGCACTTGGGGTGCTTCTCTTCTACATTTTTTACAGGACTGTGGTGCTTAGTTATAGGAAGCAGAAGAAGGACTATGAGGACAGGCTTAAGATTGAGGAGATTGAAAATGGCAAAGCAGTTTATGAAATCCGGAGCGCGTGTAAGGAGAGCACAGAACAAGAGGCTTCCTCAGTATCTAGAGAGAGGCGTGGATGTGAAGTTTAGTGATGTTGCCGGGCTGGGTAAAATTCGGCTTGAACTTGAGGAGATTGTCAAGTTCTTTACTCATGGAGAGATGTACCGAAGGAGGGGAGTGAAAATACCAGGTCTCATTTAGCTCAAAACTATAATAAACTTTTAACAGAATAATTTGAATGAACTAACTTAACCTTCAGGAAAACTTAAAACTTACGAAATTTTATAGGACAGTTTTCAGGAAACATTTGATTTTGCAGTGCTATACACTTGACTTACTGAAGGTTGAAATATAAATTGGTTACTTCACTAGGTGGCATACTTCTTTGTGGCCCCCCTGGAGTGGGAAAGACATTGCTGGCAAAGGCAGTGGCTGGTGAGGCAGGGGTTAATTTCTTCTCTATTTCCGCTTCACAGTTTGTGGAAATATATGTCGGTGTAGGGGCTTCTCGTGTCCGAGCACTTTACCAAGAAGCCCGGGAAAATGTATGTGATATTTTAAAGCTTTTCCACTGTGCTCTCACAATTTTTCTTATCTGTTTAAAGTCAAATTATAAGAGTTTGATTTTTGCAACTGATTTCCACTAAAATAATTTATTTTGTCAACTAGTATGTAAACTTGACACGTCCTGTTATTCCTCATTATATTTGTTTCAAGCTGATTGGAATCCTTTCTTTTTTATTACTGTATTTTGTTGTCATCTCTTTAAATTTACCTATTTCTCCAGCTTCAGTCAGTGTTTGCTTCTAATCGGCCACTATTTTTGTATTATATTTTTCAGGCCCCATCTGTTGTCTTCATTGATGAGCTGGATGCTGTTGGAAGGGAACGTGGCTTGATTAAAGGTTCAGGTGGACAGGAACGTGATGCTACTCTTAATCAGGTTAAGCTGGAATTGCTGAACTTCCCAACTGCTTTTCTTAAGTAAAATTTTGTGTATATATTGGTTGATGTTTCCTATTGACTGAATGCTCCAGCTCCTGGTGTGCTTAGATGGGTTTGAAGGGAGGGGAGAGGTGATCACTATTGCATCCACAAACCGACCAGACATTCTGGATCCTGCACTTGTGAGGCCTGGCAGGTTTGATCGAAAAATATATATCCCCAAGCCTGGCCTTATTGGCCGCATAGAAATTCTAAAGGTAGCAGCTTCTCTAATATTTCACCTGCATTTAGCATTTAAGATTTGGTTATTCTTTTACTGAATTAATAGTTGTTGATTTGTTACTAAGGACACATTAATTAGTTGGCCTTCTCAATCTCCCCCTGGTGTCATAGGTCCATGCTCGTAAAAAGCCAATGGCTGAAGATGTGGATTACATGGATGTTGCTAGTATGACTGATGGAATGGTTGGTGCAGAGCTAGCCAACATAATTGAGGTTGCTGCCATTAATATGATGCGCGATTCAAGGACTGAGGTAATAGCATATACAATATTGCCAGATAGTTATTGTTCATGTATTTCCTTATAGGAAATTCATATATTCTTTGCTGCTTCTTGTATGACATGACACGTTCAATCTCCTTAACATTTTCCAAAATCAAGCATGCAAATAAAAGTATTTATCTGACTGTAAAAGCATGCTTCATTGAATAATATATTCATTGTACTTTGTAACTCTTAATGCATGAGAACAATTTCTGTGTCTCCAGTCTCCACAATAAGAAGTCTCTTAAAGGATGTACAAAAAGGAGATAGAGATCAAATGAGGAAGTAATAAGAAAAGGATTTACTAGTTGCAGTAACATAGTAGTTGGCAGTTCTTTATTTGTTCTTTTCACTATTGCAGATTACTACTGATGACTTATTGCAAGCTGCACAAATGGAAGAACGAGGAATGCTAGATAGAAAGGAAAGAAGCAGTGAGACATGGAAACAAGTAGCTATAAACGAAGCTGCAATGGCTGTTGTGGCTGTGAACTTTCCTGATCTTAAAAATATAGAGTTTGTATGGGCTTTACATCATCCTTTTTGTTTTTTGGTTGGGGATATTCTCTCATGTCTGAAACGAGGAAATCTGTTAGAATTGAATTATATTATTTGTAGAATACCCTAAAAATATTTTTCTCTTTAATAGTTCTTGCGAATGTTGTCATTTGCAAATCCCATTTGCATGCAATATTTCTTGCTGATTATTTCTGAGCATATTAGATGCAAAAAATTAGCCAAAATACAAAATATAATCAAGCTTGAAGTCAATTTGAAAGAAACCAAGTTGAGGTGAAAAGGAACCAAATAAGATTCTTCTTGCACTACATCTTAAAAATAAATTATTTCCTGCCTTTTCTACTCCTATTTCTGTAAATATTATATTGTGCCCTGCCTTTTGTGTTTGAATCATATAATGTGGTACATATGGATGATATTTGAAGCTGGCAATATAACATCATAAATGCAATGCTGTCAAGAATATAGCCAAAACTTAAATTGATTGTTATATTGAATGGAACATAGCTGATCTAAGAACAATGGATTGCAAAATTCAAGGTAAGGTTGTCCTCTTGTCTGGTTATCTGTATGCATCCTCAATGCTCTAGAGTAGACATTAAAATTCATGCAATTCAGGAAGTTGACCTTCAGAGTTTGGTTTTTGCTCTATTTCTTTTTGGAGATCTACTTGTTATTGGGTTTATTCACATTAAAATAAATTTTCTCTTTAGTTTGTTCTATGAATATTTGTTATCTGACTTGTAGCTATTTGTTGCTTTGTGTAGGTCACAATTGCTCCTAGAGCTGGTAGGGAATTGGGTTATGTTCGGGTGAAGATGGATTCAAGTCAAATTTAATCAAGGAATGCTCACGTATGGATTCTTCAATTAAACCTTTACAACTTAAAAAGTATAGCTATTGGAGAATGCTCTCCAAATGAAATGCCTGTCTGTTTATTACTAGCATCAATGGATGATAATGTTTGCATGGGCTATATGCTGCCTGCATTTATGCATTTGATTTAAATTATTTGTGCTTGCTCAAATTGCATTACAAAACTGTTTTTAGTGGCTCTCATATCATTTTCCTCTTAATTTTAAACTGCCAATGTTGTGTAGACGACAATCCCTTCTTGATCATATTACTGTTCAACTAGCTCCCCGTGCAGCTGATGAACTTTGGTTTGGGAGTGGTCAGGTAATAGAATAGTTTTACATGCTTTCTAGTTTCTACAAACTTCCTCACTCTATATGTAAACACAGTAGCAGGACAAACAAATAATGCAATGAACAAAATTTGTTTCTAACATTGTGCACACACGTTTAAATATATTTGTTAACTAACTAGCCTAAATGATTGGCATGAATATGATTTTTCTAGGGACATTTTGGATTTCTATGAGTGGGATTACAAACACGTCCATAAAATCTGCTAGAGAGATCAGAAGGAAAATAAAAAGCAATATATGGAGTTCCGATTTCCTATATGGCCATAGAGAATGAGAAGTGGCTTTTTTCTAAGTTCTTTATTGATTTTGTTCATTATGATTTATTGATTATTTCTTGTTCCATTGTAAATTACAGTTTTTATATCAGTACTATTGTGTGCACAAGTTATCTATGTTCAAATGTTTAGTTTGTGCGTCCTTTTTATTTGCTTCTGTCAGATTATGGATACAGTTTTGGACATGTAGAAATATTTTAACGTAATTTGCAATCTTTCAGTTGAGTACGATATGGGCTGAAACTGCAGACAATGCTAGGTCTGCAGCAAGGACCTTTGTTCTTGGTGGGCTTTCTGAGAAGTATCATGGAATGTCCAATTTCTGGTTGTCAGACCGAATTAATGTATGAATTATGTCTCAATTGTTTTCTCATGATGTTTCTTATTCTAAGGTGAAACAAGAATTCCTTGTAATGTATCTCGAATAAAAGAGTGCGAGGAATGTAGACCAATACGAGTGGAGAAGCAGAATAACTTGCCCTTATCTTTGGCAATGATAACATTTGGCCAACTTACGACTACATTATATTTCATTGTCAGGAAATTGATTCGGAAGCCATGCAGATTGTCAACTTGTGTTATGAACGTGCAAAAGAGGTATGTTACAATGGAAAGAAGGATTAAAGAACTTTATGCTTCTGTTGATTTAGTAAAAAAGTCTCAATCTCATTTTCCATAACTCTTAATTGTCACAACTTTGTTTTGCACATCAGATCCTGGAGCAAAATAGAACGCTGATGGATGCTTTAGTGAATGAGCTTGTTGAGAAGAAAAGCTTAACCAAACAAGAGTTCTTCCATCTAGTAGAGTTGCACGGCTCCCTAAAACTAATGCCTCCCAGCATACTTGACATACGAGTTGCTAAGTGCAGAGAATTCCAAAAATTGATCGATAGTGGAAAGGAAACAAGTTTGAGTAGCCACGCATAACAAATTGCAGGGGCAAATGCCCCATCAATTTTGGAGAATATTTATACTATATGCCCATTTCGTGTACCTTGTTCCTGTATTATATTCTTTACCACAACTCTACGGAGTATGGGCACAATTGTGTCGGGTCTTTAGGTAGGTAGCCTTTGCTAGCTCGTGAGGGGGACATGTAAACCTTGTTTTCCTACGTTTTGGTGTAAAGCCAAGTTACAGCCTGAATTAAAGCCAAGTGCAGACATTCCTAAACAATTGTTTAAGTACCTCTAAATCTCTGTTAACCAAAAAAAAAGTTTACCTCTAATCTCTGATTACGCCTTTATTGTCATCATAATGAACTAGCAACAAAAGTAACTACCAAACCACATCCTTGGTTTTCTTGGGGAAAAAAAATCCTTGGTGTGATTTCTTCATATTTAAATTTATTTATATATCGTAATAAGGGTGGAATAAGGTTTTGGTAATGACATGATAAATCAGTACAAAAAAAAATTGTTATATTGAAATGCTGGAGTTGTATAATTAATAATCTATTAGAGTGATTATTCGAAAAGATGAGTTATTTATTTATTTATTTACGGAATGAGGTTGTTATCATAGCTTGACAAACAAATATGGCTTTGCACTTGTGCTAAAGGATACCATGTTTATCACCCGAAAATAGCCCAGTAAAAACAAGGTCCAATTTAATTTCAAAATGAGAGTAACTTGCAGCTGTATCCCATCGAATTAAGGAGTTTGTCATCTATACACTTTACATGGTTTAAGATCAAGTAAATTTGTTGAGAAATAGTTGTTGCTCACGTGCTTTTCATAGCTTTTCTTTAGTAGACATACACCAGTATTGGAGAGTTATGTGAACACTGGTGTCTCTTGATTCCTGATCCTCCTTGCTTTATGTTTCCTTTATGGTATATATTGGTGTGTATATATATATATATATATATATATATATATATATATATATAGATATAGATAGATAGATAGATAGATAGGACTCTTTCTTTATGAGCTGAAGTTTTGAGTGAGGGTTTAGACCTTGTTATGGATGTGCTTTGAAATTAAATAAATAGTTATATGTTATCATAAAACAGATACACAGAAATTTATATAAATTACAAGACCAGACCAATCTAAGTTCCAGATTTTCAGTTCTGACATAATGCTTGAGATATGTCCAGTTTGTATGAGTGTTGTATATATCAATGGTCATGCATGTTCATTATTTTTTCATTGCAGTCACACACACACACACATATATATATATAACAAATTATCTCATTTATCCGTATATATGTCTAGGATGAGTTTTTGTATATTTCGTGATTTTTGTAGGTCGATCTTACTTATAACTCCTCACATTGATAGAAATATAAGTGTAAATGAGTACCGGTAGCCATATCTGTGGTGAATGTTAGAGATGGAAGTGAATTTTGATTTCATGCATATTATTTCAATAACATTAGCGAGTTTCATTATCAGAACATTATGGATTTCTAATTTTTGGTGTTATGGTTTATTTTCTAACATGTTATTAGTAAGGAGAATGACATCCGAAGGGTTAACAACAAGATGGAATGATAAAAACATAACTCTTTATTAATTTGATGGTTGAGGAAGTAAAAAAAGGAATAGAACAACCTCCACCTTCATTAAGAAAACATGGAAAAACATTACAAAACAAAAAGGGCTTGATTACACACAAAATCAACTGAAAAAACATGATGAATAAACTTAGACAAAGAACCCATTAGAGATAGTAGCCTAACATGTGTCGAATGGGTTGCAAAACATAAATTTGGCCACTCATAGAATATATGATGCATTTAGAATGGAAAGATTTGTATTCAACAGAGCATTTAGAATATATGAAACACTCTTCTTTATTAAGGTAATAATAAGATATTAAAAAATGAAATAGTCAAGAAAATGAGAGATAAACAAATAAATGAATTGAGGAGATGATAAAAAATAATGGTTAAAACTATATTTTAGCATTTGTTATAATAAAAAATTCACAATAAAACATTATAACTTTTTAGATAATTTTTTTAAATATGAAATGTTGACATTTTGGTTAAAATCTATTACAAATTGTTATTTTATATAGTTAAAAAACGTAAAGAAATAAATTTATATTGTGTTATGAAACATAATTATGATTCTAGGAATAAAAACAAATTATGGTAACAAACTTTATTCTGATTATCTGAATAAAAATAGAACGTGTTAATAAAAGTAATTCTGATTTTCAGAAAAAACTGTCATATAACTGGGGAACGGTAGTTGTCATGCACACCCTTGATCTCCTTAAGCGCTCATGTTACCTACTCTATCGGCCTTATTCGAAAATCAGGTATATAAACTTGTAACCGTCACTATGTTGCCCCCACGTTATGAAAAAAACTGCCCACTAAACCTTATTTTCTCCCTCAATATTTCATGTGCTCTATATATACACTCCTCTCTACTATTAGCATTGGGTTACCACCATTTATTGCTTCTATACATACATTGTTGGGAGAAAAAGAATTAGACAACAATTAACCATGGCATCCCGTTTGGTCGTCCTTTGTACTTGTGTGATCTTTTTCATGGCTGCCACCAATACTTGTGTTGTTGAAGCTTCCGAGCAATTCAAAGTTGGTGGTGGCTTCGGTTGGCATGAACCTGCAGGCAACAACAATACCGATCAATTTTATATCCAATGGGCTGAAAGGAACAGATTTCAAGTTGGTGATGCTCTTGGTAAGCTTCTTGTATCATATCAATTCACATGCATGCCTTATATTCACTTGAAGTTGCATTTTGTGATTTTATTATGCTAGCTTTGCTTACGTTCAAATTACATCATGCATTCATTGGTTCAATGAGAGTGCAACTTTTCTTGGTCACATTTCTTGTGTGACATTTAACACATGCATGATTTTTACAACTCCAAAATAAATTAAAAGTGAACTAGTTTTGAATTATTAATATATGTAAATGTAAGTGTGAAAAAGATGTGTATCTCTTAATAGATGGGAAAAAAGATGGCTCAATTAATTAATGTTTTTGTTTATGCAGTTTTTGAGTACCAGAATGACTCAGTTCTAAGTGTGGAGAATTTGGATTACATGAATTGTGACGCAAGTAACCCCATCACTGCTTTTGACAATGGGAATAGCACTTTTATTCTTGACAGGCCAGGGAACTTCTACTTCATCAGTGGAACCGATGATCACTGCAAGAATGGCCAAAAATTACTTGTGGATGTGATGCATCCACATCCTATCCTTAAATCTCCACCACCCATTTCCCTTTCACCTTCTCTTCCACCTGAAGGGTTTCCACCAATGGCTCCTCCACCTTCTGATGATCAAACCTTAGAGGCTTCATCAGCCTCAGTCCTGCTTACTTCTATTTTTATGTCTCTTTTCGTCACATTTGTTAGTGTCATGCTGTTGGCATTTTGATCGAATGTCTTGTTCAGGTTACGATGGACAACTAGTTAATTGTTTTTCTTTTGTTTATTGCTTCTGGAATCTCAGTTGTTTAGGTTAATTAGGCCTTACCATTCCAACTTTCAATTTTTTTCCCTCTTCTGGTCACTTTATTTAATATCATTGTTGTTTATTTTATTGTATTTATGAACATTGGTTGACTTTTTCTCGTGTAAACTTTTTGCTTTTGGATTGAAGCATTTGTATTACTTTACTGCGCGATCTGATTAGGACCATTTACCCTCAGTGAGGAATATGCAATGCAACTCTAAATAATTCAAAATTCAAAATGAATTACCATTCACGCTCTAGAATCCGACAAATATATATTTTTTATCTGGGGGAATTAAATACCGTCGTACGGGTTGACAAAAATATATTTAACAAACAGTTATGATTACTAGGAAAAGTAAAAACTACAGCCAAGCACATATATAATTATTTTAATTTATTGAGCGTTCCTTTTGTACATCTAATCGCAGGATTTTCCACTCCACGAGGTATATATAATGCAACGTTTATATATAATTCAACGTTCAAAGTGCGTAATTCATGCTTTAGAATCTGCTGGAAAAAAATATTTAGTAAATGATTTTGATGAGACTAGGAAAAAATCACAGGCCTTGCATAATTTATTTCACTTAATAAATTTTTATAAACATTGAATTCTATTAGTTCAACTGTTATTTTGAGAATTTCTATTTTAACATATAGTATTTTCTTAAATATAAGTAAATTTCACCTGTAAAATTAATATTTTTATTAAAGAGTTATAATGACGTGAATACATTTCTGGTTATTTAAAAAAAATGTTTAATTAACAACTTAAATTTGTTGAAAATATTTTTGTGAAAGTGTGGCGTAAAGGAAGTTGAAAGGATAAAAATGAAAGTTTTTACATTTATAAAAATGAAAACATATTATGGATGAGTAGAGTAAGTTATTGAATTTACTGGTATTAAGATTCGCTTCCAGATATATCCGATTGGATTTTTTAAGTAATTTTTTAATTTTTAGAGTTTTATGCTAAGAAATTTACTTAATATTTTATTCTAATGTAAAAAATTAAAAAAAATTTAAAAAATTTATATATTTATATTTTTTAATAAAATTTAACATTTTTCTAATTTTCATAAATATAAATTAAAATAAATAAAATAAAATACATAATAATATAAAATAAAATTTTATATAAAAATAAACAATTAAACACAATAACATTAAACTAAATAAAAAATTTAGACCTCAAAAAAATATAACATAAAAATATTACAATAACATTTTTTAGTACCATGTGCATGCTATTTTTTTCATTTGTTTAACGTTATTTATTTTTTAATTCAACGGTTATTTTGACATTTATTTTCTTTGCAAAGGCTTTTTTTGTAATGAGCATATATTATTATTTTTGGGTAAAAATATCACACACGTGTCCCACACCCTTCCTCTTCTTCATTATTCAGAACCTTCCTTTTCTTTCACACGCGTTCCTCTCTTCTGCTGTCTCTTCATTTCTCACAAACACATAACCCTCTTTTTCCACACGCGTTCCTCTCCTCTTCTTCTTCATTTCACTCCCGCTCGTGCCGTTCCTGCACGCGTGCGCTTTCCCCCTTCCGCTTTGTTTTCCTCCTTCCTTCTTCACTCACCTCTTCCACACGCGTCCCTAAACTCCAAAATCTTCCTCACGCAGCTTCGTCCTTCCTCGCATGGGCCAACGCATCTTCCTCCTTCCTCGCGCGAGCCAACGCATCTTCCTCCTTCCTCGTGCGAAGACCCTTCATCTCCAGCCACCACCGTCGCCGGTTTCTCTACAAAGGATCCTCGCATGCGCAACCCACAATGTTTGAAGTTGATCGGACGGGATCGGAATGGCGTCATTGGAACTGTTCACGGTCAGTGTTACTCTTTAATTTGATTTCTGTGATATTTATTGTTGGAACTCTTCATCTTCTTCCCAAATTTGTTGAATCACTTTGATGTTCCTGTGGACTGTGTTGAGAATAACGGGAATAATGATTTTTATGCCAAAATAATTGTTTTTTAATGGTAAGAAACGGTTCCTTATATTAGGAACGGACGGTGCGCTGAAGAAATGCGTTCCGCCACATCAGTTTGCTCCAACGCCGAAGAACGCATAAGAAACCCATCAAGGAGCTTGCGTTGGAGATGCTCTTATAAAGGAGTGCATCGTCATTGAATTGACTAATCGTAAGGTAACTAGATAAGACGAAGTAAAATATGCAGGAACTACGGATAGGGTGATAATATAGACATTACAATAAATCATCTTGAATTCAATTTTTAATACTATTGTATTAGAGTGGAGGGTTAACTAAATTTTTATAGTAATTAATTTTTTTTGAAATTTGATTTTTAGTTTCTAAGTAAAAGTTTAATTAATCAAAGTTTCTCAAATTTTTGTTTGAATGGTCAAAGTTTTTAAACTTTTAAAAATTATAGTTTTTAGTTTCTAAATAAAAGTTTAAACTTATTATTTTTATTTATTTAATGAGATTTTAGAAACTAAAAATCGAATTTTTAAAAAATTTAGAGACTAAAAATCTTAATATAAAAAGTTGACAGAACTTGACCGTCAAACTTTTGTTTAGGAACTAAAAAATGAATTTTAAAAAAGTTTAGGGACTAAAAATTTAAGTAACCTAATAATTTATTTTATTTTGGATTTGAAATGTTCTTACTGTTTTTTTAACGTTGTTAAAAGAGAGAATATAACTTTGACTAGCAAAATTATTTGGGTTAACATTCATTAAGTTATTTGATACTGCTTATCGTTCTCCAATACTCTTACCCTCATTTCAGTTTTAGATTTTGTTCTGTCTGGTTCTGGCTTGTGAAACAGTTTTTAAAAAAAATTATGGATATACATCATTAACATTATTATGGTACAAGTGGTAGAATGCACATTTTTACACATAAGATTTTCACTTTGAGAGCCAAACTAATCAGTATGAATGGTAACCCTGTAAATAAGAGATCTCAAAATCTGAATTTTCACTTTCCTTTTGGTAGTCTGCAGCTACATCCCCACTTTCCTTCATAGTCTTTCTCCACCTTGATTTTCTGAGCCAGCGCTCAACCAGCATCACACTGAGACCAATGAAGATTGCGCCCAGAGATCCACCGCCTAGTGCTAGTAGCACAACAGATAGCCATTGCATCTCTGGACTATGTGGCAAGATCACCCATGTGCCTGCAAGATAGCCAGTTGCCATAAATGCCACAGCCACCCACATGACCTTGTGAGTGATTGTCAATAGTCTTATGTGCGGCTTTCTTCTGAATGGAATGATACTAACAAGCACAATGACTATGGATAGAGAGGTGAATAGTGCTATGTTGTTGCTTATTGCAAAGACCTTGAAGGCTGTTGTTTTGCCCACCATTGACTTGCCTCTCATTGGTCCTTCTTGGTACACACCACCAGGGGGATTAATGCCAGCAGCAAAAGTCACAGTAGCAATCAAAACAGCAACAATTGTAATGGTGTTCCTAGCATTCAGTAATGCCTCTTTATGCATCTCATAGTGCTTATTCCACTGGCTCTGAGTATAGTAAAGTTGATTTAGATTTTCAGCTTTTGTTTTATTCTGATGCTTGTGTTTCCCTAAATTTCTTAGGGAGCTGTAATATGATTTATAGGTTGTATCCTCAATTCTCTCACTCACTTGAGGCTGGGAAGGTGATCTAGAGTTGGTACTTCTGCCAAGTTGTGGTGGACTTGTACAATCATAAGTAACCATTTCATTTTGATTTGGCAATTCCACTGGATTAGTTATATACCTCCATGACATTGAAAGGTTAGATGCTACAGGAGACACAGAATTGGTCTTGTCTGTTTCCCGTGAAAAAGGCGAAGATTGGAAGCTTCTTCTACCACCAGCTCTGATAAGTGTGGCTTGTAATTGCCTATTTTCTGCACTGTCCTTAGCCTGGTCAAGGATGTCAAGTGCTGTGACCCCTTCACAGTTCCGAGCATTAACATCCACCTTTGTCTTGTTGATTAAGAACTCTGCCATCTAATTATCATAAATAAAACTATAAGCACAACTACAGACATATGGATTGACATTCCAAATCAATATGCCATAAATATTGATTGGCTAGGACTTACAATAACTGTTAATTAGAACCCATTGGTATATATTAATTGATGTAAGCTCAATTTAAGGATTGAAGTCCGAGCAATATTTCATCTAAATATCAACAATCAAATGATATTGAAAGAGGGACAGTACTAAAGCCATACTACATTGTTTTTAGGTGACATACTTACATCAATAGATCTAAATGTGACATTAATTACTCACCTTATAGCGCCCGCCTAGAACCGCAAGATGTAAGACAGTGTTGCCATAACGATCTTGAAAATGCAATAGATTGGTCCCATTGGAGACATTTACCAAGAATTCCAAAGCATCACACAATCCGTATCTCACAGCCAAATGGAATACTGTCTCTTCCTCTCTGGTGAGATGGTTAAGTGATGTAGCAATGCTTGACACAAAATCTTGAAGGACTGAGACTTTCCCTTTCATTACTGCCAGGTGCAATGGTGTATAGCCGTTGTTGTTGTATTGTAAAACAAGATTTGGATCACGTCTTAGTAGGATCCATGCAATCTCTCTGTGTCCTCCATTACAAGCATGATGCAACGGCGAGTTCCCATTATCATCAATCACTTGAGTAAGCTCTGACCACTTATTCAACAATTCTCTAACAACATCTGCACACATATTTAAAATTTCTTAGATGAACTATTTAAAATCGTTAGTTCTCATCTTAAAATCAATTAAGAATTAGTAAGGTCAAAATTAAGTAAAAGTTAAAAAAAAAATGCAAACTTAATGGAGAAAACCATTTTATGCCTACCTGTGTGCCCTCTTGATGCAGCAATATGGATACAAGATTGATCAAACCCTGTGGCCTCTGGCCCCCCCATCTCAGATAGATTGAGCAGGAGATTCACCATGTCAAGATTTCCATGTCTGCAAGCAAGAAAACAAGCGCTTTTGCCATTCGGATTAAGCTTACAGACAGCTGTGGAATTGGCATCTAGCAGCAACTTTAAGACCCCAACATTCTCTTGTCTGCAAGCCTCATGAATTGGGGTCTCCAGGATTTTATTCTCAGCAGAAACCATGTCAGGGCACAATCTAACTATCTCAGACACTATTTCAGTGCAACCGTACCTAGAAGCAAGGTGTAATGGAGTGCTCAAGGAATCAGCTGTTATCTGATGGAGAATTTCTCCATTCTCTTTAACTAGGGTCAAAAATGTGGTTATGTCATTGGTCTTAACTGCATTATAAAACTTTGGATTCATATTGCTGAGCTTTAAAGTTATCGAGGCAGTGAGAATCTAAATAGAGAAAGTACTGCTATCCCTTTATTAGAAGGTTAGCAATATATAGTAACGAAGTTGAAGAAAATGTTTGGGAAATTATCGTAGCTAGGAGTAGGGACAGAGTACACGTAGACAATTGACTTATGAGAAATTGAGCGTGCGATTTTGGATGAATTTGTCGTGCGTTGACACTAACATTTTCGAGGAAAAATCCTGTTATGTCAGACTTGACTAGCCCAGAAGTGAACATTTTTTCCGCCTAATAATAGCTGTTACAAAGAAGCTTCTTGGCATGCAAATGATGCAATCATGCATGACCTCAAATGTGTTTCATTTTCTGTTAGTGTAGTGGCTGTGGATACTAGCAAGTAATTTCCTTACTCTAGTATTTCAGACAAAGCAAAGGTTGTTATTAGAGGTTTTATGTGACAAATAAAAATTAAAAAATATTGAAGTTAAAGATAGGGAAAATGAAATCAGTCGATGATACTATTACCCCACTAAAAGGTTAAGCACTTTGAACATGATTCGAGGCAACTAACATTGAAATTCGGCATGCAATTTATGAGGAAAAAGGGTAACTCGAAACAATTTTCTGTTACGCTCAGAAGTCATACGTACGGAGCCTTGACCTTTCCTTCTAGTTCTAGACGCACCACTCGTGTGCATTGAATAATGATAAAAGTGGAGGGAAGCTACGCAGCAATTTTGTACTGCACAACATCAATTCTTTGGGTCTACATTCTCAAGAGATTCTGCCGTGGCAGTTATGCCATATTGTGATATTGCCATTCATACAACCATTCCTTTTATTTTGTTCGAGTGACCTGATTATTTCCCATCACATCTTTTTAACTTTTAAGAATAACCTACTTTTGTCTGATTCAATATATACTTTGATTACGCTCTTATTTTAAGATATACATTCCACTTTCTTAAAAATTGAATGTCTATTTTAATGTAAATTGAATATTTTAGAACTTTTTTTTACTCTTACAGTGATAACTGGTTTTGAACCTCTATTATCAATTATGAACTTAGAAAATGAAATAAAAATATAAAAAGCCGATAATAAATGTATTTAAAACTTCATTTCACCTCTCGAAATATGGAAATCAATATACCTACAGTTAATTTTTTGTTACATTATAAGACATCGAACTATAAAGTATCATTTAGAGACGCTCTCACAATTATTCACCATTGGTAACAGGTTTGTTTATATTGAAAAAAATTAAAGTATGAACTTATATTCCTTTATTAGGAAGTGCAAAAAAAATATCGTTTTTAGGGAGTTTATATTTTAAATTAAGTATACTTGGTCTTTTTGTATGTCCATTTTTATGCTTGATCTTTTCTTTTTGGGGTCAGTATGTTATTTTTTTAATGTCTAGTACTGTATATTGTATATTTACTATTATTATAATAGGAGTTATGCGAGGGAGAAAAAAAATCCCTGAGTCTGGATATACTTCCAAGTCTCAGTCTAAAGTCTCTCTAATATCATATTTCTACGTTTTAAATATAGGGTCATTAATTTGGGAAGCAAGTACCATCAACCCAACAATGTTATTGATCATTTGGATAAGAGTACAATTTCAACTAACAACTTATGCAAGTTCATTAAATTGGACCGTGGCCTTGGTGAAGAGTGACGAGGCCTTGCTTCAGAAGCGATGCAATGCAATCATCAAACATTTCTTCAACAGACTTAAACTTGAAACCTAGACTCCTCAGCTTTCCAGTGTTTAGTTCGTAATGTGGTCTATCTAGTTTCTCGAACCTGAAAATTCAATAAAAAGATAATAAGCTACACTTGTTCCATACATTTTTTCTTTTATCATTGCACAACAATGTGCGTGTGTAATTACACTTTGTAAGACATAATTTTGATACCAATATTCACACTAAAAATTAAAACCAGGTTAATATACTAACACGATTACTTATATAGTGCAATGAGAAGGCATTAACATTAACCAACCTTTGAGAGATGGGGAGGGTAGGATAACGATTTGCTAGCAATGCAGCCAAATCATCTTCACCCATTACGGTAGAGCTGCAAAGGTATCTACCATGGGAGTCTTCGTTTTCATAAACAAGGATTTGGCAAAGGGCAACATCATCGATATGAACATATCCCATCCTTCCAAGTAGTTGGAATCTCTTGGTTTCCCCTATTCATTAGAATATTAACCAACAATTATTCAAAGAAAATGTACCAACCTTAGTTAGGGGCAAAGCATATTTATTTATGTACCTTTGAGCAAGCCTAGCACATCAGTTGCAGTAGAGCATAAATTTGGTGGCAAGCTGGGTCCAATGATGAATGATGGCAAAACTGTCACCAAATTTATTCCATTCTCTTTGCAGTATTCCCACGCTGCTCTTTCTGCCTGTGTCTTTGCCATCGCATACCATGCCTTCATTCAATACATGCTACAACTTAGAGCCACGTTTTCATTTCTTATAAATTAACATGTACCTAGCTATATAGGATGGAGTAAAAAATTGGGCTTTTGAATAATTGAGTGTGCCCATATTTATGTATACGACGACTTAAGGTTAAGCAATACGTACCTGGAGTTTCTCACAAATTTCCAAGGAGCTCCAGGATGATTCATCAAGTGGTGTGCTTGGATCAAAATCATCTCTTAGCCTAAGAGTTGAAGACGATGAGGTTAATACCACACGACCAAGGGCAGGGTTCTTTCCACAAGAGCGAAGAACATTTAGCGTGCCTTTTACTGCTGGTTCCAATATTTCTGACTATGTTCGGTCAACATTGATAACCGAATTAAAATACCATGGTGTGAGATACTAGCAGTTATGTGAAAGTTTGGATAAGTTGAGAGGTTGTAGATTAACATAGAGACTAAAAAAGCTAATTACTATGCTACCATATGCCATGTCACATACTAACTAAGAAGAAAGAAAAAATGTGACATATTATACCTTGGGATCAGATATAGTATTGAGTACAGGAGAGGCCACATGGAAGACTCCTTTGCATCCCATGATTGCATTGTCGAAGCTGCCTTCTTCCATCAAATCAGCTTGGACTAGTTGGAGCCTCTCTGTTGCTCCTTCTAGACTCCATAAGTATTCATACTGCTTCCCTGTATGTACCAGCACCATATACAAAATACATAGATGTTTTCTTTTTTTAATATAATTAAAATATGCCACTTTTTTGTGTAAGTAAAAAACCAAAAATATCTTCCAACATAACAAAAAATGTCTCAAAATCATCCTGCCTATACAAACATAAGTCAACTAACGACAAGTGTGTTTTTCTTTTTCACACAAATATTCTCTTCAAGAAACAATTTTGTTTAAGACACAAGTCGACCACTAAATATGTGCTACTCCACTAACAACACATGTTTGTTTTTCTTTTTCTCACATATATCCTCCTACAAAAACAATTATGTTTAAGATACAGGCGACCACTAAATGTGTGGTACATTAATTGTATATTGTAATTAAAATTAATTAAATGACATACGGAAGAGAGAAACCTAAATCTCTGACAGTTCCAATGACATGATAACCAGACAAAAGAAGTCGCTTAATTAGCCAAGAAGCGAGAAAGCCTGAAGCCCCAGTGACACACACTCTGCCTCTGTGTTCCATATCACAAGCCAAGATGATGATACCTTTCTCCATGCCAGTATATGAAGCCTCCTAAGTCCTCACAAAGATTAGATGACCAAGCTAATTACTATTAACTAACTAACTTTCAACTCTGTGGTCAAGGGTGCATGATCTACCTAATCTAATTTTGTCCAACTACCCTTAAAACTGATGATGATCTGGTGAAATTACTTGTTTACCATTTGATAGTTAGTTTAACCATGATGCAAACGAAATCGGTGTGCTGTAAAGAACTTCCAGTTTAACATAATTTTGAATACCTTCAATTTGGGAGCACTGAAAACCTCTTCTGCATTTTGATAGTGACGGTTGACAATAACATGTATGAATATGATCAACCATTATGGATCTTTATGTATTTGTTTTTAGTGCAAGTACTGTTTGACTCGTCGGTGCTTGGCTTTAATTTAAACACTGCTCAGCACTGCACTTCAAGGTGACAACAGCCCCAGAGCTCAAACTGCTTTATACACCAATTCAATGTTCAAGAATATTTGCTGCATGAAAACCTGATACCTTTAAGAAAGGATTTAAAAAAAAAACATTGTTCAATCAATTTATTGTAAAGTGATTTTACGAGGGAAAGGTCTCACGTCGGTTTAGATTAAAAAATGGAGTAATTATTTATTGGTTTGCTTCATTATTTAAAAAGCCAAATTTATTGATTAGTTTTTTCAGCCTAAATTTATTTATAATGGTTTCATCTAGTTTAATGTTTATTTTCCAGCTTAATTGCATTTTAGTGTCTCTAGTATTGTAATTGTAATATTTTAGTTCTTTAAATTTTAATTATACCAATTAAGTCTTTTTAAGGTTGATCTCATTTTCAATCATGTTTCATTACGTCATCTGTGTTTGGATTGTTGTTTTAGAAGCATCAAACATCTATTTGCACATTCCAACGCACAAAATGGATAAATAATAGCATTGCTAAATTGGAAAACAAAAGTGAGTTGTGTTTAATTAAGATATAATCCAAACAAATCATAAGTGGTTTAATTTGCTTAGAATGAAATGACATCTCTTTTGTTGTTCAATATTCTTCTAAAAACAATAATTTACCCAGAAGCATCATCAACATGATAATTGAATGTATGTTTGATTTACAAACAAAAAAGTTATCACACACCTTTTAATATAAAATCCAACATATAAAAGCAAAACAGAAAAAAAAAGAGCCATACTCTGTTGATAAAATTATTTTTGTCTCATGTAATTTTGTAACTGCAAATTAAACATATTCTAAATCAATATAAATTATATTTTTTATTATTGTATGCCAAATATTGTATGTTTAAGGTGGTACATTGTATTTACTCATTGTCATATCATGTCTAATTTATCATGTATCTAATTCTAATAAATATTAGATGAAATTAAATTGAAGGAATTTGATTGCAAATAGGGGGAGGGGAGGGGGGACTTGATCAGCATAATTAGCCTAATTGAAATTTGAAAATCATAATTATACGATCTCAATATTAAGAGCCTAGAATGCAATATAAATATATATAAGAAAACAAATATCATGATTTTAATGGATTTAATATACTGAATACGGACCATGTGTAACAACAAACGCCCAAGGCCTAATGGATAAGGTACCTGACTTCTAATCACCCAATCAGGCGATTGTGGGTTTGATCCCCACTGGGGCATGTTTATAGTATAGTCTTACATAAAAAAAAAATTATTAATAATCTCAATTTTCTATTTTTATTTTTACAGCAATATCTATTATTTTATTAAATAAACAAGAAAAACATTATATATCAACCAGATAAAAGCGAGTTTATTATAAACGCTTTATAAAACTTGGATGGCATACGTTATTTTCTTTTACTCTTTACATTTTTGGTAGAGTGGGAAAATAAAAGATTACAAAGAGGTAAAGTCAAGATAAAACTCAAGAAGCCAACGTATGAATGAGCAACAGTATTTGCTTCCATGACTCAACAGACCATTCTCTAGTCTCTACTAATCATGATGCTAGTGGCTATCACTATTTCTTCCGCAAGTAATAATCTGATTCACAAACAAAACAACTTGTCTATGTCCAAGATCCCAAGCTTCCAGAAGACCATATTTAATGGACATCAACTCTGATCCAAGGGAAAATGTTATATTAGACAAACACATTTACTGAAAAAGGGAAAATGTTATAGTAGTCTTAGTCCAATATCTTTTAATGCTTAAGTTATGAATACCACAACTATTTTGTAAATATTTATTATTATTTCTTAATACGATCAAGTTTCATGTTTCTTTTCAAATATAATCCTATCAAATGAGTAACACGTCAACCATTAATTTTGATTGTGTGTTTTTTCTTTTGATCAACAGTTACTTAATGATTTTTTTATAAGTCTTCCTTTTTTCTCCAATTTTATTTTCACTGTTTAATATCATTCTCACAATTTTTTTAATTTAATTACATTTGCGAGAATTTTTTTCAAATATATATTATTTGTGGATTATATTTTTTATTAATAATTACTATTTTATTTTTATATTTTAAAATTGCCGTATGTTCAAAACAATAGATAATACCATATTATACTAGTTGATGAAATTTGAAAGATTTAAAAGCCGAATTTATCTAAAACAAATTATGTACAATTTCTATGTCATACTCCTTAAATTTAATAAGTTATTAATTATTGTTATGACACCATTTATTTTGTTAATTGATAGTAGTGATTAAAATCAATAAAAAAAATTATATGGGATAAAACTAAATAAGATATTTAAATAATGAAATTAAAAAAATTCTATATTATTGGAACCAAAATGTTTTTTTAAGCTTATTTTTAAATTTATTTAAAATTTAAAATCATCATTTTTTTAGTTTATTTCTTCTTTATTTTTCTCATCCTTCTTTTATTTTTTTTTGTCTTATTTTTTCTTATTTAAACAAAATGATATCTATGTTTTAGATGGTTCTATTTTAGTTTATTACCTCATCATTTTTTTTCTTATTTTTTTATTCAATTTCTTTATATCTGTCATTAAATTTATATATCACCTATCTCAATTAACTTACGATTGAAGCTTTGACTAATTATATAAATTCCACCGCCATCAACTATTAACTTTATAAAATAGTTTGTGGTACGTTTTCAAAAGCGCCCATGGCCTAATGGATAAGGCGCTTGACTTCTAATCAAGCGATTGTGGGTTCGAGTCCCACTGGGCGTGGAAAATTCCCTTTTTCCATTTATATTTTATTATTATCTCAAATTATATTATTTTATTAATTAAAAAGACAAACAATTAAGAATTAACAAGAAATATATATATATATTAGTATATGCCTATTGTGGCATTAAGTACACATTACGATCGTCCATTTTTTTTTAAAATAAACTATACTTCCTCTGTCTTTATCCCTAATATGTTACTTAATTAGATAAATAACAAAGGATTATCATATGACACCCTGACTAGCACATTATTAGATTCGTTCTGCCTTGGCTTATTACGTTGTGGTGAATTATCATCTCCAGTACACTACGTCTCTCTATGACTATGTAGTTATGTGTTTACAAAAGGCCTTTTCCAAATTTAATTAAGGTGCAATTTTAGGATGATTCATACTCTCTCTTAATAAAGAGGTCTAACTCATCTGACTCAATAATATATATGAATTATTGTAAATTTTATAATATTTGTTTAGAATAATAATAAATAAATAAAAACTCTTAACTTCTGTAAGAATTAGTTTAAAAAAGACTATGATGAATCAGAGATTTAAGATAAAAATAAAAATTATAAAAGAAAACCTCTAATTAATCAATCGGCACTTACCTGTGGAGCATTTTAATCAACTTCAATTGCTTCATGAAAACAAGAGTTATCTAGAATTAATAATTCCATATCATTTAACTTTGTAGGACAATGTGTCGTCCCTGATGCGTGTTAGCTAGAAAAAATTGACAAAAATTGTCAATACGATGTAACTTGCCAAGATGGACACACTTGTCCTTCCTAAAGAAAAACGTGAATCAAATTATGGATTTTTCTGATCATGATGCTATTTGTTGTTTTGAATTTCATAACTTTGTTGTGGGCTTTCTGTGATTGGTGCACTATACTTGTACTTTGGCGAAAGATAAAAATAGGTTATTATTAATTAATAATCAATTAGTATGAACCCAATCTCTTTATGATTAATTATTATTTGTCATTTCACAATAGTTAAGAAAAATTTCAGTGAAAGATTGCTAAGAAACAAGCTTTTAGTGACAATAGCTACATAGTCCATTATAGAAGTTAAGCAAGGAAATTGGGTGATTATTTAAGCTTTCAAAAGCATTCTGAATGATCGTAGTGTAACATGCTTGATAAATAATTTTAATCCTTATTATGGATTCGATATCTAATTTGTGCGTATAAAAAAGTATCTATTAAAAAATATTAATTCTTTAAATGAATTCCAATGCTTCAGAAAATTAATCATTGAATTTTGATGAAAAATACCTTAATTAAAAAAAAGAGCCTGAAAGAAAACAAAATTTGCTAAAAGGTTATGATAAAATGAAAATTATTTGATATAATTGGCAGAAATTTTTTTAGCTAATCGTGTAAGCAATATATCGAAAGTAAAGGAAAAAAAACAAGAGAATGAAAAGAGTAAAATTTTATTTTCAAATTATATATTTTAATTTAAATATAAAAGTGCATATTGGAATGTGATACTTAAGAACATGTTATGTCAATCGGATTGAAAAGACACTTCTCATGATAACTAAAATGACAAGTGTTGAGTTATGGTTGGAAAGCGTATTAATTGTAAATTTTAATTATAAATATGTTTGGATATAAATTACATATATTTTTTTAAAAAAAATTGAAAATATAAAAAAAATTAATAAAAAAAGTTTTAAAAACACTTATTATAACTTTATATTCAAATAACCTTTTATATCCAAATAGAATATATGTATTTGGTTAGTTTCAAATATCTGTGAATCACACAAATTTTAGAGATATTGGCAATAATTTAAAGGGGCACTTGATTCCCTTTGAATGGTGGGTTCTACAGTACTTCCAATGATGATTGTTTGAGTTTTTCCTTTTTCGCCCTTATCGGGTGGATGTCAAGCAAGTACATAACAACCATAGTTTTAGCGTGCTACCTTCGGGTTTGTCATTTCAGTTTCTCAACTTTTTTATATAATTACTCATATATATATAGAGACTAAAATGAAAACGAAAAGTTAATGCAGAAGAACCAAAAGATAAATTAAACGTATTCAACATTATTTTTCTATAATGATAAATTAATGTGACACTTTTTGTATTTGATTTTTGCTTAGTTTCGACCTGTGCACCTGAACTATTTTCTTATAATGTTCTTATTCTTTTGCTTTGAAAAAAGGAGTAATTATATATATATATATATATATATATATATATATATATATATATATAACATAAATACCAGGCTTAATATCATTAAAATTTAGTGCATGTAAAGATAATTTGAGAAAAAAGTTATGAACACACACATTAAAATTTAAATATTTTTATATTAACATTTAATTACAACTCAATGTATAATAAATTTATTAAATTTTAATAGTTACTTTAAAAATTATATTAATAATAATTTGTGATTGAATTATAATGTAAATTTGATTCATATTGATCGTATATACTCATTAAACTCATAATTTACTCTATTATTTTTCAACATGATGCACTTTTAGTGGAAATTATAAGACTTAATTAGATAGAAACAAAGATAAACTCATCCTAACATGTCTAAGACTCACCCTTACTATATGTATTGGTACATCTGTGTATTAATAAATTGTTGGCCAAAATAAATAATTAAAAAAGGAAGAAATTTCACTAAACATAACCAAAATAAAAGTTAGAAAATTGACAACTCATTAATTAAAAAAATACAAGGAATTTTAAGCATAATCATAAACCAAAAGTGTAATTAAGTTAAATTACAATTACTTAATTTCAACCGAATTCTTCCTTCGTTAATTTGGCTAGCTAGAACAATAAACAACAAAGAAGATGGGGGAAGATATGCAAGATTACAAATAATCATCAGTTAATAGTGTGGAAGAAGACACGGACAGTTAATTAATTAAGCTAATCTTGCTACTACAGTATAAATCAATTAACAAATGAACAAGAAGCAACGGGTCCAAGCCTCAGTACTAAACAGCTAAACTTTAAAGTTTAAACAGCGACTGAACTATCTTAACCACAAAGTTCGGATTCATTTTAGTGTACTTTGGTATAAATGCAAAACCATTAGCTACATACAGGACTCTCCTGAGACTACCAAATGACACACGACAAAAAATTGGACTGTCCCTTACCTAATGATTACTAGCCAGCACATTGCTTGACCCTTATATATTATTCATATACTATGCTTAAGTGCTAGTAACTAACAAGCATGTATATTATTCATATACTATACTTAAATGGTTTTCTTATCTTACTTATCCCAACAAGATCGTAAGATGAACATGATTAATTAATTAATTCTCTTACTTTCACAAGTGAATTATATTGAAACAAGGAACCGTACGGAATTTTTTCATTGGAAGGATATTTTTTCCGGTTCACTTATTTATTTGCACTGTATTGGTAAGGCTTAATTAATTAGAGTTACATCACTGTTATAGATGACAGATAAGCATTGCAAAGCCAAGCAATCAAAGACCACCAAGTCACCAACTACTGCCGCGCGTTATTTTTCCGTTGTCCTTTTCAAATTTGTAATTAAGATTGGTGGCAAAAATGGGCCCACATAAAAGTAGCACAAGAGTTTGCTTCGTGATACCTAATTATGCAACCATTAATATTTTGAGAGAAAGTCGTGATTCACGAAGTATTATCGACAATTTATTTTAATATCTTTTAATAAAAAACTGACAAATAAAGGTAAATTTACACTTTAGAAACCAAGCTATATATTTTTAGTAATCTCAACTATTTACAGTGGAAATTATTTCAACGTACTCATATGATAAAAGTATTTGCAATAGTTCAAAGATCTAGGTTTCAATTTTGCATTCGCATAAGTTTAATTTTCATGCGAATTGTTGTAAATATTTTCACACTGTAAAATGCTTAGAAAATTGTACTACGTATAACTTTTAAGATAAATATTATAAAATTAATAAAATTATTATATGTAATCTTATGTCTTCCAAAATAAATATTAATTTTGTATGGTATAGACATCATAAAACATAATCATAAGAAGAACGACTTAAATATTATAAGTCTCAATCATTTATAAAGATTATAAGTCAATTATAAAATTAAGAAATCGACTTTAGTAAGAAATATCTCAATGACACGTCAAGTTTAGATATATCCAATAATATAACCATGCAAATAGGATACTTAATGCAAAATATTATAACAATTCACATGGACAATAACGTCATGGAAACAAGCATTATTATAAACATGTATCATGTAAATATGGGGAAAAAAATTCAACACACAATAGGATTCAATATCACACCGTAACAATATGTGATTATACAATGGTGCAAAAGAAAATTTACATTCTCAATACATTTCAATTAAATTAAAAAGTTACATATATAAAATCTTCTAAACATTGTATAATTACTTTTATATCTTAATTTTAATTATTTACGAAAGATCTAACAACCTGCATTTATTCCTCTCAATTCACTTTCGTATAAAAACAGTCCGTACATGCCCGTCTCGCACACACATCATATCCTACTTTCGTGTAAACCACATTATTAAATATTATAATTAATATATCAAGATAGAGCAATTTAAAGCTTCGATTAGTTCAGACGTAAGTGACGGAAACAAAGCCAATTTCGAAGGCTTTTTCTTCTTTTGTGGACTGGCAATTGCCAATCAGTCTATGATGGTGAATTAAAAGATTCTAGAAGGACTAAGTTGTTCCCAACTTGCAAGATAAGACTTTGAGTAAAAACAGCAGCTATGCACTCAATAAGATAAGTGGATTTAAATTTTTGCAAATTTGAAAGATTTTTGTTTTATCTCGCTTTTTTTAATCATAGTGTCGAGTTAATATTATCACAAACTACTGATAAAAAAACATTATCACAAAATAACTTCAAATTCTATTTTTCTTATTTTCATCAAGAGATTTATCTAGGTCCTGATTTCAAGCCTGTGTTTTTCCAGAAATTTTAGTTAATTTATAATTGATTTGACCATTTTATAAGTAGATTTAATCGAAATAGTGTTTGATAAACACATTTATCTGATCAGTTTTCATGTTTTTTTAGCCATTTCAATTTAATACATTTTTACTTAAATATTTATATTATTAGTCAATCTATAAGCACAACTTTTTCAATTATAGACTACGCAATACATTCTTAAATAGATCCACTTTAAAACCTTATTTAGAATGAGACACGCTCATATTAAGTTCCGACAACCTTTCGTGATAAGAAACAATCATATACGTACTGGCAGTACCAAACATCAGTTGCCATGAACTACACGTAAACCTTATTCATATTTTAGCTAGTTTTATCTAAAAATAACCCTTTTATAACAATTTAAAAATTTTCATTCTACTTCCAAGAGAAAGAAAAAGAAACAAAACTTCAACCCTACTTATTAACCTAACTGTAAGAAGCGTTAGATTTTCTTTATAATTTAGTTATAACTCAGAGTAACCACACATTAAAAAAATGTATATCAAAAGCTAAATTAACAGTTGTCTTTATAAAATGTTTAGATATTAAACATACAACTATTTGTATAAACTTATAGATAAAAACACAATGATCACTTGTTAAGTGTGTTTGAATTAAACTAACAAGTATTATATTCTGTATAAGTGTATATCATGTGAGATTTTTTTTATCGTATGAAAAAATAAAAAAATATAAATATAAATATTTAAAATTGTAACAAAATATGCATAATTATATATGTCTTTAAATATAAAAATAAGAGTAAAGTTTAAAAGAATTAAAGGTAACTTATACTCACTTTTACACATTATTTCATACATTACCCCCAAAAATATCACTTTTACACTATTTAATAATTTTTAATTAGAAATTTTAAAACCAATCATTAGATTATAAATTTATTTCACATAAATTATATTTACAAAATTTTATTTTAATTTTAAATTATTTGATATTTCATTCATATACATTAAAATAAATTTGATGTATATTTTTAAAACATATAAAAATAAATCATTTTATTATTTTATATTATTGTTTAATTTTGACAGAGATAAACAATTAAGATAATACATATTTATATTGTGAGACTTTAACAGTTAGAAATATATAGAAAATACATTTTACATAATTTTATTGATAATGTGATAATAAATATAAGTTATGTTGGTATAATTTTCTTATCTATAAAAATCGTAGATATATACCGTAAAATTTATAATAAATTGTGTGTTATACTAAATTATTAAACTATATCCTTTTGTATGTCGGTATAATTTAATTTCTCTTAAATAATATTTTGATATTTTTTAAAATATAACCGATAAAGTCACGTGTCATAAAAAAATATAATAAAAATTATCTTAATATTTAAAATGAGTTCAAATTAATGATACACGAATTGCCACCATGTTTGAAACAACTTCCAATCAAAATAATTTTGTTGCAAGATCACAAACAATAAAAAAAATTCAAAATGAATCACCACCAAGATACAACACCTCAATTCATTACTTAATTTAGAGGAATTAGTGAGGAATGGAAGGAAACGTAAAGAAGGAAATATGAGAAAAAGACTAATTTTTTATTGTTTTATTTTAGAGAGAAAAAAAATAGAAAGGAGTTTTTTTTTCACTTCACAAAAGAACCCTCTCCAATCTGCCATAAAATAGAGAACGCTAAATATTTTCTTTTCTATATTTTGTTTTAGTTTCTTAAAAAGTTAAGTAATCGTTATAACATATTTTTCCAAAAAAAAAAATTAAGAAAAACAATTTAGAAGAAGTTTAATATTTTTTATTAAATTCATTTTTCCTAATTTATAAATATTTGAATATAATTTATTTATTTTTGTAAAAAATAATATTATTTATTTATTTATTTATTTTCATTCTCTCTTCCATCCATTTAAACAAATTAAGATAAAATTCTTTACTTATTTTTCTTTTATTTCTATCTACCAATTTTTTTTAAAATTTCTTTCCTTTTTAAATTCCCTTTTTAATTCAAACAAAGCAAATTCTGTCAAAGGCCTTAGCAACATAAAATCTCCTCAGTTTTAGTAGTCAAAGAAAGTGATAAAAAAGAAACTATCCCACCACCGCCCATAACGGATTGGAGAGGAAGCACTGATTTCATTTTCCCATTAAATCCGATTTTATTTTTATCTATAATTAGAAACAAATTAATGAAACACCCCACTGGGTACTGAGTACTGACACAGTCTCAAAGTTCAATAACGAAGTGAAGGTAGGAAGGAGCAGAAGAGAAAGTTATGTGTGAAAAATATAAATATTTCACATACCAAAGTGACGGAACTAACCAAACCACCAACCGCTGACGAAACAGCATTTGATTTGATAGCAACAGAAGAAGAGAGTGCCCGACAGACACGTTTAGTTTTATAGCCTCTGAAAAACCGAAACTGTTTTAAGCTAAACTAAACGGAACATGTTTTTTGGTGATCGGTCGCAAATTGGAATAATCCATACTCGTGTTCCCCAAGCATCATCATGTCACCAATGCTCCCCACCGCCATTGGAGGAGGGTACACCCAACTATCCACCGAGTCGATCAACGCGAACTCACTTCTCGACTCAACTGACTCGAAGCTCTCTTCTATGTTCGGAAGCTCCACAATCTCGCTCAGCTCCGATGACTCTGCCTCCGAACCCTCACGGTCGAACTCCACCATCGCGGCGGCTTCCGCGGCCGCGGCTTGGATGTCACGTGGGGCACACGTGACGGGTCTGGGAAGCATGTTTACTATGTTAGGGAAGTTGAGAATCGCGGTGTGGCCTTTTATGCTCAAAGCCGCCACATCGTGCGCACGTGCCGCCATTTCAGGGGTGGCGAAAGTTCCAAGCCAGATGCGCGATTTCTTGCGCGGCTCGCGAATTTCGGATACCCATTTGCCCCAATTGCGCATTCGCACGCCGTGGTAATCGGGATGCTTGGTGGGGTCTCTGTTTCTCTTTGCCTTGCTCTGTTTTTCCGTCTTGCTCTGTTTCGGGGCCTCTGTTTTCTGGGGTTTTGAAGTGGAGGAGTTGCTGGTGCTGCTGCTAGGAGTTTCGTGACACCTTGTTGTTTCGGTCATTGTTATTCAGAATAGGAATGTTTGTGTAGCTGAGTACAGGTTGCGCATGATAGAGGAGTGAGTACTAGGATGTAGGGAGAGATAACATAGGAGAGGCGTTGAGCATAGGAGAAACAGAGCATATGGGTTGGCTTTTTTGTAGTGAAGGATATAGATTATAGATATAGCGACCCTTAACCTACCAATAATATATTTTGTGACAGTGCATAGTATGTTAAGTTTAGGTTTACTAGTACAATGGGAAAGAAGACTTTATGGGAAATAAAACACGGTTAAAAACTAGAAATGCAAAAGGAGATTACGAGAGGATTGAATTTTCCTTTTCTTGCCAAAGATATATTAATTTAGTTAAGTATAAGGTTGTGTAGGACTGTGTGGAAGAAAGAAAGGATGAACGCACTCATTATGGTACATTGGGCCCACCCAGGTATCGTATTTTTGTTCTAGATACGTTTTAGTCTTATTGTGTAACATTTCTGGCCAAGTGTCATGTGTTAAGATCGCACCTTTCTTGTGCCCGTTGGGTTTGAATTGCGTTGTTTAAAGAAATTCACAACCAATTGGTGGTGTCTACCGCACTTCGGTTATAGGCATAGACAAAGCAATTGGTGGTGTCTACAGACGCCACTAGTTTTTGTTCTTGTTTTCCTTAAAATTTCTCTTTTTTTTTATAATTATTTTCATATTTTTTTGGATAAGGACTTATGACGTTAATTGGTATGGAAGAAAGTTAAGCATCCTTTGTAGGAAAAGAGGATCAATAATCTCTGCAATGAGGACATTAGGAGTTAGGGAGTCTAATATTCCATTAAGGTCATAATCATCCTATGTATAGATAATATCTCCATCCTAGGATGCTTTGTAATATCGTTGTGCGGTGCGCACTGCTGATTTAAAAGCATTCCTTCCATCCCGCGGATTCCGAATTTCCAATGTTCTAGAGAGAGGGGGTAGCTTATGCTATGGATTATTTAGAAGCTATCATTATCCAAGTTACCAAGATGTGACACTTCAAAATGGGACTATAACTGGGGGCATTACTATTTAGTACTGTTTTTTGTTGATACTATTTAGTATTAGTATTTGATCGCTCCTACGTTGAAAAGTAATGAGATATACAATCATTTTTTCACCTAAATATCTATCTGAGTAATTAAAAAAAGCTTCAACTATTACTTTACCACAAATTATGTTAGTTTCCAGCCAATTGGGTTTCTTCTTTACCCCTCAAATTCATTTCAATGCAACAAATTACCCAATTGGAGTGTTGTGATTTTTCTGCATAAACTCAAAAAAGGCAACCTAGGGAATCGGTTTAGTTCTAGACAAACGTGTAATATGCAATAGAATGTGACTGTATACATAATCACGGGTTTAAATTTTACTTAATTGGCTAGAAACTATTCAAGATCAAGTTGCTTAAATTCTGTGATTTTTTTTAACTCTGGCACAAAAACTTGTCTAATCTGAAGAGGTAAAATAATAAAGATGCACATAAATTGATTCGATACCACCTACCGTATAAAAAATAAGGTACTGTACACATAGCACTCAGTTCATGGGAACCTTAAACATGGGTGTAGACATAACACTCATTCTGAATATCCTTAACTACTTAGGTTATGTACTTATGTCGGATAAAATTACTTAAAAGTTGTAAAGTTAGTTAATACTTGAAAGATGGTAATTGGAAGTTGAAAAACTAATTAAATTATAAATATTTGATAAAATTAATTATTAAAGTAGTTGAAAATTATAAAATAATATAAAAATAATTTCTTTAAAAATGATAACTAGAAAATTGAATGAATATATTGATGATAAAATGAAAGAAAATATAAAAATTTAGAAGGTAAAAATTAATTTAAAAAAATGGCTACTTCAATCAATCATTTAAAAAAATTATTTACCAAATAGTCAAATAAATTTTTAACTAATAAAAAATAATAAAAATATCTTATAAAACATAATCTTAAATAATTGTATGTACGTACGTTTTATGTATTTATTATTTTTTTCCCCAAATATT
>CM023955.1:1614416-1658832 GCA_013407115.1 Glycine latifolia | reverse complement strand
TCTTTGGTTATGAGCTAAATAAAAAATAAAAAATTTATATTCTAATAATATAAAATAATTTTACATTTTGATTTATTCATAAATTATTATATTTAATAAAGTTATTATCTTTTACAAAACTATCTTAAAAATCATACTAATAATAATCTTTTATTAAATCACAATATAAAATTCTTTGACACTTATAGTACATTATCATTAAACTTAAGAAACATATATATTATTATTTCTGCCTTTTAATTTTTTTGCTTACTGACAAGTCTTTATCAAAAAATTAAAAGATCATCATGTTAGTTTTCTTATTTTAATTTTCAATTTTGTCATTAAAGTAACTTTTATAAAAGATTTAAATGATCATAAACAAAATCTTTAAAACTATTTTGATGTGATGAATGGAGCCTTCCTTTTCTATTCTGCACATCATTTGGTCAGCGAAGGAATTTAAGAATTTAAAACACTCCAAGAAAGCTGAATCCGATCGAACAATTGAATCAAGTATAAAATTTGTTTCTAAGGGGTGCTAGATTTATACTGGGCTTTAAGGAGATGGGAGGGACCATTTTCTATTGAGACAAAAATTCTAAAAGAAAGGGCGAAACAGAACTCATAAACATTGCAGCATGAAAAAGCAATACATTATGCCGAATTCACTCATATGGTATAATTGATAGTGCCTGGAATACAGATCGAAAATCTCAACTACGTACAAAAAGAATTAAAAGAAAAAAAAAAGGCAAAATTATAATATTAAGAGAACCGGTAGTAACCATTTACTCTTCTTCCAAGTGCAAAAACTTTGCTCATATTTCGTTGACGCATGGACGAATCAAATAACATCGATAATGCTCCATCATGGTAAAGAAAATCAACTTTCTTCCAAATTATAAACCAGTTTGATCTATTCGTGTGAAATCCACTACAGCATCATACATCACCATAAATTTTTCTCCACAATAGCAAAATATTGAAATTTCAAATCACTCTCCTTGAATCACACGCAGTAGCTAGATGGTCCTACAAGCATGAAACTAGATGATCAAGTGAGTCCACCAAAACCTAGACAAAGTATTCTTAAAACTATAACTTCAAATATGAGGAAAATTTATTATTATTTTTTATAATTGAAAACTGTAAAGTGAGGGTTACAATATATACCACTTTGATAGTAAATGCTAGCATAGAATTATGGGCAGAAGATGTGGTCTGATTACTACAAATAAGGAAATCAGTCCTAAGAACAGATAACGAAGAAACAAATCTAATTATGGGCTACAACACTAATATGAAACAATCCAGTTTATCAAACTCAAGCTATAGTTTCCATAAAGCAGAAACCATGACCTGACAGGATAAATTGTTTATCCCGGCAGCTCCTATTTGGTAAATGACTTGTTTCTTAAGATAAATCACATTCAAATGATTGAATTCCACTCACGCTAAACAAGTTTGGATTCTACACAGACAAGTCATTGCAGATCATTACAATCCTTAAAGTAAATCGCTGGATGGAAAATAAATGATTTACTTCCAGACTTACCGATATAAAATCAAATGCTTTAGTTTCTTCCTTCTTTGAACTGCTGATCATTGAGCTAGGAGTTTGAGTTGAAAATTTTGATTGGAATATGTCCGGAAGAGGTGCTTTTCCATTGGATACAGCATTTTGAGCAGTACTACCATCATTCTTGTTGACATTATTAAGGTGTTGGAAATTAGCCATTGTCGCCAGAAATTGCTGCTGAGCCAAGAGATTTCCCATGGCACCATAATTAAGTGGCTGAGAAGAATATGGATGGTTCAACATAATGCCAGGCTGCGTAATACAAGGCGGATGACCATAAGAAAATATGGAGTTTAGATTGAAGCCAACTGCTTGAGTGCCCAACATGCTACCTAAACCATTGTCAGGTCCCAGATGGCTATGATTGTTTAAACCAGAAAATAAAGATTCAGATTGCATGGCAGGAGATGTTGCTTTCTGTTTTGTACTAGAGGTATTTTCATCAATGGACAAGCCAGCCAATAAATCACCACTGTCAGGTTCATTTCTATTCCCCAGACCATGACTCACATGATGATCCAATTTATCATCACCAACAGTCATGCTTGAAAAGATATCAGCATGCTCTTTGTTGTCATTAGAATGAAATGACACATCAGCAAAGGGATCATCATCATTTTTTAGTTCATTACTAGCTACTCCAGAGTTCATAAAATTTCCAAATAAATTATCAGCCAGAGCTGGAGGTGTGGATGGTGTCAAATTTGCTATATTTTGATCATTCTTACTCTTTGTAGTATCACCTGTTCCATGATAGTCATTCAAATCACCAGTGTCTATCAAGTCAGATAACTCAGCAACAGCAGCACTATCCGTCTTCACAGCCTTCTCTGAGTTAATAGCACTGTTTAGTTGGTTTCCACCTAAAAGACCAAGAACCTGTCCATCAAAGGTCAAGTGCTAAATAAAATAATTACAAAATATTAATCTTGCAATCAAAAGGTTGCTCTTAAATTTATCTGCATCCTTCTTAGCTATTTGGTAGAGTGATTCCATTAGTCTGTGTAATTTGACCAAAAAGAGGAAAGAACTGCACAATATTTTGCAGATTTCTGAGATATAACTTAAATTCTCTATCAGTATCTATACTTTCATAGTAACTAGCACGTTATTGTGCAGATTTAACCAGTGGCACACATAATTGAGTTGATAGAAGAAGGGGGAATGAATACAAGCTGGATTATCGGATCTAATGAGAAAAAGGAGAAAAGTAAACCAATAGGGAAAACTAATTCTATCTTCAAATTTTAGGCCTCGGCATAGATTTATTAAAAAAAGAAAGAAATTAAATCCTCAACTTGGATCATTAGGCATATATTACACCAAACATTTGTTACAATATTTCAAAATATATTGTAAAATTAATCAGTACTCAAATTGAGGAAAAATCTTGGGAGTTATTTCATTATTTAATTAGGGTGAGGAGTCTTATTGTATTAGTGGGCTTGGGTTTACACCAATTGCAATACACTAGTACTTGACCTATTTGTTAGCACAGAGAAAGTCTTTTCTATTTTACACACATCAAACATCACATATTACATCTCTTTATTCATTAGTTATTTAGTTTTCTATTCCACACCTTTTCTTCCTAAACCTAGAAAACAATGTTGACTTACGTTATTCTGTGTAACTATGTTCATGTCATTTCCCAGGCGTGCCTCAGACGCAAATGTTAACATCATGTTAAGAGAAAGTAAAGATGAAAGATTAATCTATAACTCATTATAGGACTTCCAACTACATGCCTATCACCAATATTCCAATTTTATGTAATTACGGCTCAATAACTCTGGTTAAAAATTACTTTATGCTCAGAATATGCTCAAGTCAAAACAAATAAAAGTAATTAAAAAAAGAGGATATGAATTGATATAAGAAGGAAATATAAAATGAATGAGAAGTTGAAATAGGATACCTTGTTTGCCTTTTCCCTCAAAGAAGCTTGGGGGGATTCAGAACATCTCAACACCAGAACATTATTTTCAACAAAGTAAGACGTCATACTTGAAAAATGATCGTCATCATCTTTCTTTCTGACGATGGACTCAAGGACACAAACAGCTTTCAGACGAACCTGAAAATATTGTTCCCAAAAGAAGCAAAAATGAGATGACAAATACATCAATAATATGCAGCAAATATCAAGTGAGGCATTGTGCAATTCCTATGGGCATGCATGTATGATTGAATTCGTATTTTCACAGAAACGGTCAACACAACAAAGATCCTTTCCAACAAAAAAACTAACAAACTAACAATTAATATTTGTCGGAAAAAAAAAACAGACATGCCTGCCACATCGGAGATTGGAGCTTTCGTTCAATGGCATGGCATATAGCCATGGCATCCAACTTTGCAGCCTCTCTAAGGAAAACTTGAATGGCATCTCGAGTGGGCTGCAGGCGCACACCACCAGAACTTGCAACTGTCTCCAGCAATCTATCCTCCTGTGTCTTGCTCTCTGCATAACTAGCACCAGTTTTCCCATTCGACATCTTGATCCTAGTTACACTCGCATCCTGACTCCAAGGGACACCAGATTGATTCCTCGAAAGTCCAGAACCACTTTGCAATCCACCGCGATAGGCAACGGGTTCATATCTGTCTCCACTTTCTGTTTCTGCCGTAAATGAGGCATGAAGATTGTTTGGGCCCTTGTAGGTTCCAGTCCCAGCCTCATTCTTGATAAGAGAAGAATGGCCTTTTGTGAAGGCACTGAGTCCTTGCTTAATGGTTGCACTTCCAATATCAACCACCTCACTGAGAAACGATTTCTTATTATCCTGAGAAGGCGCTTGGAAGTTCGTGTTCCCAAACCCTTCTATCCGTCTATTGAGATCAGCAGCAGCAGGAGCAGGAGCCGAAAGAGGTTGCTTATTGGTATCATCTGCAGAAAAAATGGCAGAGATGGCCTCTTGAGCAGTGTCTCTCACAGCCTTGTTGAGTGCATCGCCTTTAAGAGGATCCGATTGACCCTTGTAGTGTAACAATTGACGAATTGCCACCGAATGTCTCTGCATTTCCCTTCTAAACTCCACACCACACTTTCCAACCGCATATTTGATCAATCGTAAAGCCTGTCCAATGCAACCGCAACATAACATGATAGTAATGATATAAATCTGATTTGAATAATATTCCATTCAAATTGTGCGTACCTTGTGTTTGACGGTGGGACTTTTATGGTCGAGGCGTTTAAGGATGAAATCTGAGAGCTCCTTGACGATATTAGCGTGCGAAGAGCGTAGGAGTTCGCAGATTTCTTCGAGTTTGTAGACAGGTGTGACTTTGTCTTCATCAGAGGTAGCTGAATCGATCAAGCGCCACCTCCAGTATGATTCCACCGCTCTTCGACTCGTTTCCATTCTCTTCTCTTGTACTTATTTACATTACAATTCGCAACTCCGCTCTATCCTGAAGTGAAAACGAAACCCTTGGAATTTGTATAACGATGTTCTCTAGCAATACTTGGAGTTTGATTTGAGATTTGGAATGGAGCTGAGA
This sequence comes from Glycine latifolia, assembly GCA_013407115.1. Taxonomy (NCBI): domain Eukaryota; kingdom Viridiplantae; phylum Streptophyta; class Magnoliopsida; order Fabales; family Fabaceae; genus Glycine; species Glycine latifolia. Next base: position 1,653,764 of record CM023955.1, on the reverse strand, counting down.
AAGAGAGCGATGAACATGAACGAAGTTGATGAGAGACGACGAAGGGGCTTTTTGCCACGAAAAACGAAAATTGAGCGATGAGGCGCCACGTCAGTTGCTGACTCATCCACGCTGAGTGGAAACTTCATTCTGCGCTACACGCGCACATTAGCAGCTAACGTTAGCGCCGCGTTTGGATTCTGGGAACAAATCAACAAAACTCCGTTGCTTTAAAAAAAAGAATTCAACTCGGCAAACGGGCCTTGCGGCGCAGTCATCTTCATTCATTCGTTGGTAATGATAGCTTGCAGGTCTCTCATCAGGTTCGTTGAACAAACTATTTCCTCACCAAATAAATAAATATAAGTTTGATTCCTCAATATCAATGTTAGGGTTTCAAGTTTTCAACACTGTTGCGTTTCAGTATAAACTTCAAATTATCTTTTGATTCCATTCTATTCATTTTGCCTCGCAATATTACAAGTTTGATGTGCTTCTGCTTTGCAGAGTGGAGGGAGTTCTCAAGTTCACCAATACTTATGTGGCATCAAGGTCTACACGTTATTGCTTTCAGGTTCCTAGCTTCTACTACTGCGATCTTTTTATTGCTGGGAGTCTGGGACTCACTTTTACACACAAAAAAGTTGTCTTATACTTATACTACATTCAATGTTGAGTTGCAATTGTATCAAATTTTCTCTGGTTTTGAACTCCTTTCTCAGCTTAAAGTTATTTCATTTTTTGCAACAGGATCACAGCCCTTATCATTGCTTAAGCTGCAATTTTATGATGAGTGGTAGAAAGAAGAAAATATGTCTTGAAGACCATAGCATCAAACAGAAGAAAATGAATTCTATCTGGAGACCAATTGCCACCAATGCCAGTTCTTGTGAAGGTTTGTCTATTTTTTCCCAGGACATACTGGATATTCAACTTCCGGTTGTACCGACAACTTTGCTTTATGATTATGGTTATGATTTTTATGATTTCTTTTGCATGATGTGACATTTTGGAAAATATAATACAACAGATTAACTACTTACTTTTATCTGATCTTTACATATGGTGTAGTTCCTAGACCAAAAATAAGTACTATTGTATTTTATGTATTTTCTGCTGCCTCAAAGTTCTTGACAAGCACTTGATGCCATGCAGATAGCGTGGTTTTCAGATGGCATGATACTTTTTAGTTTTTAGTTCTTAGGAGAGACCGGGGAGGGGGGTTATTCATATAAAATGATGTGGTTTTGCAGAAAGCTTGATGAAGGATGCACTTGTTGAGTCAGAAGATGGATGCAAAGTTCAAGAAACTGGCTGTAGCACATCTAGCACTATTTCAAATAAACATCTCACAAAGATAGCTGCTGAAGCTATGAGTGAAATTGCTGAATCAGATACTAGTCCAAGCCAGTTGCTGGATAATGTTGAAAACAGAGTGCTAGAAGGAGATTCATCTGTCTCCACCGAAAAGCATTCAATTTCTGTGCAGGCAAGATTATAATTTTTCACTTCCTTTTTATTTTCTTGAATTGGTAGTTTATATTTTATGAAGATACCCTCCAATATTTATTCATTTCATCTGTTACATGCTAGCGATTACCATTTATCTTTTACTTGGTCCTTCATTATGTTTTGGTTTCATGCAGTGTTGGTTGTTCAATATACATTAAAGGTTACTATAGCTACATAATCAGTTTGTTATCAGTTATCAGATGGCAGGACTTCATTAAAATATGGAAGGATTTCATTATAAGACTTGCATGCAAGGCTACGCTACTGATGTTTTCTCCTTATTTTTCTTTGAATCTGACCATAGTGTTTATTGTTTGATATTTTTCTTCCTGTTTTGTTGTCACTAATTTACAGTGGAAAGTAATGCTATCACTTGTTGCTTTTTCAGAAAATTTTGATTGTACTATCTTTCTACGTCCTTGATTTTGATCTCTAGTTTGTCTTGTTTTGTTTTGTTTTAATAAAGTACTATACTTCTATTTGGTTCTCTTCTCTGATTATGCATTGCATTGAACAGTCAAAAGCTTCAGCCTTTTCATCTGTTTTAATTTTGTGTTTGTTGTGCAGGTTGGTGCTTCTCTATTTCGTTTTATTAAAGGAAAAGGGTAAAAACTAGTTTTCAATTTCTGTTTTGCACAATGGCATCAATAACAACATTGCTTAGCCAACTTAAAGTAGATAAATTTCAGATAAAGAGAGGCTCAATATGACATTAATAGAAACTGGCAGGGAAAGAATCTGAAAATGTAGATTTTTATTGCAAGAACAGCCTCCTCCAATGCGAAGGAGAATGAATTACAATCCTAGAATGTATAAGCTTCTCAGGATTATGGAAGAATCCTACCCTCTCAAGATTGTATAAATCTTGCCTCTCTATTACCCCTCACTAATACCCTCTACCTTTGTTTATATACAACTTCCCTTTCAATTCTGTTATGACAGAATATTCTCCCTTGGCCTTCCTTTTCTTCCTATTAAAGACATTTTTTCATTAAGACTATTATATGCATTTCTAATAAGAGGTCTAACAGACATGGCTGAAAGTGATAAAGAAAAATAATTTTCTTACAATGGTAAGAGGGACAAGAGAAAAGAGTGTGCTTTGATAATATACACTGAAAAGCAAAATTGTGCATGTTAGGAGTTTTAAATAGTTTTGACTTGAGATTCATGTGCCAACACCATGTGGGAAGTGAGATAAAATTACACAAATCTTGTTGCTATTGTTATTTTCAGAGGAAAGGATAGAAGATTGTGCTTATGATGTGTAAAGTAGATTATGTACATCTTACTATGCGTAATACTGTTTCAGGGGATCCACACAGAAAAAGATAGAAGAGGATATGGGGGTTAAAATCATAATACCTACTTCAAAAGAAGAGGATTTTGTTAGTAAGTTTTGGGTTTACTTAATCTGCTATCTATCTTGTGTAGGTCAGCTTTGAAATAGTTATCATTTTATCATGTTTGTGTTTTAATTTTGATTATTGTTATTCTTTGAGATTTTTAAGTTATAGCTGATTGATTTGACATGAATATTTATTTCATTCAAAAGAATAGATTAATTGTGTTGACATTTGACAATCATAATGATATTATAGGTATTTGGTTCTAGTTGTGTTTCTTCACTCTATATAAACAAAAGTCCAATTTCTTTACAAGGCTAGAACATATTATGTTTGACATGAGCATGAGTCTTATATTGGCTGATTATGAGATGCAGAACTTCAGTTCAAAGTAGAAGCTCCCCCATCCTTAATTGCCTGGCTTTTTGGAGTGGGATCTCCTCTATATCATTATTATTCTGATATCATTTGATTGGATAACGAAATTTGATATCTGAATTAATTCAATATAAATGTCTTTTGCAGCCATTGAAGGCATTTCAATCAACAGCGTGAATTCAGCTTCAGAGAAGATACAGGCTATAATTGATGAGGTTAGTTGCCTGTCCTCGCAGTCTCTCAGATTCAAAAGATCTTTGGTTATATTTATCTCCTTTTCCAATTTGTTTCTCGTGTTTACTTCACACTTCGCAGTCACGGACTAATTCACATGTTTTCTTGTGTTTGATATCAGACGGTTAATAGTCGAAATCTTGATTATTCACACTTCATATCCCTTCCGTTGGCCATTCATCCTGAGTTAGTTAATAAACTCATCAATTTTCAACATTCGATATTGGGAATTGGTTTTTGCATGGATGAGAATACCGATGCTGATCCTGATTCCAATGAGGATGAGGGTACTACTATTGACACCAAAGAAGTGGATAAACTATCAAAGGACAATTCCGGTGTTGCAGTTGAGCTTAAAGTTAATGACAACAGTGAATCGGTTAAAGTTAATCTTACTAACATACCCCTTGTCAGTTACGCACCTAAAGCATCCAAGTCTTCCGCTCCTTCTGGTATCAAAACAAACTGGTTTGCTAAGTTTCAGATATTTATAGCTTAAGGACTTTGAATCATGAGTGAAATTATATCCATTGTGTAGTCAGCTCAGCAGCATAAATATTCTTAAGTATGTCTTGATATGTGTTTTCCATCATTTTCTACTAGCAGAGCCTGTTCTCTGAATTCTTGTTAAATATATATGGATATTACGGTTAATTGGTTACTCTCCTGAACCCTAAGAGGCTAAGACATGTTCATATTACCTAGTAACCAGTCATTTTCATGGTTAATAAATTTACTTTGTCATGTACAAACTCAACAAGGATCAAATATTTATGCTTTACTTCATATAACAACTTGTTCTGTTAATCCTCTCCCTTCTCCCATGATTCATCTTCAATATGAAATTTTGCTGATTTATGTTGCACTTTTGCAGACCTGGGTATTGACAAATCCATATTCATCAAGCCTAAAACATTTCACCTTACAGTACTCATGCTTAAGCTATGGAACAAGGAGCGAATTAAGACAGCCTCAGAGGTCTTGCAGGTAAGTTTTATTAAATTCAACATGATAATATATTTTGAGAATTAGAATTTTGTATTTACGTTTGTAGCTGTGTAGAGTATCTCCTCAAAAGTTATGGAAGCCTTGGATAATCAGCCTCTCTCTATAAGATTAAAGGGATTGGTATGTATCTACTTTGAGCTCCATTTTTCTGATACATTATTCATATGAATTCCTACTTGCTGCCTATCTGTTTACAATATATACAATGACATTCCTACTAGTAAATTCACTAAATCTATGGAATGAAGTAACTGAACAATATACAAGTTAAAAAGTTGATATCTGTAAGTTTTTTGTTTGTTATTAGCATTCTGAAAGTTTTATGTTTGAAAGCTTGTTGGTAAGATGTTCATTATTTATAGCATTGCATCATGAGATGTTAATCCTAATACTCATGTAAACTTAGCCTTCATTGAAAGATTTCTCTTAGCACTTTTTGTGTCTGCTAGAAACTCTTACTATTAAAATTGACCTCTTTGTAATTTGTTTAATATCTTTAATGAGGGAAACATATGCTTAATCTTGTAGGAATGCATGAAAGGTTCTTTGGCAAAAGCCCGTGTTCTGTATGCTCCTGTGGAAGAGATTGGCAGTGAGGGTCGTCTTTTACGTGCCTGTCGTATCCATATATATTGTTCTTTGTTTGCCTTTTATGTTTTTTTTTGGGGGGGGGGGGGGGGGGGGGGGGGTAACTATGAATATGTTTATTAATTTCTTATGGATCAGTGTCGGTACCTGATTTTGATTATATATTGCCCTCAAAGAATTGTTTGAATTTTCTAAGCTTTTTTAGAAGTCATCATTGATGCATATGTTGAAGCGGGGCTTGTCTTAGAGAATGATGCTATACAGAAATTAAAGGTAAATTAAACTTGTCAGATTCATTTACATATATGTTGCTTTTGGATAAATAATACTGCCTCTAGTCCTTTATATATAAACATAAACCTATTTTCAAATATATTAATTGTTAAATTTCTTTTATACCCTTAGCTTATTGTGAAGTCTATTACAAGATACCCACTTCTCATACAAGTAGATGCATTCATAAGCCTTACCATACTCATTGGAAAAAAATATTCCTTAAATTATGAGTGGTATCGTTAAATATAGATTTATGTGCATTTTGTTTGTAATAGTAATAGAAAAGTGCATTTTTGTTTGTAATTTTGACAGTTTTCGGTGATCATCTAGATTTTTCTCTTTTGCAGCTACACGCCACTGTGATGAACGCAAGGCATAGGAAAAGGTGCTACACCCCCCTTATTTTTGCAGCTCTACAATCTCCCTTTCTTTGTAAAACTTTAGATAATTTTTCAGTTTAAATATCTGATTCAGGAACAAGAACACGTGGACAAGAAAGGTTGATTCTTTTGATGCACGGGGCATATTCAAGCAGTATGGATCAGAGGACTGGGGGCAGTATCTTATCCGTGAAGCTCATCTTTCGCAGAGATTTTCTTTCGATGAAAATGGATACTATCATTGTTGTGCTTCAATTCCTTTTCCTGAAAATATGCAGGTAGAATGATTGATGTCTTGTTCATTATTGCCTCACTTTTTTGTGGAAAAAGGAGAAGGATTTGAATGGTAGCTTCACCAAATATACTAAACTTATCTACCAGCAAAAGAAAATGCCTGGGATTTAGATCAATTTTTAGTTAGTGTTTCGCTCAACAATTGATATGGCCTCTTTGTAGACTTCAACTTCCTAATTGGTAGTAGTTTATCGTCGATTGTTTAAGGAATAAACAAGTTTCACATCTGTTTTGTTTAAAAGTTCTTCATAAATATAATTAGGTATCGTTGACCAAGGCTGAAAACTTTTTTTTTTTTTTAATTTCTATAATCAGGAAAGCAACCAAACAAAAGGAACAAAGGCTGAAGCCCAAGCACAGATATAGCAATGGCCCACCCAATAGAACGAAGGGTATTGCTATTGGCACAGCACTTTTTTATTAGCACTACTCATGTGGGTGTTTTTTGCATTATTCCAAAATTGTCCCTTGGACGAAAACACAAGAAAACCATAATTTTGTTGTCTATATAGGGGTGAAAACATAATATAACAACGAAAATACGATTCCATTATATAATTGTACAACAAAATCATGTTTTTACCATAGTATAGGTGTGCGTACAAAATTTAAAACAAAAATATGTTTTCATTGTGATTTTGCACCCGAAAACTTGTTTTTGTTTTGACTTTTGTACACACTCCATGGACTACAATGGAAATATGTTTCCTTTTTTATTTTGTATGCGGAAACATATTTCATTGTAAAATAGTGAGTGTGTACAAAATCACAACAGAAATATATTTTCATTTTGGATTTTGTATGCATTCCCTGTTCTATAATGAAAATATGTTTCTAATGTATATTTTGTATGTAGAAACGTATTTTTGTTTTGTATTTTTAGAAATCCTTTTGTTGCAACAAAAATGCAATTACATTTTTGTTTATGCAAATATAAAATAGAATCATGATTTTGTTGAAAAATTTGAAAAAATGAAATCACAATTCGTTGACTGTGAAATCATCTTCCGTTAGGTGAAAAAAAAATTACCAAATGTCACATGTATCGAGTGAAAGAGATAGGAAGAGAAAAAAAGGGAGAGGAAGGGGGATGGTGGGGGTGTCATGATGGAGCAGTGGGAGGGGAAGGAAGAAGGATTGAGGTGTAGAAACCTTAGATGGGTAGGATGGTCATTTTAACATGCTTGGTAGTGTCATTAGCAATTGTGGTAATGATAATAGTAGCTTCCTAAAGGGAATGACCCTAAACAAAAGAGCAACATGCACTCCACGCCCCAAAAACAAAAGATAAAATGACAACATGACATGCTCTTTGAACCATACAAAAGCAAGATAAAAACCACCCCCATATAAAAAATAATGTTTTGTGGGCATATAATATAGTTTATTAGTTTATATTTTGAGAGAGAGAACTTAAAAAAAAAGAGATAAAGAAAAATAAAAGATGTCAAATAGGTATTTATACTATTAAGATTTTCATATACTGTTGTATAAAAAAAACCATGCAATACCTCTACCGATACATACTTGAAGCTCGTTACAACAAATATAAAATGCTTTCGTAATATTAAATATTTTTCATTATAAAATATTAGAGAATTAAAGAATTATCAAGAAATGCTGAATGAGTCCTAAAATCTCCATAAAATATTTGATCCGACTTCTGTTTAACTTAAATTATTTTATGTTTTCTTTTTCATATAGATATTTGAATTCCATTTGTTACACTTAAAGTATATAGTAAGAGTACGAATACGATCAACTAAAAAGAATAAGAATAATAAATATAATTTCTTCAAGACCAATATACATATATATATATATATATATATATATATATATATATAATTTCTAGCTATTAAAAGCGTAAGACAAAAATATGTGTTTTTTTCTAATGGCACAACACAACACACCCCTTGCTTTACAATTGATCTATAGTTTTGAACATGAAGCACCTAATAGAATGATTTTTGGTCGAAAGCTAGAGTGGCCAATGTCCCTAGTCATAGGCACTCGTGGCTTAGTTACTGATTGGAATAAACTACAGTATTGGTCGCCACGGATTACATGAACCTTTGTTGTCATTATTCATTTTGTTTCCTACTTGTATGCATGTTTAGTTGTCTGTTATTAAGGCCCAAAATTGCGCTGGCAATGACACTAAAATGTTCAAGCCAGATTTCACGACTTGATTTTTATAGATGGTAGTCCCATAAATTTTATGAAAATCAAATAACATGACTTATGACGTCACAATGATGTTTTTACATGAGACATTTATATTCATCTCATTGTAGTTGAAAGGGAAAACACCCCGATTATTTCCGCTTGACCTCCCCCATCTCACAAAAATGATTCAATAAAATTCTACCCATTAAAATTAAATTATATAAAAATATAAATGAAATATGGCAGTGCAAGAGAGAACTCCAAGTTCGTCATTATATTTGGTTCAAATTTAAATTCTTTAATTGAACTTAGGCCATCAGGATAGCAAAAATATTAATATTAATGAAGATAATGTTATAAATTAAACAACTAGTCGATGCTAACATGTTGCTTATTTTGTAGCTTGATGCATGGCTCTATCTTATTGAACAGTTGGCTGATAAGGATTTCTATTGATTAGTAGAGCTTACAACCAGCAACTGAGACAAAACATGTACTGCTGCAATGGCAGTCTAGGCTACAATTTTACCTATCTGATACTCGGTGGCAGAATTAGACAGTCTTAATAGTCAAATAGTTAAAATCATAAAACATCTTTAAAGAAGTGATTAAATTAAAAACATTAATTAAGTACTTATATCATTTATATAAAAAAAAAACTGTGCTTAAAGCTCCATAAAGATGATAAAAAATACTATAATTAATTCTCTAGAGACTAGAATAAAGTGCGCCAGATGCACAGTGTTTTTTTTCTTTAATAAATATTACATATAAAATAAGAAAAATTAAAATGGGGCAGGGGTTTGCCAGCTATAACTGCAAGTAACTCTATTTTCATATATTATGAGTCTCAATCAAATATCTGAATTGATAATTATTATCATTGTTATCCAAAGTTTTCTTGTCTAATTCGAACATTTCAATATATTATCAACTTCAATTGAACATCTCAATCAAAACTTATAATCATTGAAATTGGTATAGAGCTTTCTTATCCAATTTTGAACTTTTCATAAGGTATTTTTTTAAAACTTCAAAATGTGAACTAAGTTTTTTTATTTAGGTTTTTTTTTTATTTCTTTTAGTTTTTTATTTTAAAATTGTTTTCTATTTTTTTTTACAGTTTTTTTATAAAAAAACATTATTTTTTATTATAAAAAACATTATTTTTGTTGTTGTTTTAAGCTGTTTTATATATATTAATTTATTAAAAAATATAATTATCTAGAATAGTATTTATGAAAAATTCATATATTTAAATACTCAATATAAATATAATTTAGTTAAATATTCATAAAAAAATATAATTTCATATGATTTATATTGTATTTAAATTTAGTTAAATAGTTTCCTTGGCATGATTTATAACTATCATATGGGAAAACATTAAAAAAAAAAATTCCTTGTTATGATTTACATCATATTTTTATTAATTTTGTTACTTATTTAATATATTTTTCAAGAAAAAATGCATATATTATTAAGTGATCATATGTTTTCTTACTTATTAATTTTAATTTGTTTTAGTTACAAAATTAAATGAGCAAAAGAAGATAAAAAAAAAAGCAACAAGTTAAATTGAACTAAAATATTTAAATTTGAAACAATACAACAAATTTTAAAATACAAAGAATATAACATAAATTCAACGTTGGCTTGAGCCTAAATGGTGGGGGTAGTTTTTCTTTGAATGACATGAATGCAACACACAGAACATCACTTTGATTGATGCAGTTCTTAGATATCCATTTCGGTGTGGATACAAGAAGAGACAAGACGACCCTTAGATTTTTTTTTCTGATATGGGTCGGGACAGATTGGCTAGTGACATGGTGGTCAATACGCTTCGTTGCGCAATTCTCCAAAAAATCATCTATACACGTTGAAGACAGTTTCCAACGCATACACAAGATATATGTAGTTCCTGTACTCATGGTGAGCATGCTTACAAGCAGCAACAACATAAGAATAAAACATATACAATTTTTGGAATTTGCCACACTCAATCACCTTTCAGCCAGTCTATCCGTGAAATCTTTAGTGGGTTGAAGCTCTCTCAGATTTATTATCTTTTGGACCAAGAACTCTGTGTTGTGTCGATCGAACTCAAGAACAGTATAAGCGTTTGCCTTTCTCTATGCGTCTTCGATGGCCTTGTTTAGTACTTGCTATAAACTTGGTCAGATGTAATCATTGTTGCATCTTCTCTCCCTCTATTGTTGAACAATGCATTACACCTTAAATATGTTAATTTTACTAGCGTACCTATTAACAGATTTCTTGATTTCTTGAGTATCAAATTAATCGACTCAGCAAGATTGGTGGTCATTTGTCTCTATCGTCGACCACCATCCCATGCAAGAGTTCATTTTTCTCAAGGAATCTCGCTGAGTCAATTAATTGCACGGTCAACATCTACTTCCTCCCTCAAAATGTTGTGGTAGTGTTTGATCGTACGCTCTATCCTTGCATATGCTGAGCAGTTATAAACATACAATTTCAATATTGTGAATAATACAAAATGAAGTGATATTTAATATGAAGAGAAATAAATTTGGAACTCACCCATATTGATAATTAGTTTTTTGATGACATTGTTATTGTACCTCCTTATGTAATTATATGCAATGTGTCAAATGCAAAACATATGCATAAAATTTGGTGTCGTCCACCCATTATCACGTCTTGAGTATACACATTTTATTGTCTTGTGCTTGTTTGAAATCAAACACAAACCATGTTGTGGGGTGACATGTCTTTTTAAATTTTGGAGGAAGAAAAGTCATGCTCCCACTAATTCACTCTCAACAACAGTAAAGACTACTGCAAGGATTTTATTGCTGCCATCTTGTGCAACTGCCACAAAGAGGTTCCCCTCGTACTTACTGTACAATCATGTTTCATTGACTTGAACCACGAACTTGCAATATTGAAACCTATCGATACACAGTCTGAAACTCCAAAAAATACAATGGAACATCACTAAACTCTCTACTGCTCAACCTCCTTATGGTGGCATTGACAGTGTTTCCTTCTCCATTACCATATCAGGCAGAAATTGCTACATAGCTTACAACAATCTCAGTAAATCGTAGTACAATCTTTCCCAATTGCCGTAGATATTTTCAACAGCCTTTTATTTTGTCAACCATGTTTTACGATAGGAATTGAGTGAACATTCATTTCTTCAAGATGATTTGACCCACATTGTTTTTCTCATACAATTTGACCTCATATTTTTTGTTTAGAGACGATGTGACTGTACAATATTTTCTACGAGACAATTTGACTAAACACTATTTTTTCCAAATAACACAAATCAAACATAATTATTTAAGGCTCAATCTAAATTATTTATATTGTAGGTGTAATATCATTCGTTGGTATAACTCACGTGAAAATAGTACATTACCTAATATATATAGCAATAAGGGGGGTTAGATGCAACTCAACACATTTGTTTGATATTCACCCTATCTTATCATCTTTAAACCAATTATTTTTTTCACAAAGTCTTATTCATCATGAACAATAATCTATGGGAGTTTCTCCACATTGATGACTCATACCTCCCATCCTTTGTTTGTCATTTTAACCCAAATTTGTCATCCTTCAATTTAACAACACTTATTCTTGGTCATACAAGTTGTCATGATGAATCGACAATTTGGGGAGTTACTCCCAACTCAAGAATTCATAATGCATACCTACCAAGTAACCCAACATGAATTTAACAGGAATCCATGATTATATGCTTTAGATTTTGTTCGATCACAAGGTAAGCTACTACAAAACATTTGTTGTCTTTGATATAGCAAAACATTCAATTGATTGTTGAATTCATATAGTTGTAGGATTGATAAATGTTGATGACACACCTCACGAGACACTGTTAGGGTCTATTTATTATATTTTTGATTGTATACCTTTAACAGTCGTCATTGTCAAAATTGGCACCCCTAACAGTTATGGAGACATGAGAGTTACACTCAAGATAGTCAAGTTTAATTTGGTCTCTAACAATTATATCGCTATTTTTGGGATATTCATTCACGAGAGTTTTAGTTTCAGGATCCTACAGGGACTATTGATGCCACTTTGCGACAGACAATCATAGAAGATCAAGATTTTGGCCAATATATAGCTATTGGTTCTGTCTTAGTTCTGCAAGAGGTAAGTTTCTTACTTTAGTTGTTAATTTCTTACTTTCTGTATCATATAGAGTTTATTTTTTTATTGAACTAAATGGTATACTCTATAGGTGGTTGTGTTTTATCCATTTCCTGCTCACTCAAAATGTTATTTGAATATTACACTGCACAATGTTATCAAGGTAATATTTTTGTATTTTAGATTACCAATAATTTTGGTATTCATAAATTTGCATTGTATATCCATATGTTAATATTTGACACAGGTCTTTCCAAAGGACAATTGACTTCTTGTCAAGAAGTATCTATTACATGCGTGCAACATTTCATGAAGTGTGTTTGCAAAATGACTTTATCGTTTATGTTTATTTTTTATAATACTGATTATGTATGTTTTAGGAATTTCATGTATAATCTTGTTTTATTTTATGGATTATCATTTAAGTTCAATTACAATATTTTTTTAATAATAGTAGTAATTCCAATTTACCTTAATTTTTACTATTTAATATGATATATTAACTCATAATTAACTAATTATAATATAAAAGGTGTTTACTAATGATTTGAAAAAATAAATATTGAGAGGATGACACATAAATAAAATTGTCTTGTTTCATTTAAGAATTAATTATTTTAAAAAAATACTATTCTATATTAATTCATATTTAAGTACTCATATGTTTACATCAATCATCAATGCAAACTATTAAACTTGAACATATTTTATTTATTTAATTTTTTTAGGTAAAATAATTATATCACTTAAATATATGCAATTTTCATAAATATTTAACTAAATTATATTTATATTGAGTATTTAAATATATGTATTTTTCTTAAATACTATTCTAGATAAATTATATTTTTTTATAAATTAATATATATAAATTAGTGACCAAAAAAATTAAAACAAATTAAAAAAACAGTTTTAAAAAAACTGTAAAAAAATAAATAAAAATTTAAATAAAAAACTATAAGAAATAAAAAAAAACTCAATTCACATTCTGAACTGAGTTAAAAAAATCCTTATAAATTTGGTTCTTAAAAAATTAATTTCATAAGGTGATTTAGAAATAAAAAACAATGTTATTCTCATAATGTGAGAAAAAAATTGAAAATAAAAAATTGGTTTGGAAGAGAATAATTTCTTATTATGAATAATGTTTTATATTATTGATATAAATAATTTTTAGATTATATTATTTGAATAATTATTTAATTTTTTTGTATTATTGAGACGAAAAAATTGCAATTTTAAGCTCTGTTTCAAAAACTACCGGATCTCCCATCGTTAACTATACATTTCATGTTCAAGTTTGGCATTTGGCTGGGGGAGAGGACAAAAGAATCACACGCCCCATAATGGGATACTATTCAAAAGGCAAAAGCATTGTTTTTTAATTTTGATTTTTTTAAGTCTCTTTTTACATTCACTTATTTTTTTTTCTCCTTTTTTTCTTATTTTTTGCATCATATATTTTAATTGCCATAATTATTAACTACAGATTTAAGGTGTGTGAGTCACACAACAGAATAATAAACCTACAAAACAACATTTTAGTCATTTGTATTTTGAGAAGAAAATGATAAGAGTAGTTAATTTTTTTTTTACAATATCCACTTTAGTTTTGAGGGTTTCCCATTAATAAAAAAACTAAAAGAGAAAAAAATTGCTAAATTTTTAATTAAAATACAAGAAAGAAAAAAACTAGTAACGAGACAAACAATTTGAATCTAGATTAATGATGACATAATTATAATTAATCAAACAGAGGGGCCATCCAGACTCTGCTTTGTTTAGCTCTGATTTGCCGACCACTATTTTTTATAATCATCGACCATTATGTGACTAATTACTAACATCCACAAATTTCTGTTCATGAATTTTAAATTCCAGAGAGAATGGGCGGTGATATTTGTGGCCCAAATTTAATTCATGTCCTCCACTCTCTCCCTTTTGTTATGTGATTATTTTCTTCACATTCTACCCCACCAAACACCACCTCTATTCCACTCTCTACACACATTAAGGAATCATTTTTCAGCTTCCGGACATTTCTAATGAATCACGATTCACGCCACTGACAGCTAAGCTTGCCAGAAAAAGACCTGATTGGATATGCATTGATATGTACCACATTCCCTTTTTATCTCTCAAACATAACGTACGTACTGTCCACAGGATATGTTGGACAAAACTATAAGAAAGGATAGTTAGAAAATTCGAAAAAATGCTAGTTGGTTAATATTTTAAAAAAATGATACTTTAAATTACGTTTGTTTTAAAAATTGTTAGAAACTAATAAAAAATATTAAAAAAATACTAAAAATTTTATTTATCAAATAATTAAACAAATTTTAATTAATAAAAAAATTAAAAACTAACTAAAATAACTTCTAAACATAACACAAATTATAATTCTACCCTAATGTTAATTAGTTTATTCAAGTTTTAAAATAAACACATTCTAATTTATTTGTTTTGCATAAAAATATTTTATTTAACTCCAACTTAATTCTCTCTAACAAAGTATATTTTTCTTAGTAAAAAATATATATAATTTATACACCAAATAATCTTAAATTAACTTTTTCTTAATAATAACAATAACAGCAAGGAATTTAATCATCAATATTACGTTAATTCTAAGTGAAACTGAAATTCAACCATTTAAATAAGGTTTCACGTTGGAATTATATGGATGAGATAAGACATCTCATTAAAAATAACCAGCTAAATTTACCAAGAGAAATTAACATTGATAAAATTGAATAAAAAAAGCAACCCGACCAATCAAATTGGTTTCGTACGTGAACTTATTTAATAAGCCTTGATGCTGTCCTTGATAACTTTCTACTATTTATACAGCTCCCTATAGAAGCCTTTTGTGCTATATTTCTAACTCCCAACACTTCAATATCTTATCTTCTCCTCCATCTTTGAGGTTCTCACTGAAACTTCTGAAGATGGCTGGCATAGCATTCGGAAGCTTAAATGATTCTTTCAGTTTGGCCTCCATCAAGGCCTACATTGCTGAGTTCATTTCAACCCTTCTCTTTGTTTTTGCTGGTGTTGGTTCAGCCATAGCCTATGGTTAGTTAATTAGTTTTTCTGTTTGACCTCACACTTATAATTGCCAATGCCACTTTTTTATCTCTAGAGTTACATTAATTCAAGTAGCACCACTTTTTTTTTATATCAAGTAAACAAAAAGTAATAAGAGGAAAGTGTGAGGGTCCTTGTGACAGTTTTATGAATTATGTACATATATGCAGAAGTTTGCAAACCAAACACTTTAAAAACGTAGTGTTTGCTTAATTTGAACACGACTCTGACTTGTTATAATTCTTTTGCAGCTAAGTTGACATCAGATGCAGCTCTTGATCCAACTGGGTTGGTAGCTGTTGCTATTTGCCATGGTTTTGCTCTCTTCGTTGCTGTTTCTGTTGGAGCCAACATTTCTGGTGGCCATGTCAACCCTGCTGTGACCTTCGGGTTGGCTCTTGGGGGCCACATCACCATCCTCACTGGTCTCTTCTACTGGATTGCACAGCTTCTTGGCTCCATAGTGGCATCCTTACTCCTCAAGTTTGTCACTGGCTATGTAAGTTCAAACTTAACACATCCATGCATATATAATTTCAATTATATGTGTCACAAACATGGCAAAATTGTCATTCATGCACCAGAAGCTCCATGCATAATTAATTAATCCAATCCATATCATCCCTTTTGCTGTTCATCATAATAATTAGGGAACATTGATTATAATTCTGTTGAATACAGTTTCCTCATTTCTTTATTATAAGTATATGAAAGGGTGTCAGCTGGTTCAGTTGGTAAAGTATATAAGTTACCTTAACTAGCTTGTTAGTTTGATCAAATCAGATAGCTTTCAACATGTAGGACGTTAATTAGATCACAATTTTTTACAAAGTATGCTTGGTATGTAGGGATTTTCTCAAATTATTGAGAAAACTTTGCAGTTTCTTAAGTACTAGTACTTTTTCTATGTTGTCCACTAAAAATAAAAAGTTTTATTTTTGCATGTTTATATTAAAAGTTAACATATAATTGAAGGTGAAACTGAATACTAACATAAAAGCCACTAATTAGGAACTAGTATTTAAAATTTGTCCTAAATATAAATTACCTTCTATTTTAGTATTCCAAATTCAAGTAAAGTGCCATTTTAGTCTTTAAAACTATGCAGTGTTGTCACATTAATTTTTGAAATAAAAAGAAAAGTATTTGAAAGTGTAATATGTCAATTACAATAATTCAAAATTAAAAAAAATGTGTGACCTAAATGATAATGTTAACATATATTTAAAGATCAAAATAGTAGTAATAGTTAAATTTAAAAGACTTAGAAAATTATTGAAAGAATCAAAGATTTATTTGGCGATGATATACTTTTAGTTTAGAATAAAAGAAGTCTTAAGTCTTGTGTTTCAATTTTTTATATATATGTTAAAAATAGAAACCAAGTGGCAATTAATGATTTGTTGTCTGCAGGACACTCCTATCCACAGTGTTGCTGCTGGAGTTGGAGCTGGTGAAGGAGTTGTTACAGAGATCATAATCACATTTGGATTAGTGTACACAGTGTATGCCACAGCAGCAGACCCTAAGAAGGGTTCATTGGGCACAATTGCACCCATTGCCATTGGTTTCATTGTTGGTGCCAACATCTTAGCAGCAGGGCCATTCTCTGGCGGGTCCATGAACCCTGCACGCTCCTTTGGCCCTGCTGTTGTCAGTGGTGACTTTCATGACAACTGGATCTACTGGGTTGGCCCTCTTATTGGTGGTGGTTTGGCTGGTCTTATCTATACCTATGCCTTCATCCCCACCCAGCATGCACCTCTCGCCACTGATTTTTAATTTCATGATTCACATTGTTGCCTTGTGTTAATTTCTAATCTGTAATAAAGGAGGAAAAGTAATTAACTCTTGCTTTTCCTTCTTTTCATCTCTCCGCTTTATCCTTTATTTTATTTTTTGCTTTTAATGTAAAGTTGGAGTACGTCATTGTTTTCTAGCTTATAAGAATTCATGAGGTTGGTAATCTAGTTTTTCTTTTTCTTAAAGCACAAATTTATCTCATTTATATATGGCTTTCCCTTTTAATTTCTTACCAGGACTAGTATATAGTGTTGCATTGATTAACATCTATCAGACGAGAAGTTTACAGCTGTTTTTAGATAAAGTTGAGAATGTTTATCACTTTGAGTTGGAGAGTATAATTAATACTTTTGAACTCCCTTGATTAATATCCAAATATGTCACTGAGGTTCAATTAGGAAAATGAAAGTGGGAAAGCCATAAAGCTGCAGCAAAAGAAAAACACGTTACGTACGTTTGATTGTATACTGTTGGAATGATCAATAGGTATAATTTGTCGTTGACTTATGTACCAAAACACAAAGTTGCAATTGTGAGGTTTGTCTTTTAGGCTTTTTATTATGTAGGGTAAAAACACAGTGAAGATGTAAATGATTAGCTATACAGTATTGCAAGATAAAAATTTAAGCAAATGAAACTGAAATTATCTCTTGTTTAATGAAAATCTACTGATGAAGTGCTTGGGATGGACACTGAACAACGTGGCTTCACGTATTCTTGAAGTGCATATGATATGGGTATGCCCAACAGGTGCTATGTTAGTGTGGATGGGGACCACCAAGTGGGAATTATTAATTTTAAAAAGTTAGAGTGGATTGAATCCAAACAATAGAATACAAGGCAGTAAGAACAAAGTATAGGGTCACACCAGGCAAAACATTTAGGTAGAGAGGGCCCATGCGGGATTGCAAAAAGTTGGGCTACTGTTTAAGTATTGTTGAAGAGTTCCACCATTCTACTCCTACAAGCTGTAATTGCAATATGCAGTAGGTCTCTGTACTTGTTTTTATGATATGAGACCACATGTAGTTTTTTTTACAGGAAGTAATCTTGTTCAGTTACATAGAATTATTATAGACAATAATCTTGTGGACTGTGCTAGGTTTTTGGCCGACCAAAGATCTAATACTGACCAAAAGAGGCCATTGACAAATCATATTTATTACTACTAGTTCTTAAACACCAATTGGTGTAATGCATTTTGTTGATAATGATGCATGAGTTGTAATTTTTTTAATACATGTCTTTAATGATAAAAAAACAAAAAATATCACAGAAATAATCTATTGTAATCAATGACAACTTTTCTATAAGAGTACCTCAAATAACTAGAAAAAATGAAGCATACTACTATTTGGACCAGTTGTTGTCGAGCTAAGACCATCTCACCCAGTTTGGCTTTGGGTGAAATATTTTGACACCTACCATGAGATTATGGTAAAGCTTTTCTTAACCAGTCTTCATCAACTTTTGCTTTCCTAGTTGTAGTCGATACTAAAATTAAGAAATCTGTTAGGATATTTGACTGACCTTTTAGTGGAATTCTTTTCTCTTAACCTTATTTTTTATTATCTAAACTTGAACCCAAAACTTTGCTTAAAAAAATCAAATTCATTATCACTTGAACCAACAACTTAATAAATTTAAGCAATTTAATAACGTATTGGTGTTTGATGATATTAAGCCAATATCTCAGCAAGTTTAATGATTTTTTTCCATTCAATAATGATAAAATATTATCTTAACCTACCACAATCTTCTAATAAATTAAAGATAAAATTATAACATATTTTCTTAGCTATAAGCATAGAACATTAGCAAGACTCAAAGTTTGAGCTTGTATCTCTTTGCTTTAGTAATTAAGAATA
Source organism: Glycine latifolia (assembly GCA_013407115.1). Classification (NCBI taxonomy): domain Eukaryota; kingdom Viridiplantae; phylum Streptophyta; class Magnoliopsida; order Fabales; family Fabaceae; genus Glycine; species Glycine latifolia. The sequence continues at coordinate 1,634,669 of CM023955.1, read as the reverse complement.
TTTATGAAGAGACAACTATGGTGAGAAAACAAAATGAGGTTATAACACATTTTCCTATGTATGATTCTTCTTTCGTGTTTTGATTTCTTTTTTCTTTCTATTAAGACAGTATCAACTTATCTAAACAATTTATAATTAGTGGACCCCACTAAAAATTAAGGAATGTAAAAATGAGAATGGCTTTACAATATTTTCCATATATTTTTTTTTGCCTGCAAGTGCCTCTGAAGTCTAAACAACAGAATATATCTCCTATGTTCAATTGCAAGTTTCCAAGACTTACTTCATGGTTTGCAATGAAGCGAAAACAAAAATGCCATAGGAAGAAATTCGTTTTATATCATTTCCTTTACTCCGACTCCCAGTTGGACTCTCCAGGCTTTGCATATTTCCATTCGTGCCCTTTCCACTCTGGTAGTTGTTGAATCACAACCTGCATCAAATCACAAACCAATACTTGATCTTAATATTCATGCATGCATTTTAAGTGTAAAGAATGTTACACTATAAACTAACTAAAAATTATCTTTTAAGCATGTTTTAAAAGTAATTATTATAAAATTAATAATTTTAGCATGCATAATTATTTATAATTAAATTCTGTATAGTGTAACACACTAACACAAAGTAAAAATAGTTTAAATAACAGCCGTAAAACAATTTTTTTTCTAATTTATTAACCAAAGTCAAGGATTACTAAAGTTCAATAGTAAAGAATCACGAACCGCCCCTCTGGAATCTGGTTTACCAACAATTGTTTGACATGCTAATCTCCAATTCTTTGGTTTCTGGAAAAAGGGGGAAAAATCCAGATAACAAAACCGTAATTGTCTTCATAGACAGTAGAAAAATACCAGACAAAAAATTTCAATCTGACGATCAAGTTTGCATTCGGTCTATTAATTACCTTCTTTAGTATTTCTTTCTCTTTATCAGTGCGAGGGTTTAGAAGCTCCTTGCCTTCAAGAACCTAAACAACAATTGCAAAATAGATTACTAGCGTACTTTATTTTATCTGTCTTCTAAACTATATTACTCTATCCTAAAACATGTGTCTCTTAATTTCAAGGGGGACAAAATATCCGTGATTGGTTACTCTGAAATGTATCCCAATAAAAGGTGGTTTTTATTGTTGTATATTTTCAATTTAATAAATGAACATTTGGTACAAAGAATCATGAGTTTTATTTCTTAAGAATCATGCTTTCAAAAACCATAATTCATGAGATTGTTACCACTTACGAATGTGTTTGTTGATATATTTAAAAGATTTGTATGAATATTATCATGAGTGTGACTAAAACTTTTTCATCATTATAGGAATTTTAGACCCTCACATTTTCCATAAGAATATATAGGAAATATAGTTAATTTTTTTAAAAAAATTATACCAAACATGAAAATGTATAGCTCACCTCCACCATACATGTGCCACAGGTTCCACCCCCTCCACAATTTAACAAAGGTCTGGCCTGGAAAAAGTAGCAACAACAAATTAAGCGCATATATATATATATATATATATATAAACTGATTAATTCACACAAAAAAATAGTCTAGTATAGTCTTTACAGAGCAAATAATAAGGTTGCAGAGGTAATTACATAGGGTCCATAGAGGTCAACATTGGAATCGAGCATTATCTTCCTAAGCCTCTGGCCTCCACAAGCAGAACGAAAATGCATATCTGGTGTTCCATCTGGTAGCAATACAGACTAACCAAACCGACAAGAGACAACCAAAATCATTAAGAGACATAAAAAAATGTAAAACCAATTAATGTAGCATCATAGTATTATTTAATTGTTGGACTTACACTAACAAACACGAGTCCGACATAAGGTGGCTCATCGGGGTCAGTGGTATCTGAGTCAGAGTCCTTCTCAGGGACTGTGCCAACAGCTCTAATTTTGGTTCTTACATAGCTGACACGCTTAGAGGAATAGATGGGTCTGTTGTTGGGTCTGAAGTTATGGGAAGAGGAAGAGATAGAGCGCAATGCATGAGAGGTGAGTTGGAGTTGGAGGAGTGACATCTGTGTGGTACTATTTCAAAGTTCCTGCTAAGTGTTATGTTGATGATCAGCTGAGGATATTTTGCACCAAATTTGAGCTTAGTACAGTGCCTCTGTCATTTGTGGTTGTTCTTTTGATGATCTTATCTATCTGCTACGTTTTGCATAGCTACAACTTACAACTACAATGAATGAATTATTATTATATTTATATTTGATTGAGAAAGAAATTAATTTATATTTATAAACGGATAAAGTCAGTAAGGGGAGGTTGAGTTGGGCCACATGCTGGGTAACGAAGTTTGTTGGACCATGTATTGGGAGGCATTTTAAAAGGACAATAAAACGCTAGAAGAAGGGCTTGAACCTTCGACCTTGTGGTTAACAGCCACACGCTCTAGCCAACTGAGCTATTCCAGCTTTGTTGGGAAATTGACATTTTGTATTATACTTCACTTTTATAGTCATGGTTTCATCATGTGTATGCATTAATAAGAAACATGGATGTATTATTGTTTTTGTATGCATGATTACACGATAAAACCTTGATCAACACATGCTTAAGAATTTAATTGTCTATTTGATTTTGGCGATTTTTGTTCATAAGATATTTACCAACTTGTAAGGAATTCGTTTGACATCCTTGAACTTTTGCAAAAAAAAAAACATAGTAATTTACTAATTTTGTATTTTATGTTCTAAATTCAAGTGTTTGACATTTAGTTAGAGACAAAACAGTTTGTATAAAGTGGTTTCTACTTCACACCTTTCAACCAAAAAAAAGGCTACCTAAAACATTTGTTTTTTCTTAGAGGGAGACCATTAGGGTTAAAGAAAAAAGAAATTATACATTCAACTAAGTAGAATCTGGGATGGAATAATTAGCCCAAAGATAAGGAATGAGGGGATAACAAAAAATAACCATCTTGATTTCCAAAATATCTAGGCAACAAGAAAATAAGAAGTTGAAAAAATTTCTTATAATGTTTATGACTTTAAGAAATCATGATAATTTAAATATTTAAATGTCTAACATCTCGCATGCAACTCAATATTATTTTTTATGTCATAAAATAATCATTTATCTTTATAGATTATGGGCTTACCTCATAGGACTTCAATATAATTTTTTAAAGAGATAGGTATTATTCTCTTAACTCAAATCACCTTCCCATGCATGAGTGCCTCATGGGTGTAAGGAATTTGTGAGTTTTCAAAGAATAAGGGAAACAAGTGAGGATAATGAGAGCAAGAAAAAGATGGATGAAGATGGAGTGAAGAGTGTTACATTACTTTAAGAGATGAAGGGTGAGGGAGGGATTTGTTCGGGTTTTTTCACTTAAGTGGAACGGTTCGTTTCAATAATATTATATTCAAAAAAACTTTTTAGACTTTTACTATTCAAAACATTAAATAATACTAAGTGTGCAAAGTGAGAGTAATATTTTATTACAAGTGTGTCTTAGTTTTAGTGTAATTAAGGAGTTCCACAAAGGCATTAAGTACTAGTCTTTTCATATTGTATTTTGTATCGACCGAGAGTATTTTGTTGTGAGTTTTGTAGTTTTTCAATGGAATGTTTATCGATCTTATTATATTAAGTATTTTTGTGTTTATGCATTTAAGGAGGTTGAGAGACTCTATATCATTAGTTCTTATTTGGTCGATCTACCTAAGGTTCATTGATTCGGATGCTGAGCGACCTAACCTAAATAGATGTTACTATATCATCCATACTAGACCCAGAAACATGGGAATGACATTTTCACACTTGAATGTTTCTGGACTAGTTATTCTCTCTCAAAGACACAACTTAGTTACAGAAATATTTTGATGTTTACCGTGAAACTTGGTGAAACTTTTCCCAACACTCTTGTTTCTTGTTAAAAGACGAGCAAAGCAACATTCTAAATTCTAGTGAAAATTCTTCATTATAATGGCTATCACAAACAATAGTGAAGGGAAAGATACAAAATAAGTAGTCGAAAGCAACGTATCAAGTCAGATCCGAGAGGTACTAAGCAAAGTCTTTTTCTTGGCGCTAAGTTTATGATCTCTATCTTGCATTTTCTCAAATTCAAATTTTATTTTCCCGATCTTTGGCTTTTCAATTCTGAAAATTATATGAATTATTGCATAAGATCAAGATAATGTAAGTACACTTTGGTATGATTAGATCAGAGGGTACATCATAACTACCCAATTGTATTTCAGTATTTTTTTTATAAAAAAAATTGCTCATATGCTTATCATTCTTTTTTCTTACTTTTCTGTGAGCAAGTACTCAACTTAATCTCTACAAATAATCACTCAATTTAATTTGATTTTTAGTTAATTTTCTTCAAAATTACAAAGGTCGGACGTTTTAATTTCTCATTTATTTTAAAGAATTAATTTCCATTAATAATGGCTTTTTCAAGGATTAAATTAATGTATAACATTGTTTTACTTTTGCTGATTTTCAACTCATACTGCGTTTGTGATATTCACAATGAATTGCACCTGTATCCAAGAGTTCCATCGCCTACAGTCCAAAAACAATCAGCATGAGGTGTATAGGTTGTTATTTGATCATTTGGATGTACTCAACTTCAAATTATATATACACTAGCAATTTAGATAGATATGATCGTGTATACGATTTCTCAGGGATATTTCGAACTTGGAGATATACTAGCATATTGCAATCGTTTCATGTACGATGCAGTACCGATTTCTCAGATAAATTTTTAAGCTGTTGATATCAATCTTTGTTAGTAATTATTTGTCCAATTGAAGGTGTAATCAATACGACTTTACTATATAATTCATATTAAGCATGATTTAGTTATAGGAACAAGTTTGTATTATATCTCCTATAGCCTAGTGTTTTGAGAATTTTCTTTTATAATAAAATGTTATTCAAGTTTAGGAGTATTCCTAAACTAGTTCTTTATTAAATTAAAGTAGTGACTATCCATGAGTTTTAGAGAATAGAATAGAAAATAATAACTATTAATTAAAAACTTAATATTTTTATAATTTATTTTATAGGTGTATTTCCTTGACTCTCTTTGTGCGACTCCAATGAGCAAAGTGCTCAAAGTCTGAATATCCATGATTCATATTATCATTTGAACGCATACGTCACTGAACTCTTAGTGTGTAAGTAATCATAAATGTTTGTAATAGGAGGATCTCAAAGTAACAACTAGATCAGATATGATACATACAAGAATAATGGATCATTCAGTTATGATACACCCCTATATAGATCCTAACGATTGACCGAAAAAGAAAAATTACACTTAAATATTTTTGGGATAAGTCTCCTTCTTCTCATGCATGATCTAGCTTAGTAAAAATATATATTTATTTTATTATAATGTTATATTTATCTAGGAGAAGCAAATCCCTTATTCACAAAAAGAAAATAAAAGAAAGAAAGAAATTTAAGTGGGAAAGCAATAATGAGAGGAGGGGAGAGTGACGAGGTGAGGTGATGTGGTTTTATCGTGCGTGGCAGCCACAGCTAAAATCTAAATAGTAACGATATCGATCGACACGTGATACTATATAATTTCACTTTCCGAGAGGTCAATTTTAAAAAATTATGAACATGTTTTAATATTAAATAATATTTTTAACTTATATAATATATATTTTATTTAATATTCAATCATTTATCAAAAAAATAACAGAATTAATAATAGTATTTTTCCTTTAACACATTTCTGAATTATGATGAAAAACAAATGTGAGATTTTACAAACCAGTATTTTAAATATAAATTTGTTTAAACAGTAACAGCAACACTAATGGTTTAAAAAAGAAAAAAGGAAAACAGGGAAACAGCATTACAACACTAAATAATAGAAACGGTGTACAACATTACAATATACAAAACTAAATAATTATGTCCCTAAACTAAAGCTAAAGCTTCGGTAACTCATAATCTACACGAGTAACAAAATAATTAAAATATAATTACAAATGCAACCAATGTGAGACTAACAACATTTTCCTATAAATCTGAACCTAACCAGTACCTTGAAAAAATTTAGCTGAAAAAAACCAGATTCTCTATACTCCACCAATTTGAAGCACATCATTAACATTAAAAAAATTAACAAATAGATGAATATGGTTTAAAAAAAAAAAAGAAAAGAAACAAGGAAAACAGTAAAACAGCAGTACAAGCGTACAGCACTAATGGTTTAAAGAAAAGAAAAAAGGAAAACAGTAACAGCACTAATGGGTTTTAAAAGTTAAAACCGTGAGTCCGTGAGTCCGTGAGTCCGTGAGTGGTGAGTGGTGAGTGATGAGAGTGAGAGAGTGAATGGAAAAGCAGAAAACCCATTTGGGGGTTTCGTCCCGCAGTGGTCGAGAGAGAACGAAGAAGTGAACCAGAGCAAAGCACTTGACTTACCTGTGACTGACTGGTGAGTGCGAATGACGGGCTGGCGGCCGTCGGAGCGAACGGCACGCGGACGTAGAAGCAAGCGGCGGCCACCACTGAGTGTGAACTCTGAAGCGACAAAGCGTGAAGGGAAAGCGTGAATGGTCACGAAAATTAGGTAAGTGAAATTTAATCTCTCTAATATTTTCTTGTTCACTCAATTGCCTTTTGACCGTGTCGGACACGGTCAACGGGTCGAGGTTGTTGACCGCGTGTCGGACACGGTGTTGGTGCGTGTCGCCGGGTCGTGTCGGACTCGACCCGCCCCTAATTTCTGAGTGTCCGTGCTTCATAGGCTAAAACCCTCCTTTGACTTCAACTACGGGTAAAGGCCGAGCCGATGACCCAAGTTTCAAAGTATGGGCAGTTGCTTCTTCATTCTTCTCTCCCCAAACCCTCCAACATTCAATTCCGTTCTCTCCTAACAGTTCTCGCCTCGTCCTTGAAACGACACCGTAGCATCCCTCCTCTCCGCAGAAAAAGCACGACGCCAAAGCCAATGGAAGTGAAGGAGGAGTCATCGAGCTTCAACAAGAGAAGTACCGAGGGCAGAGACAAAAACGACATCTCCCAGAAGAATCTCCTACTCAAAGTTCGCAAGCTCAACCCAATCAATACCATCTCTTTTGTTCAGGTACCCTTTACCCTTCTCTCTTTCTCTATTCCATTATCCATTACCAACACTAACCAAACCCACTTATTGTTTCTTCTAATTACAAACTAATTTGTCTTCTTCAGATATTGGGAACTGGCATGGATACTCAAGATACGTCTCCTTCAGTCCTGCTTTTCTTCGACAATCAAAGATTTATATTCAATGCTGGGGAGGTAACTCTGAACTCTTCTCTCTCTCTCTCTCTCTCTCACAGTTATCATATTATTATCTGCTTTGCTATCTCTCTGTGGAGGCTTACAATTTATATAATATAATAAGGAATGCCCTCACGCTCAATTCAGGGATTGCAAAGGTTTTGCACGGAGCATAAAATTAAGTTATCAAAGGTATGCTATATCTTCAACTTCAATCCTTTACTCCTCTAATGTCAATTGCCTAGTACTAGTAGTATCATCTCATAAAAATATAGTTTGTTACGGGTTTTAGTTTTGTTGTCTTACTATTGTTAATCTTTCTACAGATAGATCACATATTTCTTTCTCGTGTCTGTTCTGAGACTGCCGGTGGCCTTCCAGGTCTGTATTAACCTTACGGTTTTGGCTGTATATTGCAGAAAATAGCTTTTTGGTTTCTTTAATGATGCACTGATTGCTAAAAGTTGTCATGTTCAATTGTTTCTTCTTTACTACTACTGGTTAGATTGGTGATTCATGTTTTTCTTTTATCGACATATGTTAATTGTTAGTTTGTTAGATTTTGTTAGTAGATTGAATCTGCAATCTTTCCCCCTTTCCCTTCTTTCTTAACCATTCAACCAACCTTATATCTCCTAATTGGTGATTCATGTAGAAGGGCCTTGAACAAATTTTTCTTCAACTCGCAGGTTTACTGCTTACTTTGGCTGGCATGGGAGAAGATGGGATGTCTGTAAGTAGCATTTAACTTCATATAATCGTCCATTTTCATCATATACATACATATATATATATATATTTATGTAGTATAAATGATAGTTTCTTTTAATTTGTAGCTTAATATATGGGGGCCATCAGATCTTAACTATTTAGTAGATGCCATGAGATCTTTTATTCCCAATGCTGCCATGGTTCACACAAAGAGCTTTGGGCCCATCTTCAACACTGATGGACCCATTGTGCCACTTCAAAGCAAGCTTTTGGATCCCATTGTTCTTATTGATGATGAGGTGGTCAAAATATCAGCCATTATCCTACAACCAAATTGCATTGAAGGTCAGGTGCTGACACCTTCAGAAAGCTCTTCACAGGAGAGGATGGATCATAGTCCAGAAACCCTTGACTCTCCCAATGGCAAAAAGCTACCTGCTGCTAAACCTGGTGATATGTCTGTTGTATATGTTTGTGAACTGCCTGAAATCAAGGGGAAATTTGATCCAGAGAAAGCTAAGGCCCTTGGTCTCAGACCTGGGCCTAAGTATCGTGAACTGCAACTTGGAAACTCAGTGAAATCTGATCGCCAGAATATCATGGTTAGTCTCAAAACTCAACATTATTTGCTCAAAGCAGAGTAGAATTATAAAAGGAAACAGAATTTGAGACAGATTTCAATCTCAATTGCACATGCTTTAGTTTATTTCAATTTGATGTTGGGCTCCCATACCTTGTAAAGTAACTGTTTGTCTGCTACAATAGGTTCATCCAAGTGATGTCTTGGGTCCTTCTGTTCCTGGTCCCATTGTACTCCTTGTTGATTGCCCAACAGAATCCCATTTGGAAGCATTATTGTCTATGCAATCACTTGCCAGTTATTGTGATCAAACGGACAACCTACCAGAGGCTGGTAACAGTGTCACTTGTGTAATTCACCTAACTCCTGCATCTGTTGTGAGTTGTTCAAATTACCAAAAATGGATGAAGAAATTTGGTTCTGCACAACATATCATGGCTGGACATGAAAAGTAAGATGTTTTACTTTCTGGAGAGTCCTTTTTCTGGTTCTCTTACCTGCTTTATTAGTGATTACACCTGGTTGCTCATTCTGTTTGCAGGAAGAATGTAGAGATTCCTATTTTGAAAGCTAGTGCAAGAATTGCAACACGACTTAATTACTTGTGTCCTCAGTTCTTTCCAGCTGCAGGATTATGGTCTCTTTCTAATCACAATAGCTCAAAATTTGGCTCGCTTGCTTCAAGTGAGGTTTGTCACGTGATTGAAGATGAATTTTGTTTTACTAGATAAACATGATTAAGACATAAATGAGTCTCATTATATTGTTTGATTTGATTCCTTTGCAGGATTCATTTTCAGAATTTTCTGAAGTCATTTCTGCTGAAAATCTTCTTAAGGTATGAAAGATTGACGTGGCCTGGCCGTTAACATATTTGTTCTAATTATGACAATGGATGCCTTTTTTGGGCTCCTTATAGCTAATCACAAAATTTTTATCTCACTTTTTGAGAAGAGCCTATTAGAGTTGACAACTTAAAGTACTTTGCTTATTACTAATAATGTACAAGCTTAAATACCATTCATGTGATTTTTAAATAAACATTTCCGGTGGTCTAACTTGTTCTCTTTGAACAATTCAATTTTTGTTGGATGCATCACTAAGAAAGAACATGAGAATGACATTCTTCTTGTCAAGTCTTTGAGAGTGGTTTTTCATGGACCTGTTGACACGAAATTTTTATAAGAAATGTATTGAAGCAAATTTTTAATACCCCAATTTTTTCTGTAAAACCATTAGAGCATGTTCTTAGGCTCTCATCTATCCTTTTTAATCAAATTATCTTCCACTTAACCTACTTGTCTCACTGGAGGTTCTTTTAATCTTCTGACATGACCAAATCACCTTAGGAGAGCTTTTATCATCTTTTCCTTGATAGGGCTGCTCCAATTATCTCCCTGATATATTTGTCAGTAGTCACCTTAGGACTATAATTGCACTTATTTGATCTCTATCTCTTGCTTTTGCCAAGTTCATATATTGATAGTTATATTACTTTCTGCTATACAGTTTACTTTGCGTCCTTATGCTCAACTTGGGTTGGATAGATCTTGTATTCCTACTAGGACGGATTCCTCAGAAATCATTGATGAGTTACTGTCAGAGATTCCAGAGGTTTTGGAAGCAGTAAAGCATGTAAGTCAGCTCTGGCAAGAATGTAGTCAGACAAAAGAGGATTTAACTCCTATGGCGGATCATGGGATGATGATCGAGGAACCATGGCTATGTGCTAATGGTATTCCTGCTTGTTTGGAAAATATAAGGAGAAATGATTTGGAGATAGTTCTTCTTGGAACTGGTTCATCCCAGCCATCAAAATACCGAAATGTGAGTTCAATATATATAAATCTTTTTTCAAGAGGAGGTTTGCTCTTGGATTGTGGTGAAGGAACCTTGGGACAACTTAAAAGAAGGCAAGTCTATCCATATCTCTAACATCCATTCATGTTTATATAGTACCACACTTAATTTCTCTTTTAATATGAACTGTTGGTTGATGTATCTTTTGGAAACAGATATGGTGTTACTGGTGCTGATGATGCTGTGAGAACTTTAAGGTGCATTTGGATTTCACATATTCATGCTGATCACCATACAGGCTTGGCCAGGATCCTTGCTCTGCGCAGTGATTTGCTGAGGGGGGCGCCTCATGAACCAGTGCTTGTTGTAGGACCAAGGCAGCTTAAGAGATATTTAGATGCATACCAAAGACTAGAAGATTTAGATATGCTGTTTCTTGATTGCAAGCACACTACAGCAGCTTCATTGGAAGCTTTTGAGGATGATTTCCCAGGAAATTCAGTTAATTCTCAGAATCTGAAGAATAATAATGGGGACTTAATTGCATCAAACGTTGATTCTACTTTATTTGCTAGAGGATCTCGTATGCAAAGCTATTTTCAAAGACCAGGTAGTCCTGTTGACAAAGATGTAGTTTCTCCCATCCTAAAGAAATTTAAGGAGGTAATCCAGGAAGCTGGTCTGAAGGCCTTGATTAGTTTCCCCGTTGTACATTGCCCTCAGGCATTTGGTGTTGTTTTAAAAGCAGAAGAGAGGAATAATAGTGTCGGAAAAGTGATACCTGGCTGGAAGATTGTATATTCTGGTGACACAAGGCCCTGCCCAGAGCTAATAGAAGCATCTCGTGGTGCAACAGTTCTTATACATGAGGCAAGTAATCACTTGATGTTGTTTGAGCTTTTAACAATTTAGCATTTACTAGAAATATCTTAAAAAGGATGTTGTGAAATGAGATTAGTATAAGAATTTGGTACTGTAATCTTAAGGGTGTGGTGGTTGGATTGATTTCAAACGTTAGCAATCTTAGTCATATTTCAGATCCAACAATGATAAACAAAGCCTTAAATCTAGAAGTTTTTGGTTCTCCAATTGGTAAATCTTTGGCAAAACTAACCCTCTTCCACGTTAATTAACTTCTGCACTGTAGCTCAAACTTATTTTACCTCACTCTGTTTTGCAAGCTTGGATACTTTCTTACAATAGAATTTGTATCTTTGATGATTCCTTTGCGGTAAATTACGTAATTATTTTTTAATCCAAAAAATTCATGTTTCTTTGATTTATATTTAAAAAGGATAGTCTTATTTATGATCTTTTTACTTCAATTCCTTCTGCAATGAATGCTTTAATTCTAACAATATATATTATTGTCCTTGTTAAGGTATTTTCTTCAACATTTTCTATGTTGACTAAATCTAACTCTAGAGAGCATAAATGCTTAATGCCATCACTAGTGAGGCTGCTGTTAACTTCTGACTTGTAATTGATGCAGGCAACGTTCGAGGATGCCATGGTAGAGGAGGCTATAGCCAAAAATCACAGCACCACAAATGAAGCCATAGAAATGGGACAGTCTGCCAATGCATATCGAACCATACTGACTCATTTCAGCCAAAGATATCCTAAAATTCCTTTATTGGACGAAACACACATGCATAAAACATGTATTGCATTTGACATGATGAGTGTCAATGTAGCTGATTTGTCCGTGCTTCCTAAGGTTCTTCCATATTTGAAATTGCTTTTCAGAAATGAAATGATGGTTGACGAATCAGATGATGTAGTAGAAGCTGTGACTTCAGCTTCTTGACAAAATGACCCCATTCATTGTGTTATTGATTTTTATTTTTAAAATTATGATTATACCTCTATGTCAGGCTGTACAATATGGTAGCATTTTGTCCTTGGATTGCCCAAGCAGTTCCCCTAACTTCATTTTGTTTCCGGAGTACGTTATGACTGCCTTCAAATCATTGGTTGAAGCGTGTGCCAAAGTCAAAATTATTTGTTTAAGTTAATTTAGCATTGTATTTAATGAGTTTTCTATGATATATTATTTTTGAGTTCTGGCAATAAAAATTTATCTCATCCAATTCCTCTCCCACATAAACGATTATTAGATGCTTTTTTAACTATTATTTGAAATTTCGTATATTCATTTTATGTAGGCTTAATGCTATGTTTGTTCTATTATATTTGATCGTTATTTCATCTTGATACATTGAGTTTTAAAATTTTTATTTTGATATTTTTTTGAAATGAATCATTTTGATTTATTTTTTTCAATTTTTCGTTAGAATTGTTTGTGTTTTATTAAACTTTAAACTTTAAAATAATTTAATGTCATTTTTGATTCATAATATTTCACATTTGTTTTACTTTGATGTATTATGTTTTAAAAGTTTTATTTGATTCTTTATATTTTTATATTTTTCCAATTTTTCATTAGAAATGTTAATGTTCGCCTGTGTTTTAAATTTTAAAATAGTTAAGTTAATATAGTGACGATTAAAAATTGTCACTTTTTTTTTATTTAAAAATTTAAAAATACTAAGTAAATGAAGAAAAGATAGATTTAAAATCATGAACAACAACAACATTTACTCTTGGATTATTATTATTGTTGTTGTTATTATTATTATTATTATTAATGATAATATTTTCATTCATTATTCTTAATCATAATGGGTAAGGATGTCTCCTCCTCTCGTTACTTTGCCTTTTGCCATTGACCCAAAAAAATTGTTGTCCCTCCCTTACTTTAGTTTCTATCCCAATCCTAAGCTGCTAGAATTTTCACCTCACCTAAAAACGACAACTGTCTCATCATTGTTGTCGACAACAGCTCGCTGACAAAAGTGAAGAAGAAGAACAACAATGACCAATTGTGGATGAGGTTTAACTGGTCAGACCAGTTAGAATCATCTTTCAATGAAACAAACCGTTCGACTCCTCTTTGCATTGCTCGTCTTCGCCCAGTCCAATTGTAGATATCGGATGAGAAATCTTCTACTTGTTTGACTCAATTGTGCACGATAGTGGAGGTTTTGCTTGCAAACCTCACAAAGTAACATATTGTGAATTCCTCGTTTAGATCTAGGTTAATTGATGAGTTATGGTTATGCTTTTGTCTATTGTCGAAGATAACTGTTGCTTCGATCTCCCTTGCTTCTATTTCAAATAACATAGCTATATCAAAAATTTTGGTTTTCCGGTGAGAAGTATAAGAATTTTCGATGGTTCGAGTGAGATTATGTATTGACACCATTCAATCGGTGTATGTTATATTTTTTTTTTACCTTTTTAGATCTCGAAGAGGTTGGAGAAGATAATAAGTTTTTTAGTTGTTTATTTTTTAAAAATAAAATAAAAATAGTGGTGATTTTTAGCAGTTACCATGTAAAGTTAATTATTTAAAAAAAATTAATGCCACTTTTAGTCCATTAATGTTATGTTAACTTTTAATTTAAAAAAAAAACAAAATGATACATTTCAAAAAACATAAAAGACCATAATGGAACCTTTAAAACTTAATAGCAAAACAATGCTAAATATAATAGACCAAAATTAACATTAAGTCATTTATGTAATAGTATTAATTAGGTTTGAGCAAAATTTTCGTGTTTAAAATTTTTCTTTATTTAGATTTTAACTTTTATAGCTTTTTATATTTATTCATATTTTAATCTAAACAAGTATATATTCAATAAAAATATCTCTTCATTGATAGGTTATTGGTAAATTTTGAGAATTGAAGGAATGAAATATGACAAAATAAGAGAAAATGAAATTCATTCATTTAGCTAGGAGAAATCTAATCATAAAGAATAAAAGGCAGTAGGGATAACTTCAGAACAGCCTGAATATTAAAGTCATTTAATTTCTTTATAATGACAATTTATTGTTAAATGATAGTTGGACAACCAACAATTTATGTGAATGATTCTAGACTGATTCTCTTAAATAATATGTTTTAATTTTTGTGGATGAGAAAATATGATTGAAAGAAGAGACTCTACTAAATATGATTAATCAATTTTTTGATAAAAATTAGTCATCTATAAAATTTAACACCATAAGTTTGAATTTATTGTAAAAACAAAAAGGTGAAGTATAAAAATATTTAGGATCAATATTATTTGCAGTAAAAAAAAAGCATCAGTATTATTTATTAAAATGAAATAGGGATTAAAACATATAGTATGTGCTATGTGGTGATTATTGGTACGATGGATGAGGAAGATAAGTGTTTGATTTTCACGTATTAGGCGGGGCGAGCGGTAGTTCCGCTGGTGAAATGGTCCAATGTGATTGTGCGGTCCACCGACCTTGACAACTGCATTCTCTTCAAAGTTCAAACCTTAAACACAACATAACTACGTTACGTTTATTCTCTATTCCATCCCTTAATTTGTTTTATCAAAAAACCAGACCCAGTCATGGATATGCCGGTTGACAGAGACGACGCTCCCACTTCAAAGAAAACTTCCAAGAAACCCATATGTGTGTTCTTCACTTGGTTAGATAAATGTCCTGTTTCGTTTACCATTCTATCACGTCTTTAGCTTCAAACAACTGTTCATTCCAGAAAGAAGAAAAAACCATCTGTTACTTTCATTAAACTTGTCATGTCTTCGTTATGATGCCAATTATTCAAATGAATGCTAAGTTTGCACTAAAATCTGGAGGATTTGATGTAGAAAGTTGTGTTTGCATTATTGTTCATAATTTGATTTTTTAATTTATTTTTAATTGTAGATTCAAAATTCTCACAGCAAGAACTCCCTGCATGGAAACCAATTCTAACACCTGGATGGGTATAGCGTTCAACACACTTGCCTCATTTATATAGTTTCACTGCATGGCTTCTGGTTTTGCAAAATGTTTTAATATTTGATCGGTGATTTATCTTTGTTTTCAGGTCATTGCAACATTTTCTGTCATTGGAGTCATCTTCATCCCTATTGGTCTTGCTTCATTGTTTTCGTCAGAGAGTGTAACATCTCGTATACATATAATATAACATACTTACATAGTATGAACTGAGATTTGGTGCTGAAGCTGAATGTTTCATTGATATATGAAGAAATACTGATGCAGGTGGAGGAAGCTGTTTTCAGATATGATGAGAGTTGCCTTCCTCCCTCACATGCTCAAAATGCAGTGGCTTATATTCAAAGCGATACCACCAACAAGACCTGCATCACCAAATGGACTGTTAGTACACTTACTCTGTAATAACTAATAAAACATGTTGAATATTTTGAAATAAACTTCTCTAACTCCATTTTTGCACCAGGGTGTTTTTCTTTTCTTTTACTTTTACTTTTTACCTATTTACATTTCCTTGTTAAAAACAGTTTTGTTGCAAAACTTCACAGGTTGAGCATAAAATGGAAGCTCCTATTTATATCTACTATCAACTTGATAATTACTACCAGAACCATCGCAGGTATGTACACTTTACAGAAAAACTTTTCCTTATTCTTGTTTAATACTTAAAAATACATATAAGGAAAGGCCTTATTTATGGTTACTTGAAAGTTGAAACTGCTAGCAACTCCTTTAGTTAATCCAGGGCTACCAAGTGTCTATGTTCCCAAACAATGTTTATATAACATATTCAAATTTTACAATAACACATTTTTTTATCAGCTTTTACGATAACACTTGATTACATGTCATGTAAAGATTATTGAGGACTAAGATGGTCCAGGACCACCTAATAATTTTTCCATTTTTCACCAAAAAAATAATAATAATCAGGGACTCTTTACACTTCTATGTAGTTCATCTCCATAGCAGTGGTAGGGTTCAAATTGGCGGTAACTCTTTATGCTGATACGAATTTGGCTGAATTTTGCAGATATGTTAAGAGTAGAAACGACAAGCAACTGCGGAATAAGGCAGCTGAGTGGGAAACAAACAATTGTTTTCCCGAAGACAAGACAAAAGATAACCAGCCTATTGTTCCCTGTGGCCTCATTGCATGGAGTATGTTCAACGACACATACAAATTTTCAACCAACAACAAGGACTTGACGGTCAACAAAAAGAACATTGCATGGGGGAGTGACCAAAGGTCCAAATTTGCCTCTGATGTTTATCCCAAAAACTTTCAGCGCAGAGATTTGATTGGGGGTGCAAAACTCAACGAGAGTATACCCGTAAATATATATATCTTCCTTATATTATTACCTTTTGTGTGAGAAAATACCCTGCTTGCATTTAAAAAAAAATAAAGAAGGAAATAACTTGTGTCGTTTTATGGCATGAACCAGTTGAGTCAACAAGAGGATCTGATAGTGTGGATGCGAACGGCAGCACTACCTACATTCAGAAAACTATATGGGAAGATAGAGGTTGACCTTGAAGTGAATGATGAGATAGAAATAGCAATAGAAAACAATTATAACACATATGAGTTTGGAGGGAAAAAGAATTTGGTTCTCTCAACCACAACTGTCATGGGAGGAAAAAATCCCTTCTTGGGGACTGCATATCTTTTCGTTGGTGGCCTATCCTTGTTCTGTGCCATAGGATTCATACTTCTCTATGTCATCAAGCCAAGGTAAATGGAACATTATTTTAAAATATATGCCCCATGCTATGTAGTTGGTTAGTTATATGCATCTACCGTTATTTTAAATTAATGTTAATTAGTGTTTTAGGACATTGGTTAAGGATCTAAAAGAAAAAAGATTTATATCCGAATGCATAAAATTGTACTGCTCATAACTTTTTTTTTTTCGTTTTTCCATGATCTACCCAATAAATATTTTTTTTTTAATTTCTTAACTAATGTCCTAAGACACTAATTAGCAAAACCCTTATTTTAATTATGAGCAAAGAAAGTTGGCAAATATCATGATTTTGCACTGGCAGTTTCCAATTATACCACAAAAACTTCTGAATTTCAAACTAAACTTAGCACGTTGGATTTATGAGCTGACATTGCCTTATTTGCTCTTCATGCAGACCTCTTGGGGACCCGTCTTACTTGTCTTGGAACAGAAATCCAGGGAGTATCAAATGACAGCCGATGGTTCACATCTTTCGAATTTGACACTTCTCTATATTTCACTTTGTGTGGCAATGCCTCATTCTAGGACTATATCTCTTGATTACGTGACCAACTTGAAATTCAGTGTATATAAACGTTTCTCTTTCTTTTTATAAATAATAAAGGACTACGCTTAAATTTTAGTATAAAACGTTGAATATATTTTATATCTGTAGTGATTTAGAGAAAGGACAATGAGAATTAATTATCGAGTGAATTAGTTTGAATATTTAGTCCTAATTCATATAAGCATCTCACCTAAGTACTTTTTTTTAACAATTACCAACCTCATGGTCAATACACGCCCCCCCAGGTTCAAGTTTCAGCCTAATGTTTTAGTGAATTTTATGTCAGTAGCAGTGGGTGAAATTTCATGTAAAAGCCAGTGGCTTTTCGAATTTTCCGGAAAGTATGGACTTCCGCAACCACTGCCATTTATATGCGTTTCGACAAATTTAAGCATTCTTCCTCAGCAATTTCCTAACCAAATTTAAGTGAAAATTATGATGTCAAATTCCAGACGGTTTGGTGAGCAATTTTATGACTAGAACTTGAAGGAATTCCTATAATAGGACTTGCAATTAATGCCATAGGTGTCTCGGGAAAAAAGTTGAGACCCATTTCATTTACCATCATCTAATTTTAGAAAAAAGCATTGTCCTCCTCAGTTAATTCGCATTTCCCTCAAATGACCCACTTTAGTTTATGCAATTGATTATCTCTCATAACCTTCCATATAATAGGTGCCAAATCCTTCATTTATGATATTCACATGTTTATATCTAAAATTTGAACCCAAGAAAAGAATCTTTTTATGAACATCCCAGCATCACTTTCCAGTGTTCTTGAACATGTCGGAACCTTAAAAGACTTCGCATTGATTTGTTATTTTCTTTTCCTGTAGTAAAAAGCTCACGTCAACTCTTTCACACCAACATCTTAAAACAAATGCTTAATTGCATTTTTTTCTTTGATATCTGAGTATTATAGTTGTATAATTTTGGTCTTTAAGGTTTAAATTGCACAATTGAGTACTTCCAAGTATCATAATTATTATGTAATTTTGTTTTTTTTATCAGTTATCTTTGTAAATATTTAGCAGATTTTTCTGACATGATGGTGAATAATGACGATACTAAAATCAGTTAAATATTTAATAAAAGACTAACCAAGATGCTAAAATTGCACCATTAGGATATTTGGAAACCACAATTCACGCAATTGAAACTTAGCGAACTAATGGAGTAAACCGGCAACTAATGCTGCATCGAACCAAAATGTATGTCCATGGCCTGCGAGTGTACCAATGCTCCTCATTTCTTTAATGCATAAATGTGTACAAGATACTATTCATTTTCAACCAATGCAATAAACGAAGTAATAGCCAGCATCTACCACCCCTCCAATTCATAACCCCATCACACTTCACACCACACCAACTTCATTCATAAGCCATAACCACCAAGACACACCACTGATCTTTCTTTTGGTGTTGAAGAAGAGAAGATCAATGATCTACCTGATCAATGGACGACTCCAACTCACCTGATCCCACCGCATCCTTTGCTTTTAGATCCACAACCACAACACCTCAGAGCAACTTCTTGAGAAGCCATTCTACTAAAGAAACCCCTTTCTCAAACTTCATTCACTCCCCACCACGCCTCTCTTGTCCCACTCTTTCTCGTAGCCTCCAAAACTCTCCTATTTCCTCTCCACTTCACCACCGTCAATTCTCACCCCCTCCCTCTCCTCCTTCTCCCTCAAAACTCTCTGATTCTGACCCTCAAACCACTTACCACTGTGCCTCTTCAGTCCTCAGAAATGATGGCCAGATCCTCTCCATTGCCCTGTCATCAAATGGTTTGGTCTACACTGGCTCTGACTCAAACCTTGTGAGGGTGTGGAAGCTACCTGAGTTCACCGAATGTGGACAACTCAGGACCAAAGCTTGCAGGGTGGTGGCTCTCGAAGTGTCCAATGACACGGTTTATGCAGCATATGGTGATGGCAAAATAAGGGTATGGAGAAGAACTTGGGATAAGGTGTTGAAGCATGTTCGGTTGGCTACCATCCCAAAGACACTCGGCTATGTCCGCAGCTACATCGCCGGCAAAGACAAGACAGTAAGTAAATTTATTAATGTTTTAAGTGATCACGTGCATTTGGCTCTATCTTAGCTACAACGTGAACCACCTCTGCTGTTACATTAAAAATGGAGTTTCAAACTTTTAACATGGCCTTATCTTAGAGAATTTGTGTCTCCTCAGCTCTAACAACAAAATTTTTTAATGTTAGAGACAATCGTAACCCACATAACTAAATACCACTTAAGAATTTCTCATGATTACCTTTTTGTTCGCAATGTTGAAACTGAGTTCTAAAACAATTCACTGACTTCGGGTGGTTGTTACAGTTTTTTATTTTTTGTATAATGGGTACTTTTCCATCACTTAAAATGTCACTTCAATTTAAAAAACTATGAATATAAAGAGGAAGGACAACTACTCTAGATTTCAATTTTAATATTTGATCTTTGTATTTCATGATATCATTAACATGAAGGGAGTTTACTAGTAGAATGAGTCAATGATCATGAAACCACTTAGATTTTTGTGACTCAGAGACTCATAATTACTGGTCTTAGATGCAAGTATTGATGTCATTATCATAAACTAGATTGTTTGACAAGATGACTTAACAGATGCACAAGGGGCTAATCACGTCAATGGCAATAAACACAGCAGAGGACATTCTATACACAGCTTCCCTGGACAAAACGGTGAAAGTGTGGAGAATCTCAGACCTGAAGTGCATAGAGACCATCAAGGCACACA
>CM023955.1:1504180-1554416 GCA_013407115.1 Glycine latifolia | reverse complement strand
AATTCAACTTGCTTTTGATTGTGGATTTTCCAAAATTTAATGTTTGAGTGTGTTAAAATAGGAGAAGCAGGGGGAAATTGAGTGAAAACCGTGTATCAAAGTATACAGTGGATACTTGTTTATATATGATAATTACATTAATTGTACATAAATAGAGGATATTATGTTTCCTCTAAATGAAAGATAATGTCCCTATAAACTGTAATTATTAATAGAATCAGAATATTAATTCTGATTTTCAACAGAATGAATTAAATATGATAGCGAACCAATGTAGATATTTGGGCAAATTATGGAAAAGAAACAATGCATAAAAAATGAGGTATATATTACTTGCAAGGGTGTATTAAATTCCATCTGTCTTATTAGAACCTTTGTATTTTTTTCTTCAAGTTCCTGAGTTGAGCTCTTCTTTTTTTTCCAGGAGATAGAAAAAGAAAAGGCTGCTCGATCAGAGCTGGAGAAGACTGCACGTGTTCATTCTGCACCATTATCAGATCAAACTCCTACTACAAAGCTAAATCCTGCTTTTGAGAATGGTGTGATGCTCTGCTTCTCTTTACATCACTAAGCTGAGTTATCTGTGATACATTCTATAATATTCTTTATGATGTAGGGAACCTGTCTCGGAAACTCTCTAGTGCAAGCTCCCTGGGAAGCTTGGAAGAAAGCCACTTTCTGCAAGCATCATTGGACTCCTCCGATAGTATATCTGAGAGGAGAAACACAGGAGAATTAAGCATGAGTCCTTACTATGTGAAAAGCATGACACCCAGTTCTTTTGAAGCTGCACTTCGTCAGAAGGAGGGTGAACTTGCTTCATACATGTCACGCTTGGTATGATTCATTGTCTTCATTCCCTGTAAATATTTGGCACCATACCTTCCAGTTCATAGCTCAACTATTTCTTGTCATTGAGAACAACATATCATAATGTTTATAATTTATATTAAGCTGTAGGATCATAGGACAGTGATCTAGATGAATCTATTATTTGGAGTACAATAATGACTTTTTTTAATAATTAAAATTCCAGGCATCACTGGAATCTATTCGCGATTCTCTTGCTGATGAGTTGGTCAAAATGACAGAACAGGTGAATTTTGCTTCCTGTTTAGTACTTGTTGGTCTCATTCCTTGTCATTAATCATGACATGCATATCATATCCGCACTGCAGTGTGAGAAGTTGCGTGGGGAGGCTGCTGTATTACCTGGCTTACGATCAGAGCTAGAAGCACTAAGGAGGAGGCACTCTGCTGCTTTGGAATTGATGGGCGAACGTGATGAAGAGGTAATTCTCACTTTGCCAACGTTTGCTTTCTTTCTAGGACTAATATCTTAGACATAATTTGGTTTTTGGATTCCTGGCCAACTGGTCTGCCTATTCCCTGTAAGGAAATCACTGGAATACTGTAAACTTGTAGAGGAACTCATTCTTAGTTTGTTTGCCTTATAATTTTTTTTTGTGTTTGAAATACTTTAGAGCCCAGACGAGAGTATGGCACAACTGAATTGCTCTCTTTCTTCCGAAAAATATGAAAGAAAAACACAAGACAAGCTAGGCCCTAATACAAAAAGTAGCAAAAGAGAAAAGAAAATAATTTGTAGACTTAGTTATCGAAACTGTCATGTTTCCTTTTATTTATTAAGATTTATTATAGAAAAGTTATATACTTTTTAAATTTTTATCTAAAATTTTCAATGTGTTTAGCTGGAGGAACTTCGTGCGGATATTGTAGACTTGAAGGAAATGTACAGAGAACAAGTGAACTTGCTCGTTAATAAGGTATTCCAAGCAGGATCATCTTTTGCTCCTTAATGCTCAGCCTTATTTTGTTCCATGTTTTGTTCATAACCTTCACCGATGCCAATTAGTTTGGGTTAAAAATATTGTTGATGTTGTTGTTTTTGTTCATAACCTTGATGCACCTTTTCACAGATCCAGACAATGGGTCCATCAATGGGTAGCGACTAGTTTGGCCGAAGAAAGGGTGGCTTTGGGAACGGAAAGTGTAGTGTTCAATAACTATTTGAGAAGACCATGACCATGTCCATGTCCATGTCCATGTCTCCGGGCTGCGTGTGATGTACATTGGCACAGTAATAATATATTGGAGAATAGTGCCATCAGCCTCTGAAGAATGATTCCTTCATGTTTCCATCGGCAGATATATATTTTGTTTGCCTGGGCAACAGATACGGACAGTCTCCCTTGTTAAGGGAATGTTGTATAGTCAGTCCTTTAAAACGTATTCATGCTTGGAGAGATCCAAAGAATATTCTTGCTGAGTCTGTTGACAATATAGGGTTTTCTTTTCCTCCCCAAGTGTGTAACGCAAAACGAGTTTTTTCTTGGGTGCTATATTTTTTTATATTGTTGAATGGATTTCATGAGTTTTATTTAAAATTTTGGGTTTATTATTGAGAATTATATAAAATTTTCCTCATGATAAATTAATATTCTGATTTATCCGAATAAGAGTTTCTTGAATTTTTTTCGTATGCCCAATGCATATCATTTGACTGTTAGATTTTTTATTATAAAAAAAGATACTAAGTGACATGTTACGAATAACACATACGTGCACATGCAAACATATATATTATTTGATTTGATATATACTTATATCAAACTAAGAAAATGTAACAAAAAAAGAGAGTCAAAGTATTGATGAATGATTTATCAAGTTGAAAAGATATTTATAAGATTAAAGTTAATGTGAGTGATAAAATTGAGTGTGAAAATTATTTAAGCGTGTAAAGTAATTAAGTATGGTGAGAAGAGTTAAAAAAAATTATAAAAGAAAATGTGAGGATGATTAATTTTGAAATGTGGCTTAAAAAATTAAAACACGAGGAAAGGTAACATGATAGTTATATATTAAGGATAGATGTTTATAACTATATATATATACAGTGAATTTTTCACCCAAACATACATAAAAAAAATATTTATCAAAACATATATATTATAATTTTATTTATCAAAACATATATGTTTACTATTTACAACGTAAATTCGAATTGAGAAGACCCGAATTTATATTATGATTTTAAAAAAAAATCAAAACCCAATTAAGAATTTGAGTCCCCCAACCCGAATTCTAAATTATTTTTTTTAGGATAATAATAATAAATAAAGAATTTAATTTGAAAATAATAAAATTAAAGAATATAAATAAGAAAAAATTAATTCTAAGTAGTATTTAAACATGTGTACTTACATATAATAATTAATTCTAAGAATACAAATGGATGAATATATGTACATTGCACAACATCTTTTTACCTATGATTAGTTTGATTATTTTCGTATTGTAATTGTTATTGTTAGAACGTTCCGTTATTTTCATTTTATTAAGTGGTGTTTATTATGTTTGTCTCTCATCTCAATTATAGTAGTGTTTTAATTTTTCTGTATAATATAATCAAGATATGCTAACTATTTATTCACAGTTTTTTTTAATCAATTTAAATTGTTTTAATTATTTTTCCTTTTTTATTTTATTTTTTTCTGTATAATATAACTGCATGTACCAATTAATTTTTCTCATTTTTTCACCGTGAATAACCAACATTATTTATCATAACTTAAATAAATATAAATATTAAATTATCATTTTTGTATATTATATAATTTTATTAAAAATATTAAAAAATGACATAAAACAAAAATAAAACATTAAATTATTATTATTATTATGTGTAAGTATCTGTGTTTAAATACTACTTAAAATTAGTTTTTTCTTATTTATATTCTTTAATTTTATTATTTTCAAATTAAATTCTTTATTTATTTATTATTATCTTAAAAAAATAAGTTTAAAATTCAGGTTGAAGAGATCCAAATTCTTAATTAGGTTTTGAATTATTTTAAAAAAATTATAGTGTAAATTTGGGTCCCTCCAATCCAAATTTATATTCTAAATAATAAACATATATGATTTAGTAAATGAGATTACAATGTTTTAGTAAATATATTTTTTTTAATGTATGTTTGGGCAAAAAATGAGTGGCTTGAAATGAAGACATATTGGCATTCAATTTAGTTTAAGGATTGAAAGACTGATACGTCGGCACTCCGCGGGAATAACGATTTACATCAAGTACATGGAGATTCAGAAGGTACATTCATATTATGGCTTTGAAGTTGACCCTAAAAGAGAAGGAGGCCATGCTTTAACCGTGGGGGCAACTCTTAATTGTGGCATCGAAGATCAAGAAAAATTAATCAGTCAACTAGCACATTATTGTCCCCACAAATTGTAGTACATTTTACTTTAGCAGCATACTGTGATGTGTTGAGTTTTTATTTGACTTGACCTTTGGGGAATATATATTAAAATGCAAGTGCATGTACTGTACTTTGGTGTCAACCATTCCGGCTATTAGCTCCAAAATGTCTACGACGACATTCAAAGTCTACTTCCAGTTGTCCACGTCCAAGCATGAAACATGATAAGACCACTTACAACGCAGAGACAACTTAAATTTAACACTATACTTGCATTTCTCTTCTAAATTTTTATCAATTGGATTTGGATGAAGGATAAACGAAACTTCTTCTCATTGACCAATAAAAATTAAATTCTTCAATACCCACTGGCCTTCCAAATTCCAATATTCCTTCCTTTGAAAATATTATATCAGCAAATGCTGTAGTTTCATTCATTTATTTATTTATAAGTCTAGCACTATTTAGAAAAAGAAACAAGCTGATTCTGCTATTGGTTTGATTCTAGGCTTCTTTCATTGTTGGCCTATTATTTATCACAACTTTTCAAGAAAAGAAAAAAAAGGTGGAGATGCAGGGCATTGGGGATCAGAAAATTCAACAGAATGAACCCGTTGGTTCAATTGCTCCAAGGTATGAAGCTGATACGATTCAGCAAATAGGGAATCCATGGAGCACTGGACTATTTGACTGTCATGAGAATCAGACAAATGGTAATATCTACTCTAGTTTCATTACTTTAAATTAGTTATGTAGTTCGATGACTTGTTTAAACTTCGGCTAAAAAGATAACAACGAAATTTGTAGCACTTCCAATACTATTAGATCGGAGTCTTTCTTTTTCTATACAAAAATTTAGTGCGGGAGGTTGCTCTTCATTCCAAGGCTAGAATATTATAGCCTCTAATTATAAAAAGGCTTACAACTGTGCTAAGTACTTTTTTTGACAGAAACTGTACTAAGTACGTACTATAAGTCTATAATATAATATTTTTTGACATTACTATGACCTAATCTTCAGTGGATAGCTAGGCCTAGATGGGAGTCCTATGGGTTAGTCTTCCGTAAGCAATTGTGTGAAGAACAGAGTTGAGTTGATGCTTATTCGAGCAAATTTTTAGGCTTGATCGTATGAGTTTGACAGAATATACATTCACAATTAAGCTTAAACCTTATTAAACTATATGGTTTTAAATTGCGATCTTCAGCCACAATATTAAGATTTTTGAAATAGTACTTAGTACAGTTGTAAGCCTTTTTAGAGGCTATAATATTCTAGCCTTGGAATGAAGAGCAACCTCCCGTACTAAATTTTTGTACAGAAAAAGAAAGACTCCGTAATTTTTTGTAAAGCCAAGGTTTTTGAAATCTTTGCAACACAACCTTAATTTAAAATGTTTTTTTTAAACATAACTAGCACATGGAAATCTTAATATTTTTTTTTGGAAGGCCATGGAAATCTTAATATAATTTGAGTTATTTGTTTTAAGAGTAGCTACACTTTTTTGATGAACTGTCCTACTGTTTGAATTGTTCAGACTGGAGAACAATTTTTAAGAGCAATAGCTAGTTACTGTTTCAAACACATCTTTGTTTCACTGATACAACATATAATATGCAGAAAGAATGGCTGATCTAATTATATATTCCTTTTTATTTTGGTTTGCAGCTGTTATGACAGCATTTTTTCCATGTGTAACATTTGGACAGATAGCAGAAGTACAAGATGGTGGAGAACTTAGTAAGGCCTAACCCTTAGCTTACCATGCATTTGTTTCTTATAACGATTTTCCACTACTAGATGTATATAACTCCATGTAATTCGAATATTTAAATAAAATCAGGTTGTCATCTGGGGAGCTTCATTTACCTATTAATGATGCCTGCTTTGTGCTCTCAATGGATTATGGGGTCAAGTACCGCACAAAGTTGAGGAAGAGGTAAATTTGGTGGAAGCTCCATATACGGATATAGTCTCTCACATCTTTTGTCCATGTTGTTCCCTCTGTCAAGAATTCAGAGAGCTAAAAATTAGAGGACTTGACCCTGCTCTTGGTAATTGAGTTCCTTGTAATCATATTCATTTTTACATTCTTAATTTTCTTACAAAGATTTCAAGAGGAAGTTGAAAGGTATAATAACACATTTGGCTGATAATTTATTTCAATTTGTTTTCAGGATGGAATGGCATTCTTGCACAACAGAAAAGTGATCAAACATTAAAGAATCCTCCTTCAAACCAAGTCATGTCCAAGTGAACACAGTTTTTTCCGAGGGGAGCGGTTAAAATTAAATTGCATTGTATTTGTTTTGATTTGTTTGGTGTTTTTTATTTTTATTTTTAACGTCTGGTGCTTGTAATCGAATTGCAAGAGAGAAAATAAAGCCAAAAGTTGGCAATTTCAGTTTGATATATAGTATATCAATGTTAACAAGTGGAGGATCTTTTAAGTTTCCTCTTGCTATTCTGCTTAATTTCACCAATTTATCAACATTCCACGGAATAGAAATTATGACATGCATGCGGTTCTACTTCAGTTTCGCTCTTCTTAAAACTTATACCGCAAGATGCAACTGCCTTGCACAAATATTTTATTCATGGATACAACTTCTACAACATACATAGCTAATTATAAAAAATCTAAGTTACAATTTTCAAATTGAGTCTTCCTCCCATTTTGCTAGTAATTAAAATGGTGGTTTAAATATATTTTTTGTTGTTGCAATTTAGTATTTTTTGCTTTTTGTTCTTATAATTTATTTTTTTAGTTTTAATCCTTGGAAATTTATTTGTTTTATTTTTAATCCTTAAAATATTTTAGATAGTATTTTAAATAATGAAATAATTGTTATCTAAAATTTTATAAAAATGAAAAACAAAACAATCATAATTTATAAGGATTAATTTTTTTTATAAGAACTAAAAATAAAAAAGTATTAAATTATAATAATTAAAAATATATTTAAATCTTAAACAGATTTATTTTACCGTCAGACCAACATGACTAATTAATTTTAAGTTAACAATTATTAGGGCTTCAACATGTGTGTGTCCCACATTACATTGCCTCTTCTTGTTGATCACGAACCCTATTCCCTCTTTCTTCTTTCTTTGAAGCTGCTTCAGCACTAGGGCCATAAGCCCAACTGCAAACCAAATAGTAGAGTATATTAACAACACTCATTATGGCAAGAAGCCAATAGTACTTGTCATAGTGACCCTTGTTAATGTTATCTGAAACCCAGCTCTCTTTCCCCCCTCTGGAAGTAATGTCATCCACAATGCTGAGTATAAGAGAAGCCACCAAGTTTCCCACGGCAGATCCTAGGCTGAATAGGGATGCAGCAATGCTTGACATGCTGCTTGGAAACTCAGAGTAATAGAACTCTGATTGCCCTATTGCAATAAAGGCTTCTGCTATACCACACAAAATATTATGTGGGATAAGCCACATTGCAGACATCTCCAACACTGCCTCAGGATTATTAGTATATCCCTCCCTAATTGCTTTCCTTCTCCTTATGCTCTCAACAATAGCTGAGGCTACAAAGTCCAAAAAGGAGAAAAACAGTCCAATTCCCATTCTCTTTTTGGCGCTGATAGTAACTGGTTTTCCTCTCACTTTTGATGCTAGAGGAAGGATGACACGATCATAGACACCAGCAGTTACACACACTGCCAACATTATGAATACACCGAAAGAGCCTGCTGGAATTTGGAAGCTTGAAGTGATGTGTCTGTCCATTGTTTGGGCTTGGAGCAACCAAAGTGATGTTTGGCTAGTGCTGACTGACACCATGATGCCGGTAGACCAAAGAGGAATAACTTTAATGATGGCTTTTAGTTCTTCCACTTGCTCTATTGTGCAAAGACTCCACTTATCTGAGGCTGATCCATCAGAGGCTATGTCCTGTTCTCTATCTTTGATGATGCAAGCTTTGTTTAGAAACCTATAACATAAAGTATCACTTAAAGTCAAATTTTTTTTCTTATTGGATAAACTTTTGTGTGAGCACTTATACGAAAATAAACAAAATAAAAAGCTAAAATAAATTAAGCTTCTTGCATAAGTTAAAATCTACTTAAACCTTTTGGAAAAGTTAAACCAGAAAGTTCAATTCATTTATATTCTTATTTTCTTTTCCTGTAAGTACCTATTACAAGTTTATTGAAACAAGAGAAAGTTCATGAAACTCTTCAAGATCATTAGGAAAGTAAATAAATGATTGTTTTGAATGTCAACCTTAGTTTATCAGTTGGAGCAACAAGGGCTGAGTCCTTCTTATGGTGATACATGCAAGTGGAGTCCTTAGGTGGAAATGAAAGGTTTCTGTTCTTATATGCAACGAAAAGCACTTGGACAAAGCCAGTGAGCAAGCTGCTGTGTGGTTTCTGCATGACATAACGTGGAGAAATGAGGAAGAACATGAGAGTGGACAAGAACATAAGTGCTGCTGGGACCCCAAAACCCAGTTTCCATCCAAAATGGTCTTGGATGTAAACTATTCCGGTTAAGGAAAAAACCACAGCAAAGGCTTGAGAAGCTATGTACCAACTTATGAAGCTCTCAAGGACCCTCTGATTGTTGGGTTTGGATTTTTGGTTAAGTTGATCAGCACCAAATGCTAAGGAGCATGAGATGCCACCACCTCCAATGGATATGAGAGCAAAGCAAGAGAGTAAGATAGCCATTTGGGGTGTTGTTGCTGATTCTTCGCAGTGGCTGCATGGCCTTGCCTCTGGGACCATGGTTGTTAACCACATCACTGCCATCCCCTGTAATAACAATATATAGTTAATTTCTTCCCCTCAGATTCAGTTAATGACCTAACCTAAATAAATTATAAATTATTTCATATAAAGATAAATTTACGTTAACTATATAATCATACATAATGCATGGCTATTATTATTTTACTTAAATCTGATTTCAATCTGATGTATAACACACACAACACATACGTTACTTGAACGGAATAATAATAATGGTAAATTATCACAGCTCGGGAATATTTGGGACTGGAGCTTTCCCTAAAGGGAGTACATAAATAGTTGCAAATAATTAAACGTACAAAATACGTACTTAAGTTTAGTATATTCAATGTGTGTTCTGAACTAAGTCTAATAGCCAAACCCAAGTTGTGGGAATCATTCATAGGCCAAGCCAGATTGATCCGCAGCTTGAGATCCAACCCGGGGCACACAACAAGTGCGTACCATGACCACCTGATCAAGAATATTACGAGTAATGAAGTTTAAACCACACCAAGAACAAACATCTTGCATGGATGTTTGAGTAACACCATTCAGTTAACATCGCCCTAGTTATAACTCACCGGTACCATAATCTTTTAAAGATGCTCTCAATTAGGTTTATATATATATATTAACTTCGTTAGTGTTATTTTATTAGAATTTCAGCTTAAGTAGTCTTTTTCAGTGCTCACTTTTATCTCCACAGTTTGAAGTTTGAACTATTTAAAGAGAAACATTTATATCAAGAGAGTAGAAGTTCGTTAACAATTTCACCTTGACACGACTTTTTTTTTTGGGTACATATACATGCACAAAACCAAATAATTTGATGTTCTATTAATTTATATAAATGAATGTCATATTAATAACGTGTTAATAATTTTATGATCATATAACACTTAATATTTGTAGATAAAAAATGATTTTGATTTGATATTTTAAAAACATACTGAATTAAAAAAACAAGGTATACATTTTTTTTCTTTCTAAAATTGATTTAGTTTAAATACCCAAATCAAGACAATTTTTTTTTTTTGCTTGAATTGAGTCAACTTGATTGAATTCATAAGGTTGGATAAGACTCCTGACCACCCGTATAAAAAATGCTGGGAGTAATTGATTAATATTCACACACTCAATTAAATTTTATTTAAACGAGGTTAATTTAATAAATTAAAATTATGTTTTTAATGAACAGTGTAGTAGGTAAAATGAAACTTTTAATGTCCCTGTTTTATATTTATATTTATAATATTTATAAATATAATAATTCTCTTAATTTTAAAAAAAAAGTCTCACGCTCCTTTAGTCCTTTTTATTTTAAACCTTATTCCCAAACATAAATTGAATGAGGACAATAAATCATTAAGCAAGAATTATAACATAAGATAATTATAAATCATATTAATGGAGAGTATGAATAAGTAATTAAGAGATTAAAGAAAACCCATGCATCATTAATTATTATGATGGAGCATGAGTTGAGATTTTTTTTTTTAGATTTAGTTGAGATATTGTTATATATTGAGCTAAGTTTTTTAAATATATTAATTAATGGGGAAGTATCAGGGCTTAAAAAGTAACATAACACGTTTTTGGAGTGGATTTAAGTTACATTTTAAACTGACTTATCCTAATTGATGCTTCATCATATATATATATATATATATATATATATATATATATATATATATATGTATACTCAAATCCATGAAAGATATGTAATGAGGGAATTTTCGGATTATTTTATTTCCTAAATATTATAAGCACAATTCCTCAAAGTTTTTTTTTTTCTAATGACGTACGAGATGTTAAAAAAGATTATGTATAAAATTAGAAGAAGATAGATAAAGTATAATTTAACTTAAATAAAAATACTGTCAAGTTGTGCCACGCATCCTTCCTTTTTGGGTGGTCATATTGACTCACGTGATTAGTACAATCAAGATCCAAAGCTGTAAATATTACTAGTTTAGAATCCTTTTTTAACAAAGAATCGATCTGTCAACACTGATCAAGAGTTAATAATAGAAAAAATTAATCACAAGGATTAGGATATGAGTAGTTAAATTAAGGACTAAGGAGAAAGGAAGGTACCAGGAAACTGAGAATTGAACCTAAACCAATGGCAAGGAAGCGACCCAGATAAGCATCAGCCACAAAAGCACCAACAACAGGAGCAAAATTGGTAGCGGCAAACCAATAGAACATAATTTTGGTTGCCTTCAGTACTCGGAGCCTGTAATCCCCTATCAAATACAATACCATGTTTGGCATAAGCCCAACACTAGCCAGCTTAGCTAGTGCCTCATTTGCTGCAATATTCATTTTTCAACAGCCAAATTAATCAAACTATATATGTACAAGAAAAAGGAAATCAATGCTTGTGCCGCTCATAAAGAGCTAAGCATATGAGAAAATAATGATAATATCTTAGTGTTTTACTGTTTGAAAAACTAGCTATAAGCATTGCCAAACCCATAATTTCTTTTAACTTCTTCTTACCTATAATGAAAGGCATGGTAATGAAGCCACCCTTGCGCCTTAGTACATGTGGATTTATGTGTTGCTGGGCCGTCTCCACAGGAACTAAAGCAGCCTCCATTTCCTTCTCCATGTCTAGCTTCAACTTGGTAGGAAGAAACCAGAGTAAGAATAGTAGTGGAACACTACAAATTAAATCTTCAAAATGCACATGCCAATCCTAATCTTTTGGACAAAGACCTATTTTTGCGTGAGTGCTGCGGCACTCCTTACTAGAATTGCGTGAATATATATAGATATATTACTAGAGTGGACTATGACCAATAATTTCTAAAAGAAAATTCACAAATTCATGCAAAATACTATTATTGGTGCTTTATATAAGAAACAATAAATAAATGGAGTAGAGTAATAATTTTGTAAAATATACTTATATTATTATTAATTCATTTATAAATTTTATTGTAAATTATTATTATTATTATAAAAGATATAAATTAAAAAATAATTAATATGATATTTAAAAGTTAAAATAATAATTATTTTAAAATATTTCTTTTTCTTACAGGTCAATTATAATGAGACCATGAAAAGTATTATTTTCTATGTCCTTAATCTATTGAAGTCATGAGAGATATTCACTCATTTTTCATATAAACAGACAAATCATTGATCTGTTAATAATATATAAGTCACATTCATTTATTAGAAAATTTATTCTTTAAATAACTAATAATATTATTTAATATCACTATCACTTAAACTATTTAATTTTATAAGTAATTATCTAATAAAAATAAATTTATGGTATTATTAATTAAAATTTGCAAACTTAATTATTTTTCTATAAAATAACGGATGCAGTATTTAAAATATTAAAGACACCACTATCTTAAGTGGCGGGATGCTTTCTTCGTGGTATTACAAAGTGGATTATGCAAGTGCTGTGCGGATTAAGTATGATCACCCAATAGTTGGATATAGCTATGATTCATTCAGGATTTTCCCTAATTATAGATTGAAAAAGATACTTTTGGTCGTACTAGGTAAGAGTTGGATCATGTGTCATTTTATTGAGCTCGATTTAAATTGGCGTGCAATAATTATTTTCTGTCAAAAAATATTTATGTATTAATAAAATATATTCTCAAGAAAAAAAATTAAATTATGATATTTTTTAAAATTTAAGATTTCCTTAATTATTTTATAATACTCCCAAATGATACTTATTTCATGATGGAAAAAAATATATTGTCGTTGAAATTACTAATAGCTTTTTATACGCTATAAGAAATTAGTAGCACTAAATTTAAGGATATGGACCCGACTAAAAGCTAATAATGAATTGTATTTTTTTTTTCATTAACTCAAGTTCGAATCTTATAGTTTTACTTATGATCAAATCAATCAAATGCATGTGACAAAAGCACTGTGTAGTACGTATTATGAAAAAAAAATTGGGTATTCTATTAATTTCCATTGTACTAAAAGCGAAAAATGAATCATAATGTTGTTTGTGAGCTATCGGATCAATGGACAAAGCAATTGAGTTGCAGATGGACAATGGACACGTAGAAGACATTAATATATTTTTTTATTATAGGTGAGCGTGATTATTTCGTGTGACAATTTAGTATCTGTTGCTAAAATGATAAATTAATTACTTTATTTTTAACAAATGTGTTAACAAGTATTTTTGAGACACTGATTAAAAAAATAATTTTTTATTAAAATATATAAAATTATATTATTTATATTTTTTTTTCTATTTTTAACAAATATTTTAGTTTTCAGTTTATGTCCTAGGCACACTAATCATGAAGATCTTTATTTTTATTTATAATATTCTTGGTGGCTTGGTGTCAAATTATTACAACATGTTACTATTTTTTTATGAAAAAGAATAAAAAAAAGAGGCTGCAGGAACAACTTAGACTCTTTTGAGGTACCACATGGGTTGTACGAACAATTCGTTGTTCACGATGACACCTCCCTAAAAAAAACTACTTGTCAGGTATATCCATTTGGAAAATATGGATGAACACAGACTCAGTATTTTAAGGAACAAAATATCGTACGTATATGAAATTATAATTACATATTATTTTTTTTCTTTCCGAAATGGACGTAAAATATTAATGAAATGTTATGAGTCGGATGCTTTGTGCGAAATGAACCGTTTGTGTTGAATTGGAGTTTGAACTTTCAAAAGGTGATGAGTTCATCAGAGATTCAGAGTGTGGGTTGAGCTGAGATCTAAGATGGGTAGATGCTTCGTTGCGATTAAGATGTCATAGAAAATGAGTTAATACATGTAAAGATATTTTCTGGCATCATGATCGGTCGGAAATTCGCTTTTTTCTTGTAGTGCCTGTAGATTAATACAAAAAGATGGGATGTCTGTAACTTTTACATCTTTCCTCATCAAAACCTGTTTTAAGAAGTCAGACTTGTGAAATTTATTGCGCTTTTATTTTTAAAAAACAGAAAATTGTTTTAAGTAACAACAGATATCCCCGAAATATTTACTTCTTTTGATTTTGTCATTTTAGAAAAAGGCGTCTCGCAGTAGTGAATTTTGAACTAGACAAAAAAAAACTCATATTGTTCAGCAACTGTGGTACTAGACTTTGTAGTTCTGTTTACTTTTGACTTGATCTTGATTGATTATTCTTGGTTCATGCCTTACAGGCTCAAATTCAAATACCTTTCATAGCATACTTCACATATGGCTATCGAAGATTTGCAGAACCTAGACAAGGTAATTAATCTTTTCCTTCGTAGTGATGGAATCTGGACGCATGGTAGATGAGATTCTGGATAGGCATCTGGATTGGAACGTGTCATTTGTTTATCTTATTTCGCATTTGAATATTACATATATTTACAATTTAATCTGATATTTATATACGGCATTTCATATTAAAGTTCCATCAACGGTATTGAGTGAGCTAGGCTTAGAATTCAAGATTCACATTAATTTAAGTTTAATTTTTAATTTGTTTAATGTTTATGGTTTGTTCTACGAATGAATGTCCCATGCATTTTCTGCGTTCCTTCCTTAACTCATTTCATTCTAATTAGTTGCTGTGCTCATTTTGCCAAGTGCCATGAGAATTGCATTCAACTTGGATTTATCTTTGTATTAAGATTATTTATTATGAGGGACTTATGTTGTGGGAAGGTTGTTCATTGGATTTCTTCACACACATCTAGCGTTGGGGACGTATGGAGCATGCTACTTCACTGCTCTAACGAAGAAACTAATGTCCGCGTCTTCCAATGGCTCCAACTGTCAAATGAAAAGCCAATTATTTGATTATACTAGTTTGGTACCCGTGCTATTGGACGGGCCATGAAAGCTGAATAGTGTTAATGTAAAAAATCAGAGTTAATTTTTTTATATAAAAGATAAGTAATTTTGAAGATTAAAATATTTTCAAGATAAATATTAATTTATCTACATACTATTGATAGGAAA
Organism: Glycine latifolia; assembly: GCA_013407115.1. Taxonomy (NCBI): domain Eukaryota; kingdom Viridiplantae; phylum Streptophyta; class Magnoliopsida; order Fabales; family Fabaceae; genus Glycine; species Glycine latifolia. The sequence goes on along the minus strand of CM023955.1, from coordinate 1,539,460 downwards.
AATACAATTAGATGTCAATGTAATTAAGCAAATTCACACATAATGGTGTGCGCGTGTGAGTAGACAGATGAAAACAAAATCACTTTTGTATATTATTTTTTTATATTAAACTTTACTTGAACCTTTTAAAAGTAAATTAGTTTCATTTATGTCTATAAGAATTCCTATATAAAATATGAAAAAAATATTATATTGGAAAGTTTCTCTTTTTATATGTAAATATGAAAAATATTGTTGAGGAGTATTTATATTATGAATGAAGAGTTTAGAAAATATTTTATCTATAAATAAATAGTTTATTTTTTTTCTAATAAAAATATATTTAATATTATTTCTAAGTATATTTATTATTAAAATTTTCGAAATTATCATATAAATACTAAGCAAAAAATAAGTTTTTAATTTAAATTATTAAAGGTAGAGTTAAAATATTATGTAATAAATATATTGGCAAATTAATAGATTTTTAAATTATGAAATTATTAAAAATAGTTGTATTTAACAATACATGTATCCAAATCAAATATGTTAAAATATATTTTTCATCTTTTTAAAATGAAAATGTTCAAAATTTATTCTTACAAAATTTTTAGTAATTTTTTATGTTTACAAAATTAAATTTTGTGATGTTTTAACCCGAACTAGATTTGAATAATCCTAACCCACATATATGAACCTAGTGTATTAGATATGTGAAAAATGACAGATTTGAAAAAGCTATCATTTTTCACATCTCTAATGGATTACACAAATAACTAATGTAACAATGTAACAATTTTAACGTTTTTCATTAATCTCAATCCAAACTTCATAACAAAATGAAATCTTAACATGATCTTTTTACCATAAATGTCTCATCAGTAGCAAAACGGGGTGAAAGAATGGAAAATTGGTTGAGCGGCAAAATAATGTCATGAAAGAGATACGTCGCAAGCTAGACCTTCTATCTATTTTTATAGTAGCAAAAGTAGTAGGCTTAATTTATCAATTTAATCCGTATATTATATTAAAATGCGTCTCTATAAGTAAGTCTTTAATTTTTTTAAAATGACTCAATTAGGTTTTTAATTTTTTAAAAATACATCAATTAAGTCCTTTACGTCAAATAAAAAGTTGTATTTTTAATCTCTTAAATTCTGGTGAAAGGGCTAATTCATACACGAACCGATTATACATAATATATGTGTATATTCATCTATAGCCTTATTATAAATGCGACTACTAGTCAAAACATGGAAAAAAAAAAAGTGATTATTTGAGAATGAATCACTGAGTATTAAGTGTATTTGCCCGATCAACAATATGCCTAGAGGAGCAATTCAACATATCACCTAGTTAACTCTTCTTCCTGCTTTGAGCCATTTTCTTTACTAATCTGGAATTCTTTGTCAACCTGACTCCCATTCCTAAATTCAGTTGAAGGTTCTAATTCCCTTGAGCCATTTTCTTGACCTAACTTACGTACTTGTTGTTGCTCAACGGTAGGTCCATAAGCCCAACTGCATATTAGATAATACACTATATTAAGAGCACTGAGTCCAGAAATAACCCAGTAGTACTTGTCATAACGACCCTTGTTAATGTTATCCAAAACCCAACCTTCTTTCCCCCCTCTTGAAGTAGCATTTTGTACAACGCTGAAGACAAAACTAGACACCAAGTTTCCTGCAGCCATTCCCAGTCCAGAAAGGGAAGCAGCAACACTGGACATGGTTCTAGGAAACTCTGTGTAATAGAACTCATTTTGGCCTATTGCATTGAATGCTTCAGCTATGCCACCCAAGCAAAGTTGTGGGAAAAGCCACATTGCAGACATATGCAACACACCATTGGCATTGTTAAGATATCCCTCATTGATTGCTCTCCTTCGCCTTACGGATTCGACAATTGCCGAAGTTACCAGATGAATAAAAGAGAAAAACAAGCCAAGTCCCATTCTTCTCTTTGCACTGATCCTAACCGGTTTGCCTCTTATCTTTGATGCTAAAGGAAGAATGGCTCGGTCATAGAGAGCTATCCATAAAAATATTGTAAGTACCATGATTACACTAAAAGAGCCAGGTGGCACTTGGAAGTGTGAGGTGATGTGTCTGTCCAGGGACTTAGCTTGCAGCAATCCAAATGAGCCTCCAATGTTAACTGACATCATGATCCCTGTAGACCACAAGGGAATCACTTTAATAATGGCTTTTAGTTCCTCTACTTGATCTGCTGTGCAGAGTCTCCATGGATTTGATGCTGAACCATCTGAGGCTATTTCTTGTTCCCGATCTTTGATAACACAGGCTCTATTCAGGAAACTAGATAATAAAACATAAGCTGAAGTTAAGTGTTTCATTTCATCCACAGGATATGCAAAAGATAAAGAATAAGTAATACATACATTGATAGTGTATAGATTTTAATAATGTCATTTAATCACAAATTGTCTTGTATCATAAGTTTATAATAATAATTACTTTAAAAGTCATACAATAGATGATTTCTGATTGTTTGACAGTGTAGAAATTTTTACGCTCATACCAATTAATCTCAAAGATAAGAGGATGGTAATTTGATTATACCTTAGTTTATTGGTTGGAACGACAATGTCTGAGTCCTTCTTATGATGGTAATGTTCAGGGGAGTTGTTTGGTGGTAATGGACGTTTTCTGTTCTTGTAGGCAGCAACCATCACTTGTACAAATCCAGTGAACAAGCTGGATTCTACTTTATTCTTTACATAAAGTGGAGAGGCAAGGAGGAAGGAGACAGTAGATAAAAGCATAAGTGCTGCTGGAACTCCATAACCCACTTTCCATCCAAGATGATCTTGGATATATACTATTCCTGTGAGAGCAATTATGACAGCAATAGCAGCAGAAGCATAATACCAGCTGAAGAATATTTCCAAGACCCTTCTGTTGTTGGGGTTATCTTTTCTGTTCACCTGGTCTGCACCAAATGCTAAGGAGCATGAAAGACCACCATTTCCAACAGACATGAGAGCAAGGGCAGAGATTAAGATTGCCATTTGCCCTCCTGTTGCCGATTTACAGCTTCCAGCTTTATTGCTACTGCAAGTGGGAGGCCGTGCCTGTGGGATCATAGCTGTTAACCACAGCAGTGCCATTCCCTGTTGCCAACGAAAAAAAAAATGTTGAGCGCTTTTCTGATTACAGCGCTTTTCTAATCCTATTGGAAGACAACATCATGGACCATTCTAATAACCAAAGAGTGTTCACAAGATTGGCAAATTCCATAATGGTAGTTTAAAAATTGATGTGCAATATAATCATCAGAAAGTTCACATAAAAATATTCTCTTCCGTTGCACCTATCTAACATCCACAAAATTATGAAACTTTGACAGAACTTTTCCCTTGTATTATTCTCTCTTTCTCGTATGAGGGAATTTGTTGTCATCATTCATTTGTGAATAACATAAAAGTATTATGTTCGAGGAGACTTGAACAGAATCAGAGGGCTTAGCAACCCAATTGACCCGATGCAATCATACAATATTCATTAACAACTAACTTTATTCCCATCATAAAAGTAACCACCTTTACCATCTCTTTCAGAAAGTCGAGAGGTAGTAACAGTGAAGAAAACTCGAAACATTTACAAATCAATTAGTTAATAGTGTTTATCTGAATAATCTGCCACCCTCACTGAGATTCATTCATTTCATTGCTCTCTTATTACACAACTAAAAAAGGGCAGGAGGAGAAAACAAGCTCTAAAATTGAATGATTCAAGTAAAAAACACGAAAAAAATGTACAAGAAAAACAATACCACAAAAGTGATGGCCGAACCCAACCCAACAGCGAGGAATCGACCTAGATAAGAATCAGCAATGAAAGCACCCACCACAGGTGTGAAATTGCTGGTAGCATGGGACCAGAGAAGTATCTGCGTTGCTTGGGCAAGGTGAAGCTTGTAGGTCCCCATCAAATACAGTATCATATTGGGCAAAAGGCCCAAACTTGCCACCCTCGCAAGTGCCTCATTTGCTGCCAAAAAAAACTAGTGAGTCAAAGGAAAAGAAAATCCAAGTAGTGTTCTGTGAATGAGCAAGTATACTCATTACTCACCAATGATGAAAGGCATGGTAACAAGACCACCCTTGCGCCTCTGTGGTTGTGAAATGTGTTGGGTGACCATTTCACCTTCAAGGGAACCAAGCTCCACTTCCTTGTCCATTCTCGTTAATCAGTACAAGGCTCGACCGAGGAAAAAAACACACACACAACCAGCAATAACTGTTAAGTATGAATGTTATGTTCATGCAGAGTAGCAAATATATGGAGTGATGTCAGTGCTTGCGTTCTCTCGGACAATCAATGGTCCTTTGCGTGTTCATACAGAGAGAGGGAGAGAGACTCCATGCATATCTGGAATGCACCGTGTCTGTGTCCCATCACTCTTCACAACTTACAAGATAATTAAATCACCAAATAAATAGTGGGCAACAATTATAGAACCACTTAATATGTTCATGTCGTGATGTGTTCTGACTCATGAGTCAAAGTTTGCTTGATTGATTGTAATCTCAATTCCTAATTACGACAAGAATAAAAAACAATTTCTGGTGCGTGAATTGGATCGTGTTCACACTTTAAACTAGATTGCCAAAGGGTGGTATATTTATTTTTCTTTATTTTCTCTACTATATTTAACTTAGACGGCACAAATATAAAATGTGTGAACATTTTGAGCAGAGAAGATAAGTTTTAAGAGTTTATTTTTTTATATACAGTTAATGTAAAAAAAACTATATTATTAATTAATTAATTTATAAGTATTTTTTTTATCATTGATATAAAATATACACCAAACACGACATCTTATTTAAAAGAATTGAATTTAAGATCACTCAAAAATCAAAATAATAATTTATTATAAATTAAAGTTTTTTTTACCAAATTATAAATTAGAATTAGAATTCTCAAACTTGAATAATGAAATTTTATTGTCTCTTCTTCTCTCTCTCAACTCAATTATACATTTACAAGGCACTATCTTTTCTATTTTTTTAGAGGTGCATTTCATACATTATTTTCATAACTAAAAAAAAACTAACTATTTCAAACCATCACCATTTTATCTATATCTATATACTTAATTTTGTTAAATACTTATCCATTTTAATTTAAAAATAATCTTATATCATAATTTACATTATTCATTATAAATTCAAAATATAATTCATTATTTAAATTTTATTTATTATACATTATTTAAATTTAATATTATCATTTCTCAGATAAAATTTGAATTTAAATTAATTTTTATTTATGAATATTAAAAAAAATCAATTAATTTTTTAATTAGAATTTAATTTTTATATTTCAAATTTTGACTACCATTAACAGACAAAAAGATACTGTATGCTGGCTTAAAAAATTACACTCATAATTTATTCCTCAATTTCAAAATTCTTATCTTCAATTTATTTTTCCTGATAAAGTAAAATCTCCATTCCAAATGATGAATATATTTGTTTTCTTAAAGAATGATAATTCATTTTTATAAGGAAGTGACATGCATTTTTTTATTTATGAATTTTCTATATCCTTACTTATTTTATCATTTATATTAATATAAATTAATTATTATATGATAGTTAAAAAGAACTACATGTGAATTGCGCGAGTCCAAAAATTAGTATATTATAAAGTCAGGTTCTCATCTTATAGCTAAACTAAGATGATAATGTAACCTCTTTCTAAATAAAAATATATAAAACTTAGGTCCCCCATCATTTAGATGTATGTTATACATAATTTTTTTGTTGCTTTTGTAAGTAAATTTGCTAAAATATATCGAAAGATAAATATAAATATTTTCTAAATATATATAGATGGATAAGTTCAATATTTAGAATAAATTTAGACTCATGCGACACATATGCACAAAAATGATTTACACTGTGAGAATGCTATTTAAAAAATCATATTTAGAAGTGAAATAAATAATTAAGTTTAAAATGTAATCAAAAGGACATTTCTATTGAGCTTAAATTGCCAAGAACTCTAAGTATGATTAAAGAATAGTAAAGTAATATGTCACGAAAAGAAAAGTAGTAAAGTTATAGGAGTTATGGATGAGAAAAACAATCAAAATAGAAATACAATTCAAACTATGAAATTAAAGATCAAAATCATTCATTACCTATAAGCTTGTAAGTCCAATAAATTAAAAAAGATAGTAAACAAGAGAAAAAATGTTAAAATAATTGATTAAAAAAGTATTAAATTATAATAAAACATGTTTTTTTCCAAATATTTCAAATGTTAATGTGATTTAAGATAAGTTGTTCATCCAATGAGTTAAGTGTAAAATTCTTTTCACACTTTCATAAAAAATGGTCATATGATTATTTGTTATATTTTATTTATACTCTTTATATTAGATAAAATAAATCAATCACCAAATTAGTTTTTAAGAGTAAGAAAGAAAAAAACATTTCTATATATTAAAGTTATTATAAAAAATTAAAAATATAACTTCACCCTTAATAATTTAAATACCGGTATAATTGAAAGTAAATTATTTATCCTCCAGATTTAAAATTGATTATTGTAACTAATAAATGTGGTTTATGTTTTTTAATTGATATCCTCTCTTTCTCTTCTTTGTAATATCTTGAATAAAAATTCAAGCACAGGGTGTGTCTTGCACTAGTAAAATTAAAAATACTTAATATAGAAAAAGTGTGTTATTCCACTGCCTTAAACAGACTTTTTTTATAGAAGAAAAAAATGAATTCAAGTTCAGTTTGGTTTTTTTTTTTTATCATGAAAATTTAGGGGAAAGGAATGGTGCTCGTGCAAGGTAGAGAAAGCGTCCAAATTTAAAAGGCGCTTATAAAAATGAATTCAAGTTCAGTTTGGTCTCTTAAATTAAAAACTGGACGTAAATAATTAGTTAGTTTGCACTTGCACTTTAAAGAAGTGTAAATGCCGACGATCAATAATTTGGTTAGATTTGTAGAGTAGTCACCATCTCGCCTAGAATTCTGCTCTAATGCTCCACTAAATATTCATTATTTAAAGCCTCCTCCATCGTTTCACACCGATCGCGATCGATTGGGAGCAAATCAGTAACATATGTGGGATGCATATATTTTTTTTTTAATAGTTTATCTATTTTTGTATGCATTGAATAAACTCTGTGACTGATCAATTTAATCCTAGAGGTAAGAATACCTCGTTTTAGTCCTTAAAAAAATATTCACAATGTTCTCAATTTTTAATCTATTGGTAATTTTATTTCTCACCTTTAATTTATTGAAGGTAACTAATCCATACTAATAAAAATGTTAATTTGTCGTGTTAAGTGTCCGATAAGAACACATAACATGGAATTTAGTCATTAAATGATTTGTCCACAAAACAAATGTGTGTCCAGTTTATATTATTGTTAGAAATTCCTATAAATTTCATGCATATATTAATAACCATGAATATCCATCTATTTTTATTTATTTTATTTTGACAGTATACTAAAGGTATTCTCAACTGATAGCTAGATTTTTTTTAATTAGAGATATTACTAAATTGAATAAGGCTTCTCTCAATAAAACTTCTTTTTCATACGCATGATTAGAAACTTAACCTACTCAATATATTTAAAGAGATAAGCATCTACTGGCCTACTATTACTTTGAGTTGAAACCATCAGTTTACTATCAATTAAGGTGAACCAAGTATTTTGAGAAACAATAAACAATTAATAAACTGAGCTCAATTAGTGGGATAAAAGTACGTTGGAGCTTGCCAAACGGTTACAATTAAGTTACAACAACGCACAACTTCAACTTCATTTTCAAACTTTGTCACAGTGTTGTTGCCTTGGGTTCACACGCAGCGTGTGGAACGTTGACATATATCTATATGTTTTCATATTTCAGATACGCTTGCAGCTGCTGTATTTTGCTGGCCAAACCTTTTTCTCTAGTAGTTTGAACGTGACTCATCACTATCATTTCAATTTTCAATGATTGTGCCACGTTACTGTTTTTTATTTTTAATAACACAATGAAAAATCGGGATACTTTTTATTTTTATTTATTTATAGTCAAATACACAATAAAACATAAATCATGAACGGATAATTATATAATGAATTTAAAACAAAAAGTTTAGTTAGTGGAAGAACTTTTAGTTTCGATTCTGTTAGTTTATTTATCTCTATGACAATGACGACCTTTTGTTTGTTCCAAAATATTAATGGATTTCATTTTTTCGTATGATTAGCCTACTTCTACTTCTTCAAATTTGTCTTGGAAGTTTTATATAATTTCATTTTGGGTGGTACTGTCCTACTAATTAAAAGGTGGAGTAGGAAAAAAATATAATTGTTGCTAACTACCTATGATTTTGAGTACTACTTTTAGTTTCATATGATGTTAGTTCTGTTAATTTAGTTTTTCAAAGAGCATATATATATGATGTCTTTTACAATTTTGTTGTATAGTATAATCTATTGTCGCGAACAAATGTAACTTCATAATATTCAAATTTAATCTATTGTGATACGCTTGAGCACAACTACGCAAGACTACTGGTTAATATACAAATACAGGATCCTAAAATTTAAATATTCAAAGTCTATATTTAAATCAGTGATAAGAATATTATGATGATACAATCGCGACGCTAAACTGAAGTATATAAAATGATTAAATTAAGTATTGAAAGACTAATTAAATTAATGAAATTAATACTATTTCGCTACAGTATAAAACTAAATATCAATTAGAATAATATATTTATCATGTTAATTAGCCTTTAATCAAACTTTTAAGTGCTAGTTTACTTCTACTTCTACGTTAAATAATACACGTTCCATGTCAAAACGGAAGCTACTACTTGTGCAGAATTTATTTTTTCATCTGATGCAATATTATAGTTCTTCTCACGATTAATAGTGTTTGAACTTTTGTTCAAATGGATATTATTATATTCACTTCAATGATATACCACATCCATGAATATAATTTACTTGAATGTACCTTTGGAAACGTACGTGTGCTAAATGAAAACCGCGTTAGGCTTTCAAACTACTGTTACTCATGGTATTCCATATTTGGAGCTGCACTTAAGGATTTAAGAGATCCAATCAGTTGATTGAATAGGATTTTCGATTCCCACAAAGAACGAAAAATATTTGGAGCTGTAGACATCATCTTTATGACTTTATGCGAAGCTCAATCGAAGAGATATAATAATAAAATAATAGCTCATGCTTCACGAGGGGCATGGCTTTTACACATATATAATAATATTCTCCACCTTTATGGATGGATGGGGTCAACAGAGTCTTATCTTTTACGCTAATCACTAATTCACCACATAAGGTTCTATAAACCATAAGGTGGTCCTCTTTCAAACTCACCATCCCTCATTCAAGTAATCTTCACCATTCAAAAACATAAAACACAAACTGCTACCCCCCACCCCCATGTGTTTAGTGTATATGTTAAAGGATTCAAATAAAATAAAAAATATTAAAGAACAAATTGTTATATTGATAAAACATTATTTTTATATACTGAAATTTTGCTATTTTTCTATACTTGATGCCTTAATATATATATATATATATATATATATATATATATATATATATTAAGAATTTAAACCTACCTGAATTGAGGATTAATGATAAAGATTTAACACTATGAAGACCACCTTATAATAACCCACCACCACAATCCTAATTCTTAAGGAAATTGATTAATGGACACCCATATACTATTTAACATGCTGAAAGATAAAGAAATAAAAGATAAAAAAAATTATAAATATGATAATGTAATAAGAAAAAAGAGATAATAAAAAAATGCATGTTGATGTGGATGAATCTCTGCAATAATGATTTTGGCCATTAAATTTAAATTTAATGGCTATTAAAATAAGAGTTAAAAAAATATTTTAACATAGGGCATTAGAGAATCTAAGTCTAATGATAGGGTGTTTATAAAAGAGGTGTTCATATATATCATTATTCAATTCCTATTTATTTGTTTCAAGGATTTACTATTAAAAAATATTAAATACTTTAATAAGTGTTTAAGAATATATTAAAAATGACCAACAATTATCGAATAACTGACCGATCTATCTTGTTTTTCCTAAGAAAAATAAATATGGAGAAAAGGATAAGTAGTCTTTTTTGTTGGATATGTAGTAGACTTCAAAGTTCAAAGAGCATTATTTGTTATAACAAATATAAAACAAAAACAAAATTCTTTGTTGCCATTTAACCCTGAACTTTTGTGATACAGCGGGCAAAAGGCCCAAACCAAAAGGATACGTCAAAGCATTATGTAACTAGACTTAAGTTATAGAGATATGGGCTTTTAAAAATTTACTAAGAGATAACAAATTTCCCAGGATCATGAGAGAATGACAAACATTCAAGTATGGCTTTTGCTATTTACAATTTCCCTATTTGCCAAATATACTCCACTTTCCTTCTGTTTAAATTGTTTATTATCATAATTACTCTTTATACCAAAACAACCCTTTATGTAAAAAATGTAAAAACTTATTTTCTATACCCCATCTTCATTGTTTTCTAAACCCTTATCTATTTTCCCCATTTTCCTGTCTTTGTTTATGAAAAGTATTAGAGTTTTACCATTGAAAGGTAATCACAGCTATGCCACTACCTCATTGGCTTTACATTGTTGGAATGAATTAATTAAGACAACATATATAAATAAAACATTAGACCAATAGCTATATTGGGTACTCCTCGAGGCCATAGAAAACTTCTGCGTAAAAAACAACAACAATAGCAATAAATGTGTGTGCATGTTCCAATTACTGTATGCATATCCAGAATAAGAAATGTCAAGAAATAGATCACCTTCCGACGACTAATTGAAAACCAGAAACAAAAAAAAAATATGACATTAAAATGTCAATGATATAATATATGATATGGAACTGGTGGTGGCGGGTGATGATCATAATCCAAGATCCATTTACTTCTACATGCTTGTATCCGTGCAAAATTGTCATATGAGAAGGCATCATATGTTTCGTGGCTCAAATTGTTAAAGCGCAAGGCCACAAGCTATCATTAAACAGTACTATTTTGAAATCACAAAAGATAATGGATCTGCATGAAGTTAATATGTTTATTTGCAAAAGCAAGTTCTGTCAGTGATATGTTTCAACAAATGTTTAGGGAAGTCAGGATTTATAATATGAAATATTTTATTATTTTTCAGTAAAAAAACTATTATTCAAATATTTAAACGAATAAGAACAAAAAGAAAATGAAAATAATGAAAAAATAGCAAGATAAGTTATAGTTAATTACTAATGGAGTCAATTCGTCCTCCAACAATTACTTTTTGAAACAACAATTATCGAGGACCAACCATCATCAATTTCCATCATATCTATCTTAATATTAAAAAAAAAAAGTGAGCATGATTTTTACAAATTATAGGTATTAGAAACGAAACGAATCGAATGAATAGAAAACCTTGATCACTGACACGTTAATTTATAGTTTTTAAAACTCCTACAAACAATATAAAACGGAATATAAAATTAATTTAAGAGAAATTAAATTGGACAATTACATATATATAACCATTCTTATATATTAAAAGAGGAATCCTTAATTTGGAAATAATTTGTAAACAAAATTACGTTTTAAAAATCTTATTACAGGAAAAAAATTGACAGATTTAATTACATGTTAACCCTTAAAAGCGGGAAAAATTAACTTACAAAACTACCCCAAACTCACTTATATATCACTTACTTTTATATATAGAGATAAAGATAAAGATAAAGTGTTACATGAAAAAAACTTACATGTTAATCCTTGTGCTCTTTTGCTGCGTGTTCTTTTGCACGAACCTTTTGCAGGTATATAGAAGATGTTTTTGTTTTTTAAAACTGTTCTCATAGACGCCATGCGAGGAAGATCTTCTATCTTCATTCGTTAGTGTGCCTTAGCCAGGTTAGTTAGTTTCTTATCTTTTATTTTTTTGCTTATGGTTTCAAAATCAAATTTCATTTTGGCATGCATTCCGAAGACAGACATAGTTGTTAACATTTTCAATTTTATCTTTTCAGGAGTTGATTGCTGCTCTTCTTGGCTGCTCATTACTTTGTCTATTCCCTGATAGACCTGCCAACCATCAACTTCGATCAATTGTTTGAGTAAGGAATCTTTTGCTAGCTACTATTCTTATTCACATGTTCAGTTGCTCATATATATATATCTTAGACACGTGTGTGGAGTGAGAGAGATAGAATTTATATTGGTCTAGGTCCCATAATGAACACTTTGTATTATATTTCACATGTCATTTTTTTCTTCACTTTCCGGATTCTTCATTTGCGCAAAAAAATTTACATAGATAAAATTTGGTGTATCATTCTCTATTTTGAAAAGATAAGTTCTGATATGCCTAAGGACATTGTCTCATTCAAGCGAATAGTACTGCCTGTCACCCTACTTGGTTTGTCTGACTTTCCTCACTGCATGTCTGATACGCCTCTATGCGAATTGAAGGAAATTTCTTTTAAATTGTCAGCAAAACTTTTTTTTAAAAAAATGATTCATTTTGTGTGTAATAATTATTTATTACCGGTTAATAATTAGTACTTTGGTATTTTAATAGGTTCACCCTTCAGAGCTCATAGAAGATCAATCAAGTGAAGCTGTTGAAGTGTATTTTGCAGGTAAAAACCTTGGGGGAGATGCTCTTGGCAAGGGGACTTCACAGGTATGACCTTTTTGTTTCCCACATATATTTTTGGATCTCCCAAGTTTCTTATTCACCTGTTCAGTTGCTCTTTAGTCTTAAATTTGATCTTGTTTTGTACTAATAGTGTTAACATTCTGCGGCACTTCATATATAGATGTGTTTGTGTGTGAGAGTGACTAAATGGGAGAGAGATAGAATTGATATTTGTATAGTCCATATTGAATACTTTTTGTTATATTTCATGTCAGATTTTCTTCTTGAAATCAAGGTTTTTCTGCATTTTCAGGAACCTGTTTGATGATTGCTTTATTAGAAAACAGGTAGATAAGATTTGGTGAATCCTTCGTTTTTTGAAAGGATAAGTACTGTTATGCCTCAGGACAATGCCTCATTTGAGCGAAGAGTACTCCTACTCCCAAAGGATGAAAACTTTTGGAGCAATTCTGCTATTCCTTTAAGCAAATTTGAGGTAATTGAAGGAAATTTATATTACAATTGTGAGTAAAACTAATTTCTTTTATTTTTTTAAAATGATCCATTTGGTTTGTAATAGGCAATACTTTGGCATTTTAATAGGTTCACACTTCAGGGTGAATAGAAGATCAATCAAGTAAAGGTGTTGAAGTATATTCTGCATGTAAAATTTTTGGGGGAGATGCTCTTGGCATTGGGGCTAGAAAGGTATAATATGTTTTCATTTCCACCTATAACCTGTTATACTTGGTTTTTAGCAATTATTATAGCCTCTATTTTGTAGTTCTTGATATAAGCATATGCATGTAGTCTTGTGTACATGTTGTATTTAGCACCTTTCATCATTTTGTAAATTTTGTGAGATATTTTGTTGTCACTTGAACATTTGGTTTTAGCCTGTTGATGTTCAATAAATTTGCTTGTAAATGACTTATATAGGTGGAAATCTGCTTCATGGTTAGTCCAGAATTGATTGCTGGCATGCTTTTCTTGCCAACACGGCAGATAATGAGGCTATAGAAATTGTTGGTGTGGAATGGTTCTTGACTTATAGAGGGTTAGTGTTACTCTAAGGAAATAAAGTTGAATGAGAAATGAAGATAGTTGAAGCCTACTACTGTCTTTATTTACATTAAAATGTGATGGGGGATTCTATTTCCATTTCTATTTTATTTGAATATGGAGGAAGAAAAACATGTTTATTGATTGTTATCCTTAGCATAGTAAATCTTCTCCATTTTCTCTTCCGTTCTGTGTCCATTTTTCTTACTTCTTCTTTGCACACCCGGTTGACAGTTTTTTAATACTAAAGTATATAAAGATTGAACATTTACTGTTATTCGTGATTATAATATACAGCATGCAAATGGTGAACTAAATTGAAAAATACTTATTTTTGATGTTACATCACTTAATGTTTTTCAGTTGTTTACTCACTGTTACTATAATTGCTCGGTGCTTGGCGATAATCCTGATTTCTTTAGGTACCAATCATCATTTTGACATTCTGGCGTTTATGTGGATCAAACAGACAGAGACACTATTGGAAGACGGAAAACCATGATTGTTGCAGTTGGTGAATTATGTATCCCACGGATGACGAGAAAATACAAGGCAGATATTCTCCTCAGGTATTTTAATGATGGTTTATGTGGCTACTTCTTTTTAGAATACAGAGTCGCATATGTGAGAGTAATCTAAAAATTCATTGTTTGATGTCTGCACATTTGCATCGTTTATGAAAGGTGTGTTTTTACATGCATGGATAACCTGCAAGGTGTAGAAACTCGTTCCAGAGTTGCCTTTAGATTCTTATTCCCAATCCTTTGGAAAAATCTGTCTGCTTTACTGCTTAGAATGGCTATAATAATCGCCATACATTTTGGTTTTGCTTAGTAATATTTCTTCATTCTTAAAAACGAAGCTTTCCTTATGTTTAACAATTTACCCTTCAGGTATTTAAGGATGTTCAAGGCGATTATATTAAACAAATTCTTAACTTAGCTTTTTCACTCCTGCAGTGAGATTAATAAGTCATTATGTGGTTTCCTGTATCATGGGATGGACCTGGACAATATCATTGGAGTTGCAACGGGAGATTGGATTATTGACGAAGATCCTGCAATAAAGGCCATAATTCACTGGCTAGCAGCTTCTCGGGTAATTTTATATTTTGGCTATCAACTTATGTGTACGTGGCAGGTATAATTATTTAGTTATCTGAATAAATTAGAAATGCTTATGTTTACCTGTACAATAAAAAAAATCGACTTATTTTCAATGAGTGGAATTTTTCAATTTTTAAAACCAAGAAAACTAAACATCAAGTTTTGATTTTCTACTTTCAGTTTTCCACTAATGTTCTTTTACACTTTTACATCTTTCCTCACTTCTATTCTCTAAAAATATGTTTTTTGAAAATCATTTTATAAAATAATTGTTGAAACATAAAAAACAAAAACACAATAAAACACACGATTATTCTTTTCATCAAAACCTGTTTTAAGAAGTCAGACTTGTGAAATTTATTGTACTTTAATTTGAAAAAAACAGAAAATTGTTTTATTTAACAACAAATATCCCCGAAATATTTACATCTTTTGATTTTGTCATTTTAGAAAAAGGCGTCTCGCAGTAGTGAATTTTGAACCAGACAAAAAAAACTCATTGTTCAGCAACTGTGGTACTAGACATTGTAATTCTGTTTACTTTTGACTTGTTCTTGATTGATGACCAATATTGTCTTGGTTCATGCCTTACAGGCTCAAAGACCTCTGACCGCATACTTCACATATGGCTATCGAAGATGCGGAACCTAGACAAGGTAATTTGATCTTTTACTTCGTAGTGATGGAATCTGGACGCATGGTAGATGAGATTCTGGATAGGCATCTGCATTGAAACGTGTCATTTGTTTATCTTATTTAGCATATTTGAATATTACATATATTTACTATATTTATATATATACGGCATTTCATATTAAAGTTCCATCAACGGTATTGAGTGAGCTAGGCTTAGAATTCAAGGTTTACATTAATTTAAGTTTTCACTTTGTTTAATGTTTATGGTTTGTTCTACGAATGAATGTCCCATGCATTTTCTGCGTTCCTTCCTTAACTCATCTCATTCTAATTAGTTGTTGTGCTCATTTTGCCAAGTGCCAAGAGAAATGCATTCAACTTGGATTTATATTTGTAGTAAGATTTCTTATGAGGGACTTATGTTGTGGGCAGGTTGTTCATTGGATTTCTTCACACACATCTAGCCTTGGGACGTATTTTGCACAAAGCTATATCCGTTCTGTATTTTTTTCACCCCCAATTCAATTGCATAATGAAAACAAAATATCATTGTGCAATTTTTCATTACCCTTATATGACATAACAAAATCATGATTTTTTGTATTATTTGATTCCCCTCCTAAATAACATAATAAAATTATAATTTCATTTTGTAATTTTACTTTTATCTTGTACGACAAAATTATGTTTTTGTTGTCTTATTCATCAAATAATGAATGAAAGTATGATTTTATTATATTCTGGGTTAAAAATCAACGAAATTATATTTTCCTTGTGATGTTTTTAATACAAAAAACAACAAAAGTAGGATTTCGGTGTGATTCTCAACCCAAAACACAACCATTGTCTATTCTCACTACTTTTCAAAAAATGGATAGCAATTGTGGTAGTGGGAATATCAATTCTCAAACAAAATTTTCAAGATCATGAGGGATTAGGGAATGCCAAACATTCAAGTATGGCTTTTGCTATTTACAATTCTCCTATTTGTCAAATATACTCCTCTTCCCTTTTGTTTTAAATTTGTATGATCATAAATACTCATTATGCCAAAAATAGGGTTGTGAAAAAAAAATCTATTCGGATTGTAACCAAACCTAAATCAAATTTGGTTTTTTCCTTAACTAATTCAAGAAAAAAGGAATGCATTGGTCTATAAAACAAATTCAATTAATCGAATTGTTTCTACAAAATCAATTCGGTTAACTAAACTAATTTTCACTTGAACTTTTTTTATTTGAAAAAAAATAGTTCATAATCCAATTCAAAATTGGTCTAACACTTAGAACCAATTTAAAACTAATTAAAAATAAGTTCAGTTTAAAACCAATTTTTTAAAATCAGTTTAATTTTTGAATCAGTTTCTAAATCAATTTAATGATTTGGATTTAAAACTGAACCGATTAAAATAGTTTGAAATCAGTTCGATTCGATTTTTTTTACCAAATTAATTTTCTTACCACCCTAACCAAAACAACTCTTTATATAAAAAATGTACAAAACTTATTATCAATACTTCATCTTCATTGTTTTCCAAACCCTTATCTATTTTTCCCTTTTTCCTTATTTGTTTATGAAAAGTATTAAAATTTTATCTTAATTTGGTTCCATTACACTCCTATATTCAATTTGTATATGGAAAGTACCCCAATCTTGATATTTGTCTTCAGAGACAAAATCAATGTTTGTGATATATTAAAAATAAATTATATTACAACCAATCAAAACTAATGAATTGAAACTAACATTAATATATACTAGTACTTTGCAATTGGGATGACGTAATATGCAGCGTCGGGATGATGAAAGCGTCACCTGGAAATTAAGAGGAAATGGGTGCACTTGAGTATGATGTGATCATAACAAGTGGTCCAAAGATGAGCCGAGAGATTAAGATGGGGTCCATATATGAACATTCGAGTCAGCCACGCCACATCCATCCACATGAATCTCTGCCATAACCTTCTGACAACATATTGTTTTCTTTTGAATTCAATTTTAGCTCTTTTCCAGTAACAATGACTAACAAACAAATACAAATCCATAATAGCTATAATGGGAGTACTCCTCGCGGCCATAGAAAACTTCTGCGTACAAAACAACAATTGCAATAAATACGCGTGCATGTTCCAAATACTATATGCATACCCTGAATAAGAAATGTCAAGAAATAGATCACCTTCGAACGACTAAATTAATAAAAACCAGAAAGAAAAAGAATGACATTTAAATGTCAATGATATAAGACATTGAACTGGTGGTGGTGGGTGATAATCATATTCATAATCCAAGATTTACTTACACGTTTAAATTATCTCTGGCTTCAAAGTAGCTGATTTTACTTCTACACATGCATATAGGTATTACTTCAAATTAATCTCGCCTTCATGAATATTTTATGCATCCAAACGTTGCATGGTTTGATGTAACTTTATAAAGCGATAATATTTTTTTAGGTTGACACTCGTGTTATTATTTTTTATTTTTTATTTCATAAATCACCTGCACATTTCTTAATTTATACAAATTTAGATTTAAACCTAATATTCACTTCTATTAAACCTTCGTTTTGCTTTAGTGTTAAAAATACACATTTTAACATACTTTCTTTGTTACACTCTATTATTCATTAAAATTATTTAAAATTATAAAATTAAAATCATAAGTGAGACGACTCATTAAATTTGAAGTGAAATTAAAACCCATTATTTAATTTTATGATTTTGAATAAATTTCAATCAATAATATAACATGTATTTAAAAAATATATTAAAGAGTTTGCTACCATTTCTCTTCATATGACAGAGCTATGCACCTTTGTTTTCTTTCATTTAACCATCATGAAGTCTTGGAGCTCTCTTCTTCTTCCCTGAAGTTCATCCGAAATAAACGAATGCTATAACTTATTTATTACACGAGAATTAATGTGTCCATGTCGTCAGTAACAAATTAAGATGGTTAATTAGTTCCACTAATATTTGAAGCATTAATTATTAGAATGAAAAAAAGAAATTTCTAGATGGAGAAGGAAGGGAAAAAATTGATATTACAATTTAAAAACAAAGACTGAATATAAAATAGTTATCAGCAACTATCACTAATCATGTGAACAAAATAAGAAAGAATTCCAGCTCCCCCAATGCATATTTAGAAGAACCAAACAATTAATAATGTTTTGACAAAGCTTAAAAAATAAGTTATTCTAAGTAGATCAGAGAGAGTACATAACTAATTTAACAAACTAAGGGTAAATTAAAATTGAATATGGGGAATAGCATCGTGAGCTATCAACCTTTTAATTCATTAGCACAGATTGACTGCTCACGACGATGATATATATATATATACTATCGAATAGTCTTCCTCTGAAAAAGATATATCGTTGCTATTAATTGGCTACATGTTAAAATCCTCTGGCGTATGCGGGTGCCCAGTAATCGCTTCCAACATGCATATGCTGGGTACAAGACACCGGGACCAAGCACAACCCTCTACTCTTCAAATCCTTAGCTTTATGATCTTCTGCATCCTGATTAAATAATAATAATTAAGAACCATGCAAAGTTTGACAAAGTTTATTTCTAGAGTTTAATAATACATGCATGTACATACGGTAAGTGTACGTAAAAGCTTTTTACACTCTTAACCAATCATCAGATATTATTATTGATATAAATTTTAAAATAATTATTATAAAAATTAATAAATTTATTATATATAATTATTTGTGATTAAATAATAATATTACATGATTAAAATATTACTTTATCTAATTTCTTTAGCCATTTTAATTCTGCGCGCGCTATGATAGTAGTATAACTGATTGTAATTATGACAACGTACGTGATCAGAATATGATGCGTAGGTCTCTTGAATATTCAAAACAACAAGGAGTCAAATGAAGAAGAATACTAAACTCATCGAGTACCACAGCTTCGTATAAATTAAAAGGAAAGAATATGTTCAACAGCTAGATGGGAATAAAAAAAGAAAAGTATTAGTGGGTAATTTCACTTCTATCACAAGTCTGAACCTTTCTTTGACTTCAAACAAGCAATTCAGCCTTACCTCATGCGTTAAAGTATGTTATAAAAAGCTGAGGAATCTTCTTGTTCAACTTTCAATGGCTTCTCTTTTCGCGGATTTAAATATTTCAATAATTGCTAATAGGGGCTCCTAAATTGATTCTAATGAATTTATGGATCCAATAAAGCATATCTGACCGGGGTCCTCTGGGAAAACAGAATTTCTTTCTCCATGTACCTGTTGTTTGAAATATATATATATATATATATATATATATATAGGTCATTTTTGTCCTGCTCAAACTAGTGTGTAAAGTCTTTGTAGAGAGAGAGAGACTTAGGGAAATGGGTACATACAGACTGTTGATTCCTCATGTTTTTTGATGCACTGTCCAAGTAAGGAGAGCTGAGTGCCTGCATCCATTCAAGGAGGAGAAAAAGGAATAAAATTTTATAACTCCCATAAATGAAGAATGTTTTTGGAGAAAACCATCATCAATAAATATTGGTCAAACTTTAAGTGCATGCTTTCACTGACTCTGAATAGCTTAGTATAAATAATGTGTGAGAAACATCACCTCAATTTGACCCTGTAGGAACCTTATACATCCAATGGCTTCTAACAGGACAGAAGCTGTGTCAGTCTGCAAAAGTGAAGCACATCACAAAATGAAGTGTCCTCTTAATTTCTCTTTTCTTCAATGTTAAAAGTGATGAAGTTCCAATATGGCAAAAGATAATTAAAGAGGTACACAGAAGTTGGATCATGGAAGGATTGAAAAGAACTATTCATGGGGGACTTTTAAAAACCAAACACAAAGGCGCTTATAATGGTTTATCTTCTCTTATGGTTGTGTATGTTTTGTTTATTATAATAACTGATCAGTTAAAGTATAGCTGATTACCTTTCCAAACGGGGAAACTAGTTGGTGAAGGGTAGTTATTCTATCACCTAGCTTCTCCTTCCGCACCTGATTCACAATATTCATACATGGAAATCATTACATGAATTTCTTGTATATATATGCTTTTATCTCTTCCAACAAGTATTTGCCAGCAGAAAGAATATTAGTCTCAGACACAGACAATCAAGAACGACAACACTCACATATATACAAGCTCCTTCATCAAATGAGAAAGAAATAGTAGAAAAGAAAGAAGGGAAGAGGGAGTCACCTTGAGAGGTGCTTGGATTGAAGATGGCTGAACCCTAGCCTTTTTACAAACTCCAACAGTGGCTGTGCTATTACACTAGAGCATAAGAAAGAGACGAGAATCAATTTGAATAGCACGTCAAGGTATATATACTATCAGTTGCAAGTTTGGTTGAGAAAATAATTAAGAAAGAATTAATAAGAGTCTCTAGCTCTTTTTTCTTAATTAATTACCTCGGATATTTGGTCTTGTAGATTTCTCCTATGATCTGACTTGTAATGAGTGAAATCCAATATATTATTACTACTGAAGTTAGTGACACAAGACACGGGGGAAGAAACAGGCACCATATGTGACCAAGATGGCCCGTGGTCGTACAAATTGCCCCTTTGAGAAACTTGTTGCCTTATTACATCAAGAAATGGAACTCTAGAAGCAGGGACATCCCAGTTTTCCAACTTTTTAGGCCCAAGTTTCTCTTCTTCTCCCGGTAATCCAGTACTGCAAATCAAACATAGAACCCAGCAAAGTTAATTTTCACTCTTATATATAAGTAAACAAAAAAGAAGCTCCTTAGACTTTGCACCAATTCCCAAAATGCATATATAGTTCTTTGATCAACCCGCAGTTAACCAATTATCTAACATGCAAACAGTTTTTCTAGAATTTATAAGTCACGATAACTACACGCAGTCATGGTAGAACATATAAAATGAACTAGACATCACACAACCCTCACGGACACAAAAAGAGAGAGACTATAGGGTGGGTTGTTTACTTACAAAAGCAGTTGGCTCCATGACTGAGGAGGCTCTTGATTTTCAGTCAAAGAATTAAAAGGAATTGAAGAAGGAGGAAACACATATTGGGGAGGGATCAAAGAAGGTTGTTGATGCATGCTCCACCAGTTAGGGTTACCAACCATCATTTACTGCACTGGAAGAGTTTCATGTGAAAAAATTCAATTCACATATATATGCCTTCAAAATAATTAAAAACAAATAAATTTCAATCTCCTTTTTTCCTTCTACTTTTCCACTTTCACCTTTGTGATATTACCTTGTATGTACAGTACACCCAAACAAGCCTTGGCTAAAGGTTTAAGAGTTCTGTTTTGCTTTCTTACAAGCTGTTGAAGAAACTTAAAGCTTTGGGTCTCACAGTATTTTAAGAGATGGGGTTCAGGAACTTTGCTTATGTTGATTTCTCTTACCTTTCTTTCATCTATTCAGTTTTCCTTTTTATTCCTAGCTACTTTTGCTTTATTATAAAAGTAGAGCAGAAAAGCTGATGGCCAATGTTTCGAGGTTAATACTTACTCAGTGCTTAATTCCTTACTTTGGGATTGTTTCAGAACTAGATAGCTAGGGCTGGGGGAAGAGGTAAGGCATGACTTCATACTAATTAATAGTCTTGAGTCCAATGTTAAGATGATTTCTTTATTCTTTGCATCAATAATTCACTTTAACAAATTAAAATACAAAATTTAGTGGTTGAATAATATAAGAAGACCAAAGCAGAAAATGTTAAGAATTGCCCATGGGTAAGAGCCTTTTGGCAACAACAATACAAATCTAAATCACCAACATGATGTTGAAGTAAGATTCAAATTAACTAACACACATCGTTAGCAATTAATATAGGCAACTACTAACGTAATTAATTTAAACCGACACAATTGATTAATACTCCTATTATTCTCTATATATTTCATTGGGTGAATCGGATTCTACGTCGTTTCAGAAGAGACAAGAGATGCAATTAAGCATCGAATTGCCTGTCTTTTATATTAATTGACTTATATGCTGAGATTTATTACTCCTTTATGCGCGCATGTCATTATCAACATAATTAATTTCTTATTCTCAAGATCGATGGTCCTTTTGCAATCCACCTTATGTCAAAGGACTTAAATTCTCTATAGTCCTACATCCCTACAACTCTTACAGCAGCATATTAACCTTTCATAATTAAATATATAAGTATATTTTTTATATTTCTATTTTTAATAATCATTAGATTTAAATTTAATGGCCAAAATCATTGCTGCAGACGCAGCATAAGAAAATGTTAAAAACCATGTGAGAATAATGTTGCATGTACGTTGTATCCTTTACGGGCAGAATGGATGTTAGAGGCAAGGGTATAGTCTTAGCTCCCAAAAGTAAAAAAATCTTTTAAAACTTATATGCATAAATATTGATTTTTATATTAAAATATATAACATTATATTTTATTTAATTACAAAAACTCCTATTTATTAAATTTAAATTATCACACTTAGCTCTTGAGAGTAAGGATTACTGTTTATATTTATATACTCTATTAATGTGTGTCACCTCACATCAAGTATTTTACATCATTTCGTCATTTTAATCTTTTTTAATAATATTATTTTAAAAATTCAATTCTAATTTATCAAGTTTTTAAAAACAAAAGTTTCTATATCTATAAATTTGTATTAGAAAAATTTTAATTGTACTATAAAATTAAAAGTTTATTCACATTTTTTATATATAGGAAAAATGTGTATATATATATATATATAAATATATATATTATTAAAAGAGTACAAGAGATACTCTAATCCATATATATATGAAATGGTTGTTTCACATTATTTATTTTCAGTTAAATTAAAATTTAACACCTATACTCGACATATTTTAGTCCTCATATGAAAAAATTTCTAACACGGTTCTTTAATTTCTATAAACAATGGGGAATGATTTGTAAATAGCTTTTTTTAAGTATTAAAATATAGAATTTTTTTCATATAAGGACTAATTAAAACAAAAAAAATATATGAAATATACTAAAGTTATAATTTTACTATTTTTACAGGTATAATTTTACTTTTATTTTCATAATATACTGAATTATTTATTGTATAAAAAATATTTCGTGCGTTTGTAAAAATTAAAATGCTAGTTTATGTATGAATTACTAAACAAAATATTCCGTGTGGTATAATGAGACACATGGAGTACTGACCGAAAAATCGTACTCTTAATTTGCACTATAATGCAGGAAAATGCAACAAAAAGAAAATTACAATTCCCAAATGCCAAAGAGCGAGTTTTAGTTGATCCAAACTAGCACGTGGTATTTGTACTTACTTTTTGGTTCCTTTAAAATTTTATACGTACATGTCTTATGCTTTTTTTTGGACCTCACAAATAACGTCATAACATTCCACAAATAAAGAAACTAGATTCATATGTACATAAAGGATTTCAACTTGTGTGTTTTCTTTTTCTTTTCGTGTAAAATTCTTTTGAAGTTATAATTCAGTGAAACGACTTGTGAAATGAAATAGTGGAAGATGAACTTTAGCCAATATAAAGGTTGTCACTTGCCAGTAAATAATTTAATTTGTTTTCTGTTTATTATTTTTGAGCTTTTTGGTCCCAAATGAATCCAAATGCATGGCTGCTTCATATTATATGCATATATGACATAATTCGTATGCCTGTGAATATGATCTGGCAACATATGTTTTCTAAAATTTTATTTTTTTAAAATTTCTAAGACTTCCTTGACCTGACTTATCTATACAATTTTTATAATATTTACAATATTTTGTTTAGGATATATATATATATATATATATATATATATATATATATATATATGTTTCATGAAGTCTGAATATTGTAAATGAATGTTCTAAATGTTTAATTGTTGTTAAGCAACTTAAGTCATTTTTTTAATTTTGTTTTAAGTATTTTTTATTTGAAGCTTAGAAATTATATGTAGCATCGAGAAGCTTAGAAAATAGATGTATAGGGCATGATTTGATAGGTTTAAGTACTTCTAAAATAAAGAAAGAATGAGATAAGTTTTTCTATAAATAAAATAAGTTCTTTATTAGTTAATTATTAGTTAATTTATAGAAACTCTCTTATATAATTTTTTAAAAAAGATGAGAATATATCTATAAATTAATTAATGATTAATTAAGGGGAAATTTATTTTAGTTTATAAAAAGTTTATTTCATTTTTTTTTATTTTCTTCTCCTAAATGTATTTTTAAAAAAATTTATCCAAACATACTCAATGTACCGTTTTACTACTTGAACCAGCGTGGTGATATCTTGGGGAGTGCTTTGAAATCATCACATGCAATAAGAAACTTTTTGTTTTTTATCAGCAAACAAATATTATAAATATATATAAGGGCATCAGAAATACCCAAAAGGAAAAAAAAAAATTATAAGGATATTGGGACCTGTAACAAAACACCCTCCCATAATGGTTACAACCTATTTGGGAAATCAAACCCAAATACTAGGTAACCAACCACATTTGCTCTTATAAGAAGTAAAAGTTTGTTTACTTCTTAGCCTGTGCTGATATAATACTTAGGCTCAAAGTGGCACAATTGAACCTGTCCTGATATAATAATCTCTGTACCAAATTTCTATTGAATTTAATTTATATAGATTGTAATTGTAGAATGCAAATTTTCTTGAAGCTTGGTTTACTTTTAGCACATCTCTCAGCTATATAATTTAATTTATATAAATTGTGATTGTAAATTGTGTTAGCTAAGTGACTCTGCAGTTTTAGATTACGCCTCATGTTTTTTTTATAAAAAGTAAAAAATGTGTTTGCAATTTTAACCTCTATTTCATTTAGCCTGTGCCGATATAACTCAGGACAATTGAATCTGTGCTTACTAGGCACTGTGTTGGCAAAGTGACTCTAAGTCTCTTAAGGTTTTAGATTAGGCTTCATGTCTTTTATAAATAGTATTTTGCATTGTTCTTGGACTGATACTTGCAATTATCATTTTTCTTTTCCTTTTATGCCTACAATGTTCAAAGTTTTTGTTGATATGCACCACATCAAGATTTTTTATACTAAAGAGCTTGGAGTTGTTCCCCTAGATGCTGGTGGAAGATTAATCCATTTTTAGCTTCACTATCTCAAAAATTTGCTTCCATCAGTTGTAATAAAGATATTTCCATCTGACTTTCTTTATGATTGATACCTGATGAAGGAATATTATGTTTTTGATATTGTAGTTATGCATTTATTTCTAGATAATCAAATGGGAACACACGTCT
Source organism: Glycine latifolia (assembly GCA_013407115.1). NCBI lineage: Eukaryota > Viridiplantae > Streptophyta > Magnoliopsida > Fabales > Fabaceae > Glycine > Glycine latifolia. The sequence goes on along the minus strand of CM023955.1, from coordinate 1,513,701 downwards.
TATTCTTATTTCTTAATTGCAGTGAACTAATACAGCAGATCGTGTTGATATCAATAAAGTAAACGATAAAGAGAATAATGCTAAAGAAAAAATTAAGATAAAAACTACAAGATTAAAAAGTTCTAGTTACTAGTGGAAGGGTTAGTTCATCCTGTTTTTCAATATGACTTGTGTTCCTTCAATCCACTCTAAATACTAGCTTGGATGCATATTATGTGGCTTTTGAGATTGAGAATTTAGACAAAAGAGCACTTAATTAAGACACAGATTGTTGTTGACCAGAATATCACTACTTAATCATGGCTCTGTCTGAGATTTTACTGAATGTGCACAGGCAAGCCTCTTGATTTAGCGCTTCCAAACGGGATAGTTCATTTCATCTAATTTCTCTGAATTGGATAGGAAAATTGAATCGGGAGGGTTGAAGATGCCATAACAGAAGTTCCTTTTATCACTATACACCACTTATTCTTACTTTTTATAATCCAAGAATCTTTTCTCTCTAATGTAACATCTCTTTTTTTACTTTTAACACATCTTAAATGAATCCTATTATTAGGCATTGTTTTTTTATTCCATAAATGCATCATATTTTTTATTATTTTGAAACAAATAACTTGATTTTTTTGTGTGTGTAAAAATAACTTATTAGTATATATTACTCATGAACTAGATAACTGAATTTAGTGTATATAACACCATTTAAGTATGTATAAAAGGTCTCATGCCGTCATATAAGTGAGGATTTATGAGTAATCAAGAGGATTTATGAGTAATCATATAAGTAAGCTAGACACCACATCTTAATTCAAAATCTTAAGGTTCAAGATTTATGGATTTTTTTCTCAATTATATGGTACTCAACTTTTTCATTTTTATCCAATATGAAACTTTTTATTTCATACTTGTACTCCAACATATATATATATATATATACAGGCACAAGCACAACCCATACAAATGCACGGGTATGCTACTAGTTACACGTAAAAGTGACAATCAATAAATATAAAGATGAAGCAAGAATCCAGCAAACATAACAGTAGCCAGTTGCAGCAAACGGCAGAGTTCAAGTTTAATTTATCTATCATTGGAAAATGGGGCAAAGAACAGAATCTGATTTCAAGAACTCTCTCCTAGATAAGAGTCAAAGCTGAAATTGTAGTACTCTACAAGCTGTTACAGTAACTTGAAATGTAATTAATTTTGGCATATTAATTATTGGGTATACGGCAGAAGTATATTTATCTGTGACAAAACCAAGTGTTATAGTAACTTGAGAGCTGATCTAAGAGATAGACGTGCTTCATGTCCTGAGAAAAAAATACTACTAGTTTGCAAATTTACACCCAAAAACTGTCAGATTGAAATTGATAGTTAGTATTGATGTTGACGTACATTTAGATGCAACTACCATGGTTGAGAATGGATTGAGAAAAAGAATTGATGTTGTCCGAAGTAAAGTGGAGGGATCTGATTCTAATAAACAAGAAGAAACACTCCCTCCAAATTCAAGCAATGTGTTTTCGGAACTTCAAACTTGGAAGCAGAAAAAATAAGAGTTAAGGTAATCTTTCTATCAATCACTATACTGACATGGGACATAATTTAGTTTACATATTTTGTTGCATTTTCCAATACAAAAAATATAGCTAATAACATTTTTGTGCAAAAACATTGCTGTTTATGAACAGGGGTGGTCTTTTTGAAGAACTCTTGCATATTTGATTTGGTGGAGACCTCATGTAACAAGATGAATTTGTGGTGCTCTGGTTATAGGTCAAGGCGGTGTCATAGATCTGCTATGTATATGGAAATACAATCAAGCATGAAGTCCATTTTATTGTCCGAGGTCATTTTTAGGCTGAGTTATTTAAAGAGTAAACTATCTTTTTCAGGCATAACATAAGCCTTTCATCAGGCACGCGCAATCAAGGCAAGACTCATTAAGTTGCTATTGATAATATGAAAGGAAAAGGGGCAGGATTTACTTATACTGCTATTCTCGGTCTATGGTTGCAGTTTTGTATATTCTGTCTGTTCTATCACTATATATAAGGTTGTATATGTAATTCTGACGTGTTCTACGATTCCCAGCCCCACAACTTCCCCTATTTCAATACTCACACCTTATACAGCTACCACTGTACCAAAGCCCCTTTTATATATCTTTCATCATTACAACAGCAATATAATGCTCCCCCTTTGCAACACGCAACCACCATCCAAACCGCTAACCCCCCTTCTCTATGCATAATTAAAATATACAAGGATTAAATGTTCATCGTAGAGAAGTAACACTACACAACACGGGTTGCTACATCATAACACAGGCCATCAACTAAAACTTGCCACTTAGCAATGAAACAGGTGATGCAAGTACTATTATAGTCATGTTCCTTGTTAGCAATCAAAGATTTCATATAATTAAGTATCACAAATTAATCTAGATACCACCAACTCATTTTTATTTTTATAGGCAAATTACTGTTAGTAATATAGCTTGAGTTGAGCAGCATGAGTACATTTGAAAAACATTCACAAAACAGTGACCACTACAAACCAGGACCCATCATGCAGTAAACATAAAACCCACTCACTAAAAGCCATCGCCATCTATGTTTTACAATCACCCGAGTACATAGAACATTCCACACTACCCAAAATAAAACAGTAAACACCTGATAACCATTTCAACTAAATAAAATGAAGTCCCTTTGAAATAAAACAAAACCGGTATAGAGCCTCGAACAGTAATCCATTGCCTCATATCCTCCGCCACCGGACCAAACTGAAATGACAATCTACTAACACAATTAAATTCACTAATTTAATTAAAGCAATAAACTCCAATATCTGCTGTCTGTTTAATATGAGTAGAAGCTTTACTTTACACACACATTAAGCCCACGAATTCACCTTCACACCAACTGCTTGAGCCGCATCCTGATAGAGACCAAAAACCTCCACACCCAAAAAAAGCATCAATACAGGACTTGGTTAAGCATTGAAAAATATATTGCGAACACAAAACCACCTCCATATTTCCCCTCCACACAGATACCAAAATACAAGTCAGCCTTTTGGACTCAAAATCGTGATAAACCCCCTACTCATTGAAAGAGAATCCCAATCAACCAAATACAGCAAATACGGTAAGCAACTAGCTAAGCCTTTTGCATCTATGTATTCCACTTGTAAACAGCCTTATTCTTGGTGTGTCAGTGTGTGAGTCTGAAGGGGGGAGAATGCAAACTGATTATTACCCAATAGAATCAAGTATCATCATGAGAAATAAAAAAGAAGGAAAAATATAAAACATGGCCAACTTGGTTCAATATTATAAAAGGAAGAAAAAAAAAATGAATGTAAAAGACATCAAACAAATCAACAGTCATTTCTTAAATTTCCTCCACACAATTATTTCTGCATTAAGATGACAACTTCCTAACAAAATGGTATGCTAATTAGGATTTAGGAGTTACAACGAAAAGGCCTCTCACATCACACATAACCTCAAAGAGCAACCAATGTTTACACTGCTGCAGTAACGCTCTCAGCCTCCACAACCTCCTTCTCCATCTCCTTGACAGCTCGAATCAAACCCCTCGTGATGGCCTTGAGATGCAAACCACTCTCTTTCATTTCCTCGTGTAGCTTTGCTGCCATTTCCCAATCCAAAGCCTTCAAGCAGATAGGCTGTATCAACTTAAAAAATTAAACATATATTAATTAATAAATTCTTAAATTAAAAATAAAATATTTTTATTAACATTTACAAAACAAAAGAATTAAAAAATTAAACAAAAGTCTTACAAAAATAAAAGACCAAACAAAAGAATTAAAAGAATTCAACAAAAAGTTTTAAAAGTATTACAAACCACAAAGGGGCACAAACACGTTAACAAAAAAAGCTTAAGTCAAAGGCGTACAATAACGAAAAAAATGGGAAAAGACGTCGACAGCAGGATTCGAACCTGCGCAGGCAAAGCCCAACAGATTTCGAGTCTGTCTCCTTAACCACTCGGACATATCGACGACTATTGGTCAATTTCAAAACAAAAAAACTTAACAAACAGACTAATGGCTGGTGCCATAGTGTGCCAAAGATGAATTTTATTTGGTCCAAGATAATAAACTTCTCTTAGATTAGGTGCAACTACGTAGACTGTGTCTAAAGCCCACAAAACTAATCTGCAAGTGCAACCTCGGAGTACCGGGTTGGTTCTTTCAAGGCTTTTATATATTTACCTCCCTTAATTAATTAATATGCCTTTCTTCTCATTTTTATATTTTTATAATAAACTCATTAAAAAAAAGAGAGAAGAGAGGTATATTTTATGAATTAAGGGAGGTATGTATATCATTTGTCTTCTTTCAATGTTCAATATGAGCTTCAGAGGCTCATTAGTAGTCTGCCCAAAGCCTAAGTTCAAGCCCACATAATCGAATAGTATGAGCTAGTTATTTCAGTTTTCGATAGAATCTTGGGTAAAACCTCCTGCACTCTCATTATTACTATTGTTTTCTGTATTTTTCGTTTGTATTTCAAAATATAATGAGATGTGCAGAAAGCAATAATAGAAATGCAGGAAGTAACAAACTATAATCTTGCAGAAAAATCAATGCAGAGAGATTCATTTTTAAGCTTGGACCCATTTCTGATCCTTTAAATAGGATTTCGGATAAGTTAGCCTTCAACCGTCATTTTTAAATTTAGGTTTATCTAAAATTAATCACGACATTTATGAGATGAAAAAAAAATTAAAATATCATTAATTTAGAATGAGTTGATTTATAGGAGACTTTAATTCAAATTAGTGACAATAGATTTATTTACTTAAAAAGGAGTCATATCATTCATTCGGGTTGTTTCTACACTTATTGTTTAAATTGACTAAAGTTACATCTCATAGGCTTTGTACCTGAAGCGATTTTGATGCTCAACAGTTTCCATGAACATGTCTCTTAAAGCGAGTATGTATCAGTTTTAAATTTTGCTATATTAATATCAAAATGCACTTTAAATCAAATTAATGAAAAATATAATCTTATTTACTCACTTTAAATGCAATATTGTCTTAAGAGAGATTTTTTTTCTTAATTATACCACCCATGCACTACTTTAAATACCAATCGCTGCAACTTTCAAGTCTAGAAGTTCATTTCTTATAATTAGTTGCCATGAGCTAGAGTTTTTTTAAAGTGTGCATTTATCTTTAAATTTTAGCAAACTTAACATTAAGGTGAACCTTAAATTAAATTAGTAATGGATATTACTTTAACGCAAAAATATTATTTTAGAGGAGAATTTCCTAATTGCCACGAGATTAGTTACACTAACGGTAATGGTTCGGGATTACAACATTTTAAACACTTTTCATACATCCCATGATGTTCTTTTCTGTTTAATGGGTTTGTGTGTGTGCTGAGAAACACATGCCACACCTTCTATTCTCAATTCGCTATGATTGGATTTACATTACAACCTTTAAATGCAATGATGGCTTAGTTGCTACAAATTTTTCCACTTTTTAGATATAGAAGATTTTTTTTTCTTCTTCTTCCTTAATACCCTTCTAATTTTCTGAAATGCTGGAACTAACTAAAGGATTTCATTTTCATATATATGTGTGTGCGCGCCTTATATTCCATGTTTAAATAAATGGCAGGTGATTTCATTTCAATAACAATTTTGTTAAGAAATAATGTTATATTTATTGTCACATAAAAAGTAAATATATTTAATAACATTAAAATATAAAACACATTCAGTTTTTACCGTTAATTACCATATAATGGAAAGTAGGAGGATGTTGCTAGAATTACATTATTCTTTTTTTAGAAGAGTTGCATTATTCTTTTGTTAATTACAATTGTTTTGAGTAATGCATTGAAATAAAAAATATTCTATTATTAAAAAGTTTAATATTTGATCACTATAATATATATTAATTACAGTGATCAAATGTCAATCCAAACACCATAACAATTTATCTCTCACACACACACATATATATATATATATATAATATGAAAAAGATAATGCATTCACGAAGTCTAAATGCTCTTAATCAACATCATTGCAACTTTTGAAAGTCTTTTCATGACTTGGAAAGATTCCAAATACACAACTTCCACTGAGAATTTGGGTTGTCGCTGTAAATATGGAATTCATCTCTGTCCTTACTTCTCAGAAGGCTGTTTTCTCATGGGTTTTTTCTGCGCTCAAGTGCGCTGGGTTGGTGTCCAGAAAGAGACTACTGATATATATACAACTTCTCAATTTATCTCTTGTTTATTGCTGTATCTCATTCTCAGGCTTCTCCGAGCGTGTTTTTTCGCTTTTCTAATTTCATTCTAATGTCATATAATCTTGCAACAAAGGTTTAAATTTCTGGTCCACGAACCCAAGCCTTAAAACATTTCAAAAATCTTCATTAGCGGGTTAAGTAAGATACATTTCTATATATATATATACTAGTTCTATATTACTATATATGTCATATCTAATAAAAAATCTTAAGTGCACGAATGAGTCATTTTCACTTGTGCATTGTTCAACTTGCACGTTAACGTTACATTGGACTTCCCACGGGACCCTCAAACTTGACACTAGAACGTGCGCTTGTTACATCACACTGTAATTGCATTTCGTGTCGGCTCTTGATCACCTGAATCAACCAACAATAGTTACAACGTCACTGCTATAGTAATTTTAAAAACGTTAGTATTGACTTAACTGCGCGCAGAAACAACGTAACTCTTGTTGGAAATTCAGTTTACTTTTAACTTACAATATATATATATCTTTTTCCTCTAATGATCATGCAGCTAAGCTAAATGTTTGTTTCAACTCCAGTCTGTTCTAGCTGACTCATCAGCAAGACTCAACGTGTGCAAGTAATCACTTGTGCCTAATTTCATTCTTTGATGTAGCAATTAAGTAATTAATGAGCTTTCCTTTTCCTTTCTAACTTTCTCACGATCAATAATGTTCTTTTGCAGCTCTCAAAATCACCTTGACATTTCACTTAATTACCATTATGGAATTTTGGTGCTCCATCCCAGCCTGGCCATTCAATTAGCTTTTTCCTCTAATAAGTTTTTTTTTTTGCTTTTTATCCCTTGTGTGTTTTATGGTAGACTCGCACTTATCTTAACCCTTAATTATAAAAGTTTCATATCTAACGCTCCATCTTCTTTTCACATGATACAGAACCTATCTAGTTTGTGCACGGTAAAAGGCGCCAACTTTTATATGTACAATTACTTTTAATTTATTTGTCATTATTTATTATTTTTATAATACCTTCGTGAATTAGAGCAGCAACACAATAAAATAGAATGATCGAATTCAAGAAATCAAAATTAGGTTTTAGCCCTCCAATATAAATTATTCGATCTTTAATTTGCTCCGCTGAGTTCTCTATTGAGCTTATTGCTATAGCTTCATGATTAATCATAGCATATTTGCTTTATATCTAACCAGGGGCCTACCATGCCGGGATCAGGATGACTGCTGAGTAGGGTCTGGGTAGTGACTATGACTGAACATGTTTGGGATTTTAATGAATTATTAATAATTACAAAACATGTAAATATAAAAGTTTTTACAGAAAACCTGCTCGAATTTTTGTCATTGTTATTAAATAGGGAAAACAAACGAAAAGACTAAGTGGGAGGAAAGTGTAGTAAGTTATTATCCAATCAAATTCAGATACATATTCGTTACATAATAAAGAAAGTATACCTTTTCCTCATAAGATAATACAAATATTTGCATATGCTAGAGACAATTAACAAGTATTAGAAACCATATTTTAAATTTCTATCAAATTCTCATTTGGTATCATATAACTCAGGTTTACGGGCAGCTTAGGTGCTATATATAGGTACTAATTAAAATAACGTAAGTCTAGCACCAAGCTTGACAAATATTAGAGAATTTTTTACCCAACAATACAAATTAATTATTATTTATATCCATGATAGAAATTATTATTTTAAAATAATGAAAATAGTTTCTTCCAAATCCATTTTTCACCTCTCTTTTATATATTTTTTTCAATTTTATGTTATGAAATCAGTTACTCAAGAACTCATTTCACGTGTTATCTTTTTATTTAGCGTCAGTCAAATTGGGCTAAATAGATATTTAATAACTAGATTCAAAAATACATTTTTATTTGGTGTTGGCTAAACTGATGATTAACAACAAAAAAATTAAATATTATTTTTTTAAAAAAATTACGAATTTATAGTAGTTTTAAAATCAATTTTTTAATTTCAGTCGCTAACACTTTTCGGTCTCTATTTTAGCCGCTAATACTTTTTATGACATAATATTGTAGTCACATCCAATATTCTGTCGAAAAAGTATTAGCAACTGAATTAGCGATAAAATAAGTCACACTCAAGTGGGACGCATTTGACAACAACATTTTAGTAAATACTTTCAAAATTACTATAAATTTATAATTTTTTTTTAAAATAACTATTTAAATTTATTTGCCGATGATTAACCTTTTACTATATAATTATATTTTATTATAAACTTTGTAATTATAATATACTCTTCATTTTTTTACTTATAGTTTATAACTTTAAGAAAAAAAACTGAAATAAAGATTAGCAAAATACATATGAATGAAAAAGATATTTATGTTTTAAAAGTATTTTCTTAATAAATAAGCATTTTTTTTATTTTTTATAATCTAATATAGGTATTTTGCGTCGATTTGATTGACGCTAAACTCTTTTGTGTTTCATATTTCTTTGATATCAAACATCTTCTATCATGTTTGTAAATTTAGTTATTAAACATATACTTAACGTTAACTTAATTTTAAATAAAAAAATAATATGGTGTAAAATCAATTTTCTAAAAACTGATTTTACAACATAAAAGAAGGTGAGAAATTAGTTTGGGAGAAACCATTTCTCCAATTTTTCATCTATGAACAATAATTTATATCATAAATATAAATAATACTTGTCTTGAATCATTTAAATAAATATATATTGTATTTGTATTATTGGGATAAAAAGTCAATATTAGAATATGCCAGTATTTGAATAATAGTAAAAGAAACCACACCACTAACATGATGTTGAGTAGTCATATGACTATTTTAAATTTGAGATCAAGTCTTGTCAATTTAAGAATACGAATCTTATGATTATGAAGTTATTGTGCATGGAAATATGTGTTCGAAAGATTAAAGAAGGTAGCTAGTGATTTGAAGTTTCCTAAGAACTAAGTTTTCTTACGACTCAACAATGTACTGTGTGTTCTTTCTTTTTAAGATATGCCCTTGGTCTTGAATTTTTTTTAACAGGTTTATCTCGTGGGACATTAATTAAAAATGCAGCAGCTAATGGGGGCTTAACATGACAAGAGTGTTGCTTCATACACCATTCACTTTTTCTAATACACCATTTTAAACAGTGCAATTCCGAAAATGCCCTTCATTTTTTCGCTGATTTTGTACACGAATCCGTAAGATTCTTACGGATTC
>CM023955.1:1488538-1499180 GCA_013407115.1 Glycine latifolia | reverse complement strand
AATCCGTAAGAATCTTACGGATTCGTGTACAAAATCAGCGAAAAAATGAAGGGCATTTTCGGAATTGCACTGTTTAAAATGGTGTATTAGAAAAAGTGAATGGTGTATGAAGCAACACTCACATGACAATTGTTTAATGGATAATGGACCCTTCATACTCAAGCTTATCTACATGAGCCAAAATTCCCTGTTAATCTACAGGAGCGAAGACTCGGTCTTGACCAGGTTTTCGTCCCATAATTAACTGTGCATGGGTCGAATAAGTCCTACTCTCTTTGGTCATTGTCAAGTTCCAATTATTCTATGAAATAGGCCACAAATTAATAAATAGACAAGGAGAGGTCTCTAGAGACTAGAATGCGGTCTGTGACCAAAACTACGAGGCTTTTTTAAGTGCAATAACTTAAATTTTAAGTGTTGGAAAATTTATGTTTGGAACGAAAGCAATTCGATAATACACTAATCAGTCCAACCCTAAAGGAAAAGCACAAAAAAATAAAGTAGAAGAAAAATGTTAAAAGACAGGAGGGTATATTCAACAATAATTTACGACACTCAAGTAAAATTTTCCTTTTTGGCTATGAGGAAAAAATAATTCTGTAGTAGAGGAGCCTTGAATTTTGAATCTTGAAAATTCAAATCTCATTTAAAATACTTAAGAAGCTGGTTTGATTCTAGTTTTCATAAACTATATATATTTTCAGTTTTTAAAAGTAACACAAAAAACGCGTTTGAGTAATTATTTGACCCATGAATTTTGAGATTTTGTCACCAAAATTATTGTTATAAAAACCAGAAGATTGAGACAGTACGTAATTTATTATCGCAATTTTGAAATTGTCTTATATATCGAGTGTACCTCATTCTATTTCAGAATGTACATACATGCACGACGAAGAATGAAGAACTACAAAGATACCATGTACAACCAAATCCACAAGTGTGTGTATTTTAAAGGCTTGGATTTGGAGGCCCTTGGCTTGCATTCAGTAGCAGCGAGTGTGCGTGGGTGTTAAAGCCATCACAAGAAGACGGAAGAGGGAAGTAGTGAGTAGTGAGGAACAATGAGAATCCCTTTTCAGTGAAAGAGAGTTGCATTGGTCTTGCTTTGCTTATCAGGTTAGCATTGCAATTTTTTTACAACTTTTGTTCACCACTGTAGCAATAGTGCGCAACAAACGGGTCCCACGAATTTCTCACTTTCTTAATTCTTATACGTGTGATAGAAATAATACGTGGACAAAGTGAGAGAATTGAATCGGATACTGTGAAAGGGGGGGAATAAATTAAAACATTCAGTGAATCTTTCACTGCAATAGCCAATAACCTCACACTTTCTAGTACTACAGTGGAATTCATATATATTTTCCTTCTATTAGGTTGCCCCTTGGAGCACTATAATCGATTACATAGTCAAACAAAACGGCTAGCTAGCCAGACATGTCTTTGATAAATTTTCCTTCCTTTTTCCAAAATTAATCATGTTCCTGTTTAATTTTCTATTAATTTTTTGAACTTCATTTTCTTGACTTGTGAGACTATTGATGATAAAAAGGAATTTCGATAAAAGGTAATATTATTTAAAACTATTAATAAAATTTGTTTTTCATGCGTATTTATTAATAAGGATAAATAAATATTACCAAAGCAATATTACATTATAAGAAACTTTTTATTGATACATATAACATTATTTAAATTTAGTATCGCGCATAGAAAAAAAACATTAGTTTTGATATTTGACACATGAAAATAATCATTTTTTTATAGAAATTTGATTTTGTTTTGTCAAATATGTCATCAATTTCAAATCATGTTTGTAGGCCTTAAATATGATCACATGACTTGTAAACGATGTTTTAGACATGCTCTAACTGATTGGAGTTAGCAACCAAGAAAGTTATAATTTTAAAATCATAATTACAAGTCTATTTCTCGAACACTAAAATGTAAAAAGATTAAAGATTATGACAATTTCAAAAATAATGCTTTAAATATGTGTTTAGTTTTTAAATAATTTTAATTTAATTTTTTTAATTCATATAAATTTTTAAATTAATTTCTAACATTCAATAGTGATGTGATATATATATATATATATATATATATATATATTCAAATAACGAGGAGTAATATTAATTTAAATAAAAATACATTTTATCTTAAAAAGAATTTAAGTAATGTTTACTTAAATGATGGAATACACTTTATAGTGAGGAGTCAAATGTAGTAATTTATGAAAGTTTGAGCTTTGTTATAATCACCCATACCAAGTTATATACTGAACTTTTTATCTTGGCTAAGATGTAGTATTTGTAGGGGAAAAAGGAAATTTTCAATTTAATTTTGATAAATTTAATTCTTAATATTATGGGGAAAAATAGGTTTAAATTTTAATGATCATCAATCTATTTGGTTAAAAACTAAATGAATTAATAATTATTAAATTTAATGACTAAATTAACTTCTGACAATGTTAGAGATATTTTATATAGATCACATGTATTTTTTGTAATTAAAGATTGTAAATGATTATGATCAATTCAGATAAAATTATTATAATCAATAATTTTTTTTAGTATTTAACATAATTAACTACATATTCAAAATTCAAACTCAATATTACTATTTAAGTTGGAATTACCTCAGTTAACTTATGCATATCAAATCACTTGATGAATTTTTTTTAGAAACAAAAGATTTCATTTCATAAAAGATATGTTTTGTTTAAACTTTTCTCACTTTTCAATACACGTCCAACGCAATTTTACGGAGAATAAACTTTAGCGTTCAACGTGCACAACGCATACAAACACAGCTTAAGTCAAGCACAAAGGAGTTCCCAACTCGACCAATTGTTACACAAGGATATCCTCCCCCTACTACAACAGTAACGCAATAAACTTGCAAAGAAAATCACTTGATGAATTGATGTCAATTCTAAGATCTAAATTAATTGAAACACGGTCATTTGTCATTTTGCTATAGTTATGACATTTCACTCATTTATAAAGGATTGTTTCCTAAAACAGCTATACATGTTATCACATAAGAAGATGGCAACTTTGGGATAAACGTTAACACACAAGAAGGTGGCAACTTAGGTGATCGATAACGTGTTTGGGGTGGCAACGTTAAGTCGTTAACACACAATTCAACCCGAAAAAAATGACTGCACGTTAGAATATTTGCTAATTAATGAGAATCATCTCCATTATGACGAGGGTCCTCTAGAGTTCAAAATCTATCTGCACACCATGACGTTTTCCACCTCACCGTGTATTTTTATCAGACATATTTATTATTTGTTAAGTATATAAATAAAGCATTTTGTATGGATGAGATCATTTATGGTTTTTTTTATTATTGACAAACAATGTTCATCGTTGGTAGATGATTGGATTTTAATTTTTAAGTACATTGATAGCGGTTTGATTTTCGATTATGTGTATAAAAAAAATTGTTAAAAAAGATAAAACTCACTTGGATAATCTTTATATATGTTTTGAAGGTTAATCCTATAACTTTTCATTGTGGAAATATTTTGTTTAAAAAGAAAGTATAGTCGGATCGGTCAATATTGTAACTTGTAAGTGTCAATCAAAATTAATTAATTGTAGCATAGATAAGAAAACTATATAAGAATTACACATTCTAAAAACTACATAACTTTCAGGATGATTTTTTCTTTTCTGATTAATTTATATATTTTGAATAGTGGTAATACTAGTAGATGGAAATGTGATAATTTAGGATATATAAAAGTTCTAGTGATCAAGAAGTGGTATAAGAGGTATTGAAATTGTGATTTTGCAGTTGATCTTGTGGCAAAATTTGATTCATTGAATGAGTAAGAAGTGGTTTAGAGGCAACAACATTAGTTATCCGTTGAGGTAGTTGCTGTACCAATGAATTAAAGCGCGCCAGCACAGTCCTAATAAGAAGCTTTAAACAACGCGTGGGGAGCATCTGGGACACCGTGGTCCATGCATGTTAAAGTCATTAAGCTGTTATTGTCATCATAATCTTTCCCCCAAATCCATCATTCCAGCAAAACACAAATGCCCATTAAAGATTCCTAAACTACTTTTATTGGAACCCAGCAAGCATGGGCCAAATTAAATTATTATGAGAAGACTAATAACGCTCCTTTCATATGTTCTTTGGTGAATTCTGATGTTGATATCATCCCTTTCGGGGAAAAAAATTAGGAGGAAAAACACAAACTATTTATAAAAGGATTTCGTTTTTTTTCTCAGCTTCCTTTGTGTATGTAAATACAGATTCATCTATTTAAGCATGGGAGACTTGCAGGAAATTAATCATTCCCCCGCCCCTCGCTCCTTTGCAAGCGTTCCGTCCCTAGAGTGCCGTCAAGAACATCTCCACTTTCCTTATATTTTTTTAGAGAAATTGTATTATATATAACTTCTTTTATAACAAAATATAAAACAAGATAAGAGACAGAAAGAGAAGAATGAAAAGTACTACAGGATAGTATAGAAATGAGCTGCAGAAATTAAAAAAGTAATTAATATATTCTTTTATATTAAATTAAGTTTCTAATATAATTTTTCTTATTATTTTCTACTAATTTATGATAAGTATATATAATATTTTTCATTTTCATTTTTTTATGCATATTTGTTTGAGCAAGCTACAAAGTTGATTTTAAATGCCACCTGTCAGGATGACAAGGTCCTCTACCGACATCCTACACGAGTGTGAGTATCCGCATCGGTTCTTCTATCCTTGAAAATGTAGACTATTCTCATCAATGTGTTGTTAACAATTTTTTATTTATTAAAAAGTGCTTTTTCTTTAATATACAATTGACAGTTTTGCTATGTGATTAAAAGAGTAGAGATATCAAAGTGACTACAATCCTAATTTTCTTACATCTTAATGTTCTCTCATTAATGCTAGTGCTTAATATTTTTAGCATCAATATTTTTTTTTTTAAGTATGCATACCAGTTCAATCCTTTTTTCTCGGAGTGCATACTGCAACTTGTTTGTAATACTGCTTAAAACTTAAACCATGTTAGGCATCTATGTTAAGAGATAGATTTCAAAGCTCAACATCAACGGCAAACAGGAATACGGCATTGATGAGCAGTCCCATTTAATTACCAAAAGAAAGGAAAGACATGTACAACTGTACGAACTACCAACAATTCATTATAGTAGTAGTATACTACTACATATATTGTGATAAGTGGGGGCACAATCGATGTCGATGCAATGTACCTAGTCCTCAATTCAATTAATTTAAGGGGGAAAAAACATAAAGAAATGACTTCCACTCGTGGAAACTAATAATTGGTGGAAAATAAATGTTTATAACAGCTGCTTCTTTCTCTTTTTGCCAACCTCAGTTTGCACAAACAATTTGTTAGGTTTCTAAAATTAATACTTGTGTTGGGTCTAGAGGTCAGTATCAGCCTCAATTTTAGACAAGCTTAGACACTTCTTGCTTTTTTAGCTAACGAATTCTCTAATGATGGCTATACTATTTTTTATAAGTTCTTTGTATTTTTCCTAAAATATACAAATATAAAAAATTACCTCAGAGATGAAAAGGGTCAAAGTATCATTATATACAACAAATAGATTTTAAAAAAATTGTCATTTTCAACGTTGTCAAATAAATTATTTGAATCATAAATAAATTTAAATAGAATGTATTAAGAATAGACAATTTTTTTATTATTATTCAATTACATATTTATTTACATGGAAATAATGTTCATTTTTATAATATTACTCCATCTCATTGTATTTGTCTGAAGGTTTATTTTATATTTTTATTTTATTTTTTATTCATAGAAATCAAAGATGAATATTAAAAAAATTATAATAATTTATACAACTTATTTAACCAACTAAATCAAACTCTTTAATACTCTTCTTTAATTTGTTTCACCTATGAACAGACGAATTCTTAATACGTTCTATTTAAATTGGGTCCGTTTTGGTCAAACGAACGGAGGAAGACCAATGATTCAAGAGTGACTTGGAATGTTACAATACAAGTTGGGTATATGCACAAAGAAGCCTGAGGCTAAGGATAGTGTAGACTCTCTAAGGTTGAGGTAGAAATAAAATGAACTTACACTGATACTAGTTAGAAGGCTAAATATCTATTTTTATCATTAAATTTCTTAGGTATTGAAAATAAGATCCTTAGAAAATGAAAAATTAATTTTTTTTTGGATTTGTAAAAAGTAAAACAAATTAATCTTATTATTAGTTTTTTATTGTTAACTCAAATGATAGTTCATAATATGTTCAGTAACATGTGGCAATTTACAATTGTCACATATTTATTCACATGGTTGTCATATATCCAAAAATTAACATTTTGATTTGGTATCAGAATTTAAGAATTTGTTATCATTTTACTCTATAAACTTAATCTGACATTTTGATATCTTAAGTTAATATGTACTATCATTTTGGTTCCTAAAGACATTTTTTAATTTTCAATTAAGTTTCATTTTGCATGAAATTATTAGTATAAACATTATCATATTTTCTCATTTTTATTCTTTTTATAATTTTATCATTTAAATTATACGATAAATGTAAAACTAATTTGTAAGTGATTGCATCACAATAATAAGGGTTAATGGTTAAATCTAAGATATTACTAACAAAATTTTATAAAGTTTCAAATGGGATATTCTACCCAAATTAACTTATTATCTTATATGCTATTAAATGTTTAATTAATTAATTTTATAAAATAATATTAATGACGAAAAGATAGTTAAATCTATTGAGTATAAAGGGACATGAACCATAAAAGTGTTACAATCATTTTTCTTCCATAAGCTTTGGTAGTTTTCACATAATTGTTCAATGATTGAGTATTAGAAGAGATGATTCATTATAAGTTTAAAATATACTACCTACAAAATTGGGCATAAAATATAATTCACTCATTTTATATTTTGAGCGGAAAGGATATTTGTCACTTGTCATGTTAGAATATACAATATATATGACCTACAAAATAACAAAATTGAGTATAAATATAATTCATCCATGATATTAGTCATATTAGACTATACAAAATAAACAAAATACAATAAAAAGGTGGGAAATGAATATATTTAATTTTGTCTCAAATTTTGGTCAAATAAAATGATCCATTTATATCTCTTTATCTCTTAATTTTCTTTTACCTTTTAATGTTCTCCTTAATTAAATAAATATATTGACTTTTAAAAATAAATTATTTGTTAGTATTTGTATATTTACATAATACATATTTTTAATTTGATTCTTACAAAAAAAACTAATTTAATTTTGATATGTATTTATTTTCAATTCAATTATATTGTAATTTGTCACCATTATAATATTATTTGTTAGAATTTAAACTTAATAAAATATAATAAACAAATTATAATGATTTTAAATATAAAATATAATATTTCTAATTTTTATCCTTGATAATTGTTTTTCATTTAATTTTTATCACCATAAATAATTGTTATCACTATCAACAAATGTTATTTATTGTTATTATAGTAACAATTTATAAGTATGTCACTTAATTAAAAATTTAAATGTATTTTTAAGGATCAAAATGATACTACATAATTAAGTTTATAGACCAAAATATCACTAAATTATTATGTTCAAAATTAAAATGATAATAAAATGTTTACTTCAAAGAAAAAATAAAAAAATCAACTTTGTAATAGATGACATTATGTCATATGTGCTCGGCATTTGACAACAGTCAAATATCATATTATCATCAAATGTGTCAATTATAAAATTAATTTGTCACATTTTTTTTATAATTTTGAGAATAAAATTTTTAATTTTTATTTTTTAACAATCTAACGGTCAGCATCTAATAAATTAAAAAATATATATTTACCTATTAACAAACCTACGTTGCAGTAGGTTGCACCCCTCATTTTCTAAAATTCACAAATAAAGTACTTTTAATTAAAATTATAAATAAACTTACAATTTATTATTTTTGAATTCACTAATTTTAATGTGCATTTACCCCTAGTTAGAATTAGAAGAGGGAATGAAGTGAGGTAGACATGAGATTTGAGAGGACGACAGACAAGACATTTTAATTAATTTATGAAATGATGAGTGTCAAACTCGACGCCAACAACTGAACGCCGTTTTGCCCCCTAACCACCCTATAGGCTGTCCTACACCGTCCGATCCCATCTTCGGATCGGATCTTCACACAATTATTACTGTTGGATACGGGCGAGAATGAATAAATATGCACCGCCAGCCTTATTATTCTCTGTTTCACTTTAACCTCGCCCACGCCTGACCTTATAATGGCAACTTGTAACCTTTCTATTCTACTCATCATAAAAGGTTGCTGGGGAATACTCCCCAACCTATCGGTGCAAATGCTATTACTAGTATATCAAAATCAATGCAACCACTCCAATACTAATATATATTTAAAACACTTATTAATTTTTTTTAAATAATAATATTTTTATTAAGAGATCAAAATTATATTATTCATAATATTTTTGTATTTTTTAATACTTTTTACATTAGATATTTTTCTTTTTTAATTCTTTAATCAATACACTAAAAACATTAACAGAATTCATGATATATTAATCTCCGGTGCACTTTATACACTAGAGATTGCTATCATATCTTTTATTATTATATTATTATACCAATTACAAAAATTCCATGATTATATGATGTGTAATTGTTAGATATATTTGATCAATTACTTTAAAAATATTTTTTTTATATTTTTACATACAAATATTTTTATTTTTAATAACTTGTCATCTATTTATAAACACACAATGATTTTTTTAAAATAATATGTTTTTGTTAAAATGAAAATAAAAAAATAAAAATCATGTGTATTTTTTATATAAGATAATTTTATTCAAGTCGAATAAAATTATTATGAACAAAAGTTAATTATGTTAAATTGAATAAAATTATTATTATATTAAACAAAAAAACTTTTTTTTTACATTTAATAAAACTACATATCTAATATCTAAACCTAAAATAAAAAATAATATTGTGGCAACTGATATGTATTTGATGATTAAAAGAATGACAACTTAAATTCAATATTATGAGTTTTTTATAATGTTGTTCAACATTAATAATTGAAATTTCACCTTAATACAAAACTTATAGTATCACTTTTGCTGCTGGTTTATATTAGTTAGGTTAATAAGTGAAATTCTAATTTTAGATTAAGAAAGTGGCATTAAAAAAAGTAAACTAAAATGTTTTATTTTCCTTTTTATTATGGCATTACAAAGGAAAAGGTTTACTAGAGAAAGGGCAGAGAAGGTTCTTTTCTGCATCAACAAAACCAGCTCCTGGATTTGCTGTCAATATCACACCATAACTGCTATTGAAGCTCTGCTCTCTGACTTGCATGCATACTCTCTCTGTTCTTTCTGTTCACAAAGATTTGTAAATTTATATTTATCATACCATATATACTATATAATATATTGTATGCTCCACTTGTTTGAACCTGTGTTGCATGTTCTGGATCCTATCATCTTGTGGCTTTGATGTCTAGAGCATTGGAACATGATTACATAGGGTTGGCAGAGAATCCGTCAATGGACGGAAGCTCTGACAAACTATCTTCTGAGGATGGTAAAACCTCATCACTCAACTTGAAGGACACAGAGCTGAGGCTTGGCCTCCCTGGTTGCGAGTCTCCAGAGAGAAAATCAGGTTCTGCACTCTGTCTTTTTGGCAAAGAGTTGCAGAACAATAACAATGTTTGCTCAGTTGCAAGCCCTTTGAAGGCTGGGGCCAAGAGGGGCTTCTCTGATGTCACCGAGGGGTCTCAAGGAGCTGCTTTGTTCTCTCCAAGAGGGGCCAATGTTGGGAAACCTATTATTGGTTTAGACGCTCAAAATAACAGCCAACAACATGCTAACACCACCATCAAAGAGGTTGGTGCAGTTCCTCAATCTGCTAAACCGGTTCAGGAAAAGAATGATCAGGTTGCTGCAACAAATGGCCATGCAAGTGCTCCTGCTGCTAAGTATGTTTGTTTGCATCCTTCTTAACTTTTTTTGTTTTTTCTGTTGTGTTTACCAATCCACATGTTTTGTTTTGCTTATTGCTATGCTACAATCAAGCTGAATAAAGGAATAGATGGCGGAAAGAGTTTGAGTTAGATGTCTTGTTTTTTTGTTGAAGATGTAGCAATCATGAAACTCCCATCTGATTGGCTGTTCAATGGCTTCTTTTTTTTTTCTAATGGAGGATTTGGAATTGTGAGCATGAATGGGAAATTAACCTTTTGGAATTTGATATATGTGTATTGTATTTCTCATACCTATGAAAAAAATTGGTAAACTTTGTCTCTGCCAGATGCGGTGCCTTATTAAAAAGAAGGTTATGGGAGGTAGGTACGTGATAATCTATTCAAGACATTGTTAAAGCTGGTGTAAACAAATTGTGTGATTAAAAATTGATAGTCATATTTTTAATCCTGGTTTTTCAGTTAGATATTGTTTCTAATCCAAAAAAGTGAAGTGGTTAATGGAATTTTTTTCCTCTATGGGAAAGTTTCCGACTTCTGATATTACTCTTTTATAGAATTCATTTTGGGACTAATGAAAATAATTTTTTTT